>OX638225.1:16993984-17660018 GCA_951805285.1 Thymelicus acteon | reverse complement strand
AGTGACTCTGAGTTGGGGCGTCAGTGAGAAAATGAAGTTGACGAAAACCTAATACATTTCATAATTTGCAAGTTCTACGACAATGCAGGCCAACGGCTAGATGCCTTTTGTTCTTTAATCTGAAGCTAGATGATAGAATTATTGTCATTGTTGATAGTTTAATAAAAAATATGTAATATAACTATTTGGCACAAAATTAATTACGTCTCTCAATCCTTTTTCTTAATCACAATACTAGTGAATTTTATAAGTGAAAAACTCCCGGTATCCTTATAGGTACGTGCAGTTATAATTCAGTCGGCTAGCCGCGCCCGCGTCAATTTGTCCGCGAGCGGCTACCGGGCAGCTTAGCCGATGTAGCCACGATATAGCCAATTAGTTATTGCTGTGAAGGGCGGAATATCGATGGTGAATAATCGATTTCATATTTGAGAGTGATTGCTGAGAGAAACGGCGGTTCTGCAGTTTTTATGTTAAACTTTCTAGAATAAAGTTAAATTTAATTTGTTGTTGTGGTCCACAAATATTGAAAGCATCTTGGTTTTATAAGTAAGTCATCAGTTCGTTGGTTGGAAGAAAATACTGTGTTAGCCCGCCTATTGACCATTTATTAAGTAAACTAGCTTCCGCCCGCAGCTTCGGCTGCGTGAATTTCGGAAAATTTAAATAAAACCATATTATACATATACGAAAACCGTCCTGAAGAATCACTCAATTCACTGGTGAAAATCGCATGAAAATCTGTTCCGTAGTTTTTGAGTTTATCACGAACAGACAAGACAGACAGATGCGGCGGGAGACTTTATTTTATAATATGTAATGATTAAATTTTTATTAACTTGAGGTTTTTCTTTACTATATCTTACTTACCTTAAATACTTCCGTACTTCTTCTCGTTAATAGAAACTAAATATACCCCTGGTCATGAGAATTAATAAACCCAACTTGCAATTTTAAGTTAAGTATTACTTAAAATGAAAGGAAAATTAAAACTAGCCTTCGTTCGTCAAATATTTTTTTGAAATTTGATTGAAAAAGTATTTGAAACTTTTTAAATAAGCGTCAAATTCAGTTCTCAGTGGTTCAGTCTATGAATGTTTCGTGTGTGATAATTACGTCTCTTCATAAATCATAATTTACAACATTTTGTGATGTATTTCGTTACTTGCTTAATAAAAATCCTAGTACTTAGCCATGAATGCTATACAAATATAATGATGACGTAATAACACGCCAACTGCCACGTTTCCGCCCTCGGTAGCAATCAACAAAACCGACATCTTTTTACACAATGCGCATTTAACGCCCGAACCAAATAGCTGTCAATTTAGCTTGTCACTAGCTGAATCGGCTTAGCGGCGCGGCGGCGCGGCGCGGCGGCTGCGCGCGCGCATCCATCAAGTAGATCCGATCTCGCCGTGAAAGGATTACGATAGATCGTTCCACAGTTGTTTATTTATCAATTTGACATAGTGTATTTTAGTATTGCGAATCTAAAATTGATTTACGTGAGAAAGATATATGGGAAAGCAACACGGCGCAGAAATTGTTATACTTTAATTGGTTTTGAATATTCAAACTGTTGATTGAATTGTGCTCGTAACGATATCGGGCTAAATGACTTGTTACATCGGAAGCGAGTGCGCGATAGTTGTAAGTAATAGGATTATTGATGGCGTAATAGGAAGCTTATTTATTTAGACACAATATCAATCTGGAAACCCCCGGGAAGATTATGACCACGACCTGTTTTGTAAAAAAAAAACACTAGTTTTGAATATTAGAGATCCACTCCGTGACTTGGGGGTAGAGAGATGGAGTGGACGCTTAGGGGACATGTCGCACCCTTAGAATGAAAGTGACCTAACTCAAAATTCCTGTAATTTCTGTTTTTGCTATAAACTTACCTTAAAATGCGTACCTTATAACCCTGTGATGAAAAAGAGCTCGAATTATGAGTAAGAAAAGGACAACCTAATAATCGGTCACTTTCATTGATCGTTCTATTCATCGATATATACTTTTTTGAAAGCTTTCCTGCTCATTTCCCACAAATTCCAATTTTTGAGTTAGGTCACTTTCATTCTAAGGGTGCGATGTGGAATTTGACCCAAATGTAATATCGGGTCATTCATAAAAGGGGCCAATATTCCCTCACATAAGAATCATAGGGCTATTTGGTAGAGTGGCTACCTGTCATAAAAATGGTTAAACATTGTGTAGAAAAATATAAAACATTTTGTGATTCTTGACATGGCTTACATTTTCAATAACTTTAAATTGAGTTTAACTAGACTCTGATTGCTAGGTCGGGAGCCGCAATATGCTTCCAGTGGACTATTCCTAGTTTACGATACCTCTGTAAGGTACCTGTATCATCAAATGGTATGGAGATAAAAAAATATGTAGCTTATTTATCATTCATTTCTTTCTATATGTACAAACTAAAATATGTATAAGCCGTCATAAATAGATTTTGTTCAATGCTATTAGTTAGGCTTCTCTTCTGCCTAGAAAACAAGCTAACTGCCTAATGGACTAACGTCGAGTATTGTAGCTGAAACAAGCTAAATATTTCACGTGCAATATATTTGTAGAAGGACCAGTGGCCAGCTGAAAAACTAAGCCAGCTACGCAAATTGATATTTTAATTTTTGTAGAAGTTGTAACCCTCAAAAAACTGTCCAGTTCAGGCATCAAAATCTGATTACAACGATAAAGAAGTGAGTAACATAATCGAATGACGAATAAATCGAAGCTATATAGTTTTGACTTTGACTGTGAGACAAGAGAACAAATCTGTACCGAACTCGGTATTCCTTTCCGTTTATGGTTCTAGTCTGTGGCAGAAAATGATTTCTTTACAAGACTGAAATAGCTCATTTAAGCCCAGACTATAATAACACATCGAAGGTTCATGGAAGCCGTAGGTCGTAAAACCTAAGATCTCATCATACTTCAAGTAAGGTTTCGGCAGTAAAATATACAATATTTTATTTATTACAAGTTAATACAGACCTAAAGTGGGCGGTTCAACGGGAGGTTCAACAGGAGGGACCGTTCACCACTTTATCGTCCGTTGTTCACCAGTTCATCACACGCAGGAGAGCATGGCTTGGACTCAGGATGGACACTTCATAATATCATAATGCTAATTAAAAATAACGTTAAATAATACAATAATTAGAAATATACTAGCTGACACGGTGAACTTCGTGTCGCCTAACAAACTATTTTTTTTTCTAAAATAAAAGTAGTCTAAGTTACTCCTTGTTACATCAACTATCAGCCAGTGAAAGTCCCGTCAATATCGGTCCAGCCCTTTAAGAGATTAGCCGGAACAAACAGACAGACAGACAAAAATTGTGAAAGACGTTGTTTTAGTATATGTACCGTGTATACATCGAAATGCACTTTGTAAAAAGCGTTTATTTTAATATTACAAACAGACACTCCAATTTTATTTATTTGTATAGATGTATATATGAAAATAAATAGATATTACTTCTGGCGGTAAACTTAACACAAAAGTATCAATGAGGAGAACATGAATAGTGGATAATATTATCGTCTTACCTGTTCTCTGTCCGTAGAACCTTACAGCTGTTCTCAAGTTCATCAATAACTGTTGACAGCTAATTTATGTCTAATTTAATTGTTATCTTAGAAACAAACAATAACAAATTACAATCAAACGGATGACTTCCCGTCGACGTCGGCTAGATCCTAGACATCGGAACAACAGCGACATCTTAACGCGAACCATAAAACTTGGGCGGCGGTATTGAAGAAAATTATGTCTTCCGAAACAAATCTATTATTTCAGTTTAAGTGTTTGCAGAGTTGACGATAAATAATCTATACACTTATACATCTATACAAATAAATAAAATTGGAGTGTCTGTTTGTTATATTAATAATAACTGCTTTTTACTAAGTGCATTTGGATGTGTACACGGTACATATACCAAAACAATAATTTTCACAATTTTTGTCTGTCTGTCTGTCTGTTTGTGTCTGTCTGTTTGTCTGTCTGTCTGTTTGTTCCGGCTAATCTCTGAAATGGCTGGACCGATTTTGACGGGACTTTCACCTGCAGATAGCTGATGTAACAAGGAGTAACTTAGGCTACTTTTATTTTAGAAAAAAAATAGTTTGTTAGGCCTTACGAAGTTCGCCGGGTCAGCTAGTTTTAATATACATATAACGCTACATTCTTATAGCCCAACACTAGGATTCCCTTTGTCGTAGTGCCATGGACAACACACAAAGACAAGGTCACACACCCAGACCGTGAACAGAAATTCAAACTCATCATTTAAACTGCCTCGCTTTGAATCGAACCCGGGACCCTTGGCCTTGTTACCATTACAATAAATCTGTCAATAAATCTATAAAGTTAGTATGTGGTGAAGTTCTGTGCTTGACAGTGATTAACAGTGTAAAATGCTAAAAATAAATTAAAAAACCCAAAACGTTGTCGTATGGCGATACGCACGCGCTTCGAAGACCTCGTTCGAGCTATAATCATAATGATTATCTAATTAATGTAAAATGTTTGTGGGTCAAGTTCGAGCAGTGATACAATTACCAGTAGATCCGAATGTCGTGACACGTGGGAACCGAGCAGACAATGCACGACGGTACGACGGATTATGTAGACTATCCGTCATTATACGTCGACACGTGACGTGACGCAGGTACAGTACGGCCGACATATCTTGGCGCGTCTGAACTTCGTGCAGAAGGCTGCGCAGTAACACAATTTGGCAATACTCGGTACGCGGCGTATTATGTCTCAGTCATACATTAGCATGTTCGTGTCGCTATCTCTGTCTTACATGCGCTAAAGTTCGCAGAGCCTATGTTCAGACGGGCCAAGATACATCGGCCGTACTGTATATTGCAATTTTATCAAGCTTCAGGCAGAATGGATTCTTCAGATACGCTTATACTTTACAAACACTTTCTGAATTCGCAAAGTTCAAAAACAATTCCAAATATTCTTTTTTATGTAAATTGTTATTTTTATAAAACGAGCGTCATGGTAACTTCATCGTCGCACATGGGCCAAGAACGAAGTGACACTGCATTCGATGTATCATCTTTCGTTTTCTACTTTAGATCTAGCATACAGTCAAGTAAAATACCCTACCACCGAATATAATTACTATTGTCGGGATTAAACTAAGGGGCCATCCATAAACTACGTCACATGTTAGGGGTGGTGGGGGGGGGGGTCGATGTAGTGTGACATTGTGTGACAAGGGGTGGGAGGGGGGTTCCGAAATAAAACTTATTTCGGAACTGCTGTTTTAATTTAATAATTTCAAGTTGTAGAATATCATAATATGTGACGTCACATTATTATTAGACCTCCCCGGTCTCACAAATGAGACCAACTGTGACAAGGAGGGGGGAGGGGTCAAAAGTCATGAAATTAGTGTGACGTAATTTATGGATGACCCCTGCCGTAAAGAGTCCAGTGGCCTTCAACTAGAGACACGTGGTACCACATACTCGTCCGTGGTTCAGCAGAGTGCATCATGACCTAAGGTTGACTTGGACAAGGCTGATTTTATAAAAGGGGATTTAGTGATATGTGTAAATACCTAAAAATGTTTTAAAAGTTGGTTAAATTTAAAAATAAGTGGTAACAGGCTATTTGTATCAGCTTTATTTGTATCAGCCTTTATTTGTATCAACTATATTTGTATCAGCCTTTAACATTTATCCTCTCTGCAACCAGATCCAGTCAAGCATTGTTGTAATAATATGCATTTTTCAAAAACGTGTGCTGAGGAGTTTCTTTCGCCATTTCTTTTCCTACTTACATACAAAACATCATTCCGAAATGGTGGGATGAAAAAAATTACGGATATGAGTTTATCAATAATTCCTATAATAATATGATTAAACCATTTTGAATTTTCCATACCTCTATAACTTAAGTCAAAATATTCTGCATGTAATGCAAGAATGTCTTATAAAAATATTAATGACGAGTAACCGCCCTCGCTTTGCTTCGGTTTTCTTATTTTTTTACACCTTATTGGAGTTTTAATAAGATCGCTATTTTTTTTTGAAAATATAATATAGCCTATGTTACTCGCAAATAGTGTAGCTTCCCAACAGTGAAAGAATTTTTCAAATCGGTTCAGTAGTTTCGGAGCCTATTCAATGCAAACAAAAAATCAAATCTTTCCTCTTTATATATTAGTATAGATTTACGCGAAAAAGCACAACAAAATTGCTTATCCCATTAAACTTAAGAAACTTTTACTCGCGACGAACCTCCACTTCGGTATAAATCTTTGTTATTGAGCGATTAGTCATGAAAATAACAGCTTAAGGACCTGAATATATTATAACCGCGCTCGTTATAGTACTCCATATTACGAATATTATCGAGTATCTTGTTTCATACACATTTGTAAGTTAGAATAAAGAAGCATAATTGATACTGTATCTGCATTTAAAGCAATAAATAATCATTAAACTGGTTAGTTTATTGCCGTGCGCCAGTGGCTCTCAACTTTATTTTTATAACTACATTCTACAATATTAAGTAGTCTGTTTAGGTATTCATTATATAATAACTACTGATTTCTTATAAGATGTTCAAGGTTCTTAATACTGGTATCCTAATTATAATTGATGTTACATAGTCCTACTTAATGTAAGCTATATTAAATTGTAGAGATTAAAAAACCTGTTATTTAATATTAACATGCTAGCTGCTAGCATGCTAGCTTACGTCGTAGCTGGTTTGAAATAATAATAAAAATTGTGACTTAATTTCGAGTAATATCTGAATCTTTTACCAGGTTGTTGAGGTTTTCATTTACTAATCTGTTGTGTAAAATTAAACTACTGATGTGAATAATCACATATCATAAGTTAATTAGCTAGTATAAAAAATAAAAATATAACCCGCCTGCTATCAAAAAAGCTATCATGATATATATGCCTTTTTGAAATTCTTATGGTGAGCATTATAAGAACATTTGGGCTGAGAAGATGCATCTAATGGTAATAATACCTAATTATATAAACAGGTTCAGCAGTTTGAAAGATAGAGGTAATAAAGAATATTACACACATACAACATACACGCGAAAAACAATTCTTCCTCGGGTCGGGTAAGAAATCGTTTGTCAAATTGTTACAAATTATGAAAACAATAAACTTCTAAAATATATTAAAGCAGTTTGGGAAGCGTTCACGATAACCGGAGTGGCGTATAAATTTTTTCTTTCTGACCAAATCTTTTGGTATTTTAACGTATTATATTTCGAGTAAGAATCCCGATGGATATCGGGCGTCGACTTTCAGAGCCAGTAAAATGCAAGGAATGACATTATGAGACAACGCCGAGTGTTTTACGAATGTGTTTTACTTAGTACAAAGACTAGTCAAAAAAATTGACTATACATATACGGCAGGTACAAAACGATGTTTAGTATAATCTTCAAGCGTCCTTAGCTGTCGGACGCGTGGAAGATACTTCGAGATAAAATCAGTACAAGCGAAGCAAAAACTCGACTCATCTGAGATGTAGTGCAAGGTCGCCTGCACTATACGAATACATGCAAATCAGATTTTTTATCGCCATTTGATAATATAATTGACTTTTTAACACAACCTTTGTTGTTACCTGTCGTAATTAGCCCGGATTATTGTTCAACACAGAACCAAATGATAATTTGATATTAATTTTATCATTTTTATATTGATGAGTCATGTAGATGTCCACGATAATATTAATAAGTTAGGACATTCACAGAAAATATAAAGGTAAAGTATAAAATTAACATTGTTGTCTACCTAGCACCGTATCGCATATGATTTTAAGTTATTAATACCATTATTACTATTATTATTTCTCCATGGAGTTCGCCTGGATAGCTACCACCCTTGAGCATGAGTCAGCCGCCAAACGACTCGTCGTGTTCCGGCTGGGGTTTGAGAGCCAGTTTCTTCCTTTTTCTTCTCTCTTTCTCGGCCGGCAGCGCATCAATGATACCTTTGGTGTTGCTGATGTCCATGGGCGACGATAGGAACTTACCATCAGGTGGATCGTCAGCTCGTTTGCTGACTATTTCCATAAAAAAAGATTAAATAGACAATTATAGTTGTTGTAAATTGTTGGTGTAATTATACCTTACCAGTATAAGACTGTTTATTTTATAACAATCGTAGAAAGATGAGTTGTTATGGTGAATTTTTACTGGCACAATTTGTTTGATAAATCACATAATCTGGTAAAAAAGTTATATATTCTACTGCTTTTTGCAAGTTCATTAATGTTGGTAGGATAATGACGGTCAGTTGTAATATTTTATGTTTTGCTACCTCATTCAATTATGTCGTTAAACTAATTGGTGAATTTATAACAAAGTGCAGTATAAAAAATAGGTATTAATTAGGTTTAGGTTTTTATACTGAAATATTTTAATATAATGTGCTCATCAAAATATGGGTAATTTAGGATAGTACGAATAACTATCAAAAACTGGCCAATGCGCAATGTAGGGTTCCGTCATTAACTTCTAATATTACTTCTTATATACTTAAGCTAACCTAGCCATGATAGTTCTCTTTCTAAATTCATCATACAAACTACCGTAAGGTTTGTCATAATTGTGCAATACCTACCATTTAGTTTGCCAGGGAGGACACTAACCAAAATTAGCAAAATTAGCACTTTAATGCCGAAAATTCCTTAAACAAGAGCTTTGTATCGAAAAATGGTCTTTGCAGATTTGTAATATTCGTAAAAAACGAGAAAATAAACTCTTCTTTAACTAAATACGGAACCCTGTAAAAGACTTTTTGCGATGCTAGAAGATAAAAATTACGGACATAAAAGTAATATACGTTATACATTTAAGATTACAATAACTAATTATAATATTATTTGCTAAAATAATGATATGTTACTGTTTGGGATAAATTTGTATATTTATGTAAAATGGTTTAATATAAAAATTATTAATTAGTTGTATAATTACACAGAATGATATCCCTTGTTTCGTCACACGGATTAAACAATATTTTTTATTATTTTAAATATTCTTTTGCGTCTAAATGCAGATAACTAAGTGCATTAAACCCATAAAATTTGTCTTACATAAAATTGTTAGGTTCGTGTATAATTGCTCAAATTTAAATTAAACCTCGATCCCTTTATGTTCTAATGAGATTACAATCGTTAGCCGACTGGCAAAGTATCTTTTCAAAACAAGAGGCCACAGAAAACCGTATAATTTAAACAAGGCACGTTCACAAATTTTAATTAGGGTTTAAGATATCTGATATTCAAGTACGCTAATTTTATGCACTTACAACGCATCATTTTATGAATTATTTTGAGCAAAAAGTGCAGTTTACGGTCGAATAAAATTTGACTAATTACGGGTAATTTTGACTAATTAGCTTCATAAATTTAATTTTTTATCTGTACTGTAGTGTGGATGACCGTTGACTGACTAAATCGCACAAATGACTAAAATATTGATATCTACTTTCATTAACGTCGAATGCTTCAAATGTACTTCGGAAATACCGAGTGGTAGCTATACCTATGTGTCGTAGTACTACGCGCGAGATTTTACTTGTGTAAGAAATATATTTAGAGATCCTTACGTATTGCTGCGACCTTAGTGCTGTACGTTATCCATCTTAGGTACGTCCTCCACGTCTCAGATCTATTGGCTATCACTGACGACATACAGAGTTCAACACCTACGGCTCAAGATACTTAGGCGTTTTGGACAAAGTAAAATTTTACACATTATGTAATAAAATAATAGTATTATACTTCGATGTTGCATCCTCAAGATTTAAATAACCATGTAGTTGTCCTTCGAGACACTGCATCGTCACACATTTGGAGTATATGAAAATAAAACAATAATAAGAGTCAATTATTTAGTCTGTGTTGTTGCCATCACATCACTATTGTATATACCCAGCCCTAAAACGTCATTCGTTTTTCGTGTGCTGCATCGTCGTTAGTGTCATTACTTATAAATAATTTAAATAATATTATAATAACATTAAAAACTCGTGCTTTGGATTATTTTGGCTCATATCTAATAGGCGGAAAACATGAGAAAAGAATAAGTGAAACTGAATCAGAAATAAATGAAGATATGCAATCTTCGCAATGGAATTCAAGTTTGGTTGTCTATTAACTGACGAATTATTGTACGTTTTGATTACTTGAAATGTTAGTAATTCAATAAATCTTGGTATCCTAAAATGTTAAACCTGATTCCAAACACGGAATCTTTTATTATTTCATATTATTTGATACAAAAAAAAAAAAAAAAATTCCTGAGTGATGACTGATGACACGTGATGTCATGTCATTCGAAAAGTACTTACTATTATTTTGTCCACCAACCTTGTCGTAGTAGCCTGTAACCTGTTGACTTGCCAGTTCAGTTACCTTGTTTCATAAAGTGGTAATACGCGATATTATCCAGGAACAAAAATATCTTACTTTCTTAATGTGGTGTCACGAGATGGCATCCTGAAAGTAAATCACATACTTAACAGGCCTTGCACTATACTATCCAGAAACAAGAATATCTTACTTTCTTAATGTGGTGTCACGAGATGGCATCCTGAAAGTAAATCACATACTTAACAGGCCTTGCACTATACTATCCAGAAACAAGAATATCTTACTTTCTTAATGTGGTGACACGAGATGGCACCCGAAAGTAAACCACAGACAGGCTTACCAGGCCTTGCGTTATATTATCCAGAAACATAAATAATACATATGTTACTTTCTTAATGTGATGACACGAGATGTCATCCGAAAGTAAATCACATAAGTACCTAGTTTTGCAGCATCGTATTTCCATTCGGAAACACCGATATGTCCTGCGGGAAAGGCGGCTATTATAATATATTTGAGGCAGATGAACCAGTACTCCTCAAAATACCAGAGAAAATCCTAGCTATGCCAGGGGAAGCTAAGAAACTGGAACAATAACCACGGAGCAGAATTAGAGAAGCTGATTAAATCTCTGAACATTGGGAAAAATCCTCCAGGGTTGGCTAAATAAGGAAGATAAAAAGTAAAATGTACTAAAAATATAGAGATAAATGACTAGTCAGATAGACTAAACAACAACAATATCAAAAATATATCTAAAAGCCATAGGAGTAAAATTTTGCTACTACGACGGACAGCCAATTGCTGTACCGAGGAGGAACACCAGGGGGGACAATTCGTTGTAACTGACATCATGCTGATGTCTTACCGCCATCTATGCAACTTGAGGGCGCTGATGGCGCATCGAAATTTATTTACAAAAATCATGTAATAAGTAGAGCACTCTTTACCCCTTATATTAATATATTCCTTGAGGAATAACTACACGACGCAGCTGCGGGCTCAAGCGCCGCCGCTGCCTGCCGCGACCCCTCGTGACCGCCAAGCAGACCAGAGACGCAGTTGGAGGTACCAAATTCCAGCCGTACACAATTTCATTGTAATAATTGGTGAGCAAACCCACTGAACTATCCTATGTATGAGGACAACAGATCCTCTTAAGTCATTTTTCTTACTCGAACAATGGAAACAATAAACCCACCATGTTCAAATCGGAAACAAATAATTTCAATAACATTACATTGACATTATTTTTGTATTTGAGTGTTTTGTCATACCTGTTCATTTATTTCTCTGATACTCTTAGCATCCAAGAGCTCAGTGCCTCTCTTTAGATTCATTTTGTATCTAAACCGAATAAATAGTGTGCATAGTTACCCATACACCGTCGCCAGATGGCTGATATAAATGCGAAGATTTAAAGAAGCCTTTCTTAATACTTACTCACAGATCACCAAGAAATCCCAACCTCAGCTCTACTCCATATTATGTTTTTACAAACATTTAAAAAACATAATTGTCATAATTTGAGTAATAACTGTATGTACTACAGTATTAGTATACCTTGACAATATATTTTTTGTATTGAGGATAATTATGTTATGACATACTAGCGCTTTGGCCGCGAGTTTGCCCGTGTTTGTCGGGACAATAAGTGGACATATCTGGCCCAGATCATGGTCTGGCTATGTGCTAGGTTTCATGAAAATCCCTTTAGAAGTTTTAGCGTGAAAGAGTAATAAAGATCCATACAGACTTTCACGTTTGTAGTATTAGTGGGGTGCAATAATACAAAATGTATATTTAGTAAAACTAAGATTTATTAAAATCCAGCCTAATGCGAGTCGGACTCGCGCGCCGAGGGCTATGTACAAATGTATAATAATAATAAAAACGATACTTTATTTCAGACTGATCCTGATGATTATAGAACCGAACATTACTGATGTATGTATTACTGATGAACTGAGTAACAAATATAACGTTGCAGTTGAAAAGCTGTCGCCTTCACATGTTACTGTGTTCGATTTACGCATTTTCTCCGTTACTTATGCTATAAAATAGTCTTGCTTTGCTTCTACCAAATTTCATGGTTTGAGATCAACGGGAAGAACACTACAGGGTTTGCTTCCCTTGCAAGTACCATAATTAAAAAGAAAAAAAATATGGATATCGCATTAACGCCGCGCTGTAGTTTTTTGGTTGTGCTGACGTAGAATAGGAGCTTGATTTTGAAGGGATTGCAGACCTCAGTATTTTATATTAATTATATTTATATAATGGACATTAATTACATTGGATATCGATAATAATTATTATATTAATTTTATCCACTCGTCCCTGGGAAAAACGGCATTGATAGACAAACAGACAAGCAGGTTCCGTTTTTTTCCTATTGAGGAACGGAACTCTAAATAATCTATAAAAATCTGAAAATTTTAAGGGAAATTTTAGGTTCACTTGTCTACTGCTACATGCCCCGTTCTTGCTAAGGATTGTTAATACACCAAACAGAACGCGAGACATACTCGTATATATGTCTTTAGCCTTATCAAGATGAAGTATGGTAGTCAGATACTTTTTGATTTGAACAGATGGTATAATATACTGACTTCCCCCTTACCTTACTCCCCCTAAGTCTGTATGCTATGCCACCACTGCCATCTCAGAAATATATTGAATAGTATCAGATTTCCTCATCTCAATAAAATTATTAGACTATTACTAGACCAGATTTGTTAGTGAGATGTCGATTTATTTGCATCGCATCGTTTTTTTCTAATTCCTCTAAATAGAAAATGTAAAGAACTTAGCGTCTGCAGTTTTATCCGATAAAACCTTCTCAAGGGATACCCCAAATGATAAACCAATAGGTGTATTTCATATCAAAATCCTCAATTTCTAATCAAAAATACCCTTAACCAGTATAACGTAATATACTTATTAAAAGATTTGGTTTAAAATCTGTTTGTCATTAAAAGACATCCAGAACTGCACTGTTTCATATTACATATTATATGCTTTTATGCAAAGCAATTCAAATTCATTATTTGCGTAAATAAAGATACCTACAACAGTTGATCAATATAAACATAAAATCGTCTTATTTTACCTT
Organism: Thymelicus acteon; assembly: GCA_951805285.1. Taxonomy (NCBI): domain Eukaryota; kingdom Metazoa; phylum Arthropoda; class Insecta; order Lepidoptera; family Hesperiidae; genus Thymelicus; species Thymelicus acteon. The sequence goes on along the minus strand of OX638225.1, from coordinate 17,646,489 downwards.
GTCAGTTTGGATTATTTTCTTATTCTTAAACGATATGTTACAGAAAGTAATAAGCTACTTTACAAATTCCCACCAGTCAGCCCTATATCTGTTGTTAATAAGACATTGGTAACGATAATTTTATTATTGTATTACAAGTTTTTTCAAACTTGTCTTTAAGATTAAAACAAGGTTAACCAAATATCTTTTAACCCAAATCTTACTTTATCCTATTTGGCTCAACGTTATTCTAATGAGAATTTATCAATGAAATTCAAAAAGTTTTAACTTTCATCGCGTTGTCTACCGGGCAACGTGTGCAAACATTATTTGTTATTAATTGGTTATCTCACTCCAATAAAAAAAATTGTAAAATTTTTAAAATTCAGTAGCAAGTAGACTATTTCTAGTTGCTCGACAAAGACTATCCTCATAGATAGAAAAGACAGCTCGGTTCCGAAATTCTGTCGAAACAGGCAAAAATTTATGTACTTTCTGCTAAAAAGCCTTTCCACAATACTTCGCAGAGCACAAGCCGAATAGATTCGATGGAACCGATGGATCAGACAAATATTGCGCGATAGCGGCGTGAACGTGATCGTACTCACGGCACACAGTACCTGCCACGCTCCTATATCTGCAGCAAGCTGGATTGGACTTCTGAAATTCCACTCGTTGGACAAGAAAGTCCTCGTATCCTCGCCGAAAAATCCTATAACCAACCTATTGTCAATATCGGGGAGTATAAATCCTTTTGCTGAAATTGTGTTTGGTATTAAGTAATAGTATGTACCTAATGCCTAAATTTTTGGACGAAAGATGTTATTTAACACTTGATAAAAATTTCACTTTATTTGTGCGGTTTTATACACTACATTCTGCAACATCCTCTAAACATCTACATGGTTATTTAAATCTTGAGGATGCAACATCGAAGTATAATTTAAAGGTTGAAAGAACTTACCTGTAAGTGAATTTCAACCGGGATTATACGAGATGTTGCATCCGAAGAGATTTAAACTCCCGCCCACCCGGTGGTACACGTGCTAGCGCTCAAAAGCACTACAGTTTGCCACCCCATGTATGGTTGCAGAATGACCAACTAGGACGAAACTCTAAACTGAATGACGTTTTAGGGCTGGGTATATACAATAGTGATGTGATGGCAACAACACAGACTAAATAATTGACTCTTATTATTGTTTTATTTTCATATACTCCAAATGTGTGACGATGCAGTGTCTCGAAGGACAACTACATGGTTATTTAAATCTCTTCGGATGCAACATCTCGTATAATCCCGGTTGAAATTCACTTACAGGTAAGTTCTTTCAACCTTTAAATTATACCCGGTAGCCTAGTTTTCCCTGCCTCTGCCTCTGGCTCTGCCTGCGAAGTGATTGATTTCCGGGATCGATTCCGGCCCGGGCACAGTTTTATATGACCGAAATTGTTTGTTCTTGGGTCATATGTTAGTCCTATTTGTGATGTCCGCGAAACAGGTAACTCGTGCGAGGATATGAGAATGTAAGTCTTCTAACGCTTCCCGCCCACGTCAGACTTTTTGTAGGACAGATAATCGGGCCGATTTTTCGTCCCATATTATTTCTGACCGACTTTTTGTAGGTCGTGTGCGTTGCACTATTGCTATCAGTACATTCTATTTTTCTCCTACAAAAAATCTGTCACCTATTATCGGACGTGGGCGAGTAGAAGTGTAATTTACACAAAGATAAAGGCTTCTAAAGACTAGATATATATATGCATTACCATAAATCATAGAACAGTTCACAGCCCATGCCCGCAATACTCACGCCACACAGACGGTCATAATATTGAGACAATATGCTTAAAATATCATGCAACATAATCACGGACACAATGGTGTTCGCACGCCTATACACCAGTCGCCAAGGTCCGACACAAAGAGCCCGAACAATGGCGTCGTGAGAACTCTCTGTGACATAATTCCTTGTGATAATGTAATGATATGTAATTTATAATTAGTGCAAGGTCTCTTCTAGGTTAAGATCGAATGTCGGATCATGACTTGAGGACACGATGAGTTCGCCATCTACCTTTATGTTATGTTTCTGTACGAACAAGAACATTAGGAATTATGTAAGAAGTCAAAGAGTAAAGTTGCGTCCACAACGTGGAGCAAAGTTTTCAAATTTCGTTTTTAAACTTTTTCATTTTTCTGAGCTTGTTTTTTTAACAATAATCGTCAGTGTATTTCTATGCGATATAACCTCTTTATATTGTGTATACAATACCGTAAATTAAATTTAAAATCCTCGATCGTCCATCGACCTGAATTTAAAAGAAGTGTTACTATAATGTGCAAGATTTTACAAAAAAAATAGTTTATTTGAGTCTATAACAAAATATATTTTTCCAATATTTTTGGACTCAGTATAAGCCATAAAGCCAATATACATATGTCATTCATAAATAGATAATAAAAAATAATAGATCTTTCAACCTCATAATAGGTAATCATTGAAACAACATTGAATGTTTTGTAAAAACAAATATAATTTTCCGATAGAGTTCCCATACATTTCAAAACAATTAATGAAAGCTGTAACATAAAACTGAGACTACAATTATACAGAATTAATACACAAAATATGAACGCGTAGGCGTGGTGGCTGAATCTGTTTCCATTGTCATTTATATATTTAAAAAAAATCTTTATGTTATCAGTTAAATTGATATAATTAATGAATTACATACAGACTAAAATTATAAATCGTACACTACCACCCATTTTTCAACTATTCATTTTGTTACTGAGAACTTTATTTATTTAATTATAATATCGCTAATCTGCTAAAAGGCTAGTTTAGATTTGACGAGTGTTTCGAAAAAAATTCATAATTTTTCATGCATTTTATTCCCATGAGTAGGTTAACCCAGATTATTATAGGTTTAATTTACCACACATTAAAATTTCTTACTGTGTGATTATTATATTTTGTTTGGTCTCCATTTAATCCTTTTTTGAAAATATCTTAAGTTTAAAATAACAAAGATCTATAATTTTCTGATACTTTATTCCGTCATATGTGTCGTGATGTGCGCCAATGGAGACGAAGTTGGCCGGTAACTGCGATGAGTGGCGCCACCCTGCGGAGAAAATTGAAATTTGATATGAGATCGTTAGTAGCATAGTTGTAAATATCACTCATTGCCTATATTTATTGTAGAACACGCTATTAGTGGGAAATATGGAATAGAATAGTATTATTGTAATGCGGAGAAGGTTGCCCGTGTTGCAAGTTTTCTTTGTTGAAAAATTTCATTTGATTTTAATCAGAAATTACGATTTAATTTAAATTAAAAACAATAACACTCTTTCTTGTACACCAATATACAGTAATAACATTCAATCTATAGTTAAAATGGTACAACAGGTGGCCTTAGCGCTAAAGAATCCATTTCATCCAGGCCTTAAGGTAGGAAAGAGACAAAATAGTGATGGTAACAAAAATTAAGGTTGAGATTAGAGCTGCCAGTTCGTATACGGTGTCGATTTGGGAGTTGATACTGCTTCTGTCTTGTACATCTATTTTTTATGCATTTTGATGGACATATTAAGACCCAAACTCGATGCCTACCTACGTGATTGTGAAAATGACAAGGATGTACAAAAATTACTAGTTCTGCAACCAATTCACCTCGTGTTAGGAAGGAACCAAGGAAAATTCTACAACTTATGACGTGCTATGTTACGTACTGTATTATTAATTAATTAACATTAATTTAGCAAATATTGTTAATATGATAAGTGGTCAATATGTGAAGTAACCTTAACGTCATAAGATGATATCGAGGATTGTAGCATGGATAGAATGATATGCTAGTTGAGTGAAGATTGCTTGCAATGTTTTTACTTTACGTACCGACCTATCTAGAAGTAATAAATGTAGCAAAATATCACTCCATCGAAACAAATGTCTGTAGAGTTATCGATTTGAAGATATTTGCGCAAACGTTCGCGGAACGTGTTAGGTCACGTAGCTGGAAGGCTTCGAAAGAGGAGCATCAACACCGTGGAATTCTATTCCATTCAACTATTTGTAATGCCAACGCTTGAAGAAATTTGTGTTCGCAAAGATGGTTTCTGGAAACGCAAACGTGCTGTAGGTATATCGAATCTAGCGCCAAAGAGTTCATTCTGAGGAGTAATAATAATTTGTTATTAATACGTATCTAGACGTAGTGGTAAGAATTACGTGCGTATTACTAATCGTTAAATATGTAACTGATATTGAAAAGTACACCGATATAATGTACCTGATAGTACTCCGTAATGAGACGGCGTGTGAAATTTGCTAAACAGCACTTGTCAGTAATTTTCCATTCTGATTGAATTTTAAACAATTATTGTATTTTAATAACAGTTGCTTATATAAAAAAACACGCTACACTTCAGCTCTTTAAGTTAAAAAAAATTGCTAAAAATCATTGAGGTTTACTTAAGTTACAAAATAATGAATGTCGTGTATATTACCGGTGGATACTGACTGGTGTATGTTAGTCGGTAAATTTTAAAATTTTATTTCGTAAATTTGGTTTTTGATTTATCAGCGAAATTTTATCGGCTTACTGGCACACGTGTGTAGATTCATTCAATAAGGCATTAGTTAAATGAAATATGGTTATAGTTTCACAAACACGAAAAGGGCGTCGCATGGTTTTATGAATGAATCAGAACATTCGTTTGGTGAATTATAATTCTATATTTCGAGTTGAATGAACTCGGATCAGTTGAATGAGCTTTGATTTAATTTGTATGTTATGACGACTGTGGCAGTTGGAAGTTTCCGTCTGCTGCGGTTTCAGTCTCGAGTTCGATTCCTGCCTGAGGCCGACATGTTGAGTAATGTTTATAGAGAATACGACCACCAGCTGATAACGGTCACCATGGTACACCTTGCTGATGAAAGTAGTTAATTCGCTGTTGGCTAGTTTTTAACTACTGCAACCAAAACCCGATAGATCAATTTAATTTCAGAAGCTAACCAGGCCAGTAAAGAAACATAACATCCACGGTGCCTTAGACCTACCAGACTCGTCATGGTTAATTTATTTATTAACCTATTATTGCATCATTCAATGGGCGGACTTAATGCCTAATTGGCATTATCTATCAGTCAACCCTTGGCGTTAACGAGAATGTGCGGTAGGCTATTAAAGTAAAATAAATAATTAAAAATTATACCTACGTACCCTAAATAAATACATAATACAAATACTACATAACGTAAAGTACTATACCTATCTTCTTAATATATTTAATTACGTGTCACGTTGTTTATCCGCGATGGAATCCCCGATTTGCACACCGTGTGCAGTTTGATCCAACTTGAAAGATAGGATAGCTTACATCTCAAAATAAAAAAAAACTTTTGACAGAACGAAGTCTGTCCGGGCAGCTAGTATCTATATAAATAAATACTATACATATGTACAATTATAACATACAATGACATAATGTTGGTGATACAGATGAGCGACCTCCAACAGACCATTTCATCAACCAAGCAACATTACTTCGTCCATGATTCAGCGGAGTATACTACGAAATGGAGAAGGTCTTGGACTTACGGATCGATGAATACCCTCATATTTCTATTTCTATGCTTTATTTTCATATCAATATACCTTTACGATAACCCTAACGATTTAGTTAATTGTTAATTTGGACACAGTTTTTATAATGTGTGTGTAGATGTAACATAATTACATTTAAATGATTATGGGTATAATCCTAAATGCTTAATTCGCTGCATTCAACACGTTAACGATCGAATACTTATGCTTTTATGACACATTAATACCTTTGTATCTTTAAAAACGCCGAAAACCAAAAAAATCTCACACTCATTCCGACTCCAAATAAGTCTCCAAAAACAAAAGATTCTCAATCGATTCGAATCCAATGTGCTGTATCTAATTTGTCAGATCATTCGTCCGTGTGTCCGACAATTAATCCAGAACGATTTCGTAAACAAAAACAAACTTTAAATTGCGTTTGACAACAATTGGTGACGCCTTTATGGCTTTGTCTCAAGCGGTAATTTTGAATGTTTGTTGGTTTTCAACCTCGATTCTTGTCGGTGACATTGTACAGGCGTTATGTCGAACTTATTAGTCATTCGTATGTATACATTTAGGGTGGATATCGTCCGTGTTTCTGTTTCGACACGATCGCTAATGGTATTAATCAATTTTGTGTTGTTTTTCCGTTTCACGTCTTGTATTTTTTGTTTTGTGGTTAATGGTGAGAATGCAGTTTAAGACGTTATGTTTTTGGGTGACCTTTAAGAATATAATAATACCGTAATATAATAAAACCTGCATTATCAATGTTATTATAAGAGTTATTGAAGTTTCGCTTAATTGCTTTTCTCGTACATTTCGTTCATCTTCTTCGTTGCATGTTAAATTTCTTGCATACCGCATGTTAATATAATATCAGACTCTATTTACTGATACTCGAAAATTAAAACTGAATTTTATCCTTAATAGATGCTTTTCATATATTAATGGAAAGATACAACTTCTGTACATTGTTACCAATTCTGTTTATCTAATAAAACCACTTTACACTTCGTCGTGGTCCAAAAATATACTTTTCATATTTCGACAAACAAAGCCTTGCCTTTCTATTTTCACACTGATATTCTTTACTTCCCATAGTCCTATCTGTATGGCACATATCCGTTGTTTGTACTATAATACAAAATTTACCCCTATCACATTTACTTTAAAGGCGAATTTCCTGTGTCAAAATTTCAGGTCATTTTCTATGTCATATCGAGAGTCGCTATTATTTATTGATTTGTTAATAAATTTACGAGTTTTCTTTATTCGAAGACCAGATACTTTATTTGTGAAATCGAATCTTTTGTGTACGTTTGGAGAAATATTATTTTGTAGATAAGATTTGGTGTGGTGTGGAAATCGATCGTAGAAAGCTGGTAGGGTCATGGGATGTACATTTTACTTATTTGGTTTGAGTGCACGGTAATAGTTAATAGCTTCAAACCGGTAATGTCTGAGAAGGCTACGTTTCAGTGATGTCATGAGTCTTTAACTAATTTTATTTAGTTTATTTTATTTAGTTACTCTGTTTGTTTAGCGAGCCTACTTCCTAAGAAAAAGTCCTGATTACAAAGATTTTTAATATAGTCCGTGCCTGCTACTAGAATAATAAAGGTGGTTAGTCGAAGCGCAGTCCGGCTGGCTGGCTACTGAACAATTATCCGTGGATACGGGAGCCAGCTCGCGTGCATGTCGCGGGACATCGCGATACCGATCGCGTGATTTACGCGCCGCCGCGATACATCGCCCGCCAGCTCATTAGCTCTACAACACTTAATTCTTTCTAGCTTGTCACTACTGGAAGGTTTGTAGGGCGTTATCAGAGGATAGTGTATGAAAATAATAGAGGTTTTTGATGGAAATATTGGTAGTTGGATAGTGTATGAGAATAAGATAAGGAAATAGATTTTTAGAGCCTCGTGAAAACTTACGTTACGTTACTTAAATGTTTGTAATGTTAATTCTATGACCCGCAAGTAATAATCACTGCTTATATTTTCGAAAACTAATTCAAAGGAGTCAGAAATTACCCAAGCTAAGGTTATGGTTATTTATAATAAATAAATAAAGAAAATGCGAAATATCTCAAAAATAATAAGAAGTTGTCAAGTGTGGAAAAAAACATTGTTTTATTATGAACTTGAAAATGAACTAGTTTTAGTGCCGGATGCACTTTAGATATATAGATATTTATTATGAGTTTTGTAAAGAATTATAAAACTAACTGGTAGGTAATGCAAGGGGGAATAAAGGGTGAAGCAAAACATGTATAATTATGTGTCGAAACGAACCAAGTAGTATAAATGTTGTTTAAGATACCAAGAATATCAAGTATCTATCAGCTCCAAGTTCTATTAGGACATAATTGCCTAAATATTACAAACTACTGCGTCAAGGGCCTGAAAAATCTTTAATACGACGGTATGACATCATTGAAAATTCATCAACTTATAAATAAATAAATAAATAAATAAATAAATAAATAAATAAATAAATAAATAAATAAATAAATAAATAAATAAATAAATAAATCAAATCCCAAAAACCGTACTTTTAGCATTTATAATGGAGAAGAAACGGTGAAATAAACAGTGAAGAAAGTTTCCTTGCGCTACAGTATAATTTGCTCTTATGCAGTGATAATTGAATACCAAGTGTATTGGAATTATTAAATTTTTGTTTATTTATCTTACCAATACAAAACATTCCACACTAATAAATCTCACGCTGTCAAATATAAAATGACTCTATTCATATTCAAAACAGATATGGAAATATCTTTATTCGATTGAGTGCTCATACTATTACATTGTAGGTGCTAAAACTGAATTCGTACTTTCGATTTCATAACTTCTTTGTGTCGGAGGTAGTTGACACTATCATAATCTTTATTGTCTTTGTGTCCGTCATGCGATTCTCATCCTTATCTGCGTGTGTTTGGGAGGTGTATTCTGTGTCTATTAATAAGGTTCGGTTTCATGTTTAGGCTCTGCACAAACTAAAAGACTTTGTGTCTTCAGTTTAATACATGTGTGGTCAACCCAACTTGTTAGTGACAATTTTATGAGTCAGGATATGAATAATTAATTTTTATGTATCTTCCATCGAAGATCTTATCTTTCTTTCTTTTTCTTCTCTTTTTCTTTGCCGGCAACGCATCAGTGATGCCTTTGGATGTTTATGGGCGACGATTGCCACTTACCATCAGTATCACTTGAAACTAATTTTTATCGTATGGATACTCGTAATATAAATACATAGTATGAAATCAATTAATGTATACGCAGTCTTTGTGATATTTTATTCCTTCTGGCGGACACATGGTGATTGCCGAGGAGTGTTGGCTGTTAGTGCATAATTAGTCAGTTTTATAGAAGGCAGAAGCAAATAAGTATATAGTAATTAGGTATAATAATATGGTTGACTTGCATTAGCTCGTTACGACACCAGTAGCTAGGGTAAAACGTCCACTCTCGTCTACGACTCTCTCGTGACTGATTCAGTGTCGCCTCTCTACCCGTGTTCCCGAGATAACATGGTTTCTGCTATAACTATAATAGTAGTACAAACACTACAAACTCGTATGAGTAAAATTCTTGCACACAGTCTCTGAGTTTCCATAGCATAAATAAATAAATAAATAAATAGCACTCCTAGTCTCAAGTAGCCACGTATTGTGTTTAGTTGCCATCAGGTTTTCATGATTGTAGCCTGTGTCAGTAACAAAAAGTGTCCTCGTGTGTGCAGCACCTTAAAGTCTCAGACACATGTGCCAATAAGGTGTGTATGAATTGCGGTCATGTAATATTTTTATAGTTTCGAAAACAAAAGAGCGTGGAGAATGACACAGCGTTTTATAGTTGCTATCGATTTTATATCTCACGCCTATCGTTAGAACTATGCAGTACGTAGGCGAACTCTTTGGCAAAGATTTATTAAAGCGCATTTCGTACGAAATGTAATTAAGAAAGTGAAATTTGATATTTGGAATTTAGTAACCTTTGTACAACTGACACACCTCCAACCTTTGCTTTTAGTTGGGCCGAGTAATTTTGTGTCTCTGTGAAGAAAGTTGGTCCTTCACAATAAGAATTATTTGTTTCATCATAGGCCTTGTTGAGATGAATTTTTAAGATAATAAAATATGTATTGTATGACGATGCAAGGTCAATCATTTATTATGTCTATGTAGACCTCGCTTCAGACTAAGGTAGTACTCAGGCACGTAGATATTATAGAAAAAAAATTAAAGCAGAACTGTAACGCAGGAACGCCGACACGTCAAACTTATAACACCCCTGTTTACGTCGGAGGTTAACTAATACAACGGGCCTATTAAGAACTTTTAAAAAACCATTAATGTTCCAGGTAATTCATTTATCGAGCTTTGAACGACGTATGATTGGCTAAAAAGTGTCATGTGACCGCTTTGGTAATACGAATTTGTCGTTCACACTGGAACATGGCTGGAAGAGTTCATAATAGGCCGCCAGTTATGACCACGCGACGTTGACTGACCGGCAATGACCGCACGCCAAATTATCGTGTTATCATCCAATCGAACAAACCGCAGACGCATTGATCAGCTCACTACGCACCGAAACCGTCGCCTCGTAACCTTGACTGCTGCGTCCAAACGTAGATTTGTCATCGCACCTTTCTTTGAGGTCGCACACAATGGTTATCGATTCGTCCTTAATCATTCTAATTGTCATATCCACCTGACAATCCATCTACAAATGAATCGATACTTTATTGCTTGCGACACAAAGTTCAAGCTGATTGTCTCAATTGAAACTGATTAGGGACAATTGAATTTCGATTGTAATGACACGTGATATGGTTTGGATTCAATTGCAAGCGACAGGCGGGTTAGTTTGAAGTAGCCAGGGGTATTCAAATGGATGGAATTTGGAGGTCGCGATCCCAACAATATTGGATTTGTTCCAACGGCAAGGGACAATGCATCTTTGTTGGCAGCGGCGGAGGCCACCCCGGCCGCCTTGAACTACTGTCGCTTCCGATGTGCATGCTATTGTTTTAATTGTGCCTAATTACCGTTAAGCCTTCGCATCTCCTGTCTTAGATGGGCTGTTTGTTGGGCATCCGTGTCTATTTTGCTCTTATCTGGCTGAGTTTCCCTCACCTGGCTCCTTAGTTTGTGCGATTGATGCTGTTAAACTGGTGACATACTCGTATTTATCTCTACTAACATCGCTTTGAAGTTTAACAATTGTGCAATTGTGTGACAAAATTAGATTTTTGGGTCACGGTTTAAGTTTAAGTTACATTTTTTAAACCTTTTATATTGCACCATTAAAGGTTTATATTCCAAGAGCCCACGATAGCTAACCTTCCGTATTTTATAAAAACTGTAACTTTCTCTGTGTATGAATTTTGTATGATGGTTACTTTGGCAGATACTAGGTAACAAAGGTGTATAAAATTGGACCTAATTTTCGTTAAAGTATAAGTTCAGTTTTTTGATATTTTCTTTGGAATAATATTACAATAATGTTATCCATTTGCCGTCTGGCAAATCTATCTAGCAAATCTTCTAAGTGTCTACTTAGCATGGTTTCGACCCCCTGCCAGACACCCCTAAACTTAAACATTGATTGGATAAACTATACTCCTAGGATTAAGAATACGGTTTCTCTAATCCGTATTCTTAGGAGGAATCGTATTCTACAGGAATTTTCTTTCTTTCTTAGCCGGAAAGGCGTCCATGATACTGATGTTAGCTGACCGCTTATCATCAGGGTACTACGAATGACGCACAAAAATAAAAATGTATTTGCCAAAAATTGAACCAAAAACTAACATCAGTGCGCCTATTGCTACATAATCGGTATGTAACAGTTCTTTTTAAAGCAGCAACAACGCATCAATGACTGTAAAATATGGTTATGTTTAACAAATAACTTTACCCAAGTGGCTCAACTGTAAGTCAATACTATTAAAAATAACATAATAGCTTTTTCAGTAATAAATAATAGCTAAAGAGTAGTGTAATATGCTAACAGGCGGACATAAATACCCCATTGATAGTCTACAAAAAACATATTGCTGCACCGATCAACAGGTGGACGGGGTCTACAAAAAAAAACAAAATGGCGGTTCATATTAATCGCAATAAAAGGCGGTGACAGCGCATAAATACGATATCGCGTATCGACGCGTCGTTAGCGATCAAACTGCGCTGTAACAATAAGTAAACCGCTATCGAGCATCGCCGCATCGCCGCATCGCCGCGCAACTCTGTAAATCACGGAATGCGCGAGCGTTCCAACTTCGACGCATTCGACTTGCTACGGTGCGACTTTTTACTTACCATATTAAGAACTAGCGCTATACTCTGAACTATGCTTATTCTGGGGTAATAAATACCCTATATATTATTCCAGACTATGGTCTACCTCTGCGCTTTTAATTTCAACCTTTTTCGAAGACCTACTATAGAGAAAGGGTCTGTCCTCTAGGGAACACTTAGATATACTTCACTATGCTGTTCCAGTAGGTATACATCAACGGTGGGGATTTAGCAGCCATCATAAATTTCAGAAGCTCTTGTGCCTTTAAAAAGCTTTCAATGTAGCATTACGATTCGTATCTAACGATAGCAACCCGGACCGAAGACTTAATGAGGTATCTGAATGTTAACCATTTAACTACTGAAAGCGCTTGTACTTGAATAACTTACACCCCAACTCAGAGTCACAAACGGTTACTTAAATCGCTCCTAAGCAAAGAATCACCATACAAATTCTGTACTAAGGAGTGATTTAAGTTAACCGTTAGTGACTCTGAGTTGGGGCGTTAGTCGATCACTTAGGATTGAAAAAAATTGCCGGGCTTTATTGGGTGCTTTTATTTCCTGCAATTTTGTGCTACGAGTACCTTGTAATGTTGTAAGATAATATGCGTTTCCAATGTATAGAACAGCCTAATTTTATTTATTCACGATTTAAAGTTTCGAAAACATCAGATTTCCTGAATCATAACATTCATAACAATTCATCATTTGACAAGGCTGCACACATAACGGGACGTGCTACGATTTTTACGAATGTGCTTCGTAAAACTGACTTCCTATAGTTAAAAGCTATTAGAAATCAGTTTAAATTCGTACAACGCTGTTATCTTGGAGGTTTTTTTAACTGGTTACAAGGTTGATTATTCATTTGTTTCTGTTTACGCACTTTACTAAAGAAACGTTGCGGGACCATACTACATATTTTCAACAAGGGAAAACTTTGGTGATGATTTCTTCACTAAACATAATCGTACTAATATTATAGGTAAAGATAGTTTGTGAGGATGTATGGACGTTTACTTACGTTACTGTTACCAATGATATTATAATGTAAAAAAGAGGTAGATATGTCACTAGCGCGCCGACGATAAAGAGCGCAAGAACAGGCAATTGACCGTTCTGCTCGCAGTCGCTCTGTCAATACAAGACGATACGCACGCTATTATTGTTATTAGAAGTGCTTGACATTTGACATACAGCGTTAAAAAACCTTTGTGTATTATACCAATGCGAGTGGTGTAGTGAAACAAAGGATAAACGTGCGTGTGTTGTAGCTCTTTTCGGCACAGATTTTTAGTTGATTTGTGAGAGCGTAACGTATCTATATTTTTTAAATATCATTGGCTCTTGCACGCAAAAACTACTGAATGGATTTCCAAAATATTTTACACAGAGATCGATCATGCTCTGGAATTATCCTTATTATTAGCTTATTATCATGTTCTGGAATTATCCTTATTAGGACAACGCGCGAAAGCCTCGGGCAGATCAATAGTTTACTGTAAGCGTTTAAAGTACCCAGTGGGTACGTACAAGATGAACCCGACGGATATGTGTGTTATTATTTATGGTGCGTAACTAAATCATTGTTTCAATTAAGCTGAAGTGCTCAGATTAAGTTTTATTGTCTGTTTTAAATCGATTTAAACTGTTATTGGTTCAAACTAATAATTCTATTTTACTACGTGATGTAGTGCTTCGTTGATTGATAGTTATTTTTGTGGCGGAGAAAGGCTATCAATTTTAGTGCGTTTAGGGATTCTTATCGAGACTTGGCGTTGAGTTGTAATTCTTTTTAAATCTATAGAAATAAATAAAATTGGAGTGTCTGTTTGTAATATTAAAATAACCGCTTTTTTCGAAGTGCATTTGGATGTATACAATACGGTACATATACCAAAATAAAATTTTTTACAATTTTTGTCCGTCTGTCTGTCTGTCTGTTTGTTCCGGGTAAACTCTGAAATGGCTGGACCGATTTTGACGGGACTTTCACTGGCAGATAGCTGATGTAACAAGGAGTAATTTAAGCTACTTTTATTTTAGAAAAAATATAATTTGTTACGCGATACGAAGTTCATCAGGTTAGCTAGTGTAAAATAAAAAATGTCTTCAATTATTGTAAACAGTAGCTAATAAAATATTAAAACTTCAAGTATTTCAGTATTAAATAACTGTTATTTATTTGATATTGCTTAAAACTTTTGAGACCTGAAGTCTTCTTGAGTATCCATAAGTCATAATAATGTTATGCATGGAAACCATTTGAAGGGTTCTAATATTAACGTATTCATTTTATTGTATTCAAGATATATTTTTATTTTATTTTATACACGGAACCCTTCTCCACTAATCGATATCCACTAGACATTCTAACGTCAATCTTCACCAATTAGCAAAACAAAAATATGAAATCGTTTGCATCGATCGCTTTTATTTTAATTATTTATTTATATGATGAACCAAATTGTTATTTAATTATAGATAGATTACTAAAACGCTGTAGAAACTAGTTTTCGTTAATGAATTGTATCAGCGAATGGATAAAAAATCGATATTCATTAATTATAATTGCATCCGATTTGTAAGTTTGATTGAGATAATTAAAAAGCGAAATTTTAATTAAATTTGCAATATCTTTCAATGAGTTTAACAAAAGTGGTTGGTTAATAGAGATGAATCGAAAGTATAAGTATTAAGTATAATCTGCTTGGAAACATCGTAATAGAAAATTCTATATTATTTTTTATGTAAATAGCCGGCAAACGAGCTGATGATCCACCTGATGGTAAGTGGCTATCGTCGCCCATGAACATCAGCAACACCAAAGACATCACTGCGTTTCCGGCAAGAAAGAGAGAAGAAAAAAGAAACAATGAATTGAGCCCATGCATTGCAGCAGAACTTTGATGAATTTAAACCAATATTGAAGCCAATATTTCCCAATCGAGTCACCATGGGACAGTCTGCGAGCAATGCGCGATCCGGCGCGATAACGCGCGACACGGCGCGTCCCGTCCGCGCGGGGCATATCGCGCGACGGAGCAAATCACGAGGTGCCACTAATTGATTTTATCTATGCAACTCGAAAAAGAAACAAGTTAAACCACAGACTGGTTCAAGTTAAGCGTATCTCACGTGAACTTGGCCGAAGCTGCTGGTTCTCTATAGGCGCTTTTGATAACTTATGATGGAATATAGACTTTTTAAGTCGTGCGAAAAAGATGATTATTGATGATATTAATTGATCACCATAATCCACCTACTTACAACTAATTAATTACCGTTCCGATATAATGTGGGTATTCTAAAATGTCAAAACTCTACCGCCCATTAATTCCAAGCTTCCTGCTTCATTAATCTTACGGTTAAATAGATTCTTAAAATAAATTTGATTTAAGAATCGTGAATTAAAAGCGTGGGGTGCTTTTTAAGATATTATCCCTTCTACTGATTAACACCATGCACCCCACGCTTTTATTACAATTACACGATTCTTAATTCAAATTTATTTTCTATTTTTTAGTTGGATTTTGTATAAAATTTTTTGAAACATAATTTAGTTTTTTTTCTTTTTTTCTTTAAATATTGAATTGTCATCGGTCCTCGATAAGTCTACGAAGTTTGAAAGAAATCTGATAGTTTTAAGTGGGTCAAAGTTCAAAGAAATATTCGGCAAAAAACATTTAAAGAGTTCCCTGA
This sequence comes from Thymelicus acteon, assembly GCA_951805285.1. Taxonomy (NCBI): domain Eukaryota; kingdom Metazoa; phylum Arthropoda; class Insecta; order Lepidoptera; family Hesperiidae; genus Thymelicus; species Thymelicus acteon. Next base: position 17,630,876 of record OX638225.1, on the reverse strand, counting down.
ATTTGTCACGGATATCATCATCAGAGCTTAATTTTTTTGGGAAATATCTGAAAGTATCTTTTTAAATAAAAAAAATCAAAATCAGTTCAATTTAATACAGAATTTTAAGGTGCAACCGAATTGAGAACTTCCTTCTTTCTTTGGAGTCATGTAGTCAGTTAAAAAGGTATCTCTTACCAAAGTTTGCGGGGAGACTGGACTTTTTAAGACATAGTCCAACAAAGACAATACACGTGCAAGTTAGATTCTTAATTAGTTTGGCTAGCTTTGGTTTAGCAAAATCAACTTTGAAATGTGTAGAAATAATAGGTTTTAATGGCATATTTGCAGTCAGCTGATAAATGGGCTCACTTCTGACTGTATTCCTAATTACTTACGACGTGTTGAAGTTGATGCCCATTCTCCAAGTGCTTGATAAAAAAGGAAGCGTATAATGTGTGAACAATACATGGATGACAAATTAGTAGTCTGGCCATTCAAGGACCGGCCACACACGATATTGACCGGCATAAATAATCAAATTGTTTTTAAATTATTTAATGATATTAATAAGTCAAGGTAAATGCAGTCGTCATTCTGAAGCATCCGGAGATGAGATTCGAATATTGCCAACATACCCATTATAACAGGAAAGTAGCAATGATAAGGATCTTCTACCAATGATTAATAACTGACCTATGTAACCCTTTTTATTTATGTATTTGAAGATTTTTTCTAGAGACCAAGCCAATGGCAAATATAAATAGTTGTAGATGCAGTTTTTAAGCATGCCAACCTAGTTCAAAATTTTGTGTAGGTACCTACCTGTAAGAATTTGACGATCCGTGTGGCACAATGGTTACCATGCCGGATCGCCGCACCGTGGGTCCTGGGTTCGATTCTCAGCGAAGCGGTTTGAATGATGAGTTTGAATTTCTGTTCTCGGTCTGGGTGTGAATGTCCTTGTCAAGTGTGTTGTCCATGGCACCCACGACACAGGGAATCCTAGTGTGGGGCTATGAGTGTGAAGCGTTATAAAAAAAAAGAATGTTAATAATAATAATAATAATAATAATAATAATAATAATAATAATAATAATAATAATAATAATAATAATAATAATAATAATAATAATAAACCGTTTATTGCCACACAATCATAAAGAAAAATTACATGGGGGGTACAAAACATAAAAAGAAAAAAATACAAAAAAGAAATAATAAAACTTAATACTAAACAGCTGTTGTGTGGGCAAGGGAAGTGGCTAATTAGCAGTTAATAAGCAGTCTATTAAAAATTGCTGTATATTTTGTAGACCAATACGTATATTACAATGTGAAAATACACTTAAATTTGGTAAAATAAAATAACCCGTAGCGCTAATATAATAAATTTTAAACATTTCAGAATTTCAACGTAGTGTATTCATGACTATACGCATGAAACCATTCTATGGTTAAACCTTGTGTGATTCTGTGTACGGCCAACTTGTGAGGTTAAATTTAGTTTATTTCTTAATGTCTCTGTTAAAACAATTTAGTTAAACGTCTTATGTAATTCTGAAGTCGTGACCAGTTCTGGTGTCAGATCACAGGTTATCTTCGGTCGTTCTGACAAATAGTTATACATTTATTTAAACGCTAATGATAAAAAAATTATGTTTTGATCGAAAACAATATATTACTCTGATAGTAGAAGGCCATTGCGATTGGATTTACACATCAGCACATCTTATTTATTTGTATAAATAATTTTCAAATATGCGTGGGTTAAGCACTCTAGCAATTTTTAAAGGTAAAACATAATTGAGTGATAACGTTGTATAATTATTTAGAGATATAGTGTGTTCATAAAGTATTTTACCCAGCTGTTTTGCTGTTTGTGTACTCGTAAGAGAGTTAACAATTATCAACTATTTTTATAATAATAAAGGAGACCGCCAAAGTGGCACATTTCTGACATGAACAACATTTCTGTGGCAATGATTAGAACCTATCTAATTAAGTAACAGACGATCCTAACCTAACCGTCTAGAAACAGATAGTAGATGTTTGTGCTTACCATACTATGGCCCGTTTGCTCATCGCCGGCTACAGGCTAATACCGTAAAAACCTAAACTGAACAAATTACACCGGCTGCATTATCTCGAGATCGGTAGCGGCGCGGGATCACGTATCAGGCGACATCGCCGGAGTAAATCCAGCGCTACCGGGTACATGCCACGGCTACCTAGCTACCTTACCACAGCTTACCTACCGATACGGATACGGATACCTGAACTAATACTGGAACTTTACTGTACAGATTTGTTGCTAATCTCTGTATGTAGCTTGTAATTAAAATTTCAAATTGTACTGAAAATTTACTGACGTCTAATGTTGTAACATAATCGCATTTTGAAAATAATCACATTTCCACAAGTTATCATGCATTTGTTACATGAAATGCAGTTAAAATCAAATCAAATGTTTTTATTCAAAAGTGGTTTGATTTACAAACACTTTTTGAAAGTCATGCAAGCTACGCCAATGCTTCAACAAGCCCCTCCTGTGAGAGGGCCCGGGAGAAGAAGCATCAAGAAACTACCGGGGTTGTTTTTTCCTGCTCACAGTTACAGATAGCACTTATCATCTACTACAATCTATATTCATAAAACTCATGTCCAAGCAGTCTTGTCTTTGAAATAATCATCTAATTTGTAATATCCTTTCGTCATAAGAATGCTTTTAATATGAGTTTTGAATTTAAGGTAAGGCTTTTCTCTAAATTTCGATGAAATTTTATTATAAATCTTTACACACCAATGGTAACATAAATTTTCAACAATAATATACAATAAACAGTTGAGAATTGCGTGAATGCGTAACATTCATAGGTCCCTTCGACCTTGCTTATCACCCGATCAGCTAGACCGCATTAAATCATTACCGCGATCCTCGAGCATCCGAGGTGTTTTTATAGCTAATTCCATTCTGAGACCACAAAAATGCCTAAGATTTACGATATCGAACGCGAGGCATTCGGGCGCGCAATATGGCCATATTGCAGCAGGGCCGGAATGGCGACCGATCGAACGATAAACGCTGGTCGTAAGTTCGATCTAACTCGACCACGCTCTTTTTGTTTGATCGATGCGATCATTTGGCGCTTTGTTTATTGAATTTTGTTACGTATTGCTGTTTGAAAAGCAATGCGTTTTTTAGGTGTGTAATATTTATTGTGAGTTTTTTATCAAGATCAAAGCGTACATAGATATTTACTTAATTTGGAACTCATGTTTATGGTTCAAAAATTGACAAAACTTTCAATTATTGATATGATTTGCGAATAAGAAATGTTTAGCACTTTACTTCTATATCGCTAAACATAGTTTGCCTATTCAGAAATTCAGGTGGCTTAAACCTATCTGCTTATTTTAGGGTCTTTATTTTAGGGTTGGATACTGGCCAGGTTTACATATGAGAACTTCTAATACAACTTTGGTTTTTTGTAATGTCATGTCTTCCTTCCAACAACACAGAATCTATGACCATGTTCAGTTATTTTGTACCTAGTGTCTGAAGGAACCTCCTGCCACAGCTTCTACTATCGATAAAGGACCGTCAGCAGAAGGACCGTCAGGGGTCTTATTTCATTTTCAGCCGTCCGATAGTGGCCGGACCACCCGGGTCGCGACACGGCACACGCGCCGATTTACGGTGAATCGGTCAACTCTAGATAACCCGCGACGTATTTACGAGTCGCGTGACCCGGTTAGCAGTTTGCAGTGTGTTACTGTTTTGTCTTTATATTGTACACTCACCTGCAGAGAAAAGTAACCCATCTGTTTATAAATAGATGAACAGCAACGTTTCCGTTACCTGTTGCGTTGTAAACAGAGGGGTTACTTTTCTCTGCAGGTGACTGTACCTACTGCACATTTTGGCCCGATTAGGTCCTTTATATTTGATCAGGTGTGTTGGAGCTGAGTTTGGTAATATTTTTACATTAGTTCTGTTTAATGACTAAGCACTCAAAATAATAAAAATATGAGTCTTACTAGTCCCACGGCCCACGGGACAAGTGAAACTCAGATGTGCTAAACAGTGCCGGTTGTCCCGTCACGGAACACATCGACGGGACTAGTGGGATAGACCGAAAATATTACTATAAGACTTAATTATTTAGCTAATGCCAATGTAATTTATTGTACTTTGTTAATTACATATCTATATAGGAAAACTAAAAAGCAATATTAATAAGCAAATTTAGAACCTCGTCGTTAACTGTTAACTGACTTCAAAATAGGAGGTTATCAATATACGTATGTACTTATATTATTGTAACTGAAAAATATTCACAATATAATTATCTATCTGGGACTTTCAAACAAATATTCAAAAAATAGGTGTAGGTTAGGTACGTACGTTTCGTTAAGTACACAAGGGCTTTCCGGTAACTATAAAACAGTAATCGGGAGTGTAACTATTATATATTTAATGGTTTACAATCAGTTGAGAAACGTATAAGAAAATAATTTGTAAATATGATGTGTAAATCGCTCAGGATCCTAAGCTTGGTAACTCAGTGTCTAGGCAGGTGACCACAAATAGCAGGGCGACCATCTAGCCCTCGTAGATCCCGCTAAAACACGTGTACTTAGCTACAGGCGCCACAAGCGTAATATAAATTTCCAGGGCCCTAAAACTTAAACAGTGATAAATATAAACCGTAACGACGCCACAATGAGATCAAGAGGCAGTCGTATATCAGGAGCCAGCCATCAATGTCGCGCTCATTCAATTCCGCTATGCACATAAAATCACAACTAGCTGTGTCGACGGCTTTGTTTACTGAATGTAGCTTTTTTCTTTTTAGCAAACGTTCTGCTGGAAATTTTCTGGACACCCCGATCACCTGAAGGCATAAAGTATACTTTACGAACTATTCTTATAACTACCAAATACGCACAAAAAAATTCATCAAAATCGGTCAAGCCATTTCGGAGGAATGCGACCACAAACAGCGTGACACGAGATTTGTATAATATAATATATTAGATTTGCGAAAAATTTGCAGACGATCAAGCTGATTAAACATTAACATAGACAACAGTAACACCAAAGGCATCATCTTTCTTTCTATCTTCTATCTCTTTCTTTCTTTTTCTTCTCTCTTTCTTGGCCGGCAACGCATCAGTGATGTCTTTGGTGTTGCTGATGTCCATGGGAGACGATAGCCACTTACCATCAGGTGTCATTTGTCATAAAAAAAATATCAAAAATTAATTATATTTTACCAGCGCTCCGCCCGCCGCTCCCTATCTTATTCCAGATAGTGTCCTATACGTTTGTGCAGAATTATATGAAAGAGTAAAAAACATGCATAAAAACTTTCACATTATATTATTAGTAGGATTTTGCACTTTGACAGCAGTGGTCTTCTGACTTTGTAGTTGCAGGAAGTGTTTCTGGTTTCAATTGCTGTAAGCATTTTTGTTAAAGTTAAATTTTACTAATATATTCGCTGGTCGCGGGTGATTTCGATGTGATTTACGTAATTTCATATCACCATCTTAGCGTTTAATTTATTTTGTTGAAATTTTTCTACTTATTACTTTTTGGTTAAAAAAAAAAGGTTGCGCATCTATTTTATACTATATCTATGTTAAACGTTACTAAAATTTAACTTTACAAACGGACACAGAACCTCGTATAATGTATAGTGAAGAAGAAACATATACGGCCGTTGCTTAGACAATAAAACTTATTACACGCAGTGGTCGTAAATTAACTGGACACTTTTAATGCGCACCCATTTTGAACTATTACTGCGACATTAAAGTTTACAATTTTTAGATCGGTCGGAATTCGGCTCGTAAAGTTAATAGCTACGTAGAGTGCGATTTGTTTGTGTGTTTGTGTCTCGGATGAAATATTTTGTGCCTTAGGACAAAGGATAATAATTACCAATGACTATGATTTAATTCATATTATTATATTTTTAACCGACTTCAAAAAAGGAGGAGGTATTCATTTCGACTGTATTTTTTATGTTTGTTACCTTAGAACTTTTGACTGGGTGAACCTTTGATGATTCTTTTTTAATCGAAAGCTGGTGCTTATCATGTAGTCAAACTTAAATTTGATCTAGATCTGACGAGTATTTTTTGAGTTATTTTGATGTCGGTTATTTTTTTCTTGGTAAAATTCAGATTATGCTTATTATGATAATGTTTGTTGCGCCATTTTTCTCCCCCATTACAAAGAACCTTTCCAAATTGAATGAATGATACCTTAGTGTTCTGGGATTTATTAAATTAAGGAGGCGCAGTCTACATCTTACTTTACTTTTGAACTTTGGAAACTTAGCTACTTATTTTTTCCTTACAAAAATTACTTGGAAGTGAGAAACACAAATCTAGCCTAGGGTTGAAGCGCTCAAATTTCTATTTGCCTACTACTACTACTTGCCAATATAAAGATGTGGAATGTCCCGTGTCGTCAGGGAACATGGTGTCACGATACAAGCGCACGCTTCGATCAATAAAGTGTCTCAGTATTGTCGCTGTTGATTCATTACGTTTATCAGTCGGCCGATGTTATCGCCGTGGGAACTTGCTTCGTGTGTGGCCGACCTTATAGGAATAAAGTGACAGAAGCATGTATAATTATAGGCAGAAGAATTAAATAGGAATCAGGACTCCATAGGTATACATCAATAAAAATGTCTAAACTATAAGATCATCTAATGACTTGTAGGTACATCTTATTATTTTTTGCTCAAATTTATTGCGCAAAAAATCTATCAGGAATGTACTTAATAATATGCAATAATAATTAATTAAATTCATTATGTTGATCTGGAAGTAGCGAGTCTATCTGATGTAATGTGAACACGGCAGCTCAAATATAAATGGCATTACCTGCATATTTTTTCCGTCTCATATATCTCAAATAGTCTCACTATTTGCTGGTTCTGAGGTTAATTAACTTCACTAGGCACTTGATGGCAAGGCAAGGACGTCAGCAACACCAAAAGCATGGCCGATCAGACCGATTCGTTGCCTTTCAAAATGGGGACGCTCAAACTAGAGGTACCGTATGCTAATGTCTGATCTGATGAATGATTTGTTACCATCGACATGTATATCACATCGCGATCCCGATCACTCAAGCCCTGAGCTCACGCGGTTACGACACGAGAAACAATGGCCATGCATCGGGCCGCGTGGGCGATGCCGACGATCCGATGTGTGATTGTGTGATTGTATTGATTACGACTTACTCTTGTATCGATGACTTTGAATTACAATTGTCTGCGTGTGTGAATTTTAAGATCGGGTTAAGCAATGCTGAGGGTCTGTCTTTAGACGTAGTTCTTGGCTACAACCCAGGGTCTACTACAAGGCAAGTGTGTCTCCTCCTGAAGGATTTGCGGAAAAATCATCGAAAACATTTCATCGAATTACATTTCATCGAACACATTTCATCGAATTACAATTAATCGAATCGACATTTCATCGAAATCACAATTAATCGAATGATCATTTCATCGAAAACACAATTAATCGAATTAACATTTCATCGAAAACAATTAATCGAATGTCATTTCATCGAATGACAGTTCATCGAATGACAATATGTCGAATCACAATATATCGAATGACAATAAATCGAATCGCAATATATCGAATGACAATATATCGAATGACAATATATCGAATCACAATTGGCCGAATCGAACTTCGATCACTTATAACACTAAATACATAATCCCATACAAAAATAGGCTTGAAAACTGTCCGAGAACTGTGTTTATGCACATCTGGTTGAAATAAAAATACGTTAGAACAATTTCAACCTTTTATTCATGACTTAAAGTTGTATTCACAAAACCATGCACAAAAAGCAATTTTTTACGGCCTAGCTGATCAACATCCATCATAACAAGTTCAACCTTATGCGCAAGATTTAAGGTTTGATTTGATGAATTTGAAATAAGACCACACGATTTTTCGTGGTCTAACTTTTGTGGCCATTTGTGAAGCGCCTATAGGGACTATAGGGAATCTAGGAAGATCATAGATCGATGGAATCGAATGATATAATTTTCATATGATCATTAATAAATATTTTTTTATTATTTCAAACGTCACACATCATTGAAAGGCAGCGCTAAGACGTAAGCAGCATGAAATATGCAGCAAGCACAGTTTCTGTCACGGCTCCGGCGCTGCGGGGCTCTGGCGGTCCCACGCGAGCTTATCGTCGCAGATGCTTTTAATGCTCACCACCGCAGCTTCGGCTTGCTGGCCGGCTGCGCCGGCCAGCCTCAGCTGCTGCGGCGAACATTAAAACCACCTGCTCCTTAGCTCGCGGGCCGCCTCGCCCCTCCGCGCCTACGCGGGTTTACATTACACTCTAGGGGTAGGGCAAACAAGACTACGTGGAGTCGGTTTTGCAGCGATTCGTTTCTGTCACTAACGTAGTTTTGAAAAAAAAATGATTCAATGAAGAAAGTAAACCTAAAATTTTTATGTACGGAAAAATGTTAAATTGTTATTGATCAAAAAATAAGAAATACAAAAAAGTTATAAACAAGCATAAAATTGTTTCTGTTTATAATAAAATCTTTAAATCTTTTATTTTAACAAAGAAAATTGCAATTCGAGGAATTGTCATTCGATGAATTGTCATTCGATGATAGTTCATCGAATGGCAGTCCATTTGATGAATCGCCATTCGATGATTTGCCATTCGATGAAATGATATTCGATGAAATGACTTTCGATGAAATGACATTCGATGAAATGACATTCGATGAAATGACATTCGATGAAATGATATTCGATGAAATGACATTCGATGAAATGACATTCGACGAAATGTAATTCGATTAATTGTCATGCGATTAAATGGTTGTTCTACGTAATGCTATTCGAAGAAATGTCAATCGATGACTTGGTTGTTCTACGTTTTGTTATTCGACGAAATGTTTTTTCGATGTATTGTGTTCGGCGAATTGTAATTCGATGAAATGTTTTCGATGATTTTTCCGCAGACGTCCTGAAGAAGGATAGCCTCACTTAACATAAACTAATGACAGATAAACAACCTTCCGTCAGTATGACGTGCAACAATTACCATGTTGCCAAAAAGCACACACAAGATGACACTTGCGTTGACGATGGTATTAAGTTATCCAAAGATCCAACTTGTGTAAAATTTAAAATTGTTACAACATAATTGTCATAAGACGTACCTGATAACGTCGTATAGACGGCATTTGATAATATTACTAAAACTTAAACTCAGGATTATTGTCTTTCAAAGTGCCGTTGCCGAAGAAGGTGACAAATTATTGTCTTGTGCGCACATAACTTTGAAAATATAAGATGTTAGATTTTGAATTGATCCTCCTGCACATGAGACCAAACTTTCAAATCACTAAATATCACATCACTACTTTAAACATGACCATTCCTATCCGATCAAATGGTTTAAAATTAATTCGCAACCGGAAGCAAATCAAATTTGTGAAACACGAATTTCAATGTTCGCAAATGATCGATCAGAGACTTGTCAGTTTAAATGCCTTTGTGTGCCTTCATCGATCATCGAACTACCTACTGTCTATTTATTGAGCAACTAGTTTCCAAAGGCAACTATTTTATTCGAAATAAAGGAATTTAAAATGTATTTCAAGACCTATAAATCATATTTTCTTACGTAAGAAATACACAAAACAAGACCATGAAATAGCTCGAAACGTTTAACAATCTGTTCTTTACTATATTCATTTAAATGCAATTGTAAAATAAAAATAAAATATTGATCATAGATTTAAAAGGTCGCGAAAAGGGACTTTGTACAGTAATAAATCAAAATGTCAATAATGATTCCACATTTGGTTTTATTGATCACGGCAAAGGTTATTAGGGGGCATCAATCATTTTGCTAAGGTAGATTTTTGATAAGGAAAGACCAAACAGGATGCCGTTTAATTGGGGCTTAAGAATGGCAAGGGGTCATGCAAGGTGTGGGGGATCATAGTGATCATACCCAATGGAGCTAGAGATATAGCGTATCTTTAAGGACTAAGTTTTTCAAGTCCTAGTCCAAGGGGCTTTGCGATAAGCACAGTTGTTTTGCTTTTCCTAACTGCTAACGCTTGTCCTAAAAGCTTCAAGGGTGTCAAAATGAGTAGAGAATGGAACAAAAATAAATAATAGTTAAAAAAACCTAAAACACACGATTTTATAGAAAATCCAATTTAAAATAGAAAATAAATTTGAATTAAGAATCGTGTAAATGTAATAAAAGCGTGGAGTGCTTTTCATTAACATATTATCCCTTCTACTCATTGACACCATGCACCCCACGCTTTTATTACAATTACACGATTCTTAATTCATATTTATTTTCTATTTTTTAGTTGGATTTTCTATAAAAGCAAGTTTTTTAGTTTTTTTATTATTATTTATTTTTTTCATTTTTTAGTTTGATTTTTTAAATAAAATTTAGTTTTTTTTTTTAAATATTAAATCGTCATCGGTCCTCGATAACTCTACGAAGTTTGAAAGAAACCTGACCGTTTGAAGTGGGTCAAAATCAAGTCCAAAGGAGTCGGTTACAAGTTATACAGGTGTAGCTTATATAAAGTGTGTAATAATATTTTTGTAAGAAACACAATCACTAAAACAATACATTTAAATTCTTTTCAGGTGAACCTATGACCCGCGCAACAATCACATGTCTGACTGTGTGACGCTCTGGGTCTGAGAGCATGACTTAGATACCCATGTCAGAGAACGTTTGACAGCGCGAAACACTCAGAATTGTTTAAAAGAACCCCGCGTTCGCTTTGTTTTGTTTTTGTCGACGCAATTTACATCTTAATTAAATTTGTAATTTAGTATATTTTGTTTTATTTTTCAATTTGTTCGGTGTTGTGTGTTAAAGTCACATTGACTTTGATTGTAACTAAGTATTGCAATTTAATGAAATGCGTAATGCAAATTACTGTATTACTAATATCTAGATAACGTTCTCTAATAATCCAGTACATTCGATGACCGACGGGTTGATTTATTGATTAAATTAATAAATTAATAACTTGATTATTAAATTGATAGATTGTAGTTGTAGTGTTTAGAGGGTCAATAATACACACATTTTACTCTGTAATGGGTGAGGTAGGTATACGCAAGGCTGACGTCTGCACACGGCACCTAGCACGCAGCATCGCTGCCGACTGACTGGCAGTCACTCAGTGACTGACAGCTGTGCTTATACACTACATCCCTTCTTTATTTTATAATAAATAATAATTGATTACAACTGTTCGTTAGCAAATAATATATTGCAACATTGACATAGATCTGACAATAATAAATTATTCAATATCCAACTTTTATTTTCTTTGTGTTATTTATTATCATTATTGTTGTACAACATGTATTTCCCATTTCTGTACATCGTTTTCACCATCAGAAACTCACACCACTATGTGAGTGCAGGGTTAAAGTTTGGTGTCAATCTGTTAGCCTCAGTTACTTATTATTCATCGATATATTTTTCTGTAGCTAATTTAGAATCTTGTAGCTCCCTTAGTACTGTCCTCATAATATGGTTTCCCTCTTTTCTTTAATTGAATTATAGACCTGTCAATTTCTGTCTCTCACATTACTGTCATTGTTAGAGTGAAAGGTATTTTACTGGAAGTGATTGGAAGCTTCATAAAAAAAATTGATGTTATTCTCGCATTTCACTAAATACAACTCTGTAGATCATAATTATATTTTTAACAAATGTCAAATGTAGCATTGAAAGTAGATTAGCCCAAGCCATTTACCACAGTCGTCTACTTCAATTATCAAAAGTAACAACATAACTTCTGAAAAATCTTGAGTAAGTCCCTCTATTGCCAAGGCTCACCCAGCCGATATGCATATATTATCCATTTAGTGTCATATGTGTGCATCATATGTGTGCAATATGCATCACCCATACACACCCCAAACTTCACTTCTTCAACTTCATAACTTTCTTTCTCGAGATGGAGACTGATCTCGTATTGTTCAGTATCATGATTTATCATGATTACCTATTTATAAGTACTCGACTGGTACATGACTTACAGGTATTTCCCTAACGCTATCTTGTTTTCTTCAAGACTAAGTGAGAACAAAACTCTTAAATTATTTATAGAATTAACTTTTGCTATTTTGACCTATCGTGATATTACTTTCCAATTTTTTCTTGAGGGTACTTCATTTATATTGAGGGTAGGTCACAAAACTTGAAGGTAATTTGAAATTTTCAAACGTTTTTCTTAAGAATTTTGAGTCATTCAACTAGACATAATTCATGATGTCAATATAATATCTAAAGTTCATACAACTCGCTCAGCGCATTATAAGAACTCAACTTTAAACAATTTTCCTATGTGACATTGTTATTTCCATCTCGTGTCACTAAGAAATAAAAACTATTTGCCAGCCATTCATTTAATGCCAAGCTATTTAATTCTACCACCAGCATTTACACTGTGAAAGTCACAAGGGTATTTAGAATAGTACCAGTAGAATCTCTAATAATCTTAAAAATAGTTGCTTGTGAAACTACGATCACAGCTGACCAATTTATTGTCTCTTTAATTATCATGTGAACTTGAGTATTCTCTTCATTATCTTAACTCTTGATTCACTATCAATTTAGTCAGTTAAGTTATGATTCTCTGGGAATTTGCGTTTGCTTCCCAGGAGAGTTTCAGTCGTTGACAAGCACTCTGTGTGAGGATGCTTTGTGAGATGGTGGTCCTGCGTGCACGGTTACACCCACTTACACATATGTACATTCGGCTTAGTAATGTGGCCACTCCAGCTTCTAGATGGAGATCTAGTGCTTTCAGCTTCCACAACATCAACGTCACTTTAAACTTGATAGATCTGTAATACAGAAATATAAGACCGATGACGAGCCTCGGACTGTACTGCTTTAGAGATAAATCTCTAAAGTTGCTACTTAGCACTGTCATTCAACTAGAAATAAGTTTTTTTTTTTCTTGGCTAAGTCTGACATAATTAAATCGAACCACTTTGTTAACGCATATTTAATAATTACTTTGGTGGCTTTGGTGGCCAGCTGCTTGCGCGGAGCCTTACCACCGGTTGATTTACGGGCGGTTTGCTTGGTACGAGCCATATCGTTGGATTGGATTCGTTGGTAGTTTGTTTTACGATAAACTAAAATAAATCTCGCGCGCGCGACCGTTCACTGACAACGAGCGGAGAAGGAATGAATGATTTTTCGCATTTTTGGTCGTATTTATATACCCTAGTCCGATCAAACTTGTTACGTCCCTTTCGCTCTCACGTTGTTCGCTCACGCTAGCTAGCTAGCTCGCTCGCTCGCACAAACGCACGAACGTTCGTAATTTCTTTGCTTACACAATTAGTACATTGTCCGTGAAGTCAATAATAAATAATATTAATATTAATATTATTAATAATAATAATAATAATAATAATAATAATAATAATAATAATAATAATAATAATAATAATATTCTAACGTATACCATTACATTATTTACATACACATATATAGATATAGTACCTACCAGTATAATAATAGTATGTTCAATCTCGATAATAATAACGGTGCTATGCTATCTTCTCCTTGCCCTTGATAGGTATTGTTTTTGTATAATGTCGTGAAAAGTATGGAAACTGATAAAATAACCTTTTGGTCATTAGCCATCACTTGATGACGCTAGTTAACTATTTATGTCAATTTTACATGAAAAGAGCGCAGAGAAACACCTAAGGTGTTGTCATTTTGCAGATGGTTCAAGTTGGATGAATATTAGTAGTATGTTGTATCTACGTAAAATAGTTGATTACAACGTCGTGTTTTATTGGACTACCTCAATATACTGAAATTTTATTTCTCAGTGTCTCATTGTCTCTTTACTATGGAGACAAAATCATAACCTTGACATATAATATTTACCTTTATTCTTCGACAGCTCAAAAAGATTAATATTTACATTGCAAGTAAAGATATTACATGGAAATACTACGATCTTCTGAGTCTGTAATTGCTTGTTGCCACATGGATGAATCTTTATTTTTTCAATAATAATAATATATCCAATAAATTATTGTGGACTATATTATATAAGAATTGCAAAAATTTAATATAATTATCATAAAAGCCGAGTCCGTTACCATGGACTCATAACTGCTGTCGTTTGTCATATTTTGTCATAATCTGCTCACATATGTGATATGTTCACATATTACATATTATACTCGTCTGTAACGAATTATTATAAAATAATGAATCGTCAAAGACGGAACTATGTCATTGTACATTTCATACATGGTCAGATTCAAAATTACTTCAAAAGAAGTTATGGAATGTTAACACATGAATGGAATAAAATATACCATACCAATAATCACTGTCTTACTTTTATTCCTTACATAATACTTGAATTCTGATGCCACATCATCTCTTTACTTGGTATTTGTAATTCATATTGATTGAGGTAACTTTCTCAAAACCTGCAATTTGTTATTTCATCCCACGATTTCATATCAGTGAAATGGGACCGATTATGATCGGTATCATCTCCATCAGGCATCTCGAATGGGTGTCTTATGAATCATATCCAACAGACATCTTTGGCTTTCAATGACATTCATAACGACATATCCATAAAATATTAATTTGTAAATATTTGCAGCCACTGTGTATGCATAGCTTTTTACAAATGTAACGTTATTACAAGTGTAACATGATTGCGTAGCCTTAAACATTGGTTTATAATATTTGCGGGCACCTTGTATGCATGGCTTTTTACAAATGTAACAGTAACATGACTGCGTAGCCTTAAAACATTGATTTATAATATTTGCAGGCACCGTGTATGCATGGCTTTTTACTAATGTAACAGTAACATGATTGCGTAGTCTTAAAACATTGATTTATAATATTTGCAGGCACCGTGTATGCATGGCTTTTTACTAATGTAACAGTAACATGACTGCGTAGCTTTAAAACATTGATTTATAATTGACAGTATATATTACGGTATATTATATACCACTTGTATACAGAATACATTACAGTATAATGTATAATGCTCAATCACCTCGAATGACTTGCCATAGCAGTAATTCAATACATCGATTAGTTTGGCTTCTTCCTCAGAATTCCAAGCCAAGTACCTACTCCATACCTTAATTTATTTTATGATAATTATGGTAAATACCCAATAAATTGAAAACTTTTTTTTTCCATTTTTTTTAGCTATAAAAGCGTTACAAAATCTCTGACATTTTAGACTGAACTTTAGTATTCCACATACTCATCCATCCTTAAATTTTAATATACCTTTTAGGAAATACTCATTATATTGAATAACTTCCGCAAACACTATATTTTAATGTCTTATAATTTGGCTGAACATAAAAATGTTCCACGTCACTTTACCCAGAACTTTGATTTTTCTTCTCGAAACAGCCATCCTTGAGCCATTACGAAAATTTTTGAATGAAACAGTGAAATCGGTTAAGCTATCAAGAAATACTAAAGTTCATTTTTATTTATACAAACAAGAAGATAAGTATATTACAATAATAACGTGCTTCTTTCGAGCATTTTTTTTTGTACACAAGGTATACAATATATATCCTATATCCTTACGAGTCTTGTTTAAATTTGCGTGCCCCTTTCAGGCCTTTTTGTACTCAAGGTACATTAACAAGTTCCTTACGAGTCTTGTTTAAATTTGCGTGCCCCTTACAGACCTTTTTGTACTCAAGGTACATTAAAAAGCTCCTTACGAGTCTTGTTAAATTTGCGTGCCCCTTGCAGGCCTTATTGTACTCAAGGTACATTAACAAGCTCCTTACGAGTCTTGTTTAAATTTGCGTGCCCCTTACAGACCTTTTTGTACTCAAGGTACATTAAAAAGCTCCTTACGAGTCTTGTTTAAATTTGCGTGCCCCTTGCAGGCCTTATTGTACTCAAGGTACATTAAAAAGCTCCTTACGAGTCTTGTTTAAATTTGCGTGCCCCTTGCAGGCCTTATTGTACTCAAGGTACATTAACAAGCTCCTTACGAGTCTTGTTTCAATTTGCGTGCCTCTTGTAGGCCTTTTTGTACTCAAGGTACATTTACAAGCTCCTTGCGAGTCTTGTTTCAAATTGCGTGCCCCTTGCAGGCCTTTTTGTACTCAAAGTACATTAACAAGCTCCTTACGAGTCTTGTTTCAATTTGCGTGCCCCTTGCAGGCCTTTTTGTACTCAATGTACAGTAACAAGCTCCTTACGAGTCTTGTTTCAATTTGCGTGCCTCTTGTAGGCCTTTTTGTACTCAAGGTACATTAACAAGCTTCTTACGAGTCTTGTTTCAATTTGCGTGCCCAATCCGGACTTAATACTTGTAACGGGACAAGTGGGATAGACCCGTACAACCTGCGTGAACCTTGACGTAGCTACAATTATCAATAATTATATTTAATTTAATATTGGCTTTAGCGATAAAAATATTAACATATATAATGCTTCAATATTGCTACGTAATACGGATTTTAAGGTATAATAAACTTTTTACATATTACGTGCATATGCATAACACATTGTTTGTAGCTACTTTACAGGTTCTTTCTTAATATGGTTGTATAGGCAATGATCTTTAAGTGAACTGTATTGGCGTGACCACGGAACACAGACACAAGGGCGTGACTATAATAATAATATTGAACTGCTAATTAATTAGCAAAATTACGTCTAAAACTTGTTTAGATAATCATAATCTTTTGAATTCATGGTAGAACGGTATTTGAATTGTGAAAACATTAACCACAGCATTATATTAATAAGTGGGGTAGATTCTCAATCGCTTCTTTCCAAGTTATTGTAAGGGTAACGTCGAGTTTCACGTTTTTATTAAATACCCACCAAATACAAACAAAACTTAGGATATTGTTATTGTGATGCGGTAGCTTTATTTGAAATAAGGAACGAAATAAATTACTCTTTCACATACTACAATTTCCTACAGCAATATCATAGGAAATGTATGGTCTATTTGAAATAGTTACTTGAGGCATGGCCCTTTGTGAACAAAATGATTTGCATGGCCTTCGAAGTATTTAATTAGTTTTGATGCTTAGACAACCATTTTCTGTACAAATATGGCAGTGGTACTTTAAGTTGCCGAGTTATTAAAACGTCAACACTTGAATAATTGTTACTTTAGTGCACGCAATTACGTATACCCACATATAAATTATGTGGTTGTAATGTAATAATACATTTTACTTACTTAAATGCGAATATAACAGAACATATTCGTTACGAATTTGCCTGTCCGAACGAATGCAAGGGTGGCATTACTCCTTCTTTTCTTCCAACATTTTTTGGTAATTCCTTATTATTTTTACCGTCGTCGCCACTTGTAGTGTTTAGAGGGTCAATAATACACACATTTTACTCTGTAATTGGTGAGGTAGGTATACGCAAGGCTGACGTCTGCACACGGCACCTAGCACGCAGCATCGCTGCCGACTGACTGGCAGTCACTCAGTGACTGACAGCTGTGCTTATACACTACAGTAGTGATGTATTTTCTAATGTGTAAAGAACTAATTATTACCAACTAAATTAGTCCAATCTGATAACGAGAATGTCGAATAAGCTAGACATTATTTTGTCAACTACGAAGAAGGTTTACGACTGTAGAAGGACTTCAGGCCCAGAAAAGCAGGAGGGAAAAGTTCTACGCCTTTTAAAATTGAAAAGAAATATTGAAATGTTCCATCAGGTTTGCCTGGTTGTGTTTCTGTTATTTACATGAGAAGAGGTTAAAGGAGTTTGCTGTACCTTTAGAATCAACTCGTTTTTTTAGAATTTTTGTTCTTTGAAAAAGTATCTATCGGTAGATCAGACAGAACGTGAATTAGAAACACATGCACTACGAAACTATAAGTGTTTTGTCTAAACCATACTCGTATTCAAACTGTTCACACACAGAGTTGGGCCATGAGTTTGTTTGTGTGAAATTTTAAGTCAAATTGTCGAATGCCATTGTGTCTATGAATATTCAATATCGGGCGTGTTTGCTCTCGGAACGTGTCAGAGACGAGGTGAGAGGCCATCTTTGTGTAATGTTCCACAGTTTGTACGGATGTTCGATACATGAACTCAAATGTTTGCCCAATAAGTAGGCCGATGTTATTTTTTAAATGTGCGGTGAGTTAATGAAGGATTTAACATGCATTGTAATTTTAATTTTCTTAATAATTTTAGTCAGGTTCAGGGGGTAGGAACAGCAGTCATTTTAAACTATCGGTATGTCGCATGTGCGACAGAGAGGCGACAAAATCGCACAACTTAGTACAAACTTACACTTACACTTTAGTTACACTTTTAGAGTCAGTTTACCCTGATGATGTTCCATTTCGAGGGTAAAAACGTCTCGGTATGTATATGTTGGTATACAATTTTAAGTGTTTTTTCGCGAGAGGAAGATGCTAAGCATTTCAAAATGATATCTACATACCATCATACCTACATTGTGCAATGAAATTTATTCGACGTTGGTTTTAACACTTTTCGTGCTCGCGGGTCGCTTCACCGTGGACCTTAACAAATCAAGTTGTTTACATCTACACTGTCAGTGTCAATCACATAAATGTGTTTGTACACGCTCATATCTGACGTAATAGGGCGAAACCAAAAAATTTACCCATGTAATAATCTAAATTTTACAAACAAAAAAACTACTTGTCAGATCTCGTTCAAATTTATGTGGGATTACGTGACAAGCACCTGCTTTCGATTAAAAAAGAATCATCGAAATCGATTGGCGTGATATTTAGTTATTCGTCCATTTGTCGCGCTTACTTAATACAAATTTAAGACTTATATGGTTTTATCATGGATGCCATTGTCAGATCTCAATAAAATTTATATGGGACCACATGACAGCCACCAGCTTTCGATTAAAAAAAGAATCATTAAAATCGGTTCGCCCAGTCCAAAGTTCTGAGGTAACGAACATACAAAAAAAAATACAGTCGAATTGAGAAACTCCTCCTTTTTTTGAAGTCGGTTAAAAAGGTTTCAGAAATTTGAAATGAACCTTAATAAAGTTGAAACTTCGAAATTTCATGAATCTCAGTCGAATTTCAAGGTCTATGCGACTAGTAGTCGCCACATTAAATAGATTGAAGGCTGCACACACTGCAAGTAGGCACCCGTGCATCCTCATAGCCGTCAGTGCATTAACGGCGCGTATTGCACCCGCATGCATTGTATGCAAATACGTGGACGTGTTCATTTGAGGGTGAAAAAAGAAGGATGCGCCGAATCGCATTGAGGGAGCATTTCATTTTATATTATCGCGGCCATAACACGAACGCCGGACAAAGTGTCCACGAAGCGTTTGGAGATCCGTGGGTAAGACTGAATATCAGTTGGAACCTTTCGTATTTGTATGAAACTTATGTTAAGGCTCAGAGCAGACGATCTTTTTGAGTAGTTGGTGGTGGTACTTGGTGGTTGTTGGATTTACAGCATGGGTGGACATTTTGGCTTCCCATTTATTAACACGGATCTCTCCTCTTAAGGAGGCCTAGAACATACACCACAACGCTGCTCCAGTGTGGATTGGTGAAGGGGTTAATGGTCAACACCATTGTCGGAAGGTTTCATGTCACCCGTGGGCCTCTTGCATGGCTTAACGACGGTTACTTTACGAAAACAACCGGCTTTACGTGCCCTCCGAAGAACGGAAACGCTCAAGATTTTTTTGGCCACTTTTTTTCAGCCATCCGACTACCGATCGCCCCGCTGTTGCATTAACTTTGTCGATCACTGAGGATCGACTACTACTTCTTAACTTCTACTACAAACCTAAGATCACGAGAATAAGCACAGTTACATCGAGCATGTTATATAATTTAGGGTTTAGGTAATCTTAAAAAACCTGGTTTAACATTATACGCGAACCGTTCTCACCGAACCCTTTATACGCCAGGAGTTTACGCTTGGCATTATTTTTTTATTTATCGCGTTCGTGTTAAGTCACGCTTTTAAAGATTTGCAATAAAATAAAATAGTGTTTGTTGCATCGGTTCTGGTTATCCAATAGGATATTTAGAATTTCGATACCAATATTATTTGGAATGTGTCGCTGAGGAATGCAGTAATGAAAAACAAGGAATTATATTTAGATCCATAAGAAATGATACATACAATCCATCGGTCCATTCATCAGTCATTTCGTAGGTTCCTTGCTAGTAGTACCTACAGCTTATGCTAGCCTAGTAAGAAAGCCCGCAGCTCCGATGATAATGTACCTACTTTGAGTGTGGAATGAAAGTAGGTAAGGATATATTGTTAATTAATTATTAAATACTTTCTAACATTTTCAGGTTCTTAATCTATCGTTCATAATACTTCTACATGTTATGAACGCGAGGTTATTTTTAACTCAAGTTTATTCCACATCATAATAATATTTGTAGGGTCTGTTTACTGTGTTAGTACTTGGTAAAATGTTTAAGAAATATCAACTACAACCTCAATAGCAAATGCTACAGTGAAGCTTTCCTTTCTGAACTAAAACGCTCAAAGTGTGTTGGTAATAGTTCCTTCGTAGCCTATAAGGAAGCCATCAGTGAGGTTGACTCGCCCACGATCCGTCTCATGGTATCATCCCACATGCGATGACACTTTTACGACAATACGATTTTGTGCGGAGTCAGTGGTTTCAGACGGGCGGGATGAACGCGACGTTTTGTTTAAAAACGTCGGATGTAGCTGTTTGATGTTCTAATAATGGAGGCCATACAAGTGTACTTGTCAAGCCTGCAGTTTGACTTGACGCGGCATCCAGTAAACTTGATCGTGTTTGGCTACGGTTTAGGGATCTGGCTCTCATGCACACTGAATGCCGCGTCAAGTCAAACTGCAGATTTGACAAGTACATCTGATCGTGTATGGCCTCCATAAGATGTCGTTATAAGAAATAATTAATTAATTAATAAGGGTTAACACTCATAGGGCTTGTTTCACCATCTTCAAGTAGAGTCCTGAATAAGCTATTCGCCGGTTAAAGTGACGTTAAAGTGTCATTTTACATACACGAAATGTCAACTTAACCAACGAATAGCTTACTTCGGACTTACTTGAAGATTGTGAAATAAGCCCTTAGTCTTATACTACGATTCCCTATGTCGTGGATTCCATGGACAACACGCAATGACAAGAACACACACACCCAGACCGAGATCAAAAATTCAAACCCATCATTTCAAATTTGCGCTTTGCTGGGAATTGAACCATTCTTTGCCATGTGCCATGAGTTATTGCTGTTTGAATATGAGCCTTACGCGAGTGTCCTTGCGTAGAGCCTACGTGCTACACTGAAAAAAGAATTTTTGGTAAAATGGGTATTTTTGTCGATAAAATTTGGCATATTTCATGCCCTTAAATTATCGCTAGTCCGTTGCTGGAAAAGTTATAATATGTCTTTTCACCTGTCTTTCATCTTTTCTTTCTTTTTTTTCTGGTAAATAAGACGACGATGACTTACGAAAAACCGCTCGTGTACGCTGTAGCAAACACTTTCACAAAAGCTCTGGCGCCACGTGTCCTTAAGTGTACTTCAGCTGGAATTTTATGGACATTACTAGCATTATAATTTACCTAAAGTTTTAGAACTTCAATTTATGGCAGTAAGGGAACAAAATCATTAATATCAAGTAAAATGTACTAATGCACTTTATGTATTTGTAGATAAATATCGCAAATAGCTTTTAATATTATGGAGAACTTTCAGCGTGGTAGTTTCTAGCAATTCGTTTAGCAGCTACGATGCCACAAAGAGATACTACACTGACACTCACGCACACACATACGCATACACACACAAAGATAAACATAAAACTTATAACATCCCTTTAGATATAGGTAGAAGCAGATTCCTAAACGCTATGTTCTGTACATAGCGTTTAGGAATCCATAAAGACAGATGTCAATGACTGACTTTGTTTTCCATTTAATATACGATCCGAAATCAATAGGTTGGTGTAAGGTGGCGAGCACACGCGACGTGCATCGGTAGCCGCCGGTAGCTGTTGACATTGGCGGCCTACGCTATGATGCGTCGGGCTTTGAATTACAAACCCTGTTAGCTTGCGCCTATACATAATGAATGGACGGGAATGGAGACCGCGCACTTACCTGGCAGCTCTGGCTCTACAGGTGTTGGGGCTTGGTGGAGAGCCAGACTTAAGATCATCGCTGGATTCTAATGTAATGGCGGATATTAAATGACATCACTTAAGTATTTACCACTATTTTACAACAAAAAAAATAATTAAAGTTAGTAAAATAATTATTGTGTGGTTTTATGAAACAACGATGCAAGTGAAAGATTTTTCGGTTTGTAGGCATTTAACTAAAAATTTTGGAAAATTATTCGATTTAGGGTATTAAAATTGCGTTTTTAATCTTAGCTTAATTATTGAAAAATGGGAATGATACTGGGAAATCAATAGTACACAAAGTATTCAATTATAAAATTTTATTTTAATTTGCGTATTAGAGTACGGAATATATAATTAATCCAATTATTTGGGTGATAGACGCATATTAAAAACTAAGACCAATATTTATTTAAATCTTTGAATCTCCATTATTATTCTTACTCAGGGCCGGCTGTAATGCGACATGCGATAGACGGACGAAAAATTTTGGGGCGATAGAATAAAAGTTTCACTTTAAAAAAAAACTTTGGAAGACCTTACCATCCATCGGCTTGTGAGAAAGCTGATATACTTTTTTTTGAAGATAATGACCATCTGAATACTAAATGTGCCTTAATCTCGAAAGAGCTCCTGAAGCTTGGCCAATGTAAGTCGCCTATTCAACTTGCAAGGTATTTGTTAGCTTCTGCGATCGACATAAGTCGCAGAGCTGTAAGCGATTCGAAGGCAATTTTATAAAATTTAGCTTTCAACCCTATCGAGATTAACACAGTGTTTTCCATCACTTATTTTGCCGTTCGAGGTGCCGTCAATCTGTCGCGATACGGCTTTTACCCGCATCAAACACTTCGTACGGCAAATACGACCGTCAAATATTTGTCGAGCGGTCGCCACGACAAATTTCTGTGTCGGAACTGTCGAACTTACTCTCCCTTTACGGTGTTTGTCGTACGCGTGTGGGAACAATGGACTGTCGTACAAATTTCATGTGTACCGATACCTAATGACGAACTCGAATCGTTCGGTTTATTGCCCGCGTCTGTTTGGCTTGTGAAGTGAAATGACACTTGAAATATTTTGATTCAAGTAGACCGTGATCAGTGGTATTGAAGTATTATTACCAGCATATAGAACCGACACCGCAAACACAATGTATGTCCCAATGAATTGGCGCCGATCGGCTTCAATTTTCAATGGATTCGTTCGATTTTGAAAGGAGAATGGGGGCTCAATTTTGAAAATAAAACCTCCCGGCGGGACACACATTTTGTTCGGGATGTCTGTTCTGGACATTATACTTCAATGATCAGTGGTACTTTTGTGGATAGTTAAATTTGTCTTCATTTATAATAATATTTGATCCGTGTGTGTGCGAAATTCAACGTACTTGTATGTTCTCCCTTACTACTGTTTTTTTACATACGTACCAGCTACAAGAGACCACGATTTTTACTTCAGTACCACGTAATAAGAACCTAGCTATAGTTTGGACTATAGATGGTATTTCATGAATACAAATCTTACTTTCACCTCAAAAAACGTCAATTTTTAAATTAAACGACTCCTGATAAAAGTTTTGCAATTCGCAATACAACGGCTTGGCAACATGGACCACAATTTCGTCACAATACGAAGGAGAAATCGAAGCAGAATAAGCTCGCTGGAGGGGCGTGTCGAGTGTTTGATAGGGTTAAACAAATATCATCGGCCGAATATAATGTAATAAATATAATTTACAATGTTCATACGAGTGTAATCTCGTGCTACGATCGCGGAGACGCCCGCGTTCGCCGTCCTACAGCCCGCGAGGGCACAGAGTAGCTCTGACAGAGTATACATTCGAAATAATTTTATTCATATAGGTTTCACTATTACTTAATTTTTTTAATCAATCAGCATTTCGGAAAGGTGTTTTTTTATGCCTTGAGCAGAAGTTTTGTCATGCAGAAGAAGAAAATATAGTTAAGCATTTTCTTATCATGTTTTTAAAATTACAATATTTAGTTACTATAAAAATAATTACTAACCTATGGCATTTAATAAGTTGTTTATTCAGACGAATAGCCCTTGAAAAGTTCGGCGGGAAGTTGAAACAATCGGCAATTTTTTTGAGCCCAATTCTAGTTTTTGTTTTTTGTTACCAACGGAACTGGTGGCAGAGCTAAGTCTATATTGAATAAGACGTTAGTTGATCAAAAATTATTATCATGCTTTTAAGATTTCTTTTATTATTGATATGTATAATGTCGACGAGCGACCTCTTTGGTTCTACAACGATCGGCCGGTGCAGATGCTGTTATACAAGAAGTCATGAAATAAAATCAAATATTTAAAATAAGGAATGTGTCAATCTATTTAGAACAATACATGGGACATTCTAGGGGATTTGAATGGTGATCACGGAGTAGCAGAGATTGTTATTGATGTGAACGTTAAGGTGCTCCCTCACCGGGAGCATTCACGTGTAATGTAACATTATAGATTCGTCTTTGAGCATTACATTACAATACCACCTCCCTGACTGACGAGCATTCGCGTGTAATGTAACATTATACGGGAAGCGGAGCGCATTGATGTTACAAGTTGTATCAAGATATTACACATTGTATCATTACAAGGTGCGCATTGTAATGCTCGGTTCTCCTCCTTCACTGATGTAATGCTTAAATCTGTAACGTTACATTACAGGCGAATGCTCCCGGTGAGGGAGCACCTTTAGGAGAACTGGAAATATAGATCAGACTTTTCTATTATTAATTGACAAGACTCAAGCGTCTGCTGTGTGGCTACTCTGTGCAAATTATAAAAGAAATAAAATCGTTAGTGTTACATATGACCTGGGCAGTTCCAGTCAGGTTGTTCAAATATATCTTATCTTGTACTTAAAGAAATTAATAATTAAGTACACTAATTTATAGCTGGGGTGGGCACGAGCCCGTGGGTACGCTTGCCTTACTAATACATATTTCCCGATAAATTGCACCGGATTAAGTTTCTCAGAATGTGTTCCTATTAAAATGTAATATTTATTAAATACGACCCAACTTTGGTGAAAGATCGCGGCTTTAGACGGCGCGTATTAAGTGTCTACATGTTTCATATCAGCGGCTGGTTCTTCCGATCAGTGGCAATTATAAGGAGTTTTAATGATTGTGTCAATTCGTAAATTAATGATCTTTAGGGATTTTCTTTTAAATTATGTTTCGAATGTTCTTTTAGAAACATATTTGAGCTCAAGTGTTTAAATATTCGATTAAGTTAAGCTACCGGTTTCTTACTAGCTGTATACGGGATGGTGATTGAATTGTAAATTGTTATCAGGTGAACTTTGGTGGATACGTAAGCGGTAGAATAGGGATATTATTAGACACCAGTAGTGAACTGTTCTCGTAAGCTTTTATGGCAGCTGAAAATGTACGAGATTGCATAGGTCTGCTTGACATTCTTGAGAGAGTTCGCTTCACGTCTTTCATCGATCAGAGACGCGTAGCTAAGTGCCTGGTATAAAATAATAAGATAAATATTTGTACTCGGGTCATGGGTGTTATTGTGATGTGTTATATGTGTCGTCCATGCCACCCGCGACACAGGTAAAAACATACTGTGGGGGTATGAGTGTATAAGCGTTTATTTTATTTTAATTAAACAGTCTCAAATATATTTTAATTTGTTTGATAGTGGATCCGCGTAAGTATAATAGATACATATTATTAAATTAGTACTTATATTATCATCTTCCTTAAAGCCAGATAGCCTTGACTGAGACAGCAACCAAACGACTAGTCGTATTACGGGGCTCTGAAGCCAATTATTTTTTCTTTCTTCTCTCTTCATTCTTGGCCGGCAACGTATCGGTACTGTGGTGTTAATAATGTCCATGGGTGTGTGTCTACACTTGTCATTAAATGGCCACTTACCATTAGGTGACTTCTCTGTTCATTTGTCGATCACTGACATAATAAAGGAACTACATCTTTGCTATCACTGAAGACACTATAACGACCGGTGACAGCTTGACATTATAATAGTTGATTTGTAGCGGCGATTGGAATGAAACATACAGAGCGGATATAACCACCTTTAAAAGCCTAAACAAAGACGATATAACCACCTTTAAAGGCTTAAATAGCAAAATAAACCAGTTACAATGCGATGGCAGCCGCGTATTTCAGGGTTCAATTTATTTTCTCCCTTCGGCTCTTACACAAATAGTCGCTCTAACTCAAGTCAACGCTTTTTCGATGGGCATGTTTCGTTCACGTGTCCAATGGCTCATGGGCCGGGATGGGGTTAAAAATGGCAGCCAGATAAGGCACTACGACACCTGCGGATAGCACGCATCGCTTAACTATGCGTGCGGGCGGCGAATGGAGCGCATTATGCAGTAAAAACCAAATAAATATCAAATAAAAATCAAGTCTTGTGTTAAGGATTATGCATGGGCCAAAACAAGAGCTTTCTCTTTATATTTTTTTTTATAATTAGATATTGCATTAAATGAAATTAATCAATTGATTGAACTAGGTTTTCGGAATTTATCGAAGAGGGACAAGGCAAACAAAAACTGATTTACAAAGTAAATAGTGGTAATATTGAATAGCTTATTTTCCTTTATGATGATGGATGGATGGATTATGCTACCGTCAAGATAATTTGTTACCTCTAACGTGCGACTGCCAGACAAAATCTATATCCAAACCCGCCGTATGAATAAAGCCATAGCCAGGAAAGGTAAACCTTCTCAGCTAGAGTTGAGAAATTATTATTTATCTCATTTATACTATTTAAAAATATATCCTTCAAAGTTTCCGTAAACTTTTCTGTCAGATACTTATTTTTGTTTTTTTTTTGTTACTAAGCGCTTCGCGTTTTTCGGGATAATAATTACCTTATTCCAGAAATATGAAAATGAAATATGAATATGAAAATGAAAATACGTTCAGAGTAGTCTTTGCGTGAAAGAGCAATAATTATCCATACAAACTCACATTTATAATGTAAGTAGGATTTTTGTTGCTGAATGACCAATAATGCATAAACCGTCCCCAGGTGTAAAGGTGATACGCGTTTAGCGCGGAACAAATGCGCACAGTTTGAATGCGCGCGCACTATGTATCAACGCGCACATTCACACGCAATATTTGCTAAGGGTGTTACCACATACCTACTTGTTATTTTTACCACCTGGGAGAATCTTTTTTCTTTGAAGCCTTAAGCTGCAAAAGTGTTAGTAAAATATTAAAATTAGAGGAAAAGAAAACATGTTTACAAACACGAAGAAACTATATAAATGACTTTTATCGCAGTGTTTTCTCATATGGGCGATTGTTGAGTAACGATCATTAATTTTTTTATTTTTAAAATGAATTACCATTGTTGGTTTTTAAATAAATAAATAAATAGTTAATTTATATTCAGAAATTTACGAATAATTTTTGATTGAATAAGACACCACAGAATTTTCATACTTACCTTTATTTTTACGTAAGCAATTAATTACTGGTAAGTTACTTTCGTCATGTTATACGACCGTTTTTGACGACCCCTGTAGCACAATGGTTACCATGCCAGACCGCCTTATCAAAGGTCCTGGGTTTGATTTCCAGCGAGGCGAAAATTTGAATGATCTTGTCTTTGTGTGTCGTCCATTGCATCCACGACACAGGGAATCCTAGTGTGGTGTTATGAGTATGTAGCATTAAAAAAATTAATTTAATAACGTGTATCAGTTTTAATTATCTTTCAAAAACTATTTTGTACTAAATAAAAGTAAAACAGTGGTAACAATATAAAACAAATCTTCTATCTTGTTCCCCGCGCCATCTATGAATACAACATAGCACTTTTAAAAGTAAATATGTAAATCTTTCTATCTCATTGTCTCCCGCGTTAAATCTTGTGAATAAAGGAATAATAATAAGGAACAGTAAAAAAAGACATACACATAACTGTCTCTTTTTACTGTCCCTTTTTCGTTTCATCGACTTTAAAATGACAGCGATGGTAAAGAAGTTTTAACTTCAAAAAATATCACTAAAATCAATCCACGCGAAGAGTAAAATGTGGGCGCACGTTAATGTATCTCGTCCATACGTCCTCCGTGACATATTAGCGGCCACCGTCGACAAATGGTGTGTTAGCGCCGTGATCGATATGACGGCACTTTTTACTAAAGAGCCCTGCGCACGATCCATCCTTGCTGTTCCTTGAACATTGTTTATGAAGTGGGTCTGATGCATCATTGTTTTACTGATAACCTACGTTTCTTCTTAGTACGATCATCTGTCGGGATGTAGGTATTTTCCTATTAGTCTTTTCATTCTTGCCTTGATTACACCCAAATAATCATGAATTAGCGTTCTAAAGGTGCTGTTAACTGAGTTAACCGCTAGCCACTTAACATCAGTTAGATCGTAAGCTCATTTTTCGGCTAGTTAAAAGGTAGGATATAAATTTTGTTCAATAATTTTGTGTTGGACATCCATCTGAAGCCGATTAAACGATCTCTGATTGCTTACTTTGTTCGTAGACACTCTCCGTATAGACTGTTAAAATTAATTAAGCGGACCACCCGTACAGTACTGATTCGTGGAGAGGTTAGTCAACCCAAGTGTTGGAAGTTTTCATACCGCCCGAAGACCTCCGACATGCCTTAACGACTTTTATACGATAACAACCGGAACCGACCGAAATTGCCACTAATGGTAACCCATCCAACTACCAAACGCGCCCGCTGTTGCTTAACTCGGCTGATCATTTAGGATCAACAAGCAGGCTATGAGCAAAATATAAACATACAAGTTCAAAATAAACGCTTACACACTCACACCCCCGCAGTAGGTTTTCACCTGTGTCGCGGGTGGCATGGACGACACATATAATACATCACAATAACACTCATGACCCGAGTACAAATATTTATCTGTCACATAAATATCTGTCCCGGCCGGGAATCGAACCCGGAACCCCTCGCTTCGCAGGCAGAGTCACTACCAACTAGGCTACAGGGTCGTCAATATACAGGGTCGTTCAATATATCATAAGTGATTTGATACGAAAGCTTGTTGGCAACAATAGGTGCCCTTCACCCGTTATGTTAATGCATTACTCACGCGATTATACGACCGGAGTTTGTGCTAGTGAACAGTTTGCGGTTTGGACCTTGCGGGCTACTGAGTCAGGTTGGAGAGAAATGGTGGCACGTGACAGTTGTAGACAACTAAGCCCTTTGTAGTGGACGCTTTTTTAACAATAGATGACAAACGGCATATGAGAACTTAATGGCTGGCCGCTTATCGCCTTATAGACATTGGTAACCCTATTTGCAACTATATCGCCATTTCTCAGTAGGAAACACGAAGGAGACTATAGAAGCAGTAAACTCGGATTTGATCCTCATTAGTAAATGGTCTAGCTCATTTGGTCTCCTAGTGAACCCTGCTAAGTCACAGGCTTTAATAATTGGTAGCAAGTACCAACGTAACCAATTAGATCTTTCGACTCTTCTTTGCATTTATTTCGACGGCATTCCTATAGTCTATGCGGACACTGCCAAAAATTTGGGGGTTATATTTGACAGCAATTTATCTTGGAAGTTTATCTTCTAGGCCAGCAACGCATTGGTGACGCCCCTGATGTTGCTAATGTCCATGAGCGGCGCTGATCACTTACCATCAGGTGACCCGCCTGTTTGCCTGCTTAAGGCATAAAAAAACCATGCAAGTACTGTTACATAAATATGAAATCAATTTCATTCCCACGCATTGCTCTTAATAACTATATTTATATAAATTTAATAAAAATTAGCAATATATAACTGTCGAGATATGATCGCGGGAGCCAGTTACTGCGATCTTTACGGAGATGAAATGATAACTTTAAAGTTTGTGCGTTGATTAATAACTATTATACATATTTTATTACAAAACTAATATCTATACACACCTTTCCTTTCTCCAAAATATGATAATACATAACTACACTGTAATGTTGCCTAGCTTTGACGTAATTTTATTTCCTATAAAATTGTTTTAAGGTTTTTTTTGTATCATTTTAAAGTAGGCACACACACACACACACACACACACAGATTGGCGCA
This sequence comes from Thymelicus acteon, assembly GCA_951805285.1. Taxonomy (NCBI): domain Eukaryota; kingdom Metazoa; phylum Arthropoda; class Insecta; order Lepidoptera; family Hesperiidae; genus Thymelicus; species Thymelicus acteon. The sequence goes on along the minus strand of OX638225.1, from coordinate 17,600,521 downwards.
TACCATAAGTTAGAAAAATTCTTTGTTTTTAGTCTATTATAATTATGTAACGCTTGTGTTAAGGAGGAGCGGGGCATTCTGCCACAAGCATAAAGTATTTTATGCTTACTAGGATGCTTCAAAAACTGAATTACTTAAATGTAACTTTTAGACTGAATAAAGATTTTTGAATTTTTTTTTTGAGGTATTACTGTTTAATTATCTTTTTTTTTATTTCAAGAATATAACTTTATATTCAAAACTTTCGACGACTAGATGACATGTATACCTTTAGTCATTCATTCGCCTATACGTACCCGCGATTTAGACCTTCCCACCGTAGCTCAATAAAATAATTATGAAGCTCACTCACCTGAGCTTTTCCAAGTTCGCCTCTCTGTCCGCGTGAAGCTTTTTACTGCTAATATCTGACAATGGTTGTAGGAATGTACTTATATTACATCATTAGGACTGAAATTATGTAAAGAAATTTGTTTTTTCTATTTGAATAATAATTTTATATTTCCAAACTAACGAAAGATAAACTTAAATACATACAGATAAAATAGCTTTACAAGATAGCTTGCTATATGAGTGGAGCAGAAACTAACGCCGTGTGTAGGTTATATGCACTTGGGGACATCGGTAAAATATATACAGTTCTACAGCATTCCATTTTGGATAGCTTCGAAGACCTTACGAGCGATGAGATCATTAATTTTGTATTCTGAAACTACCCGAGTTTAGTGGCACTTGTAGAAAATTACGCTGCCAGGGTGAAAATATTTGAAACACACAACCCATTGGCCCACTACTGAGCGTGGATTTCTCTTTTTTAAGAGGAATACGAGTAGATACCGATTGGTGGAGAATATATTATTCAATGTTTATTATTGTTGGGCACTAAAATACTAAAAGTAAAGGGCATTATAGAGTATAGCGCGAAAAGAAAGTAATTAAATTACACGGAGCATTATTTTTTCTTAACAAATATATCAATAAACTGCTTCAAAATTCGCAACTAAAAATTCGCACACATTTTACAAACATTTTGAGGTGTACACTTAAAACGGTCGTTGGTGTTCACAATAAGTTAATCATCAAGTAAAATGTTTAATAATGTGTAGGTTTGGATTGATGCGGCAAATGAGTTTCGCTAGATTGTGTTTTGTAACGGCCGATGCGAGACGAGAAGATACGATTTATCGCGAGGTCACAGTATCTGTTCGCCGCTAGTGCATTTGAAATTGCGCGTCCCATTATGAGCAAAGGTCGGAGTAACTTATTGATTATATTCGAGATTAATATTTCAGCTGAGGACCCACTCTGTTATGTTTTGTGAGAGGTTGTGCCAAGGTTTCGATATTCGCCTTGTTATGTGTTTGTAAACACTTTAAAGGCGATGTATGGTCACTTATTTATATTGACGGCGATGCCTGTGGTCTGATCGTGACCCAGTTCGAAGTGTTGGGACGTCGTGTTGCTAAAGTGTACATTTTTCGAAATTTAAGGCTTCTTTATTAAATTATACGTTTACTATATAAAGCAAATTGTATATTTTGAATGTGTTATAATGAAAGTAATGATATGTTATTGAAAATTTGGATGTGCGATGTACGTACGCCCGTCAAAAATTATAGTTATTAGGCGTGATACAAGGCTTACATACATCATCATTGCAATCACCACTACGAATCATGCTATCCACATTGGTACCACAAAATAGAGAGAGAACAGAAGTATAACTACATACATAGCGCGACACTTTTCACGGACGAAAAATAAAGACAAAAAAGTGCAATATTTTGGGCAGTTTCCCTTCAGTAGTAGAGATTAGTGCGTTAAAATAAATAAAGAAAACACTCTTGAGTTTTATTATATAAGTATAAACTATGTCATAATATTATTGGAACGAAGTTCCTTATCGCGCGTTGCGAAAGAGGGCTAGACGGAAAAAATTAAGAGGAAAAGTTTTAACGACACTTTTTGCCGTCGTTATAACACTTATTAAGTACTAGGATCGCAAAAACATGCAAGCGACTGTGCCAAAACAAATCTGGGGTAATAAATTTCTCATCGGCTTTGTTAACCTAGTGGCAATTAATTAAAGCGAGTAAGTACTAGGCGACCTCGAACATCGAAGACTTCTGGTCGCCTAGTACCTACTCGCTTTAATTAATTGCTACTAGGTGAACAAAGCCGATGAGAAATTTAATACCCCAGATTTGTTTTGGCACACTTGCTGCATGTTTTTGCTATCCTAGTACTGACTGCAAGGAACTTCGTTCCATCCGGGTGTCCCTTGACACCTCTCATTTTTTATTTATTATTCAGGAGTTAAACTAATAATGTTGACAACTGAAAAAAAATATATATATATCTCACTTGTTTTATTACATGAGTCATTGTACGAATTTTTAAATATATTTAATATCATGTACAAATGAATTTTACCAAGAAAAAAATAACCGACTTCAAAATAACTCAAAAACTACTAGTCAGATCTAGCTCAAATTTAAGTGGGACTACACGACAAGCATCAGCTTTCGATTAAAAAAGCGGCCAAGTGCGAGTCGGACTCGCCCATGAAGGGTTCCGTAGCAGCTAGTAACATAATAGAAAAGTTCTTGTAGTTCGTTGTAACTTTGATCAATGTTTTTTGCGGTTTACGATTTATGACGTATTAAAAAAAACTACTTACTAGATCTCATGCAAACCAATTTTCGTTGGAAGTTTGCTTGGTAATGTACATCATATATTTTTTTTAGTTTTATCATTCCCTTATTTTAGAAGTTACAGGGGGGGGGGACACACATTTTACCACTTTGGAAGGGTCTCTCGCGCAAACTATTCAGTTTAGAAAAAAATGATGTTAAAAACCTCAATATCATTTTTGAAGACCTATCCATAGATACCCCACACGTATGGGTTTGATGAAAAAAACTTTTTGAGTTTCAGTTCTAAGTATGGGGAACCCCCAAAATTTAGTGTTTTTTTTCTATTTTTGTGTGAAAATCTTAATGCGGTTCACAGAATACATCTACTCACCAAGTTTCAACAGTATAGCTCTTATAGTTTCGGAAAAAAGTGGCTGTGACATACGGACGGACAGACAGACAGACAGACAGACATGACGAATCTATAAGGGTTCCGTTTTTTGCCATTCGGCTACGGAACCCTAAAAAACGAATCATCAAAATCGGTTCACCCAGTCGAAAGTTCTGGGGTAACAAACATAAAAAAAAGATACAGTTGAATTGAATATCTCTCCTTTTTTAAAGTCGGTTAAAATACGTAATATACCTAAACTAACGAGTTTTAATGACTGATATGAATATGTAATTGAATTGCAACAAAGTGCACAATAAATGTATGCTCATAGCTCGCCAACACTTAACAAAAAGCATCACCATATTTCCACAATTTGAATAAACAAAGTCAATATCGTATCAGAAGTTTATTGGCAGCGAGAGGGTTTCCCGTTTCTTCGCCATCTGTATGTAGATTATCAACGATATGCCTTCGCGTGCGCACCTTGATTGACAGTACAATGTGTCACATGTAAATGCGCCAGAGGGCGCGACCGGCCGACGAGCGCACTTAACTTGCACGGATGTGTACGATTGAGCGATTGATTTAGAGGAGCTAAGTCATAGATGTATATGGGTATAGATTGGTGAGATCACGTAAAAACACGCATAAGTTGGTGACCATATATATCATCAGATGACCTGCTCGTTTGTCCACTATTCATAAATATAAAAAGTATGATTAGCTAAATAGTTTTTTTTTTGTTTTTAATAAATAATAGTTTCAAACAAAAAACTAAAAAACACGCTTTTATACTAAATCCAACTAAAAAATAGAAAATAAATTTTAATTAAGAATCGTGAATTAAAAGCGTGGGGTGCTTTTTAAGATATTATCCCTTCTACTCATTGACACCATGCACCCCACGCTTTTAATTCACGATTCTTAATTTAAATTTATTTTCTATTTTTTAGTTGGATTTTGCAAGCGTTAGTATGCAATTAGAATTTTGTGTTATTTCATCGGCATGGAACTCTTAGAAAAATGAAGCAGGCATGTGATATCATTGTTTCTCATTGGCATTTTCATTTAGCATAAACTAGAAAGATAGGTCATCTTATAGCTATGCAATAATTTGCCTAGATATTCCAAAAGTTAATGCTTAACAGATTGCTTTCTGAGGTAGGCTAGATAATTTTATTATTATAATGCGTGTAAATACACAAATGGAAACATATTATAATAGTCTACTTTTGATTGTATAGCACTTGAGGCCTATTTTAGGCGACATTCGCAAGTAACCTAAGACCTGGGCACTTGTCCAGGCACCGCGAGCAGCGGACAGACAGCACTCAAGTGTTCTTATTGGCTCCTGTGCACTTAGCTCGCCCAACACACATGGTTCTGATTCTGTAGGGTTGCCAAAACATTTTAAGCTGGTGTAAAAAATAAAAAAGCTTTATTGTTGTTCCCATCCCCATTGCAGGTGGAACTTCGTATGATTCAACGAAAAAGCAGAGTGATCATCATAAAAGAGCTGCCGAAACATTTTTTTAGCCGGGTTGGTTTCTTTAAGCTTTACGAAAAGAAGTCACTAGTGTCAGCTTACTGTGTTGAGTTATTATTAGCTACCTATACTTATAATAATTATGAAAATGTATTTTGTGGTTTGATGGACTGACAAATCAGCAGATGGGCCTATTGATAAGTAGTCAACATCACCCATGAACCAATGTGCCGTCGACCAAGAAATAAGAGAGAAGAAAGAAGGAAAGAACTTACAAGTCAAGCTAGTGGCAACCCTATTTTATCGGAGCCATTACACCAAAGCAAAGTTTGTTGTTTGCGCTGTGAATGGAGCGGACTGCCTCCGAGCGAGCGACGGGTTCAACAGCACGCCGGCAAACAGACATCTGAGATGTCAATTTAAGATGCACGTGACTTATTTGACAAGTCTTTATTACCCTGGCTCCCCTGGCTAAAGGGCACATGAAACATGATTTCAATATGACAAAACGATATCAAATTCACAGTGAATATCATTTTATTATGTGGCAAAAAAATCTCGAGCGTTTTTTTGTTGTTGGAGGCCTCCTGGCGGTTGAGGACTTCCGTCACTTGGGTTGGCCGCTGACCTCTCCACAGATTCGCGTGGTGAAGTATGTTCTCTACTTCCTCAGGAGAAAATACCAGTTCTCAGTAGTAGACCATTAATGGGTTGAAGCCATTATTTTATAAGTAATGAAATCGCAAAAGTTCGATATGAAAATTGGATTGTAAGCGCCTCATCAATATTGAGATCAAGTCCTGCTTGTGGTGCTATTAAAACACAGACTAGGCTATGGAGGCTGGTCCCTGATGTAAGTGAAGAAACTTTCCAGTCTTTGTATAGCCCAGTTTAATCCCGTATGTGCAGTGGTAGGCACACAAGGCTCAGATCGCTGGACTATATCATTCTCAGTTTCCTAAAGGTTTTATGCAATATAATTACAGAAGTTTAATTACTTCTATAATCTATTAGCTAAACTGATTGAACTGGATATAGAGAAAACTTATAGTATATTTGAGTAATCATCGCGTCTGCTCTTATATCGGTTGGTAGTACAATATTTAGCTAAACTAATTGAAATGATCTATTGAAGTTTGTTCAAGAGAAATCGGGGCTAATCGATTTCTTCTAACAACAAAATGTGCTATGAAAGTACGCACTCAACACAATTTGATTTCGATTTTTGACGTGACAAAATGCTTTAGTTTCGATGAAAACTTATTATATTAAAGGTTATCTTACTATAGCCAGATGTTGCTCTTTGTCAAGGTTAAAATATTTCAACGTTATTTGACTAATAAGGGGCCATCCATAAATTACGTCACATTAATTTCGTGACTTTTTGACTCCTCCCTCCCTCCTTGTCACAGCTGGTCACATTTGTGAGATCCCCCCCTAGTGTGACGTCACATATTATGAAATTCTTCACCTAGAAATTATTAAATTAAAACAGCAGTTCCAAAATAAGTGTTATTTCCATTACTTGGTTTTTAATATTTATCTATACATACCAATTATTTGATTTTGAAATGTGACGTCACGAACTTTAGGACCCCCTCCCACCCCTTGTCACACAATGTCACACTTGTCACACACTACATCTACCCCCCCCCCCCTAACGTGTAACGTAATTTATGATCACCCCTAACTATGATATACTGGCGTAAATAATGCATAATGTGAAACGCATAAATATGCTACTAATATAGACAATGATCTGGAATTACATACATATACATATATATTATGAACTTAATATCCCGGAAAACGCAAATTCGCGGACAGAGTGAGACCGGGTCATTTAATATAACTTCAATAATAACAGGCAAACCTGACCTTTAAACCTATCAGAAGGATTTCCACTACATTCACCGCTCATTCATTACAACTAACCTTGAACACGCGTGATAAGACAATGCGAAGCCGAACCGCCTCCCCCGGACTCGAACCCACGAACCTCAGGTCAGAAATTGTACTCAAACTGTGAACTTGAGCTCATGTATAAAACTGACTTATAGTAACTTCAATAGCAAGAAGCAAAATGTTTACTAATTATTTGTTAGGTTTTTTTAATGTAAAAATTAAAAACTTTATTCGCAAAAGGAGAGATTCGCGTAAGGTCAAAAAACGGAACGCAAAAACAATTTGGAAATTTGTAAATTGTAATTAGAGAATCATTTTTTAATCTTTTGTGATGTCCTCATGTACATGTAGTAGTATAATACCTACCTGCTATGAATGAATGAAATACTTAATACTTGAATTAAACTTATTTAAAAAAATGTTTGTTAGAGTCCTATAAGTTCAATGACAAGTTATCATGATTTCAAAATAAAACTCTAAATGAACGTTTCAGAGGAGCACAAGTTGATAGTTTAAGCAGAGACTCATTACCCATATATTAAGCCCACATGTAGCCTAGTGTTCACTGCTGAACTCTCACACTTGTATCGAATTAGCATAAACAAAACATACATTTGCCAATATCCATGCGCCGATGTAGCTTGTAGCTCGAACGATCGCCTACTTGCACCACCTTTCCTAGACTTGTTACATGAATAATATTAAATGTGTATTTTGTTTGAAGGCCACGATGATCAAGTTAAAATGCCTATAAATAAATAGATGTCACACTTTCGAGTGCTTTGATAGGCGAAAATATTTGACACAGCTGCTATCTAGATAGGAATCTTATTTGGCATCCTTCGCTGCAACTCAAAAAGTAACAAAATTAAAAGCAGAACTTAATAAAAAAAATGGACTCACTGAAAATCAGCGCCGTAGCTACCACTACGGCATTATGCTGAGTGAGCTCCATTTTCTGGGCTAATGGACACATGCGAGCATTACAGACCAGTGTAGTAGTTTATCTTTGTTTTTCTATTTTTGTGTCTGTTTGTAATTTCTTTTATATCTATGTTCGTGTGTACCTAATTGGCACAGGAATAAACGTTTTTCTTTCTTTCTTTCTTTCTTTCAAAAATGCTAGATTCCCTTCTATCTACTCGTTAAAATTTGCTGGGCTCTATACGATCCAGTTTGATCTCAATAGTGTTCGCGCGTGGTGAAATCCTATTTCACCCCCTCTTTTTTCGCTTGTTTCGATCCCAATCAATCAATCAATCAAATATTTTATTTGTGAAATAAGGTACATAAAGATGGTAACATTAAGACATAGTTCGCATACTGTGCCAATAACTGGCGTACAAAATTAATTAAGGTTAATTTCTATAAGTTAATTCTCTTAATTTGTCAATTAACATGTCATGTAAATACTATTTAAATTTAAAATGTCTGACAGCTAGTAGAGAGTAGTTCAAATAAACCCATTTAGGCATGAACATCATCACTCCAAAAACCATTCTGTGCTAATTCAGTACTCATAACTACAGTACTCTCGGCCCTTATACAACAACACTTGAGAAAATCCACTTTTAATACCAACTTCCTACTTCGTTCCTACCCACGCGCATCCTAATATAGAGCTGCTAAAACCACCTAATCCGTAGATCGTAAACCGCGCTACGCACCTCCGATGCATCCGTGAGTCACTTGATTAATTTACTTTTGTTACGCCAAGTACTCTAATCTCATTCAGGCAGCATCTAGAGTTCGCCCGCGTAGCGTGGGCGCGAGGTTACTTACGAAATTCGGCTGTGCCATGACTCATAGTAAGGTAGATTTATAGACGGGATCGGGGAATTTGAACGTGTGAGAACTTTGTGGATTCGTAATTAAGATTTAAGTTCACATCCCATTATTTTGTCCCTGAGCGTTTAAAGTACGAGGCGTCTTTGCGATAAATGAGATACTAGCTATCCGGACAGACTTCGTTCTGTCAAAAGTTTTTTTTATTTTGAGATGTATCTATCCTATCTGTCAAGTTGGATCAAACTGCACACGGTGTCCAAATTTGATTAAAATCGGTTAAGTAGTTTAGGAGTCCATCGCGGACAAACAACGTGACACGTAATTTATATAATTATATTAAGATTATAGCAATTTTGTCTATGTACATTGTCAAACATTTTTGGTAGGAACATTTTCTCACGATATATTTATTAACGAACGTGATAGTAAGCAAAAGTGAAGAAATTGGTCGTGTTGATATTATAAAAAAAATTAATCATCCAAGTGAGTCTTACAGCAATGAATAGCATTTTTGATCAGTGAAAAGCTCACAAAATGTTAGAAAATTTTCTACGTTTGATTTGATTATAGAACGAAATGTTTCAGTATAATACCAACTTCCTATAGTTATAGTAAGCGAGCAAATCATGAGTAGGGGAAGCTATCTTGGAATGCCGTCTATTTTCAAACTGTACAAAAATGCTGCTATTTCGTGCATAAAACGAATACGATGTATAAAACAAAATTTAATTTAATTTTTCAAAGAATGTGTATAAAAACCGCAGCAGTATGTGTAAAAGAATGCGTTAACAATAAAGCTCGTACGATGACACCTTGTTGACAATTTCCAATTCCACCAGCAGTGGAGCTCGGCGCACGCGCGCACCGCACTTTTTCACCTTCCGAAGATCTTGACGTGACGAGAAATATAATGATGGGGCATGTGCTGTATTGCGAGTGGAGACACGTCAAGCGAGTAGCTGTTAAAAAAAAAAAAACAAAAAAGACCAAATCCTTTTACTAATAATTATCACAGTATGTCAATACCTATGAACGTAATTTATTTGCTTCTACCACCATTAAGGGGCCATTTATAAATTACGTCACACGTTAGGAGGCCGGGGGGGGGGGGGGTGTCGATGTAGTAGGTAGAGTAAGGGGTGGGAGGGGGTCCTAAATTTCGTGACGTCACGTTTATGGATAGTAATTTATGGATATCCCCTGAGGAAATGTGTTTTTTTTATAGAGTGGATTAAAAATTGTTTCATTCTTTCACGTCAATTTAAAACTCATGAAGTTTTATTTTTGCTCAACACCAGTTTATTACTTGTAATAGACTTGTTACGAAACTCTCATATCCCAGCGGTTTGTGTCGAACATAAATGATTGACAAACTTAAACAATAACGGACGCGGTTGGTAGTTGGATGGCATGGATGACCGCTTATGGCAACGAAATTGTGGAGTATACTCTAGGCCTCCTAAAGAGGAGACTCAGTAGTGGGCCATTTTTTATAGATATAGCCGGCAAACGAGCTGACGATTCACCTGATGGTAAGTGGCTATCGTCGCCCATAGACATCAGCAAAACCAAAGGCATCACTGATGCGATGCCGGCCAAGAAAGAGAGATGAAAAGAAAGAAGGGGGAATTAATCGGTTGAAGCCATTATGAAATACTCGTTTATCGTTATCTATAAGACAGGGGCAGAAGCATTCGTGTCTTTTTGCCCGTAAGTTAGTTATGATCGGGGTGCGATTGGGGCTTTTTCCATTGTTAGCTTCTAACTTGGAATTTCAATGTCTCTAAATATAGTATACGATAATAAAATTGAATAATATATCAAAGAAATACCTATATATATTGCAAAAAAATTATTTCACGTGGCCAATAACTAGCAACAATATTTAGCCAAATAAGTAGGCCGATTTTGTTTGTTCTGATCGAGCTAGTATTTGGAATTGTTTCTTACAGTTTTTTCGTGCTTCTATTACTGCGTTAAAGACCAATTAAGAGTGTTTTGAATCCAATATCTACTTCCCACGCTGCAGTGATAACTCAGCTGGTCAGGTTTGAGATGATGGGACTCGAGGGTCTTTTTACAGCCAGTTTTCGGGGAATCCTAGGTGGAGCTGCTCAATGTTTAGCGTCTACTAGTTGTCTACTGCGTCATTCAATACCTGGTAATCACCCTGCATGGTCAGGGTAAGTCCCAGGAGCTCTTGTAGAAACGGTGACGTCGAAGAACGTGCCTGTTGGACAGAGATATCAACTGATTCTTCCTTAGCCAATAATGATGTGACATGCAGATTATTGATGATCTGCGAGATGTGGATAGTTGTATCTATTAATCAAATTGTAGATATCATGATAATAAATCGAGCCACAGGTATTTAAGATAATAATTATTCAGGGTAACACTTGTCTCCAAAAAAGTCAGAAAATTAAAATCGTTTATTATTCCAGATAATACGTATACATTACATTAAATAGTTGTGGGGTGTCTCACATACATTAATGTCCCAAAAAAAAAAACATTACTTATGAAATAAATAATGAATTCTCGCCAGGTGTGCCAATGAAATAAAATTGCTTAAAAATCTTGATTTTAATTTTACTTTTCTTTAACACAACCTTTAAGTTTTTATACCAAAAAATCTCAGGATGGCTCGACAGGCTTCTGAGTCTGATTAATATTCTATCACTTTTTGTAGGTGAGGTCAATAGAAATAGAAACTGAGTGGTATGGTTCCGTCTGAACGACGGTGTTGGCCCTTTCACTTGGCAGCTTCCCGGCTCGTCAGCCGTCAACTGCCAACAACATACTTGGCTGACAGGTGACAGTTACTGAATTCGTATCACTTTATTAGGTACGATGCAAGCTCGCCAAACTATGTCGGGTTTCCATTTCATTTTTTATAAATATATTGGTATGCTTTGAATAACCAGACCGATTTAGTCGCCTCATATAACACCCATCCGGCGTGGGATTGTGGTTAGTAGGTACTCATACTACATAAAAAGTATATTTATAACTAGCTGACCCGGCGAACTTCGTATCACCTATTTTTATTTTTTCAAATAAAAGTAGCCTAAGTTACTCCTTGTTGAATCAGTTATCTGCCAGTGAAAGTCCCGTCAAAATCGGTCCAGCCATTTCGGAGATTAGCCGGAACAAAAAGACCGACAGACAAAAATTGTAAAAAAATGTTGTTTTGTTATATGTACCGTGTATACATCCAAATGCACTTAGTAAAAAGCGGTTATTTTAATATTACAAACAGACACCCTAATTTTATTTATTTGTATAGATTGATATACATGGTGTTCTCTCCAATCATGTGTTTAAACCAGTTAATTACATGGCCAACGCTTCCTTCTGTAGATGGTCGCTATGTTCTTAAATATATTATCATAATCTCGTACTTAACTCAGTTACCTCGAAGGAAGTTACCGTGGAATGATTTTTGCACGTAGTTTGGTTACTATTTTAGGGTTCCAGTATGAGTTCGCCAGTTCCTTTTCACCATTTTCTAGTGGTAGGCTGCTACTTATATCGAAAAGTGACAACTGTCACCCATGGACAAACGTTACAACAAAATGTCAGCATTCCGTTAATGGTGCAGAAATAGGCAGGGAAAACGCTGTTATACTAGCAATAGGTATTTTAAGTATTGTGTGGTTATACTTAAACCACAACCAAATTATTTCGGGCTGTCCACTTAAATTACGTCATATAATAGAGGCTGTAAGTACAATAACTCTGCATACTTAATGTAGATAGAGCAATACAATACAAGGTACAAGCAGTGGACCGAGCGAGTGACCGCTCTACGTGATCCCGAATAAAGCGGCTGGCGTATTCGGTGTGCGCCGCATGTACAGACTCCATGGTGGAGAGAATAGTGGGACTATTGTGTATGTAACTCAGGATATGGCCTCATGTAGCCTAGTTGGTAGCGATCCTGCCTGCAAAGCGAGGGGTCCCGGGTTAGATCCTCGGCCGGGGCAGATATTTATGTGACAGATAAATATTTGTACTCGGGTCATGAGTGTTATTGTGACGTGTTATATGTGTCGTCCATGCCACCCGCGACACAGGTTAAAACCTACTGTGGGGGTGTGAGTGTGTAAGCGTTTATTTATTTTATTTATTTATCATTATAATTTTGTTCGCGGGCTATGGAACGAGCTATGCTCGGTATATCTCTACGCGATAGAATTAGAAATGAGGAAATCCGTAGACGAACGAAACTGACCGACATATCGCGGAGAATAAGCCGGCTGAAGTGGGAATGGGCTGGCCATATAGTTCGAAGGACCGATAACCGTTGGGGAAGAAAGGTCCTCGAATGGAGACCACGCCTCGGAAAAAGGACCACAGGACGCCCCCCGACCAGGTGGACTGACGACCTGAAGAAGACGGCGGGAATCCGCTGGATTCAGAAGGCTCAAGTCCGGTCAGAGTGGCGCTTGTTAGGAGAGGCCTATGTCCAGCAGTGGACTTCCAAAGGCTGATGGATGGATGGATGGATGGATGGATAATTTTGTTTTGTAATATTGTTTAGAAATACTGTGTGCTTATAAACGCAAGTCATAGTTAGTTTTAAGATAGTTATGGAACTGAAATATCAGTAAAATTTCATTTTCCTGTTGATATTGCTTAAATTTAAATAAGATCGAATCGAACCAATTTCAAAGGCTCAGATTTATTATTTATGAAATTATACGTGCATATAGTTCCCACGTAAATAGTTGTAAGGAAATATTATCCGAGAATTATCCCATGTTCTCGAAGAAGTCTGCTAGTATCGCGAGTTACAACGTAAGTTAACTGGATATAGAATTAGGATTGATGTGATTATAGTAATGACATTGAGCTAGGTATATTGATGCATTCTGCTTTGTTCAGTAATTAGTTTTTTTTTTTTATCAAATCAAAATCTTTTATTCATATAAGGTATCACTGATATACTTAAGCACCTCATTTTTTAATCTACCAGCTTTTCGGAAGGGTGCTTTGTCATGGAGGAAAAGAGAAGTTTAGTTATTATTAGAGTTTAGTTATTATTAGTATATCCGAATCAAGACAAAATGTATGGGCACCGTACCGCCGACGCGTGCCGACTCCCAAACCGCAACCTACCGCGCACGAGCTACACTGCTATCGATATGAATTTAAATCGGATTAACTATACTACCTTTTTATAGCCGGTTTAATACAGCCGCTTGATAAGTCCACAAGCCAACTGACAGTTATGTGTAGTTCGGAATTCAAATCGTCCTTTTGACTTCCCCTCGATTGTAAGTACTGAGTAAATGTAACCACTTCTATGCTAAGTTGAATGGAGCAGTTTCTATTTTTGAGATTTTTATCATGCTATGTAAATTGACTCAGAATTTATAGTCATAATACCCTTTATTGTACACCAGATCTGAGATTACAGTATTGAATAATTATTGGGAAATAATAGTTGTTATTTCAGTGTAGGTAGCAGTTTAACTAAGATAGGGCTGAGAATTAGTCTAATTAGGAACACGACGAACGTTAGCGTTGGTAGTTGATTTTGAAATTACCTAATTAATGGTTTTTGGTAACAGATAGTTGATAAATTATTACAAATCTGAAAAACGAAGGGGGAGAATACGGCACCTTGTAGACACCAAACATTGTGACGGTCCCTGTGAAGCATTATTTTCATTTAAATAAAGTCTTAAATCTTATGCTACTTACTTATATCTAGTTACTGCGAAGGTCACTATAGACCTCGGAAACGTTTGTTAAGGGAACGACAAAGATCGAAGATAGAAGACTATTAAAACCAAGGGTTGTAAATACAGACTAAAGTCTAGTCTATAAAGTAAGCCTAACATACTGGAGTACCTATTTGATTCTTTAAAAGTAACTGTAAGTTTTGATTATTTTCTAACGGCTGGTCTCAATAATGTACTAACAGATGGAAGACTGTGGATAGGGCTACCATTAGTATGTTATCTGTCATACTTGTCAATTTTTGCGTCTGAAAAATTGACAAGTATGACAGATAACATACTAATGGTAGCCCTATCCACAGTCTTCCATCTGTTAGTACATTATTGAGACCGGCCGTAATAGGTAAAGGTACAGTCCAGTTCAAAGATGTTACAGGTGTTCTCGAGCGAGTAATTTCATGCTACAGTACCGATATGGTATCTCCTCAGTGAAGTTCTTGTTCTCCACTAATATCTGAAATACATAAATAAACGCTAAGACACTCATACCCCCGCAGTAGGTTATTACCTGTGTCGCGGGTGGCATGGACGACACATAATAACCCATCACAATAAAACCCATGACCCGAGTACAAATATGTATATGTCGCATAAATATCTGCGCCGACCATGAATCGAACCCAGGACTCCTCGCTTCGCAGGTAGGGTCGCTGCCAACTAGACTACAGGGTCGTTAGAAAGGCGCAAAATTACTCAAATAAGTTTATCCACGAGCCGTAAACAGATATAAACAAATGTCTGCCTTGATCTTAAGACCCGCGACCCCTAGTTTTGAAGGTAGGGTCACTCCAAAATTCCTGGGTGCACCAACTGTCCTGCAGGACATAATTATCGGTATTTTTTGTCCAAGAAATCCTTGTTACGAATAGGAATCAAGAATTATGAAAAGAGTGATCTGGTATTATTCATATTATGTATGTACAAAGTATGTACACATAAATACATCATTGTAATGCGATTCAAAACTAGAGCCCACGACCTTTTGTATGTCAATGTCACTAACTACAAGATTAGATATGTACATTTAAATGGCTGTTAACTAAAACAGTAGCTGCAATACGAACAAAGCCTGCCACTAATCCATCTGACGTGATTATACAGCACTATTTCATTATAAGCCCCTTGTGCTACTGCGTTGTAAGAATGTAGCTAGTAGTTAGTGTAATAACAACAATGATATTATAATGTAAAAAAGAGGTAGATATTCACTAGCGCGCCGACGATGAAGAGCACAAGAATAGGCAATTGACCGTTCTGCTCGTAGTCGCTCTGTTAATACAAAAATCGTCTTGTATGCGCGCATGCTTTTTTTGTTGTCAGACGTGCTTAACATTTGACTTACATCGTTAAAATGTCTTCGTGTATTATACCAATGTGATTGGTGTAGTGAAGCAAAAGATAAAGCGTGTGTTGTAGCTCTTTTCGGAACAGATTTTTTGGTTGATTTGTAAGGGCATAACGTATCTATATTTTTTAAATATCATTGAATAACAAGTCAATAGTTTCAAAAAACCAAATATCTCCTTACACGGTTTTGTAGTGTCAATGTAGATACTAAAGAAAAATTGTGACCGTGCTGTTAACCATTAAGAAGTAACTGTTAAGGAGTGAGCTGGAGACCAACCTGTGTGTAATATCAGTCATGCTTATCACAAAAAACATTGGCATCAGAATTAAAGCAATATGTAAAACTTTAACTCCTTAGGATAAGTGGAAGTAGATTTAATTAGCTTGCAAGATTTGACCCAAATCAAGATAAATCAAACCGTTTAAAAACGTTAGTCATAAAGTTCAAAAATGATTTTGTGCTTGATGAATTGCAAATGTGTAAGCGAGTGTGTGCAAGCGTTTACTTTTTTTTACTCTGTGCTCGCGACTTTGTTCGTTTGGGAGCATTTCCCGCGTAAATCGATCCCCAAGGAAGCCTAATCACATAGCGGTATGAAATATAATTCACGACCTATTCTCATAACTACTAAACATACAGAAAAAAAAATCATAAATATTGGTCGAGCCGTTTCGGAGGAGTGCGACCAAAAAACCGTGACACGAGATTTTTATATATTAGATATCCTACGAGTAAGTTCGGCTTACAAAACTGCGTTTGACTCCATTGAAGTATAATGTCATAGAACAAACATTTCGAACAAAATGTGTGTCCCGACGGGAGATTCTATTTTTAAAATTGAGCCCCCGTTCTCCTTTCAAAATCGAACGAATCCATTTAAAATTGAAGCCGATCGGCGCCAATTAATTGGGACATACATTGTGTTCGCGGTGTCGGTTCTTTAAGTTAATAGTAATCCTTCAATGTTTGACTCAAAAATTCTCCTAAGCTCTGTCATTATCAATATCGTTGTGCATTATTCCGTTACCGTACAGAATACGAATGTGACCAACATGCCTCTCCAATATTTTGTATGACGCGCGGATAAACGAAGATCTTATCGCGTGTATTGATTATCATAATTACCACTGTTTACTTACCATTTTATGGAGTGGTAGTCGTGTTAACAAACCCTGGTTTAATCGACGGTCGATCAGATTTGCATGTTATTACGCTGGGCTATCTTTTGTATGATAAAATCCGGCCGTATTTGGTTGTATGGACATGTAAGGTAAATGCATAGCTTGGCCGTTCGATGGTGAATAACCTAATGTTTAAATTAAGTGAAAATCCTGGTGCGATACGGTGAGGCGCCATTCGATTGTCTTCAACATCGCTTTGATAATAAAATAGTGAGCTACTTGTTCTATTAGAGAAAACGGCATAATTAAAGACTTAACTATGACGTCATTATTGTTGCATAAAGCTTCTGTGATAAGGTATTATTTTAAGTAGGAAGTATGATTAATAATTTGATTTTTCTGAAATTATTTTCCTTCACTTATCTATACCAATATTTTAACGAGGAAAGATTTGATTGTTTGTTTGCATTGAATAGGCTCCGAAACTACTGAATCGATTTGAAAAATTCTTTCACTGTTTAGAAGCTACAATATCCCCGGGTGACATAGGCTATATTTATGTTTTCTTTTTTTATGTTTCATATTTTCAAAAAATTAGGGATCCTTAATAAAACTCCAATAATGTAACCCAAGGTGTAAAAAATAAGAAAACCGAAGCAAAGCGAGGGCGGTTACTCGTTTGTTTTACATAAGTAGGTACTATAATTTTTTATTCCCTACGGAAGTTTTGTCTTGTGATATAAAGTAAAACTAAACAAATTTCGTCGTCTTCCGGCAGGGATTTAGGGAGCTACTTCTTTCTTTCTTTCTCATTGTTCTGTCTCGGTTGGCAACGTATCGGTGATGTCTTTCATGTAACATACGAAACAAACTAACAGGTGAATAGTAAGGTAAATAAATTGCGAAAAACGTGGACTTCATAATAAGCACAAACAACCATAGAAAAATAATTGGTCACTTTTACCTAACTTTCAATTTTATTGAACCTGAGACTTTTCGATCTACAGGCGAGGTAAACACACCAATAACGGGTCGGCGTACATTTTTACAACTCGTGTTTTGTACGAATTAACTCTATGAATATTCCGATTTGGGACCGTGACAGTCGAGGCCTATTGTGATAGGAAGCAGTGACGAAGGTACCTCGGGGCATGTGGGCGTGGTCGCTACCGTGGGCCTCATTAGCATTGGGTTCCAGTCCTATTTTATGTACCATCAGCAAAAGAGTTAAGTTTGAAGATGATAAAAAGCCGTTCCATAATGTGTAGCATTACAGAATGTTTTTATTATTACGACAATTTTTTCATGTACCAGTTTTTTTTCATGTAGGTACCTACACTTTTGTGTTGAAGAGTTACAACAACTCTATCGTTGTCTGGTCCGTCCTGCTGTGTAAAAAGTTTATGAATCCGTTTACTTACTAATTATCTGAAAAAAAAAACATGATTAGGACAGAAACAAAAACTACGTATAGGATTTAAGCAGGACCTTACTAGGTAATTATATTGATAGAATAAATTATTGAGTAACTGCTTGCTTAGTATAAAAAACATAATAAAGGCACCTAAGTTTACAATCAAGGG
This sequence comes from Thymelicus acteon, assembly GCA_951805285.1. Classification (NCBI taxonomy): domain Eukaryota; kingdom Metazoa; phylum Arthropoda; class Insecta; order Lepidoptera; family Hesperiidae; genus Thymelicus; species Thymelicus acteon. The sequence goes on along the minus strand of OX638225.1, from coordinate 17,582,510 downwards.
ACTAATTCTATTAAAACTGCTCATTAAAAACCGCAGAACCTTGCATCTATAATGTATCTATTATCACTGATAGAGTTAAAAAGGGTGCAGATAACAAAATATCTAAATCTTCCACTTAGTATAGCAATGATGTCACACGTTCCAGTACAATCTTTAAATTCAGATTTCGTACGAGTGAATGGTCTGAGTGACAGGCGAAAGGCGAAAATCTATAAACTAATCAAATATCTAAAACAATAAACCTGTCATATTATGCTCATAATTTATGTATGATAAATAAAATTGGTTACAAAAAACCTGAAGTTGGATGAGTGCCTATCATAGTTGGATAGTGTCACAAACTCACACCTGGTTTCGTGTTTGAGTCTACGAAGATAGCTCCAGTGAACTAGCAGACAGTTAAGTATTCAATTAATAAAAAAAAATATAGGTAGTGTACTTGATTTCAGCATATATTGAAAATAATACCTGGTTAAATGGCTATCGTCACACATAGATATCAGCGGCATCAAAGGCGTCACTAATACATTACCAACCAAGAAAGGGAGAAGAAAAAATAATAATGATAAATGAACGCTACACACTTTAGCCCCACACTAGCATTCCCTGTATCATGGGCGTCGTGACCAATATACAAGACAAGAACACACACACCCAGACCGAGAACAGAAAATCAAAGTTAAAATTTTTGCTTCACTGAGAATCGATCCCAGGACCAAGTGAACAGCGCGACGTTCCGACATGTCAACTATTACGCCACACGGGTCGGTATAAACAAAGAATTGGCTCTCTAGTGCCCAGTCAGAACACGACGAGTCATTTAACGGTTGACTCAGGTAAGAGGATGGTTCCAGTCCAGGCTGACCCCACCCAGAAATAAGAAGCTGACGACACTGTAGCCTAGTTGGTAGCGACCCTGCCTGCGAAGCGAGGGGTCCCGGGTTCGATTCCCGGCCAGGGCAGATATTTATGTGACAGATAAATATTTGTACTCGGGTCATGGGTGTGATTGTGATGTGTGATATGTGTCGTCCATGCCACCTGCGATACAGGTACTAACCTACTGCGGGTGTGTGTGTGTTAGCGTTTATTTATTTATTTAATAATAGTAATAATGAACTATATAAACCCTCCGAGGAGCACTACCACCAAGTGGCCAGATTTAGTCGCCTCTTATGACACCCATCTGAAGTTGGATTGAGGTTAGTATTCTAACGCCCCAACTCAGAGTCACTAACGGTTACTTAAATCGCCCCTTAGTACAGAATTTGTATGGTGATTCTTTACTAAGGAGCGATTAAATTAACCGTTAGTGATTCTGAGTTGGGGCGTAAGCCGCTCTAATACGGCTAAAATGTTCGTATTTATTATAGTTCTATTATACTAAAATTAATTAATCAACAATCGCCGGTAACCTGTGCCTTGTTCTAACAATATCGGTTGTCAGTGTGCGACGGACGGAGGAGCGACAAATCACTCGGCACGTGCCGACGGTGACCGAGCGACGGGTCGGTATCGGTTGGAATGTCGCTCGACTGCCGATAGCGAAATGGTTTGAGTAAAGCACGTCCCTATGGGTTGCCCTTAGCTTAAGGCTAAGGGCCTTAGCAACATCAAATACGTATAAGTTCCGAACTATGCGCGACCTTCACCCATCTGTTTAATGGATGAAAAGTGTGTTATATCCAATTTAGTATACTACAAGATATATCGCGAGCGGGTTGGCTGAAAAATTCCTGGCCAATCGTTTGGAATGTGCTTCCTTCTGAGGTATTCTCGGAGCGCTATAACATAGAGTATTTTCTCCTAGGGGGCCATTCATAAATTACGTCACACGTTAGGGGGGAGGGGGGAGGGAGGGGTTGATGTAGTGTGGCATTGTGTGACAAGAGGTAGGAGGGTTGATTTGATTTGATTTGAATAATGGAAATAAAACTTTTTGTTGTTTTATAATTTAATAATTTCTAGGTGTAAAATTTCAGAATATATGACATCACACTAGGGAGGGAGGTCTCACAAATGTGACCAGCTGTGACAAGGAGGGGGGGAGGGGTCAAAAAGTCATGAAATTAGTGTGTCGTAATTTATGGATGGCCCCTAGCTCCTTAAGGACCATCGAAACATTAGCATGACATTAAATATTTGTGACATACTCGTACTTGACGAGCTGACGCCATTCCTCTAGAATTGCTGCTTTTCTCGTCCATTTGTGGACGGGAATTAACTTCATAAAAGATTTATGTTTATTGCTATCGATGACGAGTTAAACATAAATTGAGAAATGTGTAATCAAACTGCACATCTCGAACAACTTTTGATTCTGGAATGGGTTTCGAGATAAACTTAGACACGAATAACGATTGTGATATTACCTCTGCTTTTCAATAATCTAATTTATTATTGTTATTTACTTGCTTTAATGTTTTTTCATCATAATATGGTAAGCTCTGCCCGCGGCGTTGCAATACCAATAATATAATAAGTAGCCTATAGTATATCTTATTTATTTATTTAACCTTTATTGACCACAATAAGTATCACGGTATAAATGGCGAGCTTAATGCTTAATGCATTCTCTATCAGCTAAACATTGGCCAAAATAGAAATGCGCGAACCCAGATAATGGTCTATCTATGTGCTAAATTTAATGAAAATCGGTTCAGTAGTTTTTGTGTCAAAGAATAACAAAGATCCACACATCCTCATTAAGATGCTTTTAATATCCGTAGGATTTGACAAAAATACTACGTTGTAACTATTTTTATAAAACGGTTTCAACTTTTTCAACAAATTTTCATTTACTCTTCATATAACTAACTTTAAAGAGCGCAATTTTCACGTTTTCAATTAGAAGTAGCTATTTAAATAGATTGATATTTAATATGTTGCTTAACAAAATGCGCCTTTGCAATCGGTCTCATTGTCAGTGAAAATGATTTCTTTGTTTTGCAATTAAAATTGGTAGACTGAAGGAATCAACCGAATAGTGCGTAGTAAATCATAATAGTAGCTTATTAATAAGTAATTAAATAATTAAAGTGTTTATATCTACAGGTCATTGTACATTTGAAATTAGTTTATGGTCTTAAGCAATAAATTAATAATGATAATGATTATCTAACTGCTTGATAAACATTGATCTAAGAATTTAAAATCGAAACTTAAATAGCTGGCAAACAAGTTGATAATCCACCTGATGGTAAGTGGCTATCGTCGCCCATGGACATCAGCAACACCAAAGGCATCACTGATACTTGCCGGCCAAGAAAGAGAGAAAAAAAAGAAAGAAAGAACTGAGTCTCAAGCCCCCAGCCGGAACACGACGAGTCGTTTGGCGGCTGACTCATGCTCAAGGGTGGTTATCCAGGCTATCCAGTGGCTATCCAGGCGAACCACATGGAGAAATAATAATAGTAATAATTGTATTAATTAACTATTAAAATCGATATAACCAATTTAATCTCTCGAGGGGACCTGCTAACAGCTGGCCGGATTTAGTCGCCTCTTACGACACCCATCCGGCGTGACATTGGGGTTAATATTCTAAGTCACCCCAATACGGCATATAAATAATACTATTCTATCATTTAATATTTATACATAGTTATAATATTTACATGTTATAGTTTAACAACAAACAAGTATCTAGTTGCAAAATCCAAGCTAAATGAACCAGGTTAAAAACAGTAATTTTAACGCAAAACATTGTGGGTTCAATATCATTGTTGCAGTTAACGTAGTGAAAATAGAACTAATTCAATTGGCAATTGCGCAACAGATTCACCTGCGCGTCCATTAAGCCTGCGAGGCGCTAAAGGGCACGGAGGGCGCCAGTGTCGCGCGACTCGTGCGCAGATCGCGCCAGATAACTGCCGATCGCAGATCGCGCAGATAGCGCTAGATAGCCTGCGTTCCCACGATACCATTGGGCGGAGATTAAAATTACTTTAAATGGAATATCATACGTTTATGTAGACATACATACAGAGAAGTAATAGTTTACGATATGAAAATTGCATTGTAAACGTTTTATGTTTAATGTAACGGTTCCGGTACGATGTTGTGAACTAGGAAGGTGAGATTAGTATTGTTATGTAGTAGGTCTACGATATCTGAGTCGATAGGATGAAATCAGATTATATTTTAACGTAGTTATTATATTATGAGTTCCTGTTTATTTATTAGTAGTATTAAAGCATCTTGAAGGAATGTCTTTTTAATTATTCTAGTTAATAAACTAACGAAATTATTACGTAATGCTGTAAAAGTAAAAAAAAGGCTTTTAAAAGTGTAACTTTAAAACTAGATAAATGTAATAGCGTGAAAAGAATAAATTACAAGGGCATTATTTAATAATGGATTAATGTGTGTCAGATACAAAAGCCCAAGACATTAAAGCTTTTAGTGGTAAACGTTAAGCAAAACAATTCTTGGTAAGCCTGACCTTGTCCCAACGAGATCGATATCGCAGCAAAAAGTCGATACGAAACGAATCGCAATCGATCCCAAACAAAACTCCACACTAATTACGAGAATATTAAGCGATGGGAGAGAGCAAGTCGAATCGAATCACGTTCAAGCGATATGTGGCCGAGAGAGCAATGAAAAGAGGAATTTTATGAAATGCTCAGATTATAAATATTTATTTATATATAAGGGACGTCTTTAAAAAAAGCCAGGTCAAGAGTACCCTAAACCGAAGAGTATGTATGAAGGGAATAATGAAATGAACGAAGCGAAACAAGTATGTAAGGATCGTAGCAAGTGGAAAGAAGTGGTATCTGCCTGCCCCTACGGGAAAGAGGCGTGATAATATGTATGTATGTATAAATATTTATTTCTTAAGTAGTAATTTTTCTTTTTTGTAGATTATCGAACAAAATTATAAACTCATACAAAATATTAAGATACATCCTGAATATCTTGTGTTAATGAAATAATTTAAATTATTCATGAATAATATGAATTGTTAGATTAAATAAATACTAACAAAATTGTTGTTTTATTAGTAATAATTTTGTAATTATCTAGAATACCAAAATCATACATGAACTACAACAGAAACATCAATAGTACAAAATCAATAAAATCTATTGACTGATAAAAGGCGGCGTCGTTTGAAGTTGACCACTTTCGGCGCTCTTTGATGTCGCAATAATGCGACCAAATTAAGTCAAAGGCGCTAAGTGTGTGACGAATTGAGATATCAAAGTATTTCTTTGCATTTCTGACGACTGAGTGCCGAGTGGATTGCGATGTATATGTACGGGGTGTTGTTTAGACTGATACACTTTGACCTTAATTTTTCATGAAAACTAATTATGCATTTTTGAGGGCTGAGAGATAAATGTAAAAGAGAGATAAATACTTGCGTACGTATTAAAGAACTTTTGATAACGTTTTGGCAGAATATATTATTGGGAAGGCGAAGGAAAGAATATATAAGGAAAGATTTTCATGAAATTAAGCAAACAGGTAGAATGATCTGTAACTTATGTATTATCCCGAAAAACGTGGGCAAAGTCACGAGCAGAACACTACTTACTAATAAAACGAATATAAAACACGTTTTCCCATAACAGGCAAATCTGAATCATCATGTACATCAATGCATTTGATCTTTAGATTAACGGCAAAATGGTCGAAGTTAAAAATAATGTCATTTACATTGTACGTTTTAAGACGTTGTAAATGCACTTTAGTGTTCGGCTTTTAAGACGTCCTTGTCAACAATTAGTGGAAACGTTTTATGTTTAGGTTATTGGCGTAATTGAATGTTGAGTTTAGTATCGTTTCGTCACACTTCATTATACCTGCTGATCTGTGACGCTGGATTTTATTTTGGTAATGTTAACGACTTGGTTCTTATGGATTTAATATAGTAATTGGATGGAAAAAAATCGAAAATATTAAGACATTAGCTTTTTAATTTTCCTTTCAGAGATCCGTCGATGAAGAGCAGGCTGGTCGTAGCGATATGTGATGATACATGATCGGTAGCAATACCCATCTAGATTTGCCCTAAGTAGGCAAAATTTATATTGACAAGTACTTACATAACAAAAAGGTTATTGTTATATTGTATATATGCCATAATTGTTATACCTACCTAAACTTTCATAAAAACCTATCAATTAGTAATGATTTTCAACTGAACTATAATCTGGTGTCGTGGGAACGCAGGCTATCTAGCGCTATCTGCGCGATCTGCGATCGGCAGTTATCTGGCGCGATCTGCGCACGAGTCGCGCGACACTGGCGCCCTCTGTGCCCTTTAGCGCCTCGCAGGCTTAACGGACGCGCAGGTGAATCTATTGCGCAATGGCCAATTGATTTTCTGTAAATAGATACTTGATTATCGGTTGGATGCGCATGTGATATAAAATTTTACTACCAACTCCATGAACTGTGTACTTTCATGTTCGAGTTTCCTGATTGCTTTGTTTTTATTGCCATTTATATTCAATATTCTAGTTGATATTTAAATAATTTAGTGTTATTGTTGTTGAAAGTACCTTCTTATTAAATTATTTGCATATACATGCATACTAGTTATACAGTTCGTAAAGATTGCTCATCGCAGTTTCTCGCACAATATTGTTAACTATTAATTCAAACAGTGACTAACTTATGCTTCAGTTATTTTATTTGGGACTCCTAAATTATTCGACAGTTTTCTGAATAATCTAAATTTTACTAACAAAAAATAACCGACTTCAATATTACTCAAAAATTACTTATCAGATCTCGTTCTTTATTAAATGTGGGACCACATGACAAGCACTTGCACTCGATTAAAAAAAGAATCATCAAAATCGGTTTACCCAGTCCAAAGCTCTGAGGTAACACACATAAAACATACTGTCGAATTGAGAACCTCCTTCTTTTTTTGGAAGTCGGTTAAAAATCACCAAACGCTTTATAAATTTTGTTTTTAAGTTACTGGATCAGAGTAACGAACTCATTCTTAGTTATAACTGTGATCTTTCATTTATTACGCAATACATCCCTTAGTAGTGGAACATGAACACCCTCAAGCATTGAATATCGTAAACAAACCAAGCAATATAACCAGGAGAAATGAATCACGCAACGCACAACTGTAGAGGAAACTCTGTAAGCAGGCAGTAGCATCGTTTGACATATGAACGCAACGAGTGACATCCAGTTTGCATACCCGTATTAGTGCGCTTTGCATATAAAGTGCATGTAGTGCTCGCAACACACTTGTTGACATTTCTACTGGCACGTTTACGTCACCAATCATTTTAATAGCTACTTAAATGTTCTACAGATTCTTGATATCGTTCGTAATACTACATTAGGGCACAGGGCGTTCGTAAGCTTTATTAAGGTTAGTTTGGTTAGTGCATCATCTACGCAAACAGCGATCTTGTGGGGATCAGTGTAAGTACAAGTTCGCTAATTAATTTACGATATACTTTAAGCGATGTCAGAAAGTAGAAAATCCTCTATGGCTAATATAACTATGTTGCAGAGAGACTTGGTAATGGGCCATTAATAAAATTAAATATTTATAAATTCATGTTAAGCTCAAATTTCTCAATTACTCCCAATATATTTTACACACCTCGCTCCCCTTACATATCACTTAATACAAAAATGGTCTTTCTGTATTTTTATTGCTTACTTGAACTGTTCAAAGATTTCTCCAATTAACTAATCGGCTACATTCCGCACCGACGGATTAAAATTCAGCTCCAAATATGGCTCCTGCCGATAATCCAGTAAGCGCATGTTTCCAATTTTTTCCCCACATTTAGGTATTTTTCCTATTAGGGAACCGTTCAATCAATCAGAGCAATTACCTTATATATGGTTTGGTGGTAAAAAATATGTGGTGTGCGGTACTTGTTCCAACGTATACTACTGGCGAAGAGCTAAGAAAATATTTTTGGCAGTGAGTTAAATATTAAATACTTAGCTTTAAGACTACGTTTTTAAGTTTAATAATTCTAATGTCTCTGAGTAATAATAAAAGAAGTTCCAAAAGTCACAAAATTAAATTTCATTCTAGGTGTATCATAAAATTTAGAAACGTAAATCTTAAACAAATTACCTGTTATTGATTAACTGAACTAACATTTTCTTTGTATAGAAAATGAGGACAAATTCAATTTTGTAGCACAAAGGCTAGTGTTGTATTACATAAGAGACGCTACACACTTATAGCCCCACACTATGAATCCGTGTGTCGTGGGTGCCATGGACAATACACAAATACAAGCACACACACACACACCCAGACCGAGAACACAATTATTCATCATTCAAATTTCCGCCTCGCTGTGAATCGAACCTAGAACCCTAGGCACAGCGTGGCGGTCTGGCATGGTAACCTAATGGTTACAATCTAATGGTATAATACCACTTGGGTCTTTAGTTGTTTATCGCTCTAGTTGATTCATCGTTGCTAGCTTGTGCACTGCCGTGGAGACAGACACCCAAGCCTAAGCTTGAGAACTGGACAGATGAGCACCACACACACGACACGTCTCTCGTTAGACGCAACACGCTATGGACTTTAATTATTTACTATATAATAAATTTTAAGTTGAAATTAAATGTAATTAGAAAATAATTATGTAATTAAAATTACGTGTAATTACAACAAATGTAGGTGTAACGAGTTATGGAGGACATAAAAATATACTTACGATGAAGGCTGCTGAACACTATAACATATCTTATCATCATCATCATATTATCTTTCACATGTCACCTCTAATAGAAGAAACATAGAGCAAATTTAATGCCTAATGGTATTTTCCACCAGTCCACCCTGGATGTACATAATTATGTGGAAAATTGATATTATACTTTTACGTCCCAACACGGAGTCACTAACGGTTACTTTAATCGCTCCTTAGTAAAGAATCACCATACAAATTCTGTATTAGGAAGCGATGTAAGTAACCATTAGTGACTCTGGGTTGGCGCGATATTATCCAATACTAAAAGAACATATTTATTATCTCCGCTAGATAGAAGAACGAACAAATCAAACTGAATGTTATTGAAACGCCTGTCTGTCTGTAACATCACGTATTAGCATTACAAGTCATTATTTGTGATACTCTGTATGCTGGGGTTAAGAGAGAGGTTAGTAAATAATTTTAATTTTAGATGTGGGTAATATTTGTAAATGTAAGGATTATGACGTCATGCAAAAAGCTGTCATAGCTTGGCGGGTTAAGCAATTTCGGGCGCGGCCGGTAGTTGGATGGGTGACTATGATGAGTAGCAAACTAAACGCTTCCGTATTTAAGAAAATACGTTAATCATGCTCTAATAAAGTTATCGCTAGATATAAAAATAAATTCTCTATAAATTAAAAATGGTGCTGCGTAGTGGAGTGATAGACCTCTTTAATTTTATTACCGTGAGACTGAAATCCTCGCAATGGTATGCAAAAGAGGTTATTATTAATCCACCAGACATTTTATATAGCTTTTTGTATACATATTGGATAAAATAAATAAAATGCTACTAAATTTATTTTCATATAATGATACACAGTTTTATAAAGACACTTACGGATTACGGACTAACAAAACACGTATAATCACTTAAAACCATCCAAACTCGATTTACACTTCAACCTTAAACCCAGTGAGTTTCAACACCCGATATCTGGAATCACGCGAGATAAAGTTTCCGCCGATGCAAATATGGTGGTTGCCATCGAGTGCCATCAATTAGCGTTGCAAAACGCACCGACAGACAGACGGAATCCACTACATTTGTAGTAGATAACGTCACCAATAAATAATTGCAGGGAGGCGGCCAGGCAACTGTCCTAGTGTCAGAGTTCAGGCTTGTCGAGGAAGCGACTCGCTTCGGGTAATGATCGGCGATTAGTTTTATATATAATGCTGGGTATTACAGTATGAGGCTGGCTATAGCCTAGTGGGTTGGAGTTGAACCTCTTATCGTCTGGGTTCGATTGCTGCGTTAATCAAATAGTGTATCTCATCGTCGCCATTAAAAATTTTGTCTGACTGTTGCATTCAAATTTTCTTTTATAATGAATTCTTAAAATATAACAAACTTACTTATTACAATGAATAAGCCATAGTCCACCATACAGTTGCCCAAAGATATAAGAGACACATGGATATCGCAGAAGAAGAGACATCATCTTAATATATATAAACTAGCTGACCGGGCAAACGTTGTTCTGCCAAAAAATTTTTAGGGGTAGGGGGATGAAAAATAGATGTTGTCCGATTCTCAACCCTAACCGATATGCACGCAAAGATTCACGAAAATTGGTCGAGCCGTTTCGAAGGAGTTCAACTTCTAACACCGTGACACGAGAATTTTATATATTAGAATTACGTGTCACGTTGTTTGACCGCGATGGACTCCTAAACTACTTAACCGAATTTAATCAAATTTGCACACCGTGTGCAGTTTGATCCAACTTGAAACAAAATTTGATGGACAAACATCTAGCTACCATTACTACTATCTTACCTTTTCAGGTTCAGGATGCTGGAGATCGGGAATTTGTCACAGAAGCACACTTTTCACAATTATTTTTAATGTTTTGCGTGAACTGCGTGAACGCGTGACGTCGGTTTTTTCTCGAGAGTGAGGGAGGGAATCGGGGAGCGGGGAGGGAAAACATGGCGGTGGTAGCGCCCGCCAATCCAATTGGTCCATTTAAAATGAGTATAGGATTTACGTTTCCTTTTACGTTGATTATACATACCCCGGCCCAAAAAGGGGGTTACCTCCTTTTTTTAAACAAACAATGGTTCAGATACTGGTATTATCACAAATCAGAATGTATATTTTAGTGGACTGTATATAAATTGTAATAATGAACTTTCTCATGCTTAAAACGCTTTATTTATGCGTAATTTACTGTTACAATATTGAACGTATAGAAAACCTAAAACTAAAAATATGCAGTATTACTGCGTCACTATTCTATGATATCGTTACATGGCAAAGGACAAAGTTTAGCCAAAGATCTGGTAAGTAAACCCTTGGCTGTTTTAATTTCCACAACTCTAACGACTGAGTCCTGTCCAGGTAAGAGCTTTACTACACGTCCCATGCACCACTGCAAGGGCGGTAAGTTGTCTTCTTTAAGTAAGACAAGATCATTAACTTAATTTTGCATTTAGTTATTGAATTTATAATATTTATATTATTATGTAATTTCATGTAACTCACAAAAAATGTTTCTTACCGTGAATCTTCGTGTATCTATTAACTTCCTGTTCATCACACTACAGCCGTAATAAAATACTGCTTTGACTTTTATAAGCAAGCAATATGGGCTAGATAGGTTATCTCCATAATTAAAACATTGTATTACCGAGACGACGATAACAAATCGTTCTCGTTGCAAGTGGTAGCATTATCTAAACCAAGGTTTTTCCTCGTCTATCGATAGATTTACAATGATTATCGAGATAGTCATCTATGTAAGTATGTACAGTCGGCCGCAGAAGTAGCTTAACATTTTAGTACTTTGTAATAGTAACTGTTTCGACGGTTTCCGAACAACATCTATGACAAATTCAAGAAATGTAATGTGACAAGGTACTATAATGTTAAGCTACTTCTGCGGCCGACTGTACATTATGCGGACTGACCGGTCATTTTAAAGGGTTATCTATACATCTATACAAATAAATAAAATTGGAGTGTCTGTTTGTAATATTAAAATAACTGCTTTTTACTAAGTGCATTTGGATGTATGTATGTACCGTGGTACATATACCAAAACAACATTTCTCACAATTTTTGTCTGTCTGTCTGTCTGTTTGTTCCGGCTAATCTCTCAAATGGCTGAACCGATTTTGACTGGACTTTCACTGGCAGATAGCTGATGTAACAAGGAGTAACTTAGGCTACTTTTATTTTAGAAAAAATTAGTTAGACAATGCGAAGTTCGCCGGGTCAGCTGGTAGTAACTAAAACGGACTAATGTTATACAGAAGTCATCGACCAGAAAAGTGGAAGTTTTTAATGGATCCAAATTAATACAATAACTTATTTCGATTTTTGAAGTTTGCGTTTGCTAGTAAAGTTATGTTTCATTTGAATATTTCTTTGTATAACGTTTTATGGTGTACAATTATATTACATTAATTGATTAAAATTGTGTTTGATTTAAAAAACAACTTCATTTGGTATATTAATAAATTTATAAATATTTTTTACACTTAAACATGTGACACGTTTAACAAAAATATAGTATGATTGTTCGACAGGTAATTAACAAGCTTGAACCTAAACTTACAGGCTGATTAAACCACTGAGCTATCAGAACATAGAACGGTCAATAGGCACATAGGTTTAAACCTTTGGCCTTAACCCCTCATTGTGAGAGGATATATGAGAAATATCAAAAGACGTTCAATTTAACAGCGTTAATGCAAGTACTAGATTAAATCGATTTCGCAACTATAACCTAACCGGAATGTCAATCAAATTTAGCAAGATATTAGACCGACTTGACTCCTGACATTTGGCCTCGATGTCGCATCACACAACACAATCTAAATGTCTAAATATGCGCCTCATTTTAGTACAACCTTACCTGATATTAGTACGATAACCGCGCAGTTCTCTTCAGTATGTGTAATTTAGATTGGACTATGATACCAGATAACTAGAACTTTAATTAAATTACTACATTATATGAAATAAAATGGTAACAGTTATGTTATATTCGTGGAATAAAAAAGCGACCAAGTGCGAGTCGGACTCACCCATGAAGGGTTCTGTAGAATAATATAAAAGTTCTTGTAGTTCGTTGCAACTTTGATCGAGGTAAATTGCGGTTTACGATTTATGACGTATTAAAAAAAACTACTTACTAGATCTCGTTCAAACCAATTTTAAGTGGAAGTTTGCATGGTAAAGTACATCATATATTTTTTTTAGTTTTATCATTCTCTTATTTTAGAAGTTACAGGGGGGGGGACCACACATTTTACCACTTTGGAAGTGTCTTTCGCGCAAACTATTCAGTTTAGAAAAAAAGATATTAGAAACCTAATATCATTTTTGAAGACCTATCCATAAAAGTAGCCTAAGTTACTCCTTGTTACATCAGCTATCTGCCAGTGAAAGTCCCGTCAAAATAGGTCCAACCATTTCAGAGATTACCCGGAACAAACAGACAGACAGACAGACGGACGGACGGACGGACGGACGGACGGACGGACGGACGGACGGACGGACAGACGGACGGACGGACGGACGGACGGACGGACGGACGGACGGACGGACAGACAGACAGACAGACAGACAGACAGACAGACAGACAGGCAGACAGACAGACAGACAGACAGACAGACAAAAATTGTAAATAATGTTGTTTTGGTGTATGTACTATGTATACATCCAAATGCACTTTGTAAAAAGCGATTATTTTAATATTACAAACAGACACTCAAATTTTATTTATTTGTATATGTATATAGTAGATAAATACATGACTTTATAAATCATACAATACCTGTTAGTACATGTTCACGGGTAATGTAGTTATATGTGTAATGATTGCAGCTGACATCAGATCGTTACATCACATCAACTTAATTGAACTGTTATTTAGTTCGATCAGGATATTCCCGTTGATGTAAACGTATAGTACGCCTAAAAAAAGTAAGTGGCAAATGTTTTGAGTGCGGGTACTGAGGGCATTCGAGTAGTACCCAAAGATTAGTAAGGGCAGATTTGAAATGAAAAAAAGCTTGAGAAAAAAGCACCTGATTTTGTAATATTTTGTAAGTTAAATTTCCCTATGATGACAGTGTAAATAAAATAAATAATCGAAATGTTTTTATTTTTATTTATTGAAATTGTTATTGATGTATAGGAGGTTATTATTTAAATACGTATCGACGCTTGAAAGGCAAAAATTACCAAGCGACATGTTGACAACTTTACACTAGAGCATTTTAGTTTTCAATTTTAGAAAAAAAAATCGTAAAAAATCGCTTTATTAAGCATTTAAACTGCATTTAAAATTCATTGATAAAAATAGCTATGACTAAAAGGCGATTTTTTACGTTTTTTTTTTCTAAAATTAAAAACTAAAATGCTGTAGTGTAAAGTTGTCAACATATCGCTTGGTATTTTTTGCCTTTCAAGCGTCGGTATTTAATAACCGAGTTATGAATATTAATAGCACTTAACATGTCCACCTATCCAGGAATCCGTCACTAACAGAGCGTACGCTTCTCTAATAATGATCAATGATGGTCGACTTGGGAAAAATGCCAAATATTCCATACATCACCTCTGCTTTCAATATTGACAGCCGGCGGGTTTGAGCGGAACTGTGTCGCTGTCAGCCGGCCGCGAAGATAAATGTTATGGAGAATATCATTATGACGTGTCTAGTTGGAAACATTCGGTAACGCTTTCTAGACGTCGATTTTCGGGCTATCGAAAGGGGATTAAGGAAAGCTTGATTTTAGGTGTAATGTTTGAAGGGTTAACCCAAACTTAAAAGAATAGATCCAGTTAAAAAACGTGGGTAATTTTTAACCAGCAACACATCGATTTTATGCTTTCGCTGACAACATGGATGAAGATGATGGGGAAGGTGGAGTTTCTGGTCTTGGCCCGGTTATAGACGTGAAAGCCATACTAGGCCAATTCGAAAGTTAAATCATAATTATTATTGTGTCTTTAAGATTCTGGTTAGAAGATCACCATCAGGTGGATCATCAGCTTCTTTTGTATATTTTATTAAAATAATCTGAATTTTACCAAGAAAAAAATAACCGACTTCAAAATAACTCAAAAACTACTCGTCAGGTCTAGATTAAATTGAAGTAGAACCACATAACAAGCACCAGCTTTCGATTAAAAAAAGAATCATTAAAATTGGTTCCCCAGTCGAAAGTTCTGAGATAACAAACTTAAAAAAACAGTCGAATTGAGTACCTCCTTTTTTGAAGTCGGTTAAAATTTATTACTTTAAATGAGGCAACTTAAAAATGCTTTAAAAAAGTATGTACACGTGCAGAAATTATAATTTATCCATTACGAAAATTATCGGAAAATCGACGCTCAAATCAATGCACAATTAGCTAAAGAATGCAAATACTATAAATCTATATTGGTATAAGATTGTTAAATCCCAAGGAATTATTGATTGAGCAAACCCTGCGACCTGGCTATAAAGCAAACTCTAATTAAGTTGTTAATTATGCGCTGTCTGCCTTCCCAGTACGCCTATCGCCCACTACATTCAATAAATATCATAAGCCTAACATTTGACCATAGAGATTGTTTGCAGGAATAAGTAACTTAGATTTGCTTTATAAGGTCTCATAATTACACGTCAACAGGTGCCATTATAAATATCTTCACCTCTGACGAAACTTTAAATGTTGCTGGTATAATTTTCGTTCCTTATAGTTACTAGACTAGCTGACCCGGCGAACTTCGTATCGCCTAACAAGCTATTTTTTTTCTAAAATAAAAGTAGCCTAAGTTGCTCCTTGTTTCATTAGCCATTATCTGCCAGTGAAAGTCCCGTCAAAATTGGTCCAGCTATTTCAGAGATTAGCCAGAACAAACAGACATACAGACAGACAAAAATTGTAAAAAATGTTGTTTTGGTATATGTACCGTGTATACTCGTACATCCAAATGCACTTAGTAAAAAGCGGTTATTTTAATATTACAATAAGACACTCCAATTTTATTTATTTGTATAGATGTATAGATGTTCATAATAATATAATCCGTCCGTATCGTTTGTTTCATATAATCGTTTCTCATTGTGGGGCGAAGTGTCCCGTGTTTAAATCCCGGCCGGATGAGATATTTATGTAACAAATATATATTTGCCGGGTGGTAGGTGTTTGGGATATCGTGTTTTTAGGGTTCCGTTCCTAAAGGATACAAACGGGACCCTATTACTAAGACTCCACTGTCCGTGTGTCTGTTTGTCTGTCTGTCTGTCACCAGGCTGTATCTCATGAACATCTCGTGATAGCTAGACAGTTGAAATTTTCACAGATGATGTATTTCTGTTGCCACTATAAAACAAATACTAAAAACAGAATAAAATAAATATTTAAGTAGGGCTCCCATACAAGAAATGTGATTTTTTTGCCGTTTTGTGCTTGATATTAATAACGACAACAGGTAGACGGTTGTAATATTTACAGAATATTTAGGTTGTATAGATAATGGTATGGAATCATTCGTGTGCCGAAGTCGAGTCCAACTCGAACTTAGCCGGTTTTTTTTTACGTGAAAGTGAACTACTTGTCATAAGTGGTCATCATTGCCCATGAACATCAGCAACACCAAAGGCATGCCTTGCAGACCAAAAAAAAGAGAGGAAATTTGAGAAATTATAAATTATTTGTTTAAAAAGTGTCTGTCTTATTGGTTCATTTAAATAAGTCATTTAATAAACAACGTGTCATCGAATATTTAGGCGGGACCAATCTTATTGCACTGCAAATTATGCTTTACCAATATCGGTGCTTTTCCTTAACTCTAAGTTAGAATATTTGTAGGGGACTTTTGATGGATAAGGATCCCATAAAATCTAGTAATTCTTTTTAAAATCATAGTTACAAAAATAATTTATATTTGAATTGACTTTTCAATACTATTAAAAAATTTCTAGGGTAAGTTTAGGACCTCCATGAAGTTTTGTGGCACACATGTAAGTTACTGTTGATTCCATACTCTTTATAGATAGATTCCACGAGATAGAAAAAGACGTAGGTATATATACCTAACCATGGTATTTATTTACAAGCATATAAGTTATTTGCCATGGACGCCGCCGTATGAAGTGCTATTTAAAATTTAAATATTAATCATTTGAATAATGGCACGTATGACACAAAATATAATTTTATGTTTATTCAATTATTTCTGCAGATACAACCGTCATTTGATTAGGTTGTTGTATTATCGTTGTATGGTAAAAGATATAAGTTTCATGGCTTATCCGAGTCGAGAACTTTTTAGCAATGGACAGAGACGAATATTAATACTATGCTGATTTACAGTTTAATTAAATAATAATCTTTAGAACTAGTTTTAATATCCACTGCAAAATGTCGGTTTACGAATGAAATTGTAATCATCGAATTTTTTTTAAAGTGATTTAAAGGTCCTTTTTTCTATACCTGTATACTATATATTGTATGTATTATATGCTATATATTGTACGACGAGTGAAAAGCAATAAGTAGTATTTACAAACTCAGTTTTTTTTTACTCTGAATTAGGAAATCGTTTGATAATTTCAGTTTCTAACTCTCAGACGCATCCTTGCAGAACTCTAAGATGCAGATTGGATAAACTTCTAAAATAATATTTCTTATATATATATTTAAATATTTACTTCGTATTTTTAATTAATTTATTATATATTCGGTTACTTAATGTAGGAGTATATCGCCGGCCATAGCACAAGCGGCCATGTTTCCCTTACAGCTATCATTCAGGATTCTCTTAATACTCTGGCTATATTAAATCGTTAACCCGTCAACCTGTGAACTGCGGCTCGGAGGTGTTTCGCGATGTTATCTGCTATCAAGCAATGCTGGTTACTGAGACCTTTGTTCCTAACGTTGATTGAGTGCTTATGTTACTTGTGATGTGTTTTGATAGACTATCATATAATGAGATGATGAATTTGTGTTAATAATGAAAGTTACGTAAATAAGGGAATAGTAAATGCAGATTTAGTTCTTCGATCAATCTTTTTAGTAATTGAATTTACTTAGGTATAGGCAGGAAAAGTAATGTTATTTTAGATTTGGCAAGTTTTTTATTCATCTACAGGTTTTTGAAATAGGCGTTTCTTAATTCACTGATCTGTGATAAGTTCTAGATCTTTTAATAAAGGAAATTACTCTCTGTCTTCTTAGGCCATGAGTTTATTCTATATCTGTTTGAGCTAATATGTGGTCTCCATTCAAGACTATTTATTTCTTCTAGGTCTTTCAAAAGAATTAAAAGATATCTAAATAGGTCATCACGACATCGCAATCAACTCATTTATGCAAACAACTATATTTATTGATCTTCTCCGATTGCCCACTGAACGTGGTTATGTGTCAATATAATTTATAATATATCCATGAATAATAAAGACCTAATCTAACACTGTCTTGTAGGAGATTATGTATGGGGTACATTGGTAACTTATGTCTTTTATGTAAATACTTACATAATTATGTATTATAAAGGTAGTTGTTACTCAGATCATTCTGAAAATCATGAAAATTCTAGTTGATAAGTCCGTTTTGATTCGTATGTAGGTAAGTAATGATGGTGCCATCCCGTCCGTAGTTCGTTTCCAATCTATTGTCAGTTAACACAGTGTGGGTAAAAGAGTGAGAAGCTAAAAACAACTACATTTAGCAGCACAACACTTAAGTAGTTTGAGCAATAACGATATTGTATGTATATGTATAATATAACTATAACTGCATACAGAACCACGAACTGAGGGCTAACAATAATATAAAATATAAATTTTTTTCTGATTCCCAGAATGTCTATTTATTCAGAACACGCGTTTTGCGGTTAAATGAAGGAACGTCGAATGAATATCTTAACGTATTTCTTTGCTTTTTGATGTATATTGTTGATTGTTGAATTGTTGGATAAAGTAAAGCAAAAAGCGTGAATAAAATAGATCATCGATAAAAATCATTAATATTGTATCAATTGTATCTTTCATGAACCTTTTTGCTACATAAATGGAATTACATTAAGTTGATAGAGTTTTTCAAAGTCAAGAAGACGATCTATTTTACGACCTGTATAGCACTAAGTAGTTACGTAAATTTTGAATGAAGTGTAAAATGGGTCTTTTTAGTCTCTAAGTTAAATATGTACTCCTAATTCTGACGTCTTTACAGCATTCAAAACGACCAAAACACTTTCTTTTCTAAGCTCAAGTGGCATAGCACAAACGACGTGAGTACTTATAAGTTATAACGTTTGTATTAATCTGATTGAAGGTTGATTGACATGGCGTGTAACGATGGTTTGTTACCGGGTTGAATGTGAACATCTTAGCGGGGTCTGTGATGTACATTTGAGGGTTAAGAGGTTATTGAAATACCATGCCACATCATAGACTTTACGAATATTTTGTTAAGTTTGTTCGATTATTTTGTGAACTCAAGGATTTATTGGATAAGTACATCAGGTGTTAGTGAGGTAAGCATTGGCTTACATTCAATAAGGAAATTGTTTGTAGGCACATGAGAGTGTTCTTCAGGATCAGCCATCGTTATTTACTTGGGCGTATAGGCGGAGAACAAGATAAAAGTCCGGAATTGATGGTATAATCACTTTAGCGGAACAAGAGCGATCCGTCAAAATAGTGGTGCGCAGGCGATGGCGGTTACGACAAGACTGAACTGAATCCCGCCAACATGGCAGCGCTGACCATCAACTAGACGTTCCGCCAGAAATGACAACTGTCAAATCTAGTTCCAGCGTATTCTGGTAGATGGCGTTTTGAGTGCGCCGTCATGTTTAATAAAGTGTTTCTACCGTTTTGATATATTTCATAATTGAAACTGAGGATGACTAAGTAAGTTTGTTGTATTGATTTTTTGTTGTATTTGTAGGTTTATATTTTATTGGTCTATGTACTTAACTGTGGAACGATTTTACAACGTCGGTGTTACCACTGCGCCATTACATGGGGTCCTTCAAGAAGCATGTTCTTCACTTTTTCTTGGCTGGCAACGCTATAATGTCCGGGCCTCACTGATGATCACTTACCATTATGTGACCCGTTTGTTCGCTTGCCTGCTCACAACATACATAATTCTTGACAAAATATAACCGACTACAAAATCAGGGATAACTAAAAAAGTGCTAGTCATATCGCGCTTAAATTCAAGTGAGACTATATGACAAGTACCAGCTTTCGATTAAAAAAAGAAACATCAAAATTGGTTCACCCAGTCAAAAGTTCTGAGGTAACAAACTTGAAAAAAATACAGTCGAATTGAATATCTCCTCCTTTTTAGGGTTCCGTAGCCGAATGGCAAAAAACGGAACCCTTATGGATTCATCATGTCTGTCTGTCTGTCTGTCTGTCTGTCTGTCTGTCCGTCCGTATGTCACAGCCACTTTTTTCCGAAACTATAAGAGCTGTTGAATACTGTTGAAACTTGGTAAGTAGATGTATTCTGTGAACCGCATCAAGATTTTCACACAAAAATAGAAAAAAGACAGTAAATTTTGGGGGTTCCCCATACTTTGAACTGAAACTCAAAAATATTTTTTTCATCAAACCCATTCGTGTGGGGTATCTATGGATAGGTCTTCAAAAATGATATTGAGGTTTCTAATATCATTTTTTTCTAAACTGAATAGTTTGCGCGAGAGACACTTCCAAAGTGGTAAAATGTGTGTCCTCCCCCCCTGTAACTTCTAAAATAAGAGAATGATAAAACTAAAAAAAATATATGATGTACATTACCATGAAAACTTCCAACGAAAATTGGTTTGAATGAGATCTAGTAAGTAGTTTTTTTTTAATACGTCATAAAGCGTAAACCGCAAAAAACATTGATCAAAGTTACAACGAACTACAAGAACTTTTATATTATGTTACTTGCTGCTACGGAACCCTTCATGGGCGAGTCCGACTCGCACGTGGCCGCTTTTTTGAACTCTGTTAAAAATTAAGTTGTTGTAGTATCTCAGACAAAGTTTTCGACGTAGTGTAGTATTTTAAAAACAAAAAAATTAGATAATTACGATAAAATGCCGCCGTACAATATTAGCGCCTGCCACTTCTTCATCCTGAGAAGCGAGGGCAGTTACTATTATTTATTTATTATCTAATTAATATTAGACCTGTATCTTCCTCTCGTAATTAGCAATAGTCATGGCTCGATTATTGTCATGAGTATCGCATCTGCATAATGAAATCTGCCGTTAGCTACAAAGTCGCCGACAAAGCTGCATCTGCATTGGACGACACGAGGAGGATGCAACAATGTGTGCCACACTGCAGCCACAAAATGTTTTAAAACCTTACTTTCTTATTAACATTCACTCGTGTGGCAACATCACAAGGCATTGCCTATCTGTACTAATATTATAAACTAGGAACTACTGGTTCGCACAGAAAAATTATTTTTCTGTTAGATAGTCCATTTATCGAGGAAGGCTTTAGGCAATATAACGTCATATATTTTAGTAGTCTTTTCCACAAATTAACGCGGGTGAAACCGCGGGGGACGTATTAGGGCGGGCTAGTACATGTATATAGCTTCAAGTTTTCGTGTACGTATGAAGGGAATAAACTAGATATGTGTTGGATTACAGATACAAAATATTATTATATTTATTTAATAAATTAATATCATCAAACCTAAAAACCACAACAACTTCCCTGTAATGAAAAAATAAACAACATTCAAAGTTTATTCACTCCTATTTTATTTATTTCATACTGCATATATTTATAATAAAATTATGTAATATAATAAAAACAAACATTTTCTATTTACACAACACATTCATACGATGAAATTGTCGTGTCGTCAAATAAAGAATCGATCAAAGCGATTGTCTTCTGAGCATCGGGCTCTCGAATCTCTAATCGATTATTCTTGTTTTATCACGTTCTTCTGAACAATCAGCGATGCTTGATTTATTCGCTTGAGGATATAAGAAAGTTTGAATGAAGCTTTAACCAGTTAACACTTGCTTTGGTGAAGGATTCATCGTGGGCAATGAATATTTATTTGGCTTCAACCCATTAATGGCCCACTACTGGGCACGGGTCTCTCCTCTTGAGGAGGCCTAGAGCATACTCCACTACGATGCTCCAGTGCGGGTTGGGCCCCAACCCAGGCTCAAATCCCTCCAGGGTTAGTGGCTAACCCGAGTATCGGAAGTTTTCAAACCGCCCAAGGGCCGGCGACATGGCTAAACGACTGTTATCTTATGATAACAACAGGGACCGACGGCTTTACGTGCCCTCCGAAACACAGAAACGCTCAAGATATTTTTGCTACTAGCGGTCACCCGTCCAACTACCGACCACGCCCACTGTTGCTTAACTTTGTCGATCACATAGGATCGACGCAAGCCGGCTGTGAGCGCTTCAATCGGCGGGAATATTTATTTATTTCATCTTTATTGAACCCCCACATTAAAACAACTAAGGTCTGAACTCTTTAACAGGTTTTCTGCTTCTATTTGCATGTCATCACGGAAATGTTTTTGTCACGAAGAATATTATCATGAAAGTGTCAACCCACATAATAACTAATACAAACCAAACTTTTATTTGTTTAGTTAAATATGGATCGTCACGCTCCCTACCGGCACAAGCTTGTCATTATTACCGGAACAAAAGGGTTTAGAAAAAAGTTTTGGTTAATGTCAAAACATTGTTTCTGAGAAGGATACCGGTCGTCTAGCGAATTATTAGCTATTGTGGTTTTTAAATATATACGGGTTGATGTTTTTTGTAGTTAATTTATACACAAAATACTTAATAAAATCATAACTATCTTTGTATACGGGAAACCCAATTCGGTCCTTTGGGCACACAGGGTCTATCGTTTGAATAATTGTAAATAGCTGATCAATATAGTAATAAATTCCGAAAACATTAACGTAAGCATCTGTGAATAATAAGTTTTATATGATTATTGAATTTTATATATCGACTATATATAATTTTATATATCTTCTGCTATGACTATGTTTTCCTGCAGTTATATCCAACATGTGTACTTGTAAATATATTAATCCAGAAAAAAGTGAATTTTAATCTTCTCAAATATCTATTTGCTTACCAATTAAACCAGATAAAACTCAGGCGTATTTTGAACTCATTTATTAGGGTTCCGTAGCCGAATGGCAAAAAACGGAACCCTTATAGATTCGTCATGTCTGTCTGTCTGTCTGTCTGTCTGTCCGTCCGTATGTCACAGCCACTTTTTTCCGAAACTATAAGAGCTATACTGTTGAAACTTGGTAAGTAGATGTATTCTGTGAACCGCATTAAGATTTTCACACAAAAATAGAAAATAACAATAAATTTTGGGGGTTCCCCATACTTAGAACTGAAACTCAAAAATGTTTTTTTCATCAAACCCATACGTGTGGGGTATCTATGGATAGGTCTTTAAAAATGATATTGAGGTTTCCAATATCATTTATTTCTAAACTGAATAGTTTGCGCGAGAGACACTTCCAAAGTGGTAAAATTTGTGTCACCCCCCCTGTAACTTCTAAAATAAGAGAATGATAAAACTAAAAAAAATATATGATGTACATTACCATGCAAACTTCCAACGAAAATTGGTTTGAATGAGATCTAGTAAGTAGTTTTTTTTAATACGTCATAAATCGCAAACCGCAAAAAACATTGACCAAAGTTACAACGAACTACAAGAACTTTTTTATTATGTTACTTGCTGCTACGGAACCCTTCATGGGCGAGTCCAACTCGCACTTGGCCGCTTTTTTCTAAATTGAATAGTTTGCGCGAGAGACACTTCCAAAGTGGTAAAATGTGTATGTCCCCCCATGTAACTTCTAAAATAAGAGAATGATAAAACTAAAAAAAATATATGATGTACATTACCGTGCAAACTTCCAACGAAAATTTATTTGAACGAGATCTAGTAAGTAGTTTTTTTTAATAAATCGTAAACCGCAAAAAACATGGATCAAAGTTACAATGAAGTACAAGAACTTTTATACTATGTTACTTGCTGCTACGGAACCCTTCATGGGCGAGTCCGACTCGCACTTGGCCGCTTTTTAAACTGGAAGTTTACAAAAAAAATATTAATTTTATACCCCGCTATTTAACTTGCCACACACCCTGTACATGTTCTGTTATTCTAATTTTGACTTCTTAACTTGCACATCCCGTAGATGCAAAAACTGTATGCAAAATATGAGTCATAAATATTTCATAATCTGTTATAAGGATGAGTTGCTCCAAATTGTTATTGAGATGTCTCATGAGAATTGTATTGTATTGCAGACTGTTATGAAGTTAAGCTAAAGTATTGTTATCATTTGCAAAAGGGTAGGATGGGATAAGACTTGCTTTAGACGGTACATAAAGGGTGACGATTATCTAGTTCTCCTAGATCCAGTGAAATATTCATTAATTTATTAAGTAACTAACGCCCCAACTCAGAGTCACTAATGGTTACTTAAATCGCTCCTTAGCATAGAATTTGTATGGTGATTTTTTACTAAGAAGCGATTTAAGTAATCGTTAGTGACTCTTGAGTTGCGGCGTAAGACGTTATTTTCATATCATAATGTTATTTATTTGTTACCTATTTCTTATTTATTAATAACCTATTTCTTCGGGTCTTATTTGTTTCTATAGTTCTTTATGGATATGTGCACCTCATAGAGAAAATCGTAGAGCAATGTTCAATGATATTTAAAAAATATAGATACTTTTTACCCTTACAAATCAACCAAAAAATCTGTACCGAAAAGAGCTACAATACACACATATTTATCTTTTGTTTCACTACTCCAATCAAATTGGTATAATACACGAAGGCATTTGGTATTGGAACATACATTGTGTTCGCGGTGTCTGTTCTATACGCTAGTAATAATACTTCAATGTGTACAACTCAAGAAAATCATACAGAAACAGTGTGAATGTGTCAGCTTCGACCTACCGTCTTCAAATCTACCAAGGAAAAGTGCAAATAGCTGACGTTACCCTCCATATTAAACCCAGTTAACCTGGTAAACCACAGCGAAGGGCGACGACACGACCAATGTTTAAAATGGATTATATTTTTACACTTCCGCACACAGCGCGACCGCAATGTGATTGCGTAGTGCTTGGATTGAGAGATTTGATCGTTTTGCTGTTTGGGACGTTTAGGATCGAATTCTAGACCGCTTTAGCATCCCTGCTCATTTATAATGTGATTAACTTTAAGAAAAAATAATTTAATGTGTTTCACTATATGCCTATGCCTACTATGAATATTGTAACAGCCTCTCATTTTTATATTTTAGGGAACTGGACTCTACCAAATAATTTTCTGCTATTATTTGAAACTGAATACATCCCACTAAACATATGAAACAACGACCAGTGTGGCGCAATGTTTACCATGCCGGATCGCCGCACCGAGGGTCCTGGGTTCGATTCCCAGCGAGGCGGAAAGAAAGATGAGTTTGAATTTCTGTTCTCGGTCTGGGTGTGAATGCCTTTGTCTTGTGTGTTGTCCATGGCATCCACGACACAGGGAATCCTAGTGTGGGGCTATGAGTGTGAAGCGTTATTATTAAATTACCTATAATGTGAGTAACTTTAAGAAAATTTAATGTGTTTCACTATATGCCAATACCTCATATAAATATTGTAACAGCAGCCTTTCATTTTTATATTTTAGGGAACTGGACTCTACCAAAGAATTTTTCTGCTATTATTTGAAACTGACTACATCCCACAAAACTTATGAAACATTCCTGACTTCATTGGATATTGAAAATATCTAGTCCGTATGCTTCAGCGATCTTTGTTATCAATTATCATCCTCACAAGTCACAGCTCAAGACGCTTAAGTCGCGACATAAAATAATTCATTTGTAGGTAATGTCGTTGTTACCCACAGACTAGTTACACAAATAAACTCTGCGGCGACATTTACAGTATCTCGCTTCTTGTAATCATTTTATATGATTAGAATTGGATAGTGACGGTACTTGTTAACATAGACCTATATGTATACTATACTAGACAGGCTGTTCAGTACTAAAAGTTTGGACACCTATACTGACACCAAGTGGTGCCAACGCATTTTAGTCGGCTGCGAGTAAGCGAGACAAGTAGATGTAATTTTTGAAAAACCCCGACCGTTCAAGAACATAAAAACGCATATTGTTTATTGTGCGTCTTCATTATTTACGTTTACGTTTGAATACGTAAACGTTTGAACTTTATTTGAGTTTATTTAAATTATAATTGGTAAATAACTATATTTTTACTTACATTTTTAAAAATATTTAGTGCAAAATATTACATATCTGCCATTTTGAACTGAACTTGATCGAACGAAGCGCTGTCACAGAGTATGACAAATCCTTGAAAAATGTGACACGAACAGCCCGTCTATACATATAATATTAAAAGTCTATGCTTGTAAATGAATTTTTCATTTGAACCTTATCTCCTTACTGTTCCTATGGCAGTTATGTACAATAGGGGAGGTAAAAGTACAGTAGTAGTAAAATGCTAGTTACGACATTCTAATAACATACTAATTGCAACTCAGTTGACGACTTTCTAATAATAATGATAATGAAATTCGAAACTTTTTTTAATGTTGACAGTGATATAAAATTATACATAAACTTTTGTTTGAAGTTGACCTTTACAAACACTAATCGAATCAAAACTACGGCGTTGCTTCAACAAATCCCTACCATGATACCAGAAGAAGTAAGGACAAGAAACTCTCAAGGATTTTTTATATTTACAGAGAGTACTTGATACATATAATTCTTCTGGGTATACAAGCCAAAATACCGATGATTAGTTAAGAAGGTTAAAATCATAATTATGTTATTTGTATTTGACTGTTTGTCTGTGTCATTTCCAAATTTTAGACTATGTAAAACTGGTGGCTCGTTCATGGGTACATGTGTAAAGATTTATAATAAAATTCCATCGAAATTTACAGAAATGCCTTACCTTAAATTTAAAACTCATAGAAAGCATTCTTATGATGAAAGGATATTACAAATTAGATGATTATTTTAAAGACAAGACTGCTTGGACATGAGTTTTATGAATATAGATTGTAGTAGATGATAAGTGCTATAACTGTGAGCAGGAAAAAAACAAACCCGGTAGTTTTTTTGCTGCTTCTTTTCCCGGGCCCTCTCACAGTAGGGCCTTGTCTGAAGCATTGGCGTAACTTGCATGACTTTCAAAAAAGTGTTTGTAAACAAAACCAATTTTGAATAAAAACATTTGATTTGATTTGATTTGAACATAGGACTTAGGTGCTGTGCGAATGTGATCGTTTGCCCAGTCGTAAGGCGTATGGAAGGCACACCATTATTCACACTAGTATTATTCTTCCTCGAATCTACTGGTTTTCACTGTCCCTTCTTGTTTATGTCCAGCTAGTACCAGTTATTACGTTATAATGACAGAACTCATGCGTTAGTCAGTCGGAAACCGTATTTCACTATGTCACAGGTTAGGTTAGGTTAGGTTAGGGCAGTTACCGCATCGGCACTTCCTAGGATATTTATGAGTTTATGTGGAAGAAATATGGTGTGACTTTAATTTATGACTATCTTTAAGGCTACTACAATGAGTAGCAGGTGATCCTTACACAATTACAAACATGACAGTATTTTAAGTCCATCTGCCATATTTTTGGATATAATTATGTCAATAAATAATATAATTAAAAATATTAATTATTAATTATTTGCTTTGTACAAAGAGATAAAATTTCTAGCCTGAGAGATTTCCGTGATGCTTAAAAGGGTATAAAATTGAGCAATTTTTAGTAGGCCACCATAGCTAAAACTTTTCATGTAACATGGAGGTACTTTTGCCAAATTCTTTATAAACGTACCAATAAACTGCAAAAATATTTTCACATCATTCCCAAAAACCATCGACATCTCTACAAACGAACCATGCACATACCGGTATATTGTATCACATATTTTAGTACTCTAATCATAAAATGAGTTATTCAGAACCATCTTCTCACGGTGACGAACTCGCTAAAGATTTTACTGCACGGTTTCCTCAGCCCACATAGAAAAAATCACCATTTTATCTTGACCTATCGGGAACCATCAAAAGTCCCTAAAACACCCGTCTTCGTCATAAAGGAGAAGGGCGGGGTATGGTACGTTGAACTGGTCAGAAAGCTGCTAAGTTATATATGTCATTAATATGGTTAACACCGTACATTTCCCGTGTGAAGCAATTCATATCGAATGCTTTGTATAGAATGTCCACTTAGAACGTTATGATAAAATGATTAAGAAAGACAGCGATGTGTTTTGAAGGATGCTTTCTCTGAAGTGGTCCGGAGAGTTCCCAGTAAGGACTGAGGTGGTCGTGAGTGTTTTTGGAACTTTTGTATTGACGTGAAGATATTGTTCGTCTTATTTCTTATTGGATTCTGTGGACTGATCACGGACAAGTTGAAATTTGAAATCTTATTATTCTAAATGATTATGTCCTGCGTGATATATAGTTTGAAATAGAATATTTTCTCATACTATTATTTTGTTATCATGACCTTTCCCATATAAAAGTCAATACTAGCTAATAACATCTTAAGCAACTTATTTAGCGTGTACCAAACACTATAAGTTTTTATTAGCATACTTATTTTTATTTACATATTGTTACATATAATATTATTCAGTTACCGGTAACAAAAACGTAACATTGATAAAAAATTACGGCAAAAAATTTACAAGACCCCTGCTAGTAGATAACGTTATTATCCTTATAGAACAGACAAATCAATTGCAACAACATTAAAAAATCAATCATAAACATGTCAATAATAAATTTATTGCAAAAGATCATCAATATTTCTGTTCAAAAGATAACTATATAAAATTTTAGAGATATGTGTGCTTACTGGTATAAACAATAAAAATATCACATCGCATCGATCCTTTTAACCAAACCTGGGACGCCGCCGCGCCGAGTACAATCTTTTACCAGTTGAATTCTTCATTATACTTGTAGAACTCAGATTTAATTCAAAGGACAAATCAGTTTAGTTACGTAAAACCTAAAACAAAGGCTTACGATAAAAATTTGATTGTTAACCAAGATTAACTATAATATCAAACGTTTTCTCCTACTTCAGTATCTGTGTTGTACTTACTCTTGCCAATGATACCTTACAAATCAACCAAAAAATCTGTTCCGAAAAGAGCTACAATACACACACGTTTATCTTTTGTTTCACTTAACCAATCACATTGATATAATACACGAAGGTATTTTAATTTAACGCTGCAAGTCAAATGTCAAGCACTTCTGTCAACAACAAAAGCGTGCATATCGTCTTGTATTGACAGAGCGACTACGAGCAGAACGGTCAATTGCCTGTTCTTACGCTCTTCGTCGTCGGCGCGCTAGTGACATATACTCGTATACCTCTTTTTATTTTATAATATTATTGACTCTTGCTTTATTATTAAGAGATAACTACCGTTAAGGTAAAAAAGAACAAATACATAGAAAATAAATGTATTTAACCAGTGAAAAACTACGTCCTGAACCCTTTTCGTCCAACTCGCTCATCACACATTATGGGCACAAAACAAGATCATGGTCCTTTGACCTATTTTTTCGCATCTGACATCATCCAGTCAGACCAAAAGGCAAAAATACCGAGAAAACGATGCAGACCCGTGTTTATTTTGTTCTAAATAAAAAAAAATGTTCAAAAAAAATTATAAAACGCAATAACCTTTTTGCGAGCGTCCGATTAAGAAAAAATCAATTATCTCTGTCCGTGCTGTTTCAGGTTGCAGTTTGAAATTAGAATATTGTAAATTGGTTATGGTTGCAACCGCTTACATTTAAGAATGAGGTTCCGTGATGCTTCAACATTGATTATTTGGTCATCTCGGCCTCAATAAACTCAAACTCCTGCTTTAAATCAATCCTAATAATACAATGAAACATGCTGCTTCAAACACGTATTTTTTATGTAAATATCGGACGACAAGCGAGCAGACTATGTTGATGTTATATGATCACCGTCCATTGAAGTATAATGTCATAGAATAGACATCTCGAACAAAATGTGTGTCCCGCCGGGAGGTTCTATTTTCAAAATTGAGCCCCCGTTCTCCTTTCAAAATCGAACGAATCCATTGAAAATTGAAGCCGATCGGCGCCAATTCATTGAGACATACATTGAGTTCGCCGTGTCGGTTCTATATGCTATTAATAATACTTCAAAAATCGCGAGGATGTGTAGGGTACCCATTGGAGAGTTCTTCATATTTTCAACAATTATGAGAAGTCTGGCAATCTGCATTTAGCCAGCTGACGAACAACCTTGGTAATCTATACTAATATTATAAAGAGGTAAGATTTGATTGTTTGTTTGCATTGAATAAGCTACGAAACTACTGAACCAATTTGAAAAAATTTTTCACTGTTGCGAAGCTACACTATGCCCGGGTGACATAGGCTATATTATATTTACAAAAGAAATTAGGGATCCTTAATAAAACTCCAATAATATAACCCAAGGTATAAAAAAATAAGAAAACCGAAGCAAAGCGAGGGCGGTTACTCGTTTTAAATAAATAAATAAACGCTGACACACTCATACCCCCGCAGTAGGTTATTACTTGTGTCGCGGGTGGCATGCGTCACATATAACACATCACAATCACACCCATGATCCGAGTACAAATATTTATCTGTCACATAAATATCTGCCCTGGCCGGGAATCGAACTCGGGACCTTTCGCTTCGCAGGCAGGGTCGCTAGCAACTAGGCTACAGGGTCGTAAATTGTGAGCGAAGACGAAGTTGTGTATATATCCGTCATTAAATTCTATTTGGCAACTCAATTATATTACTAGTGATGTAGATGTTCAAGCCGAGCCGAATTTTATTTATAATGTGATGTCAGTTTAACGCTTATGATCCAGATGTTCATCTTAGTAGGAACAAGCTGTTAAGGTTAATTAGATTATTATAGTTGACGACCCTGTAGCCTAGTTGGTAGCGACCCTGCCTGCGAAGCGAGGGGTCCCGGGTTCGATTCCCGGCCGGGGCAGATGTTTATGTGACAGATGAATATTTGTACTCGGGTCATGGGTGTGATTGTGATGTGTTATATGTGTCGTCCATGCCACCCGCGACACAGGTAATAACCTACTGCGGGGGTATGAGTGTGTTAGCGTTTATTTATTTATTATTATTTTAAAAATATATGCCAAATAACCCTTTAATACTTTAGGGTACCCTAAACCTATCCTGACCCAATTGGGCGATCGAGACCCAAATACTATATAATTTTAAGCTCATTATTTTTCGTTAACCCGCTACCGGTTGTAGAGTTATTATTACGTTTTTTGGACGCCAATCTTGATCGACTGACATTAATTTTTGTAACATAATAATTGAGACCATTACAAGTTTTTTGACGCCACCTTCAAGGTTGACGCATTATTTTTAAGTTTTTTTTAAGTCTGGTAATAAATTTAATGATGAAAATGTTATGTTGCTTATTATACTGTGAGGCGATGTAATTTTAAATAATAAATTAATGCAACTTATAAGTGGTTTCCAATATTTATTTTATTTATATTAAACACGGATGTAGTAACTCAGGATTTACGCACTATATGTAGGTAGGTAGCAATCATTGAAATTCTATACTAGCGTATTGAAGGGAAACCGCGAACATGAAGTTTGTCCTAATGAATTGGCGCCAATAGGCTTCAATTTTCAACGAATTCGTTCGATTTTGAAAGGAGAACGGGGGCTCAATTTTGAAAATAGAACCTCCCGGCGCGACACTAATTCTGTTCGCAATGTCTGTTCTGGTACTTTAGTACATTACACTTCAATGGTGGCAATAAATTATAGACTAATATCTAAAAAGTAAATTAAAACAAGTTACTAACATTGTTTATTTAAAAAGTACGTATTCATGTTTCTAAATATCTCGATTAAAATTATTAATTTTCTGGTGATAGGAAAATGTTTGGTTGCGGGTTAATTATTAATGCGAGTTAAATATACCTACGCTACAATACTGATATTGGAAATAATTTTTCTATCTACACCCTCTTAATATCGTGAACTAGTAAAAGGATTATCTCAAAGACCACAGATAACACCCATTACAAAAACGATTGACAAAATACAAAGGAAACAACTAATAAAATAAAACACGCAACAAACACTTATTAACAAAACCCATTACCAATAAAAAAATTAGACGCCACGCCATTCAAACATCCCGTGTTCGACCGATTCCAAATTCGAAATTCGAAATCGTATCGCGTTCTGACGTTTCCTCTACGTGCCGTTTCCGCTCTGCGCTTGCGCACGACGAATCCCTAATCGCGCGCTTTTACATTTTTTATTATTTTTTTCTGGGCGAGGATACATATTTTTTTCTGTGGCTAGCTATGTGTATCCTGTTGTTTTGATTGATGGCAAGGAGATAGGCTGGCGAAGGCTCCATTACCAAGTCGGATCTCATAGGGTATGTTGATAAATTAGTTGCTTGTATTCCTGGCGCGTCCGCCTTTTTGGTTCTGTTTGCAATTGATCTTTTGATGTGGTTGATATAAGTAACTTTTTTGCGACTTGGATTTTATCCTTTAATGAAATAAAATTGTACTTCGTTCAAAGATACAAAACTAACTTCTTTAGCCGTATCCAGGTGGCTAGATTACTGACCTCAATCTCACGACGACATTCTAGGATGTCGTATACGGCAACAGAAGCCGGCCCGTTCGGTGGTAAGGTTTCACAAAAGGATTGTATTATTATCAATATTATTAATAAGTCAATAATATATATTATATCGAGAGCCAATTTTTTCTTTGTTTTTTCTTTTCTCCTTCTTGGCCGGCAACGCATCAGTGATGCCTTTGGGGTCATCAATGTTCATGGGCAACAATAGCCACTTATCTTCAAGTGAATTGTCAGCTTGTTTGACGGCTACTAACACAAAAAAACATTAAGCATTATTTAAATTGGCACTTCGATTCGATAGATTTTAATATTAAGAATTTAAATTGAAAAATATTAAAATGCAATGTTAAGTGAGTAATTAAAATGAAATTTACTAGAAGCGCTCATATTCCAGTAGCTTGATCTGCGAGTTATTTTTAACTTGCTCAGTTGGAATCGTTCAGAGCTCGGTAATTCTTCATAAGTAATTTGTTTAGATAGTGCAAATTTTTGTGGCAGTAAAAGCAGTAATATAAAAAAAGCGGCCAAGTGCGAGTCGGACTCGCCAGTGAAGGGTTCCGTAGCAGCAAGTAACATAATATAAAAGTTCTTGTAGTTCGTTGTAACTTTGATCGATGTTTTTTGCGGTTTACGATTTATGACGTATTAAAAAAAAAACTACTTATTAGATCTCGTTCAAATCAATTTTCGTTGGACGTTTGCATGGTAATGTACATCATATATTTTTTTTAGTTTTATCATTCTCTTATTTTAGAAGTTACAGGGGGGGGGACACACATTTTACCACTTTGGAAGTGTCTCTCGTGCAAACTATTCAGTTTAGAAAAAAATTATATTAGAAACCTCAATATCATTTTTGAAGACCTATCCATAGATACCCTACACGTATGGGTTTAATGAAAAAAAAATTTTTGAGTTTCAGTTCTATGTATGGGGACCCCAAAATTATTTTTTTTTCTATTTTTGTGTAAAAATCTTAACGCGGTTTACAGAATACGTCTCCTTACCAAGTTTCAACAGTATAGTTTTTATAGTTTCGGAGAAAAGTGGCTGTGACATACGGACGGACAGACAGACAGACAGACATGACGAATTTATAAGGGTTCCGTTTTTTGCCATTTGGCTACGGAACCCTAAAAACTTTTCCAATACCGATGCACATTTCTACCTCCGAGAAAAAAGCTCAATACTTTTAAAAAGGTCATTAAAATGAATATGTAGATAGTACAGAATTCCACCTTTGGCTTACCACAGAACAGATATTAGTACCTACTACGACTATCTCATCAAAATTTAATTTAGTTCTTTATAGTTAGGACAGCTAATTATTAGATATTTTTTAAATTATTTAATAATAATTTCAAGAAACAATAAAGTCAAATATTTATACAAACGTTTACATAATAATTATAAGCAGTGATAGCCTAGCGGTTAGAACGTTGGTCTCTAGAACGGAGGGGCCCGAGTTCAAATCCTGGCACGCACTTCTGATTTTCAAATATTATGTGCGTATTTGAAGTTAATTATCACTTGTTTCGGTGAAGGAAAACATCGTGAGGAAACCTGCACACCGGAGAGTTCTCCATAATGTTCTCAAAGGTGTGTGAAGTCTACCAATTCGCACTTGGCCAGCGTGGTAGACTATGGCCTGTACCCCTCACATTGTGAGAGGAGACCCCGAGCCCAGCAGTGGGACAATTATGAGTTGTTGCTTTTTTGCTTTTTTTTACATAATTATAATCAGGTAAAATTATAAAAAAATATATTGCACATTTTAGTATCGTACAATTTAGTGAACTGACCACAAAATCATTACAACACAACGATAATGATAACCGACAGCGTAACAGCCAAGTCTAATTCTGATTCAACGGAGTTCGTTTCTATGCGGCGCGCGTCACCAGCGCTGACGATAGGGCGCACTTTAAATACTGAACAATATAATGATCTATATACGAGGTGTACACGAGCTTGGAGCGATGTATCGAATAACAATCGAGTCGTGTGCTGGCATAGAATAGGCCTGCTGATTAGATGGAATGGGTCATATTGAACGGGCAAGCTTTGAATGTTTTATGGTCGATGTTCTAAGTTAAGTCTAAGACTGTTGTGCAGTAAATAGTTGTTTTTAATCATAGACCTATATGTATATACTATACTAGTAAGGCTGTTCAGTTCTAAAAGTTTCGACACCTACGTTGACACCATATGGTGCCAACGCATTTTAGTCTGCTGCGAGCAAGCGAGACAAGTAGATGTCATTTTTGAAAAACCCCGACCGTTCAAGAACACATAATAACGCATATTGTTTATTGTGCACAGTTAAAACGTCTTCATTATATACGTTTGAACTTTATTTGGGTTTATTTAAATATAGTTGGTAAATAGCTATATTTTTACTTGCATTTTTAAAAATTATATAGTGCAAAATATTTGATATCCGTCATCTTGAACCGAATTTGAATGAACGAAGCGCTGTCTCCAAGCTGTCAGTGAGTACGAAAAATGTGAGACGGATTTTGTTCGGAACAGCCCGTCTATATATTTAAGTCTATGTTTTTAATAGCTTTACTTACGGGCTACGGCCCTGGCTAGTTGAGTGGCCGGGTTCCATTCCCGTGCTTGTATAACGTAATAAATCAATTTTGTTCTCAGGTCATAGGCGTTTGTCATGTCTTATGTTCTTATATACTATCTAAGGAATTCATTTTTTTCTGTTATGGAGTACAATAAGTTTGAAATAAGAAATAATACTAAATATAGTACATCAGTTACAGCTTTGATGTGGATTTCCTTAACGGGGTTTTGGGATCGAGAATTGCAAGCCTTGAATTTTTCAGCTATGCTCGTAATAAGAAGTTATTTTTGCTGTTAAACACGCTTACTTTGTAATGGGTAGATAAATCAGTGTCATCAATACAATACTGAAGTCACGCATATTAAAAAGTTCCATTCACTTGCCCTGGATTCAAACACGGACCTCCGGATAACGACGACTGTTAGTCCCTTTTAAACTGGCCATCACTGATTTATCTACAAAATAATTATAATAACTTAATAAAGTTATTTACTTATAACTAAATAATTATAATAACTTTATTAAGTTATTATAATTATTAAGTTACATTAATCATATTTAAGCTCGTGTGTTATCGAGTAAGGGCGCAGTCGCCACTAGTCGCAAGAAACTTCCGTGTTCTAGAAGGCACGTAAATTACTTATCTATTTATCATCAGATAGCAATCGTTAAGCCATATTGAAGTCCTTCAGGTGGCACAAAAACTAGCAGCACAGTGATTGGAAACTAGTCTGCGCCCTACAAAGAACCGTACTTCGAGCTCTGTAGTCCTCAGGAGAAGAGAGAGACTCGTCCCCTGTGGGCTAGTAATGGGTTGAAGCCAACTATTAATTAATTGTTCACATTAACTTTAAACCACGCAACTCGCAAACAGTTATTGGATTTCATAGTTAGACTTTATTCGCCAATAAATTAGCAGCGGTGCAATAAATTAGCAATATTAATTAATTTGATGCTATTATTGTATTGACTAAGTTTAAATGAGTGCCGCGTCTACGGTACTTACTCTATCAATAAATCCTGAATCACATTCAACGCGCCAACTTGTAGAGATAGCATCTTTAATATGCTGTCTTTAATATACTGGGTTTCCGGTAGCTGTTGTCTTGGCCCCTTTTATAAATGTTGCGAATATCTTGGCGTCAGACTATAAAATTGTGTGTCATTCGATTTAATCCAAAAACCGTTTGGAATTGGGCTTAATTTTCGAGTAGGTTTAGATTTATAATATTCCTTAATTTTAAAATCATATTGCAGACCGATTCGAAACGAAAATTAAGGTTGTGTTGCATATGAGTAGAGAAAGTTTCATTGATTTATAAGTTTTTATTTAACTTGCTTTATTCGTTTGTATGTTATCACTTGTTTGAGTAAAATTTTGCAAGCTGAATTAGAACTACTTCCTATTATTTTATGGAGTTGAACTTTTGCATATTGCTTTACGCTTTAACTCAGAATCACTAACGGTTACTTAATTCGCTCCTTAGTTCAGAATTTGAATGGTGATTCTGTACTAAGGAACGATTTAAGTAGCCGTTAGTGACTCTGAGTTGGGGTGTTAGTTCTGATGACAATGCATTTTTATGATAGTGGTGAGAAGACGAACCACCTGATGGTAAGTGGCCAGTAATTATAGTCAAGCATTAATTAAGTAAAAAAAATATTGTTAACGTCAAACTTTTTAATTGTGGAGCAAGGTACGCCTGTACGGACAAAATTATAATTAATCATTTTCAGTGTACAAGCACGTTTATTACATATAAATGTACGTTTTATTGTAACACATAGCATAGATCATTAGTCCAACAATAAACATAGACAATTAGACAAGGACAGCCTATAAAGAAAGAGATGTTTATGTCTGGGGCCTGACTTCAGCGTTTAACTATGCAGTCGATTGAAAGTCACTTAATAGTCAAATGTTTTTACTTGAAATCACTTATTTTGTGTCAATACAAAGCAATAAGGGCCCTTGTACACTTTCTGCGTCACATGTTTTAATTTATTATATTAAAAGTTATTTTTATTGATGTTATTACTATAACTTAATTTTTTTATTAAACATTAGTTATCACAATAGACATTTTTAGGATCGACGTGTATCCAAAGAGATGTATAAATTTTGTAATGTATGTAATAATTATTATAAAAAAAATACACAAGATTAAATTATTCTTAATTTTACAATTCTTCTTTGGTCGATAACGCATCGGTGATGCCTTTAATATTAGATACTGACATCCACAGGCAAGTTATGAATTTTGTCGGTAATACATAAAAAACACGAGATTAGTAAATGACATTAATAAAATCTAAATAATCATTACTTGTACAGTGCGATCCAAACAAAAACAACTATCATTTATTAGCAAATAATACCCGACCCCATTGACATTGTAAAGGTAAAAGATTACCTTTACAAAATCTTTTACCTCAGTGTACAAACGCCCCACGAGCGAACTGTCAGGTTTTCACTTTAAAACATGAGATCCAAATGTCCTGCTTGGTATTACCCGGCGCGGAGTTCGTGTGCGGATCTAAAAGTATAGTGAGCGTCATGTGCATTTGATTTGGATCGGCCCCTTCTAGGAAACGTGGCAGGGAGCTGCAGTGAAACAATGAGTGTGGTACATTATAGGATAGAGTAAGTAGGCGTGGAAGTGCAAGTAGTACTAAACAGCTAACACGCTTCACTTGTACAGATCGTCTTTAAAAATGGAAGAGGCACAAATATTATCTACTTACCTGTAAGTGGCTTTCTTTGAAAAATATTGAAGTGGAAGGGTTAAATAAAAAAAACTCATTTAAATAAAATAATAAAAAATGAATACTAAATTTGCTAACTCTGCTGAGGGTAGTGACGATTACGATTTTGACTAATTGATAAAGTTTGACCCCTTAAATACCAATCAATGAATCAATCAATAGTAATCTTTATTCCAATCATTGCGAACTTAGATTATTCTGAGCAGACTTTATCTTTCGACTTCAGATGCAATGGATGACTTCAGATGACGACCTATTTCAGATGAAATTGTTATCATATCCAATTTCTATTAAATATTTGACATGTTTTCACATTTATGTGACAAACTATATAACTGCTTAGACCCTCTAAGGGTAAATCCATAAAACTTCCACCACAATAAGTCTGGCACAAACTTAATCTATAAT
The DNA here is from genome assembly GCA_951805285.1 of Thymelicus acteon. Taxonomy (NCBI): domain Eukaryota; kingdom Metazoa; phylum Arthropoda; class Insecta; order Lepidoptera; family Hesperiidae; genus Thymelicus; species Thymelicus acteon. Next base: position 17,544,273 of record OX638225.1, on the reverse strand, counting down.
TGTATTATGGATCATCTGTACACCGCGCGTGGGCGCCATAGAGGCGTGACCACGCATTCGTATCGATTGTAATCCAATTGTACCACGGAATTAGTATAGCGACGCTTACGTAATTAAGCCGCTTGTAATCTCATTAGAATATAGATCGGTAACCTAGTTTTATGGCGTTCCTTGTACTTAGTATGTTGAGTATGTCAGCAACTGTAGGTATTGTTAGGGTCTTTCATCACAACCCATTATTATCCATTGCTGGCCACAAACAGCTGATTACACCATTGAAGTATAATATCATAGAACAGACATCTTGAACAAAATGTGTGTCCCGCCGGGAGGTACTATTTTCAAAATTGAGCCCCCGTTCTCCTTTCAAAATCGAATGAATCCATTGAAAATTGAAGCCGATCGGCGCCAATTCATTGGAACATACATTATGTTCGCGGTGTCGGTTCTATATGCTAGTACTAATACTTCAATGGATTAGACACACTTTTTAACAACTGACTTAGAAAATTTGGATTTATTTTATTATTTGTTTTTTGAAATTATCTTAAATTACAATTTTAAAAAACCCGACAGATTTATTTACCCTAAACATAGCTAAGAACACTCTCGATTAAGCGACCTTTCATACAAACAACTAAATCAAAATCGGTTCATCCGTTTGGGAGCTACGATGCCACAGACAGACATACAGATACAAAGACACGTCAAACTTATAACACTCCTCTTTTTTCGTTGGGGGTTAAAAACAGAGATACGAACAGAACCCGGGTCATTAAGAGTCCCTTACTTACACTTAGGGTCACTTACGCCCCAACTCAGAGTCACTAACGGTTAATTAAATCGCTCGTTAGTACGGAATCTGTATGATGATTCTTATTATAGAGCGATTTATGTAACCATTAGCGACTCTTGAGTTGGGGCGTTAGAGAGATAATTCTCTTTACAAAACTAATTTTGTATTGCGCATTTGACATACTACAATACTAGGTATTAGTATGACAGCGAAGGGAACTACTACGTGAAACGAAACAGTTCAACATTTGTACAATCGTTAAGTTACCAAACAGCGCCATCTACCACTAAACCTGCTTTCGCTAATTATTTCCAAGCCACAAAAACTCTCGTTTACCGCTATATTTACGACAATTTCGACATGACTTAACACTCATACGAGTAACTTAACGAAAACCGTCTGCGAAACTAATTAGTACTTAACATTGTCGTTTCTACACCGCAGCAAATGAACTGCGAACCTTTGTGACTTAAGTCGTAACTTTAAGCTTAACAAGTTGTCGTTAAGTTGCTAAAAAGTTACCACGTATGGTTAAGTGAAAGATAGCAATATCGGTAATATTACATAGTGCTATGTAAATAGGTCATGCAGCTAAAACAGTAAGTATGGATGTGTTTACGGTGTAACCGTTCGTTCCCAGTGCATAAAATAAGAGCAAATCCCTACTGAAATAAGCTTAGAAAAGCTTAAAAAAATTGTTCTTAAAGCTTTAAGCTTAAATTGATTTGTGGCAGAAACTATTTATAAAATAGTTATTCTACGTGATTTGCCAGTGGAATTGTTTAAGAAACATGTAAAATATGAACTTTTAGGCAAAGGTTACTATACATAAATGACAAAGATGCATGGAAATGACCAGCTCTGCAACCAGTTCCGTACAAGCTAGTGATACTTTTTTGTAATAAATATACCGATGTATTTTATTTTTAAAAGATGTGCTGAGGAGTTTCTTTACGGCTTTTCTTCTCCATGATAAAGCACCTTTGCGAAAAGCTGGTTGATTAAAAAAAATGACGTGCATAAGTGTATCAATGATACCTACATTAATAAATGATTTTGAATTTGAATTTGAATTTAAACATAGTATTTGTATGAATAAAAAAAAAACTAGAGCACTTTCGTAATGTCAAAAAGCAATTAAATTAATTGAAGAATCGTTATGCTTCCTTTCGGCCTATGTCGAGATTTTACCAATCTGTGACAAAGTTTTTATATAATCATAGCTGCCTACCTACATTACAAAAAATAATATAGCCTTAACAAATAACTACCTTCGACTTGTATTGACATGTAACTGATATGGGAACAGTCTGACAGGTTAGCTTCGCAACATATGACCTGCTCTGACGTCACAACTCCATCTCAGCTTGAGCCAAAGCAATACATCACTCGAGTTATACTTTTTAGAAGTCTAACAACGACGAATTTCTCGACGTTATGCTAAAATAAACCGTGGTTCAAGGATGTAAGGTCCATTATGATTTTATTTTAATGTAGAGTATTTGCTTTTAAATTAATATTTCTCATGTTAAGTTCTCGTCAATCCGCACATTATGATCGTTTTCTGTATTTGTTGTTTTATTTAAGTTCCCTACTACTAGCTAGGATAAATAACTAGTTTTATTTTAGTTAGATGCGTTTTAGCTGTTATATTGCGCTCACGGACCTAAAAAAAAGACGGACGTAATCCCAACAATAAATCCAATGAAGCACTCATTGTAAAACCAACTCTCTATTCGTACAAGTATACACACCCACACATTAACACCATACTGCGTCAATAGCGAATCAAAAATTACGCATACATGGTAAGCGGGCGGCCATTGCTATGCTACACTCTCGATTAGACTAGATTAGAGAGGTTACGTCCGTCTTTTTTTCAGGTCCGTGATCGTTCCGTCCGAGGTCGCGCTGATGTCCAATCGATCTGAAACTATATAGATTACTTCTTGCACTCCATCCATCCATCCATCCATCCATCAGCCCTTAGAGGTCCACTGCTGGACATAGGCCTCCCCTAACTTGCGCCACTCTGACCGGTCCTGAGCCTTCTGAATCCAGCGGATGCCCGCTGTCTTCTTCAGGTCGTCAGTCCACCTGGTCGGGGGGCGTCCTATGCTCCTTTTTCCGAGACGTGGGCGCCATTCCAGGACCTTTCTTCCCCAACGGTTATCGGTCCTTCGAACTATGTGGCCAGCCCATTGCCACTTCAGCCGGCTAATTCTTTGAGCTATGTCGGTTACCCTTGTTCGTCTACGGATCTCCTCATTTCTGATGCGATCACGTAGAGAAATACCGAGCATAGCCCTCTCCATAGCCCGCTGCGCAACTCTGAGCTTGTGGATCAGGCCAATAGTAAAGCACCACGTCTCGGATCCGTATGTCATCACTGGCAACACACACTGCTCGAACACCTTCGACTTCAGGCACTGAGGTAGTGTTTTGGACGACAAGATATGACGCAGTTTCCCGAACGCAGCCCATCCGAGTTGGATTCTACGAGTGACTTCTTTCTCGAAGTTGGACTTACCCATCTGGATCACTTGTCCCAGGTAATTGTATTCGTCCACAACTTCAAGAGCAGCGCCGTCAACCACAACCGGTACGGGTGTGACATGGACATTTGACATGATTTTCGTCTTGTCCATGTTCATCTTAAGACCCACCTGTTTTGAGGCGCTGTTCAAGTCCCCGAGCATTGTACCAAGTTCTTCCAGGGAACCCGCCAGGATGACTATATCATCGGCATATCGCAGGTGTGTGATGTATTCGCCATTGATGTTAATGCCGCGTCGTTTCCACTCCATCAGCTTGAACACGTCTTCCAACGCAGCGGTGAACAGTTTTGGGGATATGACATCCCCTTGCCTGACACCTCTCTGCAGTTGGATGGGGTTCGTTGCTGTGTCGTGTACTCTGACGGACATGGTGGCTGATGAGTACAAACACTTCAACACCTCGATATACCGGTAGTCGATCCGGCACCGCTGGAGAGAATTTAGTACCGCCCAGGTCTCGATAGAATCAAAGGCTTTCTCATAGTCCACATAGGCAACACACAATGGCAGATTATACTCCTCGGTCTTTTGTATAATCTGCCGCAGTGTGTGTATATGGTCTATGGTGCTGTAGCCTTTTCGGAATCCTGCTTGTTCGGGAGGCTGGAAGTCGTCAAGCCTGCGTGCAATGCGATTTGTGAGCACCCTCGAAAACAGCTTATAAACGTGGCTCAGAAGTGCGATGGGCCTGTAGTTCTTCAAAAGGGCTTTATCACCCTTCTTGAAGAACAGCGTCACCACACTTCTGCCCCACGCTTCCGGAGTAGTTCCAGTGTTAATGACGGAATCGAACAGTTTTTGGAGCGCCACTAGAAGGGGTTTTCCTCCAGCTCTTAGAAGCTCGGTTGTGATTCCGTCATCTCCCGGTGCCTTGTTGTTTTTAAGCTGTTTGAGAGCCTCTCTAATCTCATACAGGCTGACGTCCGGGATATCCTCTGTGTAGTGTCGGGTCAGTTTAGCTCTCTTATCGCTCTCCTCGCTAGGAGGTGGAGCTTGAGAGGAGGCATACAACCGTCCGTAGTATCTCTCAGTCTCTCTCAGAACTTCCGGTTTCGACGAAACCATGGTGCCAGACTCGGTCTTCAACCTCGTAAGCTGACTTTGCCCAATAGACAGATCTCTGGCGAACACTTTGGAGCCCTGGTTTCGCTCAATTGTGTTTTTTACACGATTTGCGTTGTGTTTTCGCAAATCGCGTCGCCTGCACTTGGAGATCTGCTCATTGAGCCGTCGGTATTCCCTCATGGAGGTTGGAGACTGCACACATAGTTCTCGTCGATCCCTCATAAGACCGAGAGTTTGTTCTGAGAGAAGCTGAGATCTACCACTAGGGTGGGTCTTGAAATACTTCGACCCTACCTCGTGGACAGTTGTTACCATCCTGGTGTTAAACTCGTCCACTGACGTGCACGATTCTAGGCACGCAAAACGGTTTTTCAGCTCAAGTTGAAAGTTCTCGGATCCCTGGATTTGGACGGATGTTGGGCGAAGCGTAGACTTCATCAGGCGTGACCGTTCCAGCTTCAGGTCGATATTTAATGTGCCTCTCACAAGACGGTGATCGCTTCCGGTTTTGAACCTGCTGATCACAGAGACATCATTAAATATGTGCCGTTTGTCTGCCAGAATGAAGTCTATCTCGCTTTTCGTGGAACCATCAGGACTTATCCAAGTCCACTTGCGTTGTGGCTTCTTTCTGAAGAAGGAGTTCATCATGAAGAGATCTTCCTTCTCCAAAAAGTTGGCCAGCAAGTGTCCTCGGTGGTTCCGTCGTCCAATTCCGTAGGAACCCACTTTCCTCTCGGCGCCGCTTTGCGTGCCCAGCTTCGCGTTGAAGTCCCCCATCACAACATTGAAGTGAGCTTTAGAGGTATGTATGGCTCTACTTATGTCCTCATACATAACCTCAACCTCTTCGTCGGGATGTGTCGAAGTCGGCGCATATACCTGTACAACCTTCAACGAATACCGTTTGGATATTCTGAGTGTAAGGTACGCTACCCTGGCCGACACGCTCCCGACTTGCACAATGTTGTTGACGAGGGACTTGTGAACGAGAAACCCGACACCACCTTGGGACAGATGTTCGCCCTCCCGGTGATAGAACAAGTTTCCGGATTTGAGTATTATCGTGTCCTCCCCCTGTCTTCGGACTTCAGATAAACCCACAATACTCCAGTTTAACTTGTCTATCTCTTCTTCCAGCTCTTTTACCTTGTCGTCGGTCCTCAGTGTCCTGGTGTTGTATGTTGCCAGGTGCAGAAGTCGTCGTTTGGATTGGTAGCCCGATCTCTGCCGGCGATTCTTAGCTCCCCCTGCCCCGCCGTTACCATAGCCGCTACCGTAACTAGGAATAGCGGGGCTGCCGGGGACTGGGGGCCGAGGCTTGTTCGTGACTTGCATGCGGGGGTTTTAGCCGGTAGTCACCACGCTTGGCTAGTGCGTGTTGGTGACCGCAGGTGACCTGACTAGTATTCGTCACGCACAGGAAGATGCTGCTGCCCATCTTCCTGGATTTGTCCTAATAGTCGCCTTTTACGACATCCCAGGAAGAACGGGAGTGGTGCTATTCTACAAAGTGAACCCGGACACCACACGGGGAACACACTTCTTGCACTACAAGGTTGAAAAGTCGCATTTTTTGAAGTTAAAACTTCTTTAGGTGCGTTGGGCATTTTTGAGATGGGATAAACCTCGTCACACCGCATCGTAATCGTTTTAATCGACACCTACATGTAGCGCCATCTCTGAGAGAAGTACAGAACTATAGTAATTTAATTTTACAGCTCGTATTAATATCAAGATTGTACTTTACATATACTTTACGAGGCGTTGGCTGCCATTCACTAAAATGTAATGAATAAAAAAACTCTTCATTTAAAAGTATTTCCTGCACAATAAAATTTCCTGACGATTCAAACAATACACACGTAATTGTTCAAGTTTTCACTTCTGCCGGCATTTTAAGTCACCTCAGTAAGGCTATTCTGTTTTGTAACTCGACAGCGGAATCCGCGATGAGTGTCAAACTTCAAACGACTAAAGATAGGATTTTGACACTCATCGCGGATTCCGCTGTCGAGTTACAAAACAGAATAGCCTTGCTGCTCATGAATATCCTACCACTGGGATTGAATCTCTTCTCGTTGTACAGGGTTAAGAATTTAAGGCTATCAAGGTGGACTAATGCGGATTAGTCTTGAAAGCCAGTTCTTTCTTGCAACGCATCAATTATACGGATACCTCATTATATAACATCCATGTCGACAGCGCGGCGGTGACCTCTTACCATCAGGCATTCGCCTGTTCTTTTATCGGCTATTTACATGTAAAAAAATTTTTATTAAGAACTTCTAAGCTCCCAGGTTAATGTGAATGATATCCTTTAGTTTGATGGTTAAGGTAACAATACTGATAATAGTTATCAAATTATGAGCCGCATCACCGAGGGTTTTGGACCCCTGCACCAACTATTCATAACAGCGAATATCACAATTCACTGCATTGAACACTAAATTCAATATAATACTCACTTTGTTCAGTTTCTGCAATACAGCATACAGCATACAGCATACAGCATGCAATAAAGAGGTTGCCCCATAAATCGGTTCGGTCGTGGGGTCGCGCGGTACAATTAATAAATTAAGCCGCGCTCGGTGCGTTAACGCGGGAATATTCATGGCTGGCATGATAAATGTACGGGGAATATGCGGAGTCACAGCGCTTCGCTCCGACAATGCAAGCCAGGGTTATAGATGCGGACAGGTCATTTTGTCCAAATGAACTGTTAAATCTTTAGTTTTCACAGAATAGATAAAAAAGGATTTTTGGATTTTTGCAACGTAATTGTTGTGCTGGTTACAGGTTGAAATGGGGTAAATATGAATGTGTATTTTTTTCAGATTATTTTGCAAATGTGTAAATTTATTCGTTTCATATTTATTGAATAAAAAAATAATTTAGCAGGACTAACTCAAAATTTATTTGATTTAAAGTACTTAGACTAACACCCCAACTCAGAGTCACTAACGGTTACTTAAATCGCCCCTTAGTACAGAATTTGTATGGAGATTCTGTACTAAGGGGCGATTTAAGTAACCGTTAGTGACTCTGAGTTGGGACATTATTCTTTAATAAAAATAATATTTAATAAACCGAGCTAGTTAGAATAAGTGAGGGTACAACGAGAAACACTTACACCCCAACAAGTAACTTACCATCAAATCACTTCCTAGCAAACGAATTGCTCCGTTCACAATGCGTTACTAAATCACTGGCATCACTAAATCATTTTGCCGGTCGACGGGGCAGCGGGCAGCGGCCAGTATGTTCTATTGTCTAGATTTTTAAACAGCCCGAACAATGAGGATCATCCGACGAAAGCCTCCAGATATAAGGTTCATAGCACATTCTTGAGCCTTAGTGCTAGCGTGGAGACTGAGATTAAGTTGCGTTTACACTGCACTTGCCACGGTGCTTGGACGGTTGACGGATGGATCGAATCTTATTATAATAAAGCAATACAAGGATTGTAGGAAAATATAAAAATATAGGTTAGTGAAAAATAAAATACGTCTGAAGTATCTGATGTCTAATACGAGTATATTCGTCAATTGAATAAAGTATTTAAAACACAAATATTAAAACATGCCAGTAAGAACAGTACTGACAACATAATATTAATCGACCTCAATAACACCGAGGGCTGCGTTCATGTACCTAAGAAGGATGATGAAAAAGCAAAACTCTTTTTGTATCACCGTTGTATTTTCAAGTTGACAGTTATGAAAATATCTTTGTTTTCTTTTACTAAAGTAAATAATTATTTTTGCATAGTTAAATGAGTGACGAGTCAACAATAAGACAAAATATAATTAATTTAAAAATAGACCAAAATGTATTCATTAAATACATTTTTTTTAAACCTCCTAAAGCTCCAATAAATAGGTAGTTTGGCACATAATCTTTTTTCGTATATAATAAAAATAATAATAATAAAAATTATTGCCACACACAACATTAAAATTACATGGTGAAAAGAAAAGGCAAAAAGTTTGTCAATGGGCAAAAAGGCTTGTGCTGACATAGGACGATGGTCCAATGTAGTGCTGTTTTTCAGCCACTCCCTATCCCTTTGTTGATGGACGGGAGTAAAGCTCCGATGTCCCGGCTCCCTTAATTTTAACAAAAATATCATCCAAAAAACACAAAGAAAAATAAATAAATATACAAAATATAAATTAACAAAAACAAAAAGAAAAATTAAAGCAGTAGATTGAATCTTTAACTCTCTTTATATCTTGAGTTGCATATACTTCCGTCAAGCCACAGCGCTTTCTTACTTCCGAAAGATGCGGATCGTGAACATGGGCTTCAGCAAAGTTATTATTGTAAGAATTATATGCTATAAAGTTAAGCACAGTGCTACAACTGGACGTATTGCTTCGAGTTTACTACTACAGTATTACTGAAACTGTGTACCTACTGTCGTTGTTTAACGAACTGGAAGAAACAATTGGTTAAGATCTTTGTATTTTCAAAAGCTTACGTACTTCAAGTATCGACAAGAGGCTTACGTGATTTGAATAATTCTTGACATTTTCTTCAAACTCTTAACTTCATAATTCTTTTTAAGTAGGCTTTACAGTATGTGTTGGCGCCGGATTCATTTTTTCCCATGTCTGATGAGGAAATTGAACATTTATTAAATAATTCATGGGAATTTCTATCGATAGTTATATCAATCTCACTGTGATTGTCGGTCACTCGATTTTTTTCGATTATACTGGTCGGAAAATTATTTTTAAATAATGTAAACTTAGGTGCTCGATATTGGACTAACATATATCTTACCTACTAGTAGCTGCCTTCGCTTCGCTTTAGGAAATCTATCTTATTACGTACAATGTGGGCTACAGTCAAAAAATGAGATGGACGGACATAGAACTACAGGGGTTCTGTTTTACCAGGAAAACTTAAATGATATGCTGGTATCTGAAACATTCATAAGTGCAAAATGAATAATATCGAATAGCGAATACTTCTCAGCCGGGACCGCAACGATGGCAGTCGAGGAGAATCCATAAACAAATTCATTGAGACATCTGCTCTTTCTCTGACACTTACATTATGTCCAATAAATATTAAATTATGTCCAAACTAAACTGTTAGCAATTTCTTCCCACTACACTTACGAATACAACATGACAACCATCCATTGGGTAAAAATAGTGACATGAATTAATATTAATCATGAGTACGTGATATGAAATGCAATCTAATATCTACATTGATAGTATCCCACCAACTTATTTTATCGTGTAACTTGAAACATCTCCAATACCAAACCGCTTGGAAAGTATCTATCTACATCTTCAATATCTCAAGCCATATTTGTCTTAGAGAAAGTTAACTCATAAGCAAATCAAAGCATTACATGACAAATTTCGGTATCGGTACCTAAATAGAGGCGTATAAGCACTTCAGCAGCAATTATGGAGGACAAAATAAACTGAGTAATCCCAACACGTGAGAGCAGCCGAATTGAACTGTTAAGGTGACTTCTCACCAGTGGTGGAGACATTTTAACAAAGTCTAGTCTGCAATGTTAATTAATAACTATAGATAAATAATTTTACAGGATAGTATGAAAATAACCTTCGTTTTTGAAAAACTAATTGAAATTTAAAAAAAAATTGAACAAACGAATGAAGAAATAGAAACAGAAGAAATAGAATACAAACGAATGAGTGGATGGGTAAATGAGAAAATGATTGCATGAATATTTAGAAAAAATAATTATGAAATGCTTTTAAATTGAATAAATGAATGTTTTTTTATAAATGGCGCAGGTTGGTTCAAGTTAAACATCTCGTTAAAGATATTTATTAAGAAAAACTTGGCACAGCCCGTGGGTTTAATACTGACATCTCATATCTTTATACTAATATAGATATTTAAATTGCAGAATGACGATTCCATAATCTACACGTTATTTCCCGATTATCCCAATGAAAATTCACCTTAATTCAATGTTTATTAATTGGATACCGGTATTACACCTCGCATTCCGGTCTGCTTTCTATAATAACAGGACTTCACAATGATCATGTCTCAATGCAACCGATGTATAAATTCGTCGACAATGGAGAAGGTACCTATTGAAATAAAATCAAAATTCAAAGTCTTTTAATTTTAATTATGTGGGTATTTTTTCAATACATTTATAAACGTCACGGATAGGTCTTCAAAAATGATATTGAGGTTTCTGACATCATTTTTTTCTAAATTGAATAGTTTGCGCGAGAGACACTTCCAAAGTGGTAAAATGTGTGTCCCCCCCCGTAACTTCTAAAATAAGAGAATGATAAAACTAAAAAAAATATATGATGTACATTACCATGCAAACTTTCAACGAAAATTGATTTGAATGAGATCTAGTAAGTAGTTTTTTTTAATACGTCATAAATCGTAAACCGCAAAAAACATCGATCAAAGTTACAATAAAGTACAAGAACTTTTATATTATGTTACTTGCTGCTACGGAACCCTTCATGGGCGAGTCCGACTCGCACTTGGCCGCTTTTTATCTACTACCATTTCAGAAATGGGCTTTGTCATAAAGGAGAAGAAATGGCAAAGGAAAATCTTCTCCCTTCTCTATTTATTCTAAGCACTGATGAATGTCGACACTGTAGCCTAGTTGGTACCGACGCTGCCTGCGAAGCGATCGGTCCCGGGTTCGATTCCCGACCGGGGCAGATATTTATGTGACAGATAAATATTTGTACTCGGATCATGGGTGTCATTGTGATGTGTTATATGTGTCGACTCTCGTCCATACCACCCGCGACACAGGTAAAAACCTACTGCGGCGGTATAAGTGTGTAAGTGTTTATTTATTTATTCATGATCCTGGATTATGTCTGTATTCAAGTTTATAAGCAGCAAATTCTATGACTATGTTTGACAAATTTTAATGTTTTTCATCTAGAAGACAAGACTGATCCTGTGAAACTATATTTTGGAGGTACTTGTTTGTAAAAATATTACAATAACACAACATTCCCAAATCCTGTTAGTTGTAACTCAGTTGCGCAAATAAAGTCGCCGTGAAATACTTTATATGTTTCGCACGCAGTGTGAGAGATTTTTCCTACTTCTTTTTTGGCCAGTACATCAGTGATGTATTTAGTGTGACTGATGTGTGAGTGACAGCGACCATTTACAATCAGTCTCGTCTTTATCATCAAGCGTCGTGGGTCGTCTACTCATTTACCTATAGATTTATTGGCTTTAAATAATTAAGTCGGTCACTTCATACATTCTGGAGCAGTGTCGACTACGTTTCATGCCTTTTAAATTTTTAAAAAATCCATATTGTAGCCGAATGCAAATCGAACTCTGACATATCCAATCTGAAAGGCAATTTCTATATTCATGTCGTAATTCAAACCAAAATCATCATGCGAGCATGGGACATTATTTTGTTTGCTCAACAGTATTCAATTGTTGAGTGCTCGACCGTTGGAATTGGGTTGGCTTCTTCGTCGGGCTGTGTGCGGTAGCTCAAGAGTTGTGTTTGTTCTGAAGCGATTGTTTTAACGTTATATTTTGTTATTTGCAAGAAGAGCTTCTACAACACCAATATTGTTGGTGCTGATATGGACGGAAAATTAAATATCTATTTTTAGGGTATGTTATGTGCAGTTATGTCTATTTGTTTCCGCACTTCAACATTATTATGAAAAGATTAGTAAAATATACATTCATGATTCAACCTCACGTGAAGTAGGGTGTAGGTAATAAAATAATACTAACGTAAGTATTTCCTTATCTACCTGAATACCCATCCAACGAATCAGATCGATGTAATTGCGATTTTAATGAGAATTGACGTAAGTTCCAAGGAGTCGTGGCGGTCGAACCGACCTATTTCTCACACTTCCTTCACTAGGTAAAGTAGAACGTAAATTTGTAGAATTGCCATTATTTTTAATACTTGGTAGTGAACTAAGCTATATTGAGGTGGCCCCTTCTGTGGTGATGGTGGTGGTGACTTGACCCCAATTCCATGCCAGTAAACTGGGGAAACGGTCGTAAAAGGCGGAGGGGTTGGCATAACTATTATTATACTATTAATTCCTTAAAAATATTTCGGGGATTATTAGTTTTCCATCGAAAGATCCTGCCTGGCTAGCAATTTTGGAGTATCATCTTTCTTTCTTCTCTTTTCTTCTTTTCCGACCAGATCCCATCATCAGATATGAATTTTGGTATAAGACCAATCTGGAAATATATAATTTCAGGTAAAAAATAATTTTCAAAATCAGTTTATGAATGCGATAAAAACAACAAATATAAAAAACCGGTTTGATCTCCTTCTCCGTTTTGTTGAACTCTGTTTGAAAAAAACAAATGAAGTTTCAAAACAATACTCTAGAATAGCAGAAGAGAAGATAAACCTATCCTAGCCGTACACAATGAAAATATTTTTGTACCAAGTTTTGTGTTATTGTGATGTGTCGTTGTGTCGTCCATGCCACCCGCGACACATGTAATAACCTACTGCGGGAGTATGAGTGTGTTAGATTTTATTATTAATATAAAAAGAGCCATGTCTAGCTGCAGGTAACTCTACACCAAGCATTCGTCATGATCGTTATGAAATTAGATCATCGAATTTCAATCAAGAAATCGGTATCGTCGGATCGATTCTTAATTCAATATGGGATTTTGCTTCTGACCTTACAGCGCAGTCACGATTTTATGGTACCATCACGTTTGTTATATATTTAATACTTTAATACTGTTTGTTTATACATCACTGTTTCATTTCGAGGCTGAGTAATGGTACCACCTTGAGTTAGTAGTTGGTAAACTTTAAAATGACAGCTCATTTTTGGGTGCTCATAATATGTTAATTATTGCTTAATACGAACGACAGAAAACAAATTAATGTGCATGCAACAAAATGTTTATTTTAATGCACAAAGGATTGATTTAGACTGATTGCTGCAGAAACCAAAAGTATACAGAGCTGAATCAAATGCTTCATATTATTCGCCTTATCCTGGTGAAGTTTGGTGCCAACCAAGTTAATAAAATTCGTATTCGGAATACTGGTTTTGTTCTACAACAGACAATAATAAGTTATTTTTTTTATTGATATAGCCGGCAAACGAGCTGACGATCCACCTGATGGTAAGTGGCTATCGTCCTCATGGACATCAGCAACACCAAAGGCATCACTGATGAGTTGCCGGCCAAGAAAGAGAGAAGAAAAAGAAAGAAAGAACTGGCTTTCGAGCCCTCAGCCGGAACACGACGAGTTACTCTGATGATACTCAAGGGTGGTAGCTATCCAGGCGAACCCCATGGAAAAATAATAATATTAATAATGGTATTAATTAACAATTAAAATCAATATTACCAATGTAATACCTCCGAGGGGCCCTACCATCTGCGGGACGGATTTAGTCGACTTTTACGACACCCATCCGGCGTGGGATTGGGGTTAATATTCTAAGCCACCCCAATACGGCTAAAAATAATGGTTGAATGGAACGTCGTATGATGATTAAATAATAAGTAAGTAAGAATCAGAAAATTTTTTAGCTCAGTTACTGACGATCTGCCCGCGGCGAGTAAGCGAGTGGCATTGTGCGTCGGGTTCAAAATCCGTTTCATGTAACAGGTGAACGTTTTTCTCAACTTGACTGAGACAGCCTATCTAGGAATCATCAAAACACATGACTGTTCCACGGCTGGGCTTACGTCTCCTCTCATTATACGAGGGACTAGTGCTCTACTCGCGATTTTGCCCGCGTTCGTGTCCGGGATAATAAGTACCCTATATCCTAATCCTAACCTAGGTAATGGTCTACCTGTGTGTTAAATTTCATGAAAATCTGTTCAGTAGTTTTTGCGTGAAAGAGTAACAAACATCTTTACAAACTTTCACACTTGTAATATTAGTAGGAAGGATGATGCCACCGTCTTCTCGTGGCCAACGAGTGCATTGACAGATTTTTCACACCTTCGAGAACATTATGGAGAAATCTCCAGGTTCCGCTCAATGTTTTCCCTCACCAAAACAGATGATAATCAACTACTCAAGTACATGTTATTTAGAAAACTTTGTGAGGGCTCTTAGTCATAAAATGTGAAATGTTTTAAGACTCTCGGTTGCAGTATTAGAAAGCCCGTGATAAGCATGGCGTCCGTTTTCTTAATTGCCGACTACTCACTGGTGCTGGTTTAGGGGGTGCGGGTTTTTAGCCGGCAGACGAGCTGACGATCCACCTGTAAGTGGCTATTGTCTCCATGGACATCAGCGGCATCAATGGCATCACTGATGCGTTACGAGCCAAGAAAGAGGGAAGGAAAAGAAAGAAAGATATGATTTTGTTATTATTAAGAGGACACTGATTTGGCTGTGGTAACCGATGTGACAACTAACATCCAGGCTACTCCATTTGTTCGTCGGCTATCGTGGGCTAAATCTTAGAAATTGTCTCCACCAATCTCAAGTCCATCTCTTACGAACAAGTTATTACTTGATTCCCTGTAACTTAATTGCCGCTAAAATTTAATTAATTGGTCGAGTTCGTGGCTACGCTAAATTGATCACGGTTACATTGTAATATTTACGTTACATTATTAGATCCTCAGTAACTTTGTTCACGATTTTGTATTTAACTTAACATAATAAATATCACCTTGAATCATACTTTATGTTTGTGGGCTGACGTCATGGTTTGATTTCTGGTTCGCGAGGTTATTAATAGTGTGTTAATAAAACGTGTTAATCCTTTACTTTTAAATGAGGTGAGTAATAATATTAATACTAGCTGACCCGGCAGACGTTACTCTGCAACATGCTATTTTTTTCTAAAATAAAAGTAGTGGTTGCGCGAACGATGTTCTAATTATGTTATATTAGTTATGCCATTTAATCGACCTCCGCAGCGCTACCACTGGCTAGCGACATACTTCAGAAGGAAGGAGAAAATATGTAAAGATTGACATAAGATTCAATACTTGAAAAGAATTTTTCGTGTCATCCGCAACTCAAGTTTATACTTTACTCCGCAAATAGAGTTTTTAGTCCGCATCGCTTATCTTCGAGTACGGGAGAGACTGGTGAGTCGTTTTTAATGTGCTTATCTATTATAACTTATTTGGTACATTGTTCCGCACCGCAACGCTCCGCAGCCATCATCGGCTTACTTTAGTTTCTTCACCCTACTCTCCTGGAGGAGCTATTTACACGCTCCTTCATTTATTGGTCCATTCGAGCCTGATTATTGAATCAGTACATAATTATATTCCCCCGCATCCGCCGCATATATTTTGGTAATTTTCTTAGCTTTGGTAGGTTTTCTTCCTCCATTCAAAATGGAGACTCATAAAATTAAATTGCTTCAAGCTAAAGCTGAGATTATTTTCCAAAGGATCACTACATTGTGTGATCAATCTAAAAAAATAGTTGTTACTGTAGATACACGGTCAACAGAAAATTTCATGGCAGAATCGGAAATGATCGATGAAATGCGCCATGAATTCATGTCTATTATTGACAGTATAAACGATTTAAATTTGATTCTAAATCCCGAAGCTGAGCCTGATTTTAAAGGTTTAATTTCATTTGACGACGCATATACTCGTGTGAAACGTGTCCGCAATAATATAAATTCCGCTAAACAAGTTAATTCTACACTTACCATCACGCCATCACAACCAGTGAAAAACGTTGTTAAATTACCGCCTATCGTTATTCCTTCTTTCGATGGTAAGCCTGAGAATTGGCCGGTGTTCTATGAGTCGTTTAAGGCTAATATTCACAACAACCAGCAGCTGTCTGACTCGCAGCGTGTGCAGTATCTGATAGGTAGACTGACGCATGGTGCGCAGCAAATGGTTGCCGGTATCGTACCAACTGGTGAAACTTATCACATCATTTGGAACAGTTTGGTAAAGAAATACCAAGACAAACGGTCGTTAGGTACTTTCTATTTAAATAATATATTAGATTTAAAGAATTGCACACAGACAGTTAATAGTTTAAGTAATTTTATTGAAAAATACTCCGCTTCGATTGCCGCTTTAAAACAATTAGATATTCCCGATTTAACAGATTTCATTTTATTTAATTTAGCCATAAAAAAGTTAGATTTACAAACGGTGCAGTCTTTTGAGTTGTCCGTTCGCTCTTCGGAAATACCTACCTCCGAAGAACTCGTATCATTTGTTCAAGATCAAGTGAAAATATTAGAACGATCAAGTAACTGTAACAGCTTTTCTCAAACTCGTTATAACCCGCAAAAGTCAGATCCCAAATTCCCAATACTCGCAAATCTCTGACTTTCATTAGTCAACAAAATATTCAATCTTCTAAAACCGCTCCTTGTGTCATGTGTAATAGTACCGAACATTTACTTTTTAATTGTACCAAGTTTAAAAATCTAGATTCGCCTAAAGAGCGATATGAGTTCGTAAAATCAAAGAATTGTTGTGTTAATTGTTTAAGTTCATCGCATTCATTTTCGAAGTGCAATTCGCGTAATGTCTGTCATTATTGTCAAAAGAGACATCACTCACTTTTACATTTTAATAATTTACAAAGAAGTTCAAATACTTCATCGATACAATTACACGCATGTTCGCGCAAAGTCGCTGGTAAGGAGAAGACGACCTCTTTGAATAGTGAACCGTATGTTCATTCTGACATGGTCGCTAATTCAATTAAACCTGCTACAGTGCATTTGATCGCTACGAGTGACAGTTTGTCGCCCGCTACTATGGTATCACTCGATAATTGTAAATCTCGAACAAATATACTTTTGTCGACCGCGCAAGTTTATGCATATAATAAAAATAATGAAAGGAATGTCATTCGTCTGTTACTGGACAATGGCTCCCAAAATAATTTAATTACATTAGCTTGTTGTAATTTACTCAACTTATCTGTAATTCCGCTTTATAATTCTTCTCTTAGGGGCGTAGGTTTATCGTCTCGTCCTATTCATGGTTATGTTGATTTGACAATTGAGTCACGCGTTTCACCGCAAAAATATAATATTCACGCGTTAGTTGTTGATAACATAACAGACAAATTGCCAGCATTCGAGATTGATGCTCGCAACTTTGAATATTATAATAAGGTGCCTCTAGCGGACCTCACATGGAATACCCCTGGTAATATTGACATGGTCATTGGTGCCCAATTATTCCCTTATATTTATTCAGGTAAACAATATAAACCAAATAGTTCATCTTCACTTCCGCCCGCTTTTTCGACCACTTTTGGTTACATATTAATGGGAGACTTTCCTTCGTCGTTTGTTGATAATAATCAACCCGTTTCTTGTTCTTTTACCGCGATTACATTGAGTAATCTGGAGTCTTCTCTCCATAAGTTTAGGGAATTGGAGGAAATTCCTAATAAACGGTCTCCTTCACCTGACGAGACAGAATGTGAAAATTTGTTCACTAGTTCTGTTGTTCGCAATAGTGATGGGCGATACGGTGTAGCCCTTCCCTTTATTCGAAATCCCGCTAACCTCGATAGTTCCCGCGCAGTGGCACACCGCCCTTTACTTGCGTTGGAACACTTGGAACGTAAGTTTAAACAAACTACCGCTTTACGCGCTTATTATAACCAAGTCATCGCCGACTATATTAAATATGGTCACTATATCCCGCACCGCGCCGTCATACGGCAAGATAAAGCAACGAGTAAGTTGCGAGTTGTTTTGGGCGTAAGTACAAAAACTCACACAGGGTTGTCACTTAATGATATTTTACATTCAGGGCCTAACCTACAAGTTGATCTCTTCTTACTTTTATTTGATTTTCGTTTATTTCCGATTGCATTAACCGCAGATATTAAGCAAATGTACTTGCAAGTAGGAGTTCCGGAGTCATATCGTCAATATTTAAAAATATTATTTCGTTTTTCTGAAAGTGTAAAATCACGCACTTTTCAATTTAACCGCGTTCCTTTTGGTCTTAAGTCCAGTCCATTTGTGGCAATGCGCACTGTATGCCAGTTAACATCAGACGAGTGTTCTCGTTTTCCTAATGCCGCTTCTGTCATTCAGTCGAATAGTCTTTATGTGGACGATTTGATGTCAGTATCTGGCAAGGACAGCGCTATAAGCTTAGCTAACGAGTTAATTTCTTTGTTTATAAGCAGCTCTTTTGATCTGTTTAAATGGGCCAGCAATTTTTCCGAGTTTTTTGATAGCTTGCCATGCTCACATCGCGTTCCAGTAAATTTATCTGGCGATTTTAGTAGTAACTTGAAGATATTAGGTCTAATTTGGCTTCCAGACGAAGATGTATTTCAATTGTCAATTTTTTATAGTGACAATAAATATAGAAAACGCGCTATACTTTCTTTTGTCGCTCGCTTTTTTGACGTTTTGGGCCTGGTATCTCCAGTTGTAGTATACGGGAAGTTTTTTATCAAAGATCTGGGGGTTAGCAAAGTGGACTGGGATTATACGCCTCCAGAGGACATAATGAAATCTTTTTCATTGCGCTTTAAGGAACTACCGTTATTATGGGAAATAAAAATACCGCGTCATATTGGATTTTCTAATAACTGTAGGTTAAATGTAGTAACATTTTGTGATGCAAGACTCAACGCTTATGGTTGTGTGATTTATTTACATATAACTGATGAGGCAGGAAATATCATTTTGAGACTCTTGTGTTCCAAAACTAAAGTTTTTCTTGTGAAAATTGATACGCTCACTCGATTAGAGCTATATGCCGCTCTTTTAATGATCCGCTTAACAAAAACTGTTATTAATACTTATAGTAACCGCATTTCGTTATGGAATAAATGTTTGCTAAATTCGCGTCCGCTTTGTTTGTTGTCATCTGACCCTCAACCTGAGGTGTTGATACCCTCTCATTTTCTAATGTCGACTCCCATTCAATATCTTCCCGCAAATGATCTTTCTGATCAACGTGTTAATATAATCGATCGCATAAAACTGTTAGTCGATCTAGTACAGTCATATTGGAAAAGATGGAGGTCTGAATATTGGCAAACGCTACAAGTCAGGCAGAAATGGTGTACGCCTGACAATCCAGTTCACGTTGGAACTGTAGTTCTAATTGACCAAGATGACGTACCACTTTTACGTTGGCCATTAGGTATTATCCAGGAAGTTTATCCTGGTAGTGATGGTGTAATTAGAGTCGCATTAATTAAAACGCAAAGTGGCACGTTTAAACGACCTGTCGTTAAACTTTATCCCATACATACACAATAACTACTTATAATTTCTTTCATAGTTTTTATTCATTTATTATGATCTAATTTTCCTTTAATATTAGATTAGGATTTCAAGGATCATCGTCCCTTGATCTTACACCGCATAGCTTAATTTAAATTTCGTTTATTTTCTCTTTTTTCTTTTTGAAAGTTCTCCGAACTTCCAAAGCCGGGGAGCATGGTTGCGCGAACGATATTCTAATTATGTTATATTAGTTATGCCATTTAATCGACCTCCGCAGCGCTACCACTGGCTAGCGACATACTTCAGAAGGAAGGAGAAAATATGTAAAGATTGACATAAGATTCAATACTTGAAAAGAATTTTTCGTGTCATCCGCAACTCAAGTTTATACTTTACTCCGCAAATAGAGTTTTTAGTCCGCATCGCTTATCTTCGAGTACGGGAGAGACTGGTGAGTCGTTTTTAATGTGCTTATCTATTATAACTTATTTGGTACATTGTTCCGCACCGCAACGCTCCGCAGCCATCATCGGCTTACTTTAGTTTCTTCACCCTACTCTCCTGGAGGAGCTATTTACACGCTCCTCCAAGTAGCCTAAGTTACTCTTTGTTAAATTAACTATCTGCCAGTGAAAGTCCCATCAAAATTGGTCCAGCTACTTCAAAGATTAGCCGAAACAAACATACAGACATAGACAAAAATTGTAAAAAATGTTGTTTTGGTATAAGTACATCCAAATGTAAGTGCATTGCATAAAAAGCGGTTATTTTAATATTACAAACAGACACTCCAATTTTATTTATTTGTATAGATAAAACTACTAAGTAGTTCTGTTGTATAGCAGTACGAGACTCCGCAATGCGACTCCGATGTAGACTGGTACAGATATAAGTTTCCCATCTTCATCTAAACGGAATGTTGACTTCACAAAAGATCCTCTGACGTATAAATAATAACAATAAATTACGCTACGAACTCATAGCCCCACACTAAAATTCCATGTGTCGTGGTTGTCATGGACAACACACCCAGACTAAGAACAGAAATTTAAACTCATTATTTAAATTTCCATCTCGCTGGGAATCGAACCTCTGACGGTACGGGGTGGTCTGGAGTGGTAAATATTACCCCATACGGGTCGTCAGTCGTATGAGAAGGCTTATGAGTTTTTCAACCCCCAACAAAAAAGAGGGGTGTTATAACTTATAAGTTTGACGTGTCTGTGTATCTGTGTGTCTGTGTATCTGTGTGCCTGTGAATCTGTGAATCTGTGTGTCTGTGTATCTGTGAATCTGTGTGTCTGTGTATCTAAGTGTCTGTGTATCTGTGTGTCTGTGTACATGATACATAATCTGGTTGTCTATCTGTGGCATCGTAGCTCCCAAACAGATGAACAGATTTTGCTCTAGTTTTTTGTTTGAAAGGTGACTTAATCGAGAGTGTTCTTAGCTATATTTAGTAACACTGTCGGGTTTTTTTTTTTAATTTTAATTTAAGATTATTTACGTTAGCCGTGGCCCATACAACTCAAAACCTCACCCCTATGTCAGCACTAGCCCGGAGTCATAGCTCTACCGATCACAGTTGACACAAGCTATGACTGTTATGAGACTATTTTATTATTTACAACCAAAGTAAAACAACCAAAGCCAGGCGATTCAGTTTATGCCGGAGTTTACGATCCAGCTCGAACACATACGAGAAGGCATCCCGCGAACTTACCTAGCGGTAATGCAATGTTACGACCTTGCACTCTCTCATAAAATGGACGCGAATAGGTATTTGTGGGCGCTGAGGTCATGAGAGGATGCAATTTATGTTTTGTACGCACTAACCTGTGCAGAATGAGGCTGTTTTTGCGATGCGCTCGAATCAAATCAAATCAAATCAAATCAAATGTTTTTATTCAAAATTGGTTTGGTTTACAAACACTTTTTGAAAGTCATGCAAGTTATGCCAATGCTTCAGGCAAGGCCCTACTGTGAGAGGGCCCGGGAGAAGAAGCAGCAAGAAACTCCCGGGTTTGTTTTTTTCCTGCTCACAGTTACAGATAGCACTTATCATCTACTACAATCTATATTCATAAAACTCATGTCCAAGCAGTCTTGTCTTTAAAATAATCATCTAATTTGTAATATCCTTTCGTCATAAGAATGCTTTTAATATGAGTTTTAAATTTAAGGTAAGGCATTTCTGTAAATTTCGATGGAATTTTATTATAAATCTTTACACATGTACCCATGAACGAGCCACCAGTTTTACAGAGTCTAAAATTTGGTAAACTTGTTATAAATACCAGCGTTTGAAATTACTTTCATAATTATATAAACAGCTAATGTTATTATGTTGACTCTGTAGAATTGGCGGTACAAAAGTCCTTGTACATATGTTATTTGTTTTAATATTACAATTTGATTTGAGATGCTCGTGACTTGCCAGGTTAGAATTTATAAAATTATGCCTAAGGTCGAATGGTTCCTTCACTGAGGAACCCATCGTAGAAGAGTCCAGAATGCACTCTGAAGTCTGCTAAATCGTATTTAGTCCGTAATTTGTGACTAATGTGACTATGGCCATATACAAGAACTTTTCAAACCTCTGGATGGTAAGCCTGAATATTCGTTTCAAGATTTCTAATTACAATGCAAGTAACTACCGTAAAATATTTTGACATAAGAGTGGACTGAATAAAGTGACATCAAAGCGCGAAAGTTCGGTACCGTAAAAGAGGAAAATTCCCAAAATCACAACACTGTCGTGTAACTGAGAATAATGCCTTATAAATTTGAATCGCTTAATTGCCCTGTCTTCAATGAAGATTGTTCGAGGGTTACCTCTGGGTCGCAGGTCGGGGCGGCCAACCTCCACAATGTGAAGATAGCCGAGTACGATTATACTGGAATAGCTCTAGGGTGTATATGTTTGTATACAATGAAGCTGATAGGCGAAGAGATAATAGAAAAATGAGTGTGAAACTAAGTCCACAACTTTTATCGTGTAATAATAATACAACTGTTTCATACAATGAATATTTCTTAAGTCCAGGCCAACATCTCTTTCTTATGCTTCTTTCAGTTTAATAATACACAATAAATGAGGGTTTAAGTTTTATTAGCGACTAGCTACCTGGAGAGACTTTGTTCTGTCAAAAGTTAATAGTATTTTTTTTATATTACTAAAACCTTCCGTGTGCTTAATGAATATACAAAAAAAATTGCCCAATTGGTCGAGCCATTCTCGAGTTCGGCGTTTAGCAACATTCATTTTTATGACTAGCTGTCCGGACAAACTTCGTTCTGTCAAAAGTTTCTTTGACTATAAATTGAGATGTAAGCTAGATCCTGTCTTTTAAGTTGGATCTAACTGCACACGGTGTGCAAATTTGATCAAAATCGGTTAAGTAGTTTAGGATTGCGTCCATCGCGGACAAAAAGCGTGTCACGTAATTTATATATGTATATTAATATGAAATTATTGTTATCTTACTTCATATTAGTACCACAAGAAACAAGTACTTACTTCTTTAGTACACAACCCATAATGTCTTAATAACTACTTGTATGGAGATATCGAGTTAGAGATGTCGCAACCGTATACAATCCATCGAAGTTTCTTCTCGAATTTCCTTCATTAACAACACAATAGTAAGTCGATAATCAGACTCGCTGGAGAGCTGAGCAAACCCAAGACCACGCATAATTAATATGATTGTTTAACCTACGTAATCTGAGTACACTTAAAAAGGCAGTGGTTTCGCCAAGTTGCATGAAACGTAATGAGATTTTCTACTTTATTTAAGAAAAACTTTATTATAATAAACATTATAAATATAATTGTTTAGTACAAAACTGTCAGACTAAGTTGAAGTAGTTTAGTTGTAATAATGTACATTATAAGTGGTTGTAACGGAGACCTTTATACTGAGTTTTTATCATATTATTCACAAAAGCTCAAAAATTTCATGTTAGAAAGAAAATGCGAGTTGTCAGTTGTTGATCTTATTAGTGTAGATGGGAAAATATATAATTTATTAGGATTTTAAATGAATTGATCTTTGTGAGAGTGCGAATGTCTACTCAATTATTTTTTTTCATCAAATGTTTAGATTGTATTTATAGGCTTTTATTTTGATTGCCTAATTCTGGTGTGAAATTATAATAACAGTGACTTGGCTCAGTTTTACACATCTCTCTTCATCGATTGTTTATTTTATGGATAACGGGGTCCTCAACCTATTCCAGTTTTTGATGGGACTTTTTGTTTCGACATGCTTTTATTAATATGAAAGTTGTGAAGATAATGTTTTTAATTTAATGTTGATTTTATTTCCGAGAACGGTTTTCGTTTAAATAATAAACGAGTTAAGTAACTTCTGACGCAATCAGATTTATTGCTAATGAAAAAAATTGGGAAAATGGAAGATCTTCAAATTGCTTTTACTGTCGCATATCGAACCTTGAGTCGAAGATAACCTTAGCTTTTCGTGGTGTGACTAATTCAGAAATTTTAGCCGTATGACGGAGGCTTAGAATACTAACCTCAATCCCACCCTGGATCGTATCGCTGGTTGTAGGCAGAGGGATTATATTGGTAATATTGATTTTAATAGTTTATTAAAACTATTTTTATTTCTCTAAAAAACTAGCTGTGGTCCAGCTGGGGACTTGAGAGCCAGTTCGTTATTTCTTTTTTAGGGTTCCGAAGTAAAATCGGAACCCTTATAGTTTCGTCATGTCTCTGAACCCTACA
Organism: Thymelicus acteon; assembly: GCA_951805285.1. Lineage (NCBI taxonomy): Eukaryota > Metazoa > Arthropoda > Insecta > Lepidoptera > Hesperiidae > Thymelicus > Thymelicus acteon. The sequence goes on along the minus strand of OX638225.1, from coordinate 17,519,913 downwards.
TTGCGCGTGGCCTGACACGCCCGGTTTTTTCTCTTTATACTGGCCGACAGTGTCAGTCTATCAGTAAAGCCAAGGGCATCACCATCAGATAAAAAAAATAGTCAGAACACGTGGACTTTTTTGACACCTGACACAAGTAAGACTATAGTTACAATCCAGGCAGGCTTCACGAAAAGATAATAAAGTCAGTAATAACTAACATTGATAACCTGATATTTATAGACATATCGATATTATTCAACTCGATTATGAAATCGATTGATATCCGTATGATGTCACTTCACGGACAGCTAAATATGAGGAACAAGTTACTTTTAATTTCGCTGACATCGCAGACCGATGAGGATCGGCACTTGACCTTTTGCTCGATAAAATCCGGCCGGTGCGGAGGTCGGGATCGGGTGTGGCCAGGAAATCAGAGGTTTAGTTATTAGTTACTGTCAGTAACTGCTGTTGGCGTCTTTGGTAGGACATTACGATAATGTCACGAGTTAATTAATTTTTATCATAATGTCACAATAACTGTTTTGTTGTTGATAAACATTTATATAAAATAAATAAATAAAATATGTGAACTACATATATATGAAGTGTTGGCTGTTTGTATATTTTTAAATTAGAATGGTAGTACCTACTACTGGCGAAAAGTAATGCCGGTGTATGTTAGTTTATTTTCTGAATTGTACGAAAGGATTTTGTATTACAGGAACAACTTGCTACCTTGATTCGTCTTTAATCTTCATTCGTCTCGCCTGTTTTCTTCGATTAATTAGACGGTGAAATTTAAAGGCAACTAAAGAACGATTATTTTGCTTAAGATTATAATCTTGTTTCAATCGCCCAAAATTAGGTGCAAATTATGGGGCATAAAGTACATTTAAAATTATTATTGAAGACGAAATCTCCCACGCAAGTCTTATCCGGGGTCTACTGGTTTGTTTATTTATTGTTAAGCATATTTTGTGGCCATACCTACAATCTGAAATCTCGAAAACAATATCGATATCGATGATAGGGCGGGGCGGCTCCGCCCTACACGAATAAATATTTAATTAAACTTATGAGAGAGCACGAATTTGTGTTTCGATGTTCAATAGAAACATTTTTGAGTACTCGCTTACATGTTATTGTTAATCTCACCATGGCTCGATGTTCAATTGAAAGTGAGTCTTATGACGATAACCTTATGGATCATACACTCTCTTGGGAAGAAAATCTAACCACCTACGTATATTATGCTTGAATGTTATTTTTGCGCTGAGTTTTGGTCAAGATTTATCGGCTTTCGAATTAGGGTGTGGAAAAGATATTAATTCACATACTGAAATATAGCAAGCTGTAGGTGTATATGATAGAAATATCATTTTGGTGTTTTTAAATGTTGAAATATAATACCTACTGGTAGGTGGTGGATATCCTATTTGGTTTTCTAGTGTTATTTTACATTACTTTATAACGGACTGCAAAAAATAGGTAGTAGGTATCTATGTAGTAGGTTGTACTTAGAGTAGATAAAATCTCAAGATGGTAGAATTCATCCTACGGTACGATACATCCAAGTCTTCCCTACTCCAAAGCAATTAAAGTTAAATTAATATTTGTCAAAACAACATAAAAGTGTTATTAGGCAACAGAAATGAAAAGACCGGGTTCTGAATAGGGTGCCCTTGTTGTCAACAGGATATTGGAATTCCTAGATGCATTTCAAAAAGCGATGGCAATATCTACTCACAAAATAATTATAATAAAGAGTTTCAAGGGAATTCAGTCTTTTAATTTACCGGATTTTCTTTACTGGACATAACAACCGATCAAGTAGGTAATATTTTTAAATTAATAATGAAATAAGTAATGTTACTGTTTTATCACCATACTTTATCATTTAACATTAATTAACTACCTATTCAAATAACATCTTCTACTCATAAAATATAATAAAAATGAATCTAATATTTAATTAATAACATTATTATAAAAATTAAGAATGATGTTTATTCAAACATTAATATATATATTCACTAGCTGCCAGGACAGACTTCGTTCCGTCAAAAGTATTTTTTATTTTGATATGTAATCTATCCTATCTTTTAAGTTCGATCAAACTGTACACGGTGTGCAAATGTAATTAAAATCGGTTAAGTAGTTTAGGAGTCCAAGGCGGACAAACAACGTGACGCGTAATTTATATAATATTAAGATAATAATCTATAATCAGAGTATGTGTAATACCTAAATTAATTTTATTATTCAGTGCCGTTTATAATAAAATTGGGAAATTAGGAATAGCAATGGGAATTCTTCTAAAGCGCTAACTGGTAGAGGTCCTAGCCATGTCCTAGCTATATCGATTATAACAAGCGCCGCAAAATCCATTACCGCTCCAAGTAAATTCAATTACCATCGATTTAATACCTGTGAGGTGTGATACAATAAGAATACCTGAGTAATAACAACATATAATGGATTATTAGGACCTGTAATTTTATTGTGATTTAAAGTTAATATTTTAGCTTTTGCTTCATTGAAAATGTGTAAGACTATTAACATGTTTTGTTTTGCCTGCTCACCGCTTTTAGGGTTCCGAAGTGAAATCGGAACCCTTATAGTTTCGTCATGTCCATCCTTCCGTTAGTCCGTCCGTCTGTCCGTCTGTCTGTCCAAATTAAAGCCCCAAGACCCTTAGTGCTAAAAAGCTGTAATTTAGCATGGATATACATATTTATTAAAACTCCAGAATCGTAGAATAAAATATTGGTCTCCCATAAATATTATGGGTCTTTCCAGACCATTTTTGGAATTAGGGGTCCGTTTGCGAAATATTTGGCTATAAAGTGCTAATTTTGGTTAGAGTCAAGTGTCCCCCATACTGGTTAAACGGTTAGAGGTGGACAAGTGAAAAAAATCTCAAAAATAGGTTATATGATGAGTTTAGAAGGAAAACTATCTCAGATGACAAAAAAGCTTTTAAAATTAATATAGTTTATACTGGGAAATAAAATTAAATATCTAAGAGTCTTGTATAAGAAATAATTATCCTATTTTACACAAATACATCGCTCAAAAACGTATGTTAGGTAACGAAAATAAAAATATGTACGTTTAATTTTCTTATCAAAGTAACAGTTTTTTTTCAAAATAAGATCAAAATAAGAGATCCAAATATAATATCCAACCATTACTTGAGCTTGAGAACTACTGCCAGTTTCCCTGCTACCGTGCGCATGCGCACACAATCTAATCCCGACCGCAGCTGATTTGCGAAATAAAACGACACAGAGCACAGACGGCGCCGGAATAATAGACTAGTGTTGTAGGGGTTTTCTCCACGCATCGATTGATTAAGACAAGTATTCAAAAGGATATAATGTAAATAAATTTCGTTAACTTCGTCGTACGTCGTTTCGACACCAAAGGCGTCACTGATGTCTTGCCGATCTAGCAAGAGAAACAGAGAAAAAAAAGAAAAAAGAACTGCCTCTCAAGTCCCCAGCCGGAGCACGGCGAGTCCTTAGGCGGACGCTATCGAGAAATAATAATTAGGTAATCATGAACTATTAATATCAATATTACCAATATATTCTCTCCAAAGGGCTTGGGCTTACTACGTCATATCTTGTCGTCCAAAAAGCTACCTAAGTGCCTGAAGTCGAAGGTTGAGCATTGTGTGTTGCCATTGATGACATACGGATCCGAGTCGTGGTGCTTCACTATTAGCATTAGGCCAGAGTCGCCCAGCGGGCTGTGGAACGAGCTATGCTCGGTATTTCTCTACGCGATCGAATCAGAAATGATGAAATCCGTAGATGAACGAGGGTGACCGACATAGCTCAGAGAATTAGCCGGCTGGAGTGGCAATGGGCTGGCCACATAGTTCGAAGGACCGATAACCGTTGGGGAAGAAAGGTCCTCGAATTGAAACCACTCCTCGGTAAAAGGAGCACAGGACGCCCCCCGACCAGATGGACCGACGACTTGAAGAAGAAGACAACGGGTATCCGCTGGATTCAGAAGGCTCAGGATCGGTCTGAGTGGCGTAAATTAGGGGAGGCCTATGTCCAGCAGTGGACCTCAAAAGGATGATGGATGGATAGAAAGGGCTCTACCATCAGTGGGCTGGATTTAGTCTTATGAAACCCATCCGACGTGGGATTGAAGTAAGAAACATAAAAAACCTTTTTAGATCTATAATAAAAATATAATTTGACCACTATTCATTCACTTAACCGTAATTTAAATACCTACTACATTTCATACATCTAAAAAACTGAATAGAAATGCACAACTGTGGATTCTAATGCCGCATTATTTTATATCATCGATATAAGCTGATGCTAGCAACCCTACCGCTCACAATAATTTGCCTAGTTGTCTAAACTGAATTATATTATTTTTTATTATTATTTAATGCAACACAATAATTGAAGGCTGGCTTCTGTTCTATTTAAGTCGGCTCATTGCGATGAGATTACGAATCATCTTTGTTAAGGGGAAGATTTTCACAATCTTTATATTTTTCTAGGGGCACGTAATTCGCTTTCTTGCGGCCATCGCAAAGAGATTTATGAACTTACGGTGAAAAATTATGTCTATTATGCAATAGTTGTACTAAACAGCTAAGATACATTTTTTGCCTAAGATGTGACATTGTAAAAATTAAATAAGGGTTGTACAGTCAAGCTTTGTAAAATAAGGTGTTTTTGAGTCTTCATGATTTAATTATGATAAGCGATAAAAGCTTGAGTTTGGGCAACCTATCTTACAAGAAGTTGGTGGGATTACTTTGTCAACGTACTATAAATGAAGTAAATATAAGTATAACCTTCTCTCATTTTCAAATAATTTTTCATTGGTAATGCACGCTTCAAATTGGCGAAACCACATGACATAATACCATGGAGCCACAAAATATATTTTTTAGCTCAATACCGTAGAAAATGATCTTTACGCCTAGGTACTGTTGTAACTCCGTACACTTTGGATATAGTTTTATTAAATCTAAATTATTTGCGGTATAAACTTTTTAAGGACTGGATATTTTTTGTAATTTTTCCTTCTGATCTACTTTTTTCTGAACTATCGCTTTAGCTAGAGCAATGCCATGCAGTGTATTAAAGGCAGTGACCAAAAGCGCTTCCCCTTAACAATCGTTATTAGATTACCCGGTACAATCACACATCGCATCGTACGATTCGTACGCAATCGGAGCGTGTAATATTTGTTCTGCGCGCGCGCATCGTCTGTTAATTTTTAGCTTTGTTTTTATGATTTATCCGCCACTGTTCTGTATTACTTCTTATATTTTATTATACGTAGAGTAGGAAGGCTGGTGAAGACGTATAAGTTACTATAAACAAAACATTAGTAACACCAGTTTATAGTCTTATAATGTATACTTCTATTGTTACTTGTTATATTCTACTTATATTGGAAATGACGACCCGTGTGGCGCAATGGTTACCATCCCGGATCGCCGCACCTAGGGCCCTGGGTTCGATTCCCAGCGAGGCGGAAATTTGAATGATAAGTTTGAATTTCTGTTCTCGTTCTGGGTGTATGATCCTTGCGTATGTTGTGTGTTGTCCATGGCACCCACGACACAGGGAATCCTAGTGTGGGGCTATGAGTGTGAAGCGTTATTATTATTATTATTATTATTATTATTATTATTATTATTATTATTATTATTATTATTATTATTATTATTATTATTATTATTAACAAAGTTATTTGTGAGTATGTATGGATGTTTGTTTGTCTTTAATGCAAAAACTACTGAATGTACTTAATATACCGGAAAACACGATTATAGCCGCGGGAAGAGTACTATTATATGATACTAGCTGACCGGGCAAACGTTGTTCTGCCAAAAATTTTTTAGGGGTAGGGGGATGAAAAATAGGTGTTGTCCGATTCTCAACCCTAGCCGATATGCACGCAAAGATTCACGAAAATCAGTCGAGCTGTTTCGGAGAAGTTCAACTTCTAACACCGTGACACGAGTATTTTATATTTAAGATGTATAAGCTATTGCGTTTAGGCCTCCATTATTAAACAATTGGCATACGTTTAAAGTGCAGATCAGACGCAAGCACCGCAACGAATCACAACAATGTACTTTTAAATAGACCACAATTGACTGGTAATGGACGAGCAATTACAGGTTAGTACGCGATCAAGACATTGAGAATTTTAAATGTTAATAGCTAAGAGATTGAATGGTGTCTGGCTCTGTAACTTGGAACCTAATGATATAAATATTACGATCGAATTAAAAAAATCTAAGTTATTCGAGCAGACTTAAGGATATATTCAAATCCTGAAACAAAGAATGAAATTCAGTAGAAAGCTGTACCTACTTTGAGTTACGCCCTACGAGTATAACCATATTATAATTATATATAGCTTAGGTTTGGTATAGCTTTCTATATTCAACATTTTATGAAATCCTTATTAATAACTTCTTATTGTTTTACACCTTGGGTTACATTATTGGAGTTTTATAGCCTATGTCACCTGGGGATAGTGTAGCTTCCGAACAGTGAAAGAATTTTTGAAATTGGTTCAGTAGTTTCGGAGCCTATTCAGTGCAAACAAAAAATCAAATCTTTCCTCTATTAATATAATAATTATTTCATCCGAAAATGAAACATATTGTTCATCCCGCCAATGGATCTGTTTGCATTAAGCGGTGAACACACTGGACTGTTATTCTTTATATTCTGGAAGTTATATTGCTATATCTAAGTTTCCTCTATGTGATGTTCCTTATATTTAGCAAATACCTTTATTTGATCTTTCCTCTCTCTTTCCATTCATCAAGCCACTTTGACTGGAAACTTTGATCCTTAACGAAAGTTGACTATTTTTATACATTTTTTGTCCGAAATTGATTCGTCGCGGTTAAGTAGGTCATCATTCTTATCATCAGATTGGAAATAATTAACACTTGCTGATTTTGTATCGTATACATGCAGAGAAACCTAAATAAATTCTACTCTAAAACCTCCTTCAGTTGATTTATAACAACCAATTATTTATTGTCTGTGCTCATTCGCGTTATAATTGTTCCGGACGCAATCGATTTGTGCGTTGGTTCGTTTTTTTATGCGTTAATGGGACCACCCGATGGGAGAACGTTATTGGACGCATTAGTCTTAACTCTTGATGTTAAAATAATGCGAAATACTATCATTGTTGCTATGTATTTTCAGTTTAATTTGTTGTGCTTTAGGATGAAAGATTTCGCCATTTTTTATGACAAAGTACTAAGTAAGTATTAGTCTACTTTGCAACAAGCCGTGGTTAAAATGTACGATGTTATATACTTTATGACATGGAGAGAGGTGCCACTCTCCACCAGCACCAACCCTTGCTATGTTGGTATATGGCTAGCTTCAACCCATTAACGGCCCACTACAGAGCACGTGTCTCCCCTCTTGAGGAGGCCTAGAGCATACTCCACCACGCTGCTCCAGTGCGGATTGGTGGAGGGGTTAGTGGCCAACCCAATTGTCGGAAGTTTTAATGCCGCCTGAAGGCCTCCGACATGGCTTAGCGGCTGGAATCTTACGATAACAACCGGGACCGACGGCTTTACGTACCCTCCGAAGCACGGAAGAAATTTTTGCCCCTAGCGATCAACCATCCAACTACCGACCGCGCCCGCTGTTGCTTAACTTTGTCGATCGCTTAGAATCGACGTAAGCCGCCGGGCTATGAATGTTGGTATATACTTTTAATTATTGTAGTGCATGTTTGCGTTGTGCACAACAGTTAATGTTGCATGTCTTAAGATATATACCATCATACATGTTACCCGCGGATAGTTGCAAAGTAGACTAATACTAACTTAATAACAATGGATTTTCGCAAAGTAACGCCTGATACTATTAACTGTGACAAAATACTTTTTCGAAGTGTATGTGTGTGCGCATGTAATGTAAGTACGTTGTTTGTTTACAAAAAAAAAATTATAATAATAAGCAAGCCCAAATCTTGCCTGAATTATGGGACATCGATTATTTTTAATCTAAATTTTACTAACAAAAAATAACCGACTTCACTATTACTCAAAAAGTACTTATCAAATCTCGTTCAAAATGTGGGACCACATGACAAGCACCTGCTTTCAATTAAAAAAAGAATCATCAAAATCGGTTCACCCAGTCCAAAGTTCTGAGGTAACACACATAAAAAAAACAGTCGAACTGAGAACCTCCTCCTTTTTTTGAAGCCGGTTAAAAACTTTATCAAAAAAAAAAATGTATACAGCACTTGCAATGAATAGAACCGAACGCAAAACCACGGACAAAGCTATTAGAAATTCGATAAATTAGTGTATTATAGTAATGCCACAGATAAAACCATTACAGAACGGTTTTTGCTCTATAAACCGTCAGTTGCTGGGATGCGGGATGCCGCCAAGCCGCAAACACGAGAGCCCATTATAGCAACTTAGAGTGAATTGCCGTTCTGGTGCAAAAAGTTTATTAGAATTGAGTTAGGGGGAATCTCTATTATAAATAATTACAAACTTATAAATAATTAAAAAGTATACTTAAATGAATTCTTTGCTGACATGAAGCCTTAATTATTGTGATTATTATTATTCTTTCTGACATAATTAATAAATATTGTTCTTATTTTAAAATTTAAAATTAATAAATTAATTTAAAATTAATTTAAAATTTCGATTGACTAGGTATAGGTGACAAATTTTCATAAGCATGTAAAACATTCAATTTAAAATGTATAAAATCTAACCCTTTACAAATTGTATGCCCGATAAGGGTAGAGGTTTATACTTACCTATGTGATTTTAACACCAACATGTAAAATGTAAACAGTCTCACAATAAATGTTTAAATAAATAAATAAATAAAACAAAAAAGCGGCCAAGTGCGAGTTGGACTCGCCCATGAAGGGTTCCGTAGCAGCAAGTAACATAATAAAAAAGTTCTTGTAGTTCGTTGTAACTTTGATCAATGTTTTTTGCGGTTTGTGATTTATGACGTATTAAAAAAAAACTACTTACTAGATCACATTCAAACCAATTTTCGTTGGAAGTTTGCATAATGTACATCATATATTTTTTTTAGTTTTAACATTCTCTTATTTTAGAAGTTAAAGGGGGGGGGGGACACAAATTTTACCACTTTGGAAGTGTCTCTCGCGCAAACTATTCAGTTTAGAAAAAAATGATATTAGAAACCTCAATATCATTTTTGAAGACCTATCCATAGATACCCCACACGTATGGGTTTGATGAAAAAAACATTTTTAAGTTTCAGTTCTAAGTATGGGGAACCCCCAAAATTTATTGTTATTTTCAATTTTTGTGTGAAAATCTTAATGCGGTTCACAGAATACATCTACTTACCAAGTTTCAACAGTATAGCTCTTATAGTTTCGGAAAAAAGTGGCTGTGACATACGGACGGACAGACAGACAGACAGACAGACAGACAGACATGACGAATCTATAAGGGTTCCGTTTTTTGCTATTCCGCTACGGAACCCTAAAAATGTTTGTACGGATGTTCTTTATGAAACTTTCCAAACGATATGCCTTAAAATGGTTTCATTTTCATGGCACATTTTTGATTTTCGACTTTTTCCATACAATTTTTTTTTGCGTATTACCACACGCCGGGTATTCGGGAGCATGAATAAGTGTTACTAGCTTCGGTATCAATGCATAAAAAATGTTTTTCTTTTTTTGCTTGAAGTAGGTAAGTTATTTATTTATTTAAAACTTTATAATACCTTTAAAACAACGGTACGAAACTTAAGTTATTCCGGGTTAAAACCAGCATTCCTGTAGAGCAGTGAGATTGTGTGATTTAACACGTATGTTCCTCAAATAAACAAGATTTATATATTTAATTAAAATCGTGCAATATAATTATCCACGATTTCAGGAACTTTTCACGTGAAAATTTTACATATAAATTGAATCACAAAATTTACCGATTTTCCCAGCAACTTTAATAAACATATATACATTCTTTTTGTACATCCTTTATTTCCTACATCAGCAATGAATCTAAAAAAATGCATTGTGTTCCAACGCTACTGTTCAAAGGTAGCGCAGACCGCAAGCTAATGTACACTAATAACTGCAACGCACTGTACTCATCATTTGGTTGAATACGTAAATATTGTTTCTCTAATAAAAATCGTAGATCGGACATGTAGATAGATTAGGGCCATAATTATGAGAATAATTAGTGATAATGCTAATTATGATAACGCTTATTATGCAAGACGACAAATTGTTATTATGTTACCAATCAGTTAGTATCGGGAGCAGATGTAGCATTACATATTTATGAAAACATCACACCATTTTTTTATGAAATTTTGTTTACTTGTTTTAATTTATTGTTATTTGTTTATTTATCTATACTAATATTATAAAATGTAACGAAGTCGAATTATAACGACCCAAGCAAGGCGGGTAACACCAAGGATGTAGTTAATTTAATTTTCCCACTCAGCTCTTTAATATTCATTAACGTTATATTTTTAAAAACCTATCCAATTATAACTCATTAAATATTATATTACAGTAATACATATAGCAAAAAGAGCGAACTCGAAACGATATTTATAAGTGAATCGAGATCGTTGGACAACTCCAATAAGGCCAACGCCTTACAGTTATTACAATAATTACTTTTCATTGCGGTCCGTATGGCAAATTTATTGCTTTGGATAATAATTACAGGTCCGGAAAAAATATTAATATATCATTTTAAGGCTAGGTCACAAATAGGTCACCTTTGTAGGGCTCATGATCTGGTTGGTGACAGTCGATCGACCGAGTTCTATAAGATCGGTAGTGGAGTGGTAGTCAATTATGAGTTCATGCTTGTATCGGAAGACAAGTATGCCTATTCTTTTTTTTTCATGCTTTTAGCAGGCAAACGGGCAGACGGGTCACCTGATGGTAAGTGATCACCGCCGCCCATGGACATTACCGACACTGGGGGCGTCACCAACGCGTTGCCGGCCAATAAAATGACTATAGACCCGCTTCTTGAAGGACCCCATGTCATAGCTTAGAGGGAACACCGATACAGGAAGTTTGTTCCACAGTTTACACATACGAGGTAGAAAATTACGTGAGAACTGAACTGTGGATGAATGCCAGGTATCCAGGTAATATGTTTGTGGAACCTGGTACCCCGTGATGTGCGGTGTCGAAAACTAACTGCAGGTATCAAGCCAAACAGTTCTTCAGAACATTCCCCATTGTACAGACGGTAGAATACGCAGAGAGAGCCTACATCTCTCCTCAACTCGAGTGATTTTAGTCCGTCTGTAAGCTTGGGATCGTCGACAAGACGAATAGCTCGCCGTTGAATTCGATTGAATGGATCCACTTGGCTAGCTGGGGCTCCAGCCCAAAGGTGGGAGCAGTACATCACACGTGTGACAGCAATGCGACAAATATCACGCTACTTTGATGGCGGGCGTAAATACCTAAGTACATCGTAGGCTTTTGGCTGGCGTGAAAATTGGCTACTAAGCTAATTGGCTCGAAATATGTTATTCTAGCAAAGAAGCATATTTTGTTATGAACTTCTTTGACACAGAAGTCGTCAACGACGCATATTAGCCGAAAGTGGGAAATCTGTGCTCAATCTGTAATAAATCCTTTAAAACATTTCCTGATTAGGTCTAGCCAGGCCAAGAACAGCTGTTGTCAGCTGAGGAGTAAACGACAGACTTGCTCTATTCTACCTCTCCGTCATAAGTACCACAATCTCACCACTTAACATTTCGGATAAACATGTTGCTATGTTGGTTTTTGTAAGATTCATTCCATTAAGCGATGGTATTAATATAATTTCTTTAATTTGGGGGGTGTAACCTCATGTATGTTCGTTGTACATAAAAACAACGTGTTCATTTAGAATGACGCTTATGCCCTTACCTAACAATTAGTATGTGTAAGCAAATTGGAACTTAAACACGAATGACATAAAGTTGTTTTTGTCATGTAATTTTCCTACTGACTTTTTAAATTCTCAAGTTTTCAACATGTCAGAATGTTAAAAATTATACTCATTCTCAAAAGTAATAATTAAGCAATCAGTGAAATTTCGTCAAACCAATGATACAGTTATTCACGACATGAAAATATGGCAGCTCTTCTCTCAACAAATTACAAAATCGCCAACGAAATTAACTCAACTTTTTGTAGCCTGAAGGTTTGACCAACAAGTAGCATGACGGTACATGACCATACACTTTTAATCCCACGACCAATATTGACACAACCAAATATGTAATTCTAATAATATATTCACGACAATACTCAAAGTTAGAAATTAACTCCCCAAATTTACTTTATGTGCTTTTCCATATTCCAATGAGTTTAGTGACAAACAAAATAATTATATTTATAAGTTAAACCAGAAAATGTATAATCTGACTTACCATCATAATGATGCAATAGTTTATTTTGACACCAATAAATATATATTTTCATCTTTTAAATTAGCTAAAAATAAAATGTATTTACCTTTAAAATATCGGAGACATATAGCTAAATTGTTAGCTTATAATTTAAAAAATGATAGTGTTACATGTGTAACAAAGTCTATTGACCCATGTTATATTGATTGTGGTAGTAGTACCACTATTTCTATAGTTGACAAATGTACTAGCTCAGGTACATTAATTAGTGATAGTTTAAACTAGATTTAAAGACAACGGATAAGCACTTTAATATGAATATTGTACATCAAAACATACAAGGCTTATCGGGCAAAGAGTTAGAAATTGAATTATTTGTTAGAGATTACAATGTACATATCCTATGCATTACTGAGCATTGGTTAACAAATGCTCAAAATAATATTAATTTATCAAATTACAGTTTGTTAAGTGCATTCTATAGAGAGACTGCAATTCATGGTGGATCACTAATTTTAGTGCGCAACAATATACCTTGTAAAGATCGAAAGGACATTGTTAGTCTTTCTATTGAGCGCACTATAGAGCTAGCCTGTGTGGAACTGGAGCGGTTTATTATAGTCTGTATATATCGCCCCCCTTCTGGGGACTTTTGCCTTTTCGAAGATACTCTAGAGGATGTCCTTAAACGGTTGTGTATTTCGAAAAAAGATTTAGTAATATGCGGTGACTTTAATGTTGACATTTTAGTAAAATCTTCTATAGCTGCTAGGTTACTCGCATTGTTTAAGTGTTTTAACTTAAATCCGTTATTTTCTGAACCTACCAGAATAACTGCAAGTTCAGGTACTTGTATCGATAATGTTTTTTGCAGTTGTCAGATATTGGACAAGGAAATATTTAGCAAGTTGAGGTCAGACCACTGTGGACAAAAAATAGCGGTAAACAATAGCTTCGATAACAAGAAAAAAATAATAAAATATAGACCCATGACTAAAAGTAAAATATCACTTTTTAAACAGAAAATTCAAACAAAACTGCGTAAACCGGTGTATTCTCAAAATAGTCATCCTATTAATCTCTACAATACATTATCTAATAATATTAATGACGAGTTTAATCGAATATTTCAATTTAGATACGTAGAGGAAAGTAAAAATAGTAAATTTAGCGATTGGGCTACTGTAGGTATTTTCAAAAGTAGGAACAAATTATACGAGCTTTATGACGAGAAACAATATAACTTTTCTCCCTCATTTCAGGAATACGTAAAAAATTACTCAAAAATTTTCAAAATCATCTGTACTCAAGCAAAGTCAATGTACATAAAGGATAAAATAGTTAATTCGGACAATAAAATAAAAACCACTTGGAATATTATTAAAAATGAAACCGGTAACTCTAAATCTTGTGACTTTAGTTACGAATTAATGATTAATGGAAACAAAATCACTTCTGATAAAGAAGTGGTAAGCGCTTTTGAAGAGTACTTCCGCAACATTCCCATTACAATAACTAGTACACTAGCCTCTTCTCCAACAAAAGCATTTTCTCTATTAAAAGATAATGTTAATGAATGCAATGTAATATTTGACTTTAAGCACATTACAATTAGGGACATAATTAAAGTTTTTAAGTCTCTGAAAGTAAAAAGTACGGGTGATCTCTGGGGTATTTCAGTAAAAATAATACGTCACATAATAGATATTATAGCTCCTTGTTTAGTTCTCATTTTTAATAAATGCATAGATCTTGGTGTATTTCCAGACCTAATGAAATGCAGTAAAGTAATACCACTATTTAAAACAGGTGAAAAAACCGATATTAATAATTACAGACCGATTTCTATATTACCAACACTCAGTAAGATATTCGAAAAGATCATACTGAATCAAATGCTTACCCACTTCAACAATAATAAATTATTACATCCGGAGCAATACGGTTTTACTAAAGGTCGTAGTACAACTGATGCCGGAGCCAGGCTCTTAAAGCATATATATGAAGCGTGGGAGTCATCTCAAAATGCTATAGGTATATTTTGTGACTTATCAAAAGCGTTTGATTGTGTTGAGCATGATACTTTACTGTCTAAACTTAGTCACTATGGCGTGAAAAACAAGGCCCTTAACTTGCTTGCTTCTTATTTGAATAATAGGATACAAAGGGTTAATATAAACGATGAAAAGTCATCAGGGTCATCTACTGTTATGGGTGTACCGCAAGGCTCGATCTTAGGCCCTTTTCTTTTCCTTGTGTATATAAATGATTTACCATATTATGTAAATAACCATGCGAACATTGTGCTGTTTGCAGATGATACATCATTAATATTTAAGACTGATAGGAATAAAAATAATTTTGACGATGTTAATAGTGCTCTGTCGCATGTCTCACATTGGTTCACTATAAATAATTTACTTTTAAATGCAAAGAAAACCAAATGCTTAGAATTCGTGCTACCAAATGTAAAAAAAGTCCATAAATCTCTTAAATTAAATAATGAAACATTAAATATAGAGGAATCCACAGTCTTTTTAGGGGTAACCTTAGATAGTAAACTACAATGGGGCCCGCACGTAGCATCTCTCACAACTAAACTCGCTAGGGCTGCTTATGCTGTTAGAAAAATAAGACAACTCACTGACGTCGACACTGCTAGGCTTGTTTATTTTGCATATTTCCATAGTGTTATGTCTTATGGCATTTTGCTGTGGGGCAAAGCAGCCGATATACAACAAATTTTTGTACTACAGAAAAGAGCCATTAGAGCTATTTATAAACTAAAATCAAGGGAGTCCTTGCGTGTCAAATTTAAAGAAATAGGTATACTTACAGTAGCTTCCCAATATATTTATAGTAATTTAGTGTTTATAAGGAAAAACATAACTGCATATAAACAAAATTGTGACTTATCAAATCGACAAACAAGAAGGATGCATCAATTGGCTACCTCTTCGTACCGTCTTGCTAAAGTACAGCGTTCTTTTATGGGACTCGGTGTAAAATTCTATAATAAAGTCCCAAAGCCAATTCGTGACTTACCGGTGGAATCTTTTAAGAAACGTGTAAAAATTCAACTAGTAGGCAAGGGTTATTATAACATAGATGATTATTTAAATGATAAAGATGCTTGGAAATGACCAGCTCGGCAACCAGTTCTGCTCAGGTTAGAGAATACCTATTTTTGTAATAAATATAAGTTTTATTTTTAAAAGATGTGCTGAGGAGTTTCTTTACGGCTTTTCTTCTCCTCCATGACAAAGCACCTTTGCGAAAAGCTGGTAAATTAAAAAAATGACGTGCATAAGTGTATCAGTGATACCTACATGAATAAAAGATTATTTCATTTCATTTCATTTCATTTCATTTCATTTCATTTTCAACTCAGAGTCACTAACGGTTACATAAATCGCTCCTTATCACAGAATTTGTATGGTGATTCTTTATTAAGAAGCGATTTAAGTAACCGTTAGTGACTCTGAGTTAAGACGTAAGAGTTTATCTAACAATAAGTATATATTTATCATCATCATCATCATCGTCATACACATATTATATTCAAGGAGTCCCCTCGTCTGGAGCCAAACTTGAATGTAATATCAAGTCACGCTTATCACAAAACTGGATTATTATCACAACTGAAGCAGCATGTAAAATTCAAATCCGATTTTTTTCTTAACATAATTAAGAAGTGTCTAATTGCAATATTTGACGTGTGGGTCAAGCATGGAAACTGAAATAAATAAAGCCATTTAAAAATAATAAAATCGTTTTAAATAAGATGGCAGCACTCGCAAACATGATAATTGTTCGTATTTCGAACGGTGAAATATTTAAATATGGAACGGAACTTTCCTTCAGATGAGTTCCGTGTACTTAAAATGCTTTTTATTTATTTTTCCGTTCAACATACAAACTTTTCAAGACACGCACTCCATTAAATGGGAATTTATTAGTTCGAAATTGTATTGTAATTAAAAACAAATAACATAATTATAAGAGTAAGTTTTTGATTTTTTAAGCTGAAATGTAAAAATCTGTGGTCAAAACTACAGTGAAATAGAGATCAATTAGTAGACTAGACATCTATTTTATACCAATGCAGGGAATCACGGAAGATGATGAGCCGCTCTGCAGACGGTGCGGGTAAACACGCGACTACTGCGTCACCAGTAAAATATATGTAATGTAAGATATATGTTTATTTATGTAATAAAATATATGTTTGTTTTTCACTCCTTCTGCCTACTACCAACTAATGTGGTAAGGAATGACGATTTTTTTGCTGATTTGTGTTGTTGTTTTTTTTTATGTAATTATATATATGTACATATAACTTTCTATTTTATATTCTCTGGTGACTTTACGCATGTCAATGCCCTCTATGTTTTTCTCTTATAGGTTGCCTGGAAGTAATCGCTATGTAGCGATAACGCCGCCTTTTGTTTGGTACTTCCATCTTTACTGTTATTCTTGTACGATTGTATAATATGTGGTGTGCAAACAATAAAGAGTTATCTATCTATCTAAATATAATTATGTATATATTATGTATACAAAGTTACTTTCAATTTAATAACATTTTTTATTGGAAATAGCCGATCCACGATCCACCTGGTGGTAAGTGGCTGTCGTCGCCCGTATACATCAGTAACACCAGAAGCAACATCAATCATCAGAGGAACATAAATAAATTAAATATTTAATCCATTGTATTTAAAACATTATTTTTATGTATCTTTTATTTTACCTGGTGTATGGTGACTAACCTGTCGCATGTTTTTCCTAAACCATCTAGGTCGCCAGTCTGATCAGCACTCCATCATATAAATTCGATGTCACAGAATCAAAATCGACATCAATAACTTTACAGAGCTACAATTATCGAAACCACCAAGTGAGTGCTCGTGACCTGTCTATTGGCGATCTACATTTAAATCAATTATATACCGACGCTCCTTATACGTACCGTCAGCAGAAATTATACCTAATATAAAAACTAGAAATTTTACTAACAAGAAATAACCGACTTCTATATCACTCAAAAAGTACTTCAGTACTTCTCGTTCAAATTTATGTGGGACTACATGACAAGCACCTGCTTTCGATTAAAAAAAGAATCATCAAAATCGGTTCACCCAGTCCAAAGTTCTGAGGTAACACACATAAAAAAATACACAGTCGAATTGAGAACCTCCTCCTTTTTTTGAAGTCGGTTAAAAAATAATCACACACCTCATCCATATTTTTTTTCAATTGTCAGTTTATTTCTATTTCATGTATAAGCTCTGCTGAAAATCGGTATCTAAAGGGCACTAACTTTGTAAAGTACGTGAGTACTTAACGATCTAAGACTACATAGATAGATATGTACCTATATAAAGACGTCGGCTCAGACTATCGTTAGATACCAACGGTCAAATTGTACTAAGTTTTGTATTATAAAATGTACATAAGTATCTAGAAATAATTTTGGTGTACAATAAAAAGGATTTTGTTGTTGTTGTTGTTGTCAAAATATGTCAGAAAGCTGTGAGTGCCACAGAAACTTCCCTATCAGCGTTGGAATGGAGTTATAAAAAAAGCTCTTATCGTAATTCAGAGCGTGGATGTTCATGTGCTACAAGGTTAAGTCTAACTAAACAATGTTAAAAGTGTTACTTTTTCATATTATTTGACATTAATATTTCAGCATCTCAAACTGAATCTTCTGAATCAGATGTTAAGGTCGATTAATTAATACGAGCCTCTCTTACTTGGCCTGCAATGCATCAGCGGACGACATAGCCACTTACCATCAGGTGGAATTGTCAGGTAGTTTGCTATTTTCATAAAATATAAATCAGTGCTCTGTAAAGTTAATCGAAATTAAAATAACATGTATTCCTTCTGGTGACCGTTGCTTCGATCGATATTCCAAAATGGAATTTGTTTATTTAACTTATAATCTTCGATTTTATCTCGTTTCCCAAGCGTTATGGTTGAGTAGAATCACGAATTCTATTAATTTATAAACTCTCTTGATTTATATGTAACACTTTACTTACGACGCGTGATTCATATAAATAGGAGGGTACGGGAAATTGATTTCAAACTTTTAAATACCGGTTTCATATTTACTCGTACCATTCGTTTTAGATATCGATGTGTGGCTATCAAACCGATTTGTCTTAGGAGAAATGAATAAATGAATTAAATTATAAATAAATGTAAATGAATTATAATCAAAACAGATGGATAAGAGGCGACAAACATTTTAAATTAAAGTTATGTATGTAAATACATAAAAAGCATGTTTACCATGTGCTGACGATGATATTTTTGTTGTCAGATAATGCTGTAGTGACTTAATTTTATCAAAGTTTTATGTTAAGAATCATTACCTACTTGTTTATGATAAGAATAAGTTTCTTAATTAGTTAAATCGGGCTCCAGTGCCCAAAAAACGTCAATTTCAGGTATAAATTACTTATGTAATATATAAAATTCTCATGTCACGGTGTTAGAAGATGAACTCCTCCGAAACGGCTCGACCGATTTTCGTGAATCTTTGCGTGCATATCGACTAGGGTTGAGAATCGGACAATATCTATTTTTCATCCCCCTACCCCTAAAAATTTTTTGGCAGAACAACGTTTGCTCGGTCAGCTAGTATCCATATAAAAATATCCCAAAATGTCTGCAATTTCTTACTTTTTCTAAAAATCAATCGTAGAAAACTATAGATAGAACGAAGAATGGCAGAGAATCGCAACAAGCTTTCAAAGTATCCATAACACCACATTCTATAAGACAAGCCTCGGTTAACTAGATAAGCCTCGTCTTCGACAAATATCGTCTTCAAACTTACGATTTTTATACTGAAAACGTGACTTCAGTATTTGTTTTATGTAAATTAGCGTTTGTAGCCGCCCGGAGAGGACACAATTCTTTATTTTGCTATAGAAATTCTTATAGCCCATATCGCTTGACAGGCGATTTTAGATCTTAAATGTTTGGACCAAGCCTGGTTTTGCTAGATCGCTTTCAATTTTTGAGATAGTTCTCACTGGGAGTCTATTACTATAGGGTATTTATAAAGTGTGACAAGAATACTAAAAGTGTGTAGTACGTGATATAAAAAATATTAAGCAATACTTTTCTCAAACATTGAACATTATAATAAATTACTTCATTAATGTCAAAATATTGTTTCAGAGCATAAATTGAAAATGCCTTATCAATTTAAAGTCTTTGAAATATTCAGTAAAAATTAAACACACACAAAATTATAATATTGCAATTAAGATGTACGTACCTACTAGGTCCTACGTGCCTTCCAATAATTTTTAATAACAAAACGAAATCCAAACAACTATAGCAATTACTTTTTATCAATCAATCAATCAATATATATATCAATCAGTATATTGTTCTGAAAAATATCTAGATATTTTTTTTATATTATAGTGTTTGTGTATCAGCTCTGTATAATTCCTTAAGAAGCTTGTAGAATACTGAACGTTACGCAGGAGTAGACAATACGCAACTACCGAACAAAATACGACTGTGATTGTTCAGCGAAAAACACACCGTGCACTCCACAGTCCTATAGATGTCCGGGCGCCCGGGCGGCCATTTTAATTTGTACCTGTTTGTATTTGCAAATTTAAATGGGAACTTAGTAGCCGGGGCGGACATTAATAGTTAGCCAGTTATGCGTTGTGACCCCGCTCGTAATTGATAGGTGTTTATTGTTCTAAGTGTTGTTACAGAGGCTATTGGCTGCAGTAGCAGTTTTCTGTTACTAACACAAATAACACACATAACTATTCTGTTTGCAGTGTTAACATTACATTGGTAATGAAAATTAAATTTAAATCCAGACGATATTCAAGCATTGGGCCGTAAAACCCTGCGCCCACTGGCGGCACGGCATGCCTAGGCACCCTCCAGCATACCGGCGCGGTATTGTGCTAGCTACTCGTAGTCTTACCTTACCGTGGCGTCACCATGCCGGAGGAAGCATAGCATCTATATTCCATGATGCGTAGGCATGCCGAGGTATATATTAGATGAAGTATTTCTATTTCTCGCAAATCGTGCCGTCCTTTCCTTTCTGGCACGGCACAAGTCACCGTATTCTTAAAAAAAGATGCTACGATACTGATCAATCCCGATCTATATGTACAGTTTCCATGTGCTGTACCTATACTTCCTTCACCAAAGACACCAACGTCACGTGACGGTGCTATTTTCGTGACTGTAAATGTAAGTACATCGTACACGTGTTCTCTAATGGACACCTAATGATCGTCATCAATCATAATTTGTCACAATGATAAAGAATACCAAGAGTCATTCATTTGCATCATGTTACTATTTAAATCGCTTACGTGTACTGAACATGATTTGTCATTTTCAAGCGTTAAAAATGAATGTTCCCAAATTAATTAGTACAGAGAGTGCTAGTCATAATATGTGATTTAAGGGACAATGAAAACCAGTGGCCGTGGATTTCCTGCGACTATTAGCTTGTAGAGTTAAATAGATATTGTTTTTGGATAAAATTTGTCCAACCCAACTTGTTGTTGTAAATTAACACCATTATTACAATTATTATTTCTCCATGGGGTTTGCCTGGATAGCTGCCACCCTTAAGCATGAGTCAGCCACCAAACGGCTCATCGTGTTCCGGCTGGGGGCTTGAGAGCCAGTTCTTTCTTTCTTTTTCTTCTCTCATTCTTGGCCAGCAGCGCATCAGTGATGCCTTTAGTGTTGATGATATCCATGGGCGACGATAGCCACTTAGCATCAGGTGGATCGTCAGCTCGTTTGCCGGCTATTTCCATAAAAAAAATGGTAAATGAACATTTCTTTCTTTCTTTCTTCTTTAATTTGTTATAGTTATAGGTCATATTATTGTGGTAGTTATGGAATGAGCAACTATCCTTCACGCTATTCACGTGTTTGGTGGTGCGTCCTGCTAAATAACTATAAATTTTTTATTTTCAACTAAACAATATTGTACATTTTACTTAAACTCAATTTCTGCTTTATAAGCCAGTTCGTTGGCAATCCCAATTTCCATTCTCTGGGCTATATCGTTAGATTTAAAAATGTGGTGAAGGTAGCATTAATTTCAAAGCATAGTTTTGTTGAGGTCTTTTGCTTTCTACTACCGATAACTATCCGATTGTTTTTGATACTTGTGATCTAGTTATGTAGGAGGTACGTTTCTTTATCCAGGTTGTTCTTAATGACAATGTTCATATTATTCTTAGCATTCCATCATTCGTCTCACATAAATCTCCGTAAACGAAGAAGAAACAAAAGTAATTTCGCAACTAAAAAAACAATACTCAAATCAACTCAAGGGCACACCCACGTGACTCATTAGTGACTAATCAGAGCGAGCCTTGAGCGGGGCCTTTTGTACCATATGCATTGGAAAGTAATTGCTGAAGCCCACTCTTGACGGGTTAACACCCACGTGTGGACGAAGCTTTGAGATGTTAAGCATTTCGAGGGCTCTTTACAATGTTCGGGCTAGCATGGTTTCGTGTCAAAGGTGAAGCTATCGAAATACCATATCAGTCATTGGGATAGAAAATTTTTTGAAAGTTTTTGATTAAATATTTGGAATTATTTAAATTTTTCTTTGTTATTAATTCTACATTTTAGGTGTGTATTTACAAAGCAGAATTGTTGTGATTCTCATAATACTACTAATATAATAAATGTGAAATTTTGTGAAGAGGTATGGAAGTTTGTTTCTCTTTCATGCAAAAATTACTGAAATGATTTTTATGAAATTTAGCATACAGGTAGACATGATCTGGAATAAGATAAAGGGTACTAAAAATCCTGGAAAACCGTACCAAGCTGTAAACAGATGAAATCGTAAGAAAATCGCGATTGTGTAAACTACATTACCAAAAGTCTTCGCTTCATTTTCGACAAAGAACCATGCAAGGCCTACAGATCCAGCGCTCTTGCTCTGACAGGCGTATCCGCACGTGGTTTGTTATTGGATTAAACTGTTCCCAAACTACAATGATAACCGATCACGATAAACATGACCCTTATTCCAATGGAATACGATTCAAAATAAACCCCTCCAACGGCACCAGGAACTTGGTTTTAAAGTCTGATAGGCACAATACGAATAATTAATCTTTCTTCAAGTGAGCGAAGGCCGATCTTTAGTAATTTTTAATTGGTACAACATTGATGTTCGCTATTATTGTTAAGCGATTTGGTTTCCGAGTTGATGACGACACTAACTTTATGAATGTTTATAAATGAATCTTGATTATTTGTGATTGTACTTTGATTTGGTTCGGGATCTTAGAGTTTATTGACTAAGTTATGACTTACACTTTGGTTCAAGTCACATATTTCTAGTTATTTGCAGAAAACGTCAGAAATCATTGTTGATTCAAATCTTATCTATTTCTTAAACCAGCATGAACTTAATCTAAGTCAAACAATGCACAATTGTATCGATTCACCTATCAAAGGTTTAAACAATTCCTCCAAGTAATGTAAAGTTTATTGCCAACATACCGTGTCAGTGAAACAAGACAATTAGTTCGTGATTGCGAGTCAGTGAGTCACGGTTCAAGCGCATGTCGTATTTGGTCTCACGATACTCTCGTCATAAACATCATTACCACGTTTACCACAGCAATGGTAACTGTTTACTTAGCTGTGTTAGACATTCTGTTAGGACCTGCGTCCACTGATTTGGCATGATTAGGCATCCCTTTGCATCCCTCGGCATCACAGCCTGCACGCGCACATTGAGAAAATTGACCACTACATGGCGGCATAACGTGCACTAAGATATATTTCTATTCGTTACAAAAAATGCCGTGACGTCAATGAGTACAGAGCCTTATAAACGCTCAAACTACTCACAGTTCTCACATGGTTAACAATATCGCGTATTAACTTACCTTAATCACCTAGGTGAATTAAGTCTCAAATAGTACATATTTCCACCTCGGTCAACAGACTTAATTAACACAGGTGAATAAAGTCGACGGCACCGGGTGCAATATCTAATATTACATCAATTCCATGTTTTCCAAATGTAATATCTAATATACTAATCGTAGCACTTATAAATGGAGCCGTCGATTTCATTCACCTAGGTGTTTTAAGTCTACTTTTAGTGTACTTTATTCACCTATGCATTAAGATGTAAGTCTACTGATCAAGGTGAATTAATATAAGTAGACTTAATTCACCTGTGTGCATAGGTGAATAAAGTACACTAAAAGTAGACTTAAGATACCTGGGTGAATGAACTCAGGTGAATAAACCAACTCGACGGCACCTTATAAATCCCATAACACATTCCATGCAATTAACGTTTTCTGTTTCCATATTCCTGCTGAATGTCGTACAAACAGCTTAACAAATTTTGATGTAATTTTCACTGTTACATCGTAGTTGACCCTGAGACAAAAAAAAAACAATTTCTAAAAATCTGTTACGTTTTTTTTTTCATGATTAAGCTCGGAACGTATGCATGAAAGATTAAACTACCGTCGCGATTTATTATTTCCAGTATTACATGCCTAACATACATGTATAATTGTATAGTATACTGTGTACCTTTAGAACAATACGTTCTCACGTACACTGATTGTCAGAGTTGGCTCTACCTGACCTTGGACAACAGAACTCATGATTAAAGCAATTTATTAGGTGATTGATTACATTGTGTGATAAAAATCGTGCTTAATGAATGAGTAATACTTTACGTCATGTATTGTAAGGTGGATTTATTTGTAGTTGAATATCACTGTAGGTAGAAGTAGTAATAAATAACTATTACAGCTCATTTAATAATCGCAGTATTCATGGGAATGTATTATTGTAAAACGGATTATTTCATGAAGCTGAGTTCTTTCCGCTATCTTCATATAAAATGTAGTTTCCTTTATACCATTTTCAGTTAGTGTACGTTTATTTTAAGTAAGTGTCATTCATACATTTGGGTCATACTGGTTTTCTGAGTGATACAAGTGTACACAGGAAGGTTTGTTTTTTAATTAAGATTAAATATTGGTTAATCATTTACTCTATATTAAAATATATAGTAATAAGACTTTGAGTAAAACAGAATCAACATAACAAAATTTCTAGATGCAGTTTAAACCATACCTACGGTAACTTCAAGAATTTCTTAATTATGTGATTCAGCGTACCTAAATCCGAATGTGTTGTAAACCTTTGCCCGACTCATATAGTTCAAGCGTAGCTAAGGTAACGGATGGGATGCGTTGGCGTGCGACTCCAGCGGGCGCGACTTCGCGATCTTATCGTGACGCCTAGTGATTATGAATCAATGTGTGCGCTATTCGGGGAACGATAATAAAACGATGTGATCTTGGTTAGTTCTGGCCGATAAATGGGTAAAAGAATCTGGCCAATAATTGGGTCGTGTTAAGGCTTTCTGAGTTGTAGTTAGCTACCGTAGTAGCGAAGCAGGCTTAACATCAGCATACCATAATTATTAATATACTATAGCTAACGTAATAATTTTGATTATTTTATTACTTAGGTAACAATTACAACTACAATCTATACATCTATACAAATAAATAAAATTGGAGTGTCTGTTTGTAATATTAAAATAACCGCTTTTTACTAATGCATTTGGATGTATGTAACAGTACATACGAGTATACCAAAACAACATTTTTCACAATTTTTGTCTGTCTGTCTGTTTGTTCCGGCTAATTTCTGAAATGTCTTGCTTTAGAAAAAATATGTAGTTTTTAGGTGATACGAAGTTCGCCGGGTCAGCAAGTAGTTGATAAGATTTTTTGTGAGTTTTAAATTAAAAAAAAGAAAAAAACATTTATCTAAAGAAAAGATATAAAGTCAAATAACAGTAGTAGCGTAGATAAAGATATTAAAAGAAATCTATTTAGTACCCAGAAAAAAAAATAATCATTTCCTTAATAATTACATACTTTATTATCATAATTATAGATTTACTTCTATTACTGTAAACCTATAATTTAAGTAACCTATTTGGTGCTTCAAATCCAAATCCACACGTATAACATCTAAGTACCAATGAACTATCGCTGCGACCGAATCGTTCTTCTAAATAAGCACCTAGTTAGTACAAAACAACATTTGTCTGATTACCAACGGCGCAGTCAGATGGTAATGAGATCGTGATTCTAATTTATGTGGATTCTGCGCCGACTCCGAGACGACATTTGTTCAGCGACTGACAAATGTCAGGGTGCGCTTCTCTGACTTAATGATGAGGGCGTCACATTGTTAACTATACTTCTACCTCTACAGTTCTACACCTACTGCAGTTATATTAGAACCGTTCTAAGGTCCTTGCAAATAACATGCTACGGCAGATATTTTGTAAGTGTTATTGATTAGCTTCATATTTTTATTACATTATTTTATAATTTATGTCTTTAACTTTAGAATTGGAACTAGAAAAGGGAACGAAAACAAAATAGGAATAGATATCTAACTGCCGTCGACATTTTTGTCTCTTAAAGCAGATGTACTGCGAGGTTCTTAATTAAAAGATACGGCCGTTTATCTAAAATGTATTCTCGTGTCACGGTGTTAGAAGTTGAACTCCTCCGAAACGGCTCGACAGATTTTCGTGAATCTTAGCGTGCATATCGGCTAGGGTGGAGAATCGGACAACATCTATTTTTATCCCCCTAAATGTTAAGGGTGGTCCACCCCTAAATTTTTGGCAGAACAACGTTTGCTGAGTCAGCTAGTGTTATATATTTTTCAACAGAATCAAAATCTACAGGGTACTTTTCCTTTAGAATCACGAGGTTTCGTAAGGAGCAATACCTCACAGCTAGAAGAGAAAGAAAATCAGAAAACTGTATCTTTGTAGTTACAACACACAAAAATACTTAGTTGCAGTTGGTAAATACTTGGTAAATAAACAACCTATGTTGATGTATGGAAACGACAGTTTTCCAACAAAGTTAAGTTCCTCACTCAATTCAGTTTATTATTTTGTTATATGTAGCAATATTTCTACAAATTTGTACGGAACTCTCAGTGCGTGACTCGGAGCCGCACTTGGCCAGTATCTTTTATCTTAATATATCGTCGTTGCGACTTCAAAACCTCTTATATGTAAAAAATCTGCTTTTTGAGGGAATCGATAAAAATCGATAAAATTTTGTTTAGCAAGCACATAGGTGATTTAGAATTTGGTGAATAAATTACGATGGAAACGTAGTACACAAATGAGTTTTTGAATTCGATAGTGCTTCAAAAATGACGTAAAAAAGTGATTTTGCCAAAAGTGGCACATAACACATAAGATGTTCTGAAGTCGCAACGACGATATATAAATTATGTGTCATGTTGTTTGTCCGCGATGGACTCCTAAACTACTTAATCGATTTTAATCAAATTTGCACACCGTGTGCAGTTTGATCCAACTTGAAAGATAGGATATCTTACATCTCAATTTATAGTCGCAATATTATTTTGTTGCAAATTTTTTGACAGAACGAAGTCTGTCCGGGCAGCTAGTATCTATATAATTTTACACTGAATTATACAATAGTTCGTGATCCACCTACACTTTAACAGATGAGTCGGTATCGCGATCTGATTCACCCCATTACTTTCAGTTCACAATCTATTGACTCATCAGATCAATCGCTCTGGCTTGTAGCCATCCCACTCGCTACTTTAACGAAAATATGTATCATAAAAAAGAAACCAATTTTGAGTAAAAATGTTGTTATAAAATAAAATAATGATCTAAATTAGGACTGCAAGTACTGTAGTATAAATATTAATCTCATTAAAAACATAAACGTGAAATGAGAGCCAAGTTCAAAAAATTAGAATTGAGATCTAAAAGGCTGCCAAGTCCTTGGTAAAAAATTCTAAAATTTTAAACACAAGATCATAAAATTCAAGCTCTAAATTTGACTTGGCTAGTTTTCATTAGTTAGCTACCAATGTTGATGAGGTATCATTACTTTTTGCCTAGAAATGATTAGTATTTATTGATAATTAGTAATTAATTCAAATTAATAATTAAATCTAAATAATAATAATAATAATTAAATATCAATAATTTTCTTTAATTATTAAGTTAAATAAAATATAAATTATTAAGTTCCGATCCGGGAATCGAACCCGGGACCCCTCGCTTTGCAGGCAGGGTTACCATTGCCTACGCAGTCGTCATAGCTACATCATTTTAAATGGAAAATATCATTATTATTGACTGCATTTATTACCTTTTAAACAATAACTTCATTAGCGGTATCGATTAAGAATACCTTCCAATATTTTCCTAGAAACCCATTCACAAATAAATCATAAATAACATTCAAGTCGCATTCAAGCAACTTACATCTTAATTTGAAGGCACCGTTACTCCATACAAAGTGTGAAAACGTGGTGCACCCCCGATAATGACTTGGAACATTGTCGTATTTATTTCACTACATTAACTTTACATCTGGTTTTAAAGAGCTTGAACTCTATTATAAAGCAATAAGTGTTACTGTTCAATGAGTTTCTAGTTTTGAAGCACCAACTTTCCGTAGTCTTCCTATTTGAGCTACAAAGCTATGATTGCAGTTAGAGTTACCTTATTGTGTTTGATATAAGGTTGAGAATCGAACGGGGACCGTGTCTAGGATTTTGCGTTTCCACAGATCACATCAACGTCAGAAAGAAATATTGTGACCACGCCATGAAGACGCTGCCTCTAGCAATTATTTGCATAATAAAACTTGGATAATATTTTACGTACGTTTGCTTGAGCCATAGATAGGTAAGTAACCAATGTGGTGTGTGGTGAAGTTTTCTTTATTCGAGTTGCAATGTGTCTTTTTTGAGCTTCTTTTATGAACTAAGATACCTACTAGTTATTATAATGAAAATGTATAATCATAGAATTACAGACATGTATACCTAGTACCTAAAAATCAACTTAGATAGGAAATAATTACCTATACTGTTACAAAATTATGATTTACGAGTAACCGCCCTCGCTTTGCTTCGGTTTTCTTATTTTTTTTATACCTTGGGTCCCTAATTTTTTTGAAAATATAATATAGTCTATGTTACTCGGGGATAGTGTAGCTTCCTAACAGTGAAAGAATTTTTCAAATCGGTTCAGTAGTTTCGGAGCCTATTCAATGCAAACAAAAAATCAAATCTTTCCTCTTTATATATTAGTATAGATTTACTCTTATTAACCGACTTCAAAAAAAGGAGGAGGTTCTCAATTTGACTGTATTTTTATATGTGTGTTACCTCATAACTTTTTACTGGGTGTACAAATTTTGATGATTCTTTTTACATCCGAAAGCTGGTACTTGACAAGGCCCATTTAAATGAGCGAGATCTGACCAGTAATTTTTGAGTTATCCCTAATGATGCGTATTTAACTGACTTCGACTACGCTGATTATGTTCTCATTTTATTACTTGTTCAAAGACTGTTTTTTTCAAATCGGTTATTTTTTGGTAAATTTTAGATCTTTTTTTTTGTAAGTAAAGTTTGACTTCAATCCTACATTACCGTTTGATATTAAACAACGTGCATTGTGGATATACTGGTATATACGTGATTAAAAATGCAGGCAATTTAATTTTTATATTATTGCTTCCTACTAAAATTTACACGTATGTTCCTAATAGAATAATATTCAATTGCCATTGCACTGCGCTTAGTATAGGTAACTAGTTACTTTAACTCAAATAATACTTTAATTAATACACGATCACCTCCACCAAGAAAGAATCGTGCTTGTATGTCTATTTTCAATCCCAGAAGGAGAGCGGAAACCACACAATATACATTTATAAGAAGCTAAAGAAACAAGCGTAATTATATTTGTAGTTTGCATTAGGTATCGAACTATAGAATCACTTTTAGAAGTAGCAGATTTTGTAAAATCTGCACAAGTGAGTAAACTCTAAGTAAAATAAGTATTCATTATTATATTTGCGCAAGAATATATTACAATTTTAAACTTACTATAATAATCTAAGCATTCAATGAGAATTGTAATAAAATGTCCGCGAAACGCGCATGCTCAAACGGACTGGGATAGATCTCTATCCCGGAGCACGAAAGACGAAAGAAACACGGGGATACACTCAAAATTCTAATTCATTATGAACGTTACTTTTTATTTCTACCACCATTTCGGAAAGTTACTTTGTCATGGAAGAGAAGTAATGACACACTGAATTAAACTAAATATTAGGCTAAGGGGCCATCCATAAATTATGTCACACTAATTTCGTGACTTTTTGACCTCTCCTTGTCACAGCTGGTCACATTTGTGAGACCTCCCCCTCTAGTGTGACGTCACATATTATGAAATTTTACACCTAGAAGTTATTAAATTAAAACAGCAGTTCCGAAATAAGTTTTATTTCCATTAATTGTTTTTTAATATTTACCTATACATACCAATTATTCGATTTTGAAATGTGACGTCACTAAATTTAGGACCCCCTCCCACCCCTTGTCACCCAATGTCATACTACATCGACCCCCCTCTAACGTGTGACGTAATTTATGGATGGCCCCTAACGTCAATGATTTCAAAGGGAATTATTGGCCCGTCGGAACTTTATACACAAATGTTTCTCATACTAGCGAAAAGTAGCGCCAAATCGCTCACTCTGTCACTCTATATCTCACTCTCGTGTTGTGCGACGAGATTTTTGGTCAGTGTAGTGTGATGTGGTTCCGAGAGCACTAAAGCAAACAGACTGTTAAATAGCCTAAATATTTAATGTCAAATTTCTCCGCACCACCGTAGTTGAGCTGTGACCACGAACCATGTAACAGGGTCGAAATATCAGTGTAGAAAATATATATTATCGTGATTACCTGTATCATACAGCTACAGAACAGTAAAATCTTGCTTAATCTCCTCCACCGTACCATACTCATATCCTCACTACCCTGTCATATAAAGATGCGTGGGCGTCGATACGCGAGCCCGCCGATAGCATTGTCATGGGAACGCGCTGCATCCGGTGATGGTGCCGCCACGTTTTCAAAAACATTTTATTGGATGCTAAGCATTCAACTTTTAAGGATTTGAAGTTACTTTGTCGATGCTCTTAAGTTCTAAACGCTGCTACTAAATGTGCGAGTGATTTTTGCTCAAAGTATAGTCTTTGGGAATACATTGCCATTGTCAGCACTAGGTTTGCTTATCTCTTTATAGTGATTACTGCCACTAATGCAGGGTTTCTTAAAGTGAGGTCCACGGACTCCTTAAAGGTCCGTGGCATGTGTATCAGGGGTCCGCAGTAGGTCAGTCTGTAAACATGTTTATAAGGAAATTGTGTAGTAGACTTGACGAGACGCATTGTCGTTGTCGGGTGGCGAATTCAATAGTATTAAATACGTAATCACTGCACGCTGTTTTAATATCGACGCTGTCTTAGTATCAATAAAAATATTTTTTGTTTTTATAAAAAAAGCTCTTGTTTTCATTTCCAAGAATATTTTTTCACAGGGATCCGTGGAATTGTTTAAATTGTGAAAGTGATCTGTGACTGCAAAAATTTCAAGAAACCGTGCACTAATGGATAGACAAGAGAGAAGAAAGAAATAAAGTATATACCTACTGGCTCTCAAGCGTCTAGCCGAAACACGCTAAGTAGTTTGGCGGCTGACTTAAGCTAGAAACTAGGTATGCGTCACGGACGGCAGTTGGGAGGTACAGCTAACTCACCTATAACTTGTTATCAGAACCTATCATTACACATCACAGGCTTTGCTTTTAAGGTTTTACCAGCACCAAACCTGCCCAAAGACATTGGTTCTTCAATAAACGCTAATACATACCCCCGCAGTAGGTTAGGTAGGTAGGTTATTACATGTGTCGCGGGTGGCATAGACGATACATATAACATATCACAACAACACCTATGACCCGAGTACAAATATTTCTGTCACACAAATATCTGCCCCGGCCGGGAATCAAACCCGTGATCCCTCGCGTCGCAGGCAGGGTCGCTATCAACTAGATTAATATCAATAACTCTCAATAATGCGGAATATCTCACGATGATTCTGTTTATGGAAAGGAACTGGGATTCCAACTATAGCCAAGATTATTTAACGATAACCTATTCATCCAGCATTCGATTGTTGCTTTTTCCTAATTAGTGTTAATCCGTAGTCAGATCGTCCTTAAACCTTATTGGTGATACCAGATCCTGGTACCTTTGAGTCTAATGCTTTTTCCAATGGCAGATAAATAGTAGGTAAACTTGGAAACCTATCACGGTTTGGTGAACTTAAGTAGTTAATGAATAATAAGTGAACCTTTTGCGCGTGGCCTGAAACGCACTTGCCTGGGTTTCCATATGAGTGCGGAACGTTGCTAAAATTGGCAAAATTCTATAATAAAGTCCCAAAGCAAATACGTGACCTGCCGGTGGAATCTTTTAAGAAACGTGTAAAAATTCAACTCGTAGGCAAGGGTTATTATAACATAGATGAATATTTAAATGATAAGGATGCTTGGAAATGACCAGCTAGGTAACCAGTTCTGCTCAAGTTAGAGAATACCTATTTTTGTAATATTTAATATAAGTTTTATTTTTAAAAGTTGTGCTGAGGAGTTTCCTTACGGCTTTTCTTCTCCTCCATGACAAAGCACCTTTCCGAAAAGCTAGTACATTAAAAAAATGACGTGCATAAGTGTATCAGTGATACCTACATGAATAAAAGATTATTTCACTTCATTTCATTTCAAAAACGACGGCACGAATTCTCTGAATAACTGCTTGATATATCAATATCAACTAAAATATAACAATCGCCATTCTCAACGAATTCAACAATAATTTTAACGAGACTAATGACAATAGAATTACAACTATCGTTCTGAATTTGAAGTATTAAAAACTCATCATCACCTTTTTGATGGTGAGAAATGAAAAAATCACCGGAAGGTCAGTAACGGATCACTTGGCTTCCTATTGCGACACCTGGTGGCAAATTATGTCGTAAAGATCGTCACGGAAAAATGCTCCTAGGATTAGTAGCGGAACTAGCGGACGAAATAATGGACGTAGAATTCACATGGTTGAAGTGTTGAATTTAGCCTTCTTCATTCTAATAAGTCTATTTTGTTATGAAGTCAGTGTTATAGATACCCGGATGGGACTTTTCATGATCTTTGTGTTATTTCATTTATATCAATTAGCTTCGTGTGACAAATTAAAATGAACCTATACAAATACATTGTGTGTTAATTTAGTACTCGTAAACTGAATTTTCTTTTTTTGTTATAGCCTGAAGGACAGACGAAAAAGCATACGGGCCATCTGATGGTAAGTGATTACAGTCGCCTATGGACATGAGCAATACCAGAGGAATCGCCAATGCAACGCCGGCCCTGAAGGAGAACTCTTTTTACACCTTTTTTGAAGAACCCCATGTCATACCGCTCCGGGAATACCTTAAAGTTTGCCTAAATCTTTGGTGATGCTGCAAATACATTACGTTTTTAAATGCATACCCAGTGATAACTATAGTATTTAATTAATATTTAAAAAACGACCAGAGGTTTTTTAATTGATTCGAAGTATATCATATATATGTATCATTCTACACAAGATCCATCGATCCACGAACTGACTCGCAGTCTGTGTAAAAGCGGGCAAAGTGCAAAATAAATTATCACCAGAAGCGTGGAACTGTTACCGGATAAAAACATTCATGAGTTATAATGTTTTACCGCCGGAATGTACCACGATCCGGCGATGTCGCGAAGGAAGGTAAAGAGAAAGAGGTCGTCTTAAATTGGTTGATACCGTGCGGTGTCGACGGGCGGTTTACGCGGGTGAAAAGCGGTTGACAGGCGGTTGACAGGCGGCTGACAGGCGGTTGACAGCCGTTTAAAATGTTGACATATAGATCGAGGCTTGTGAGCAAATTGATTGGTTGATGATAATTAATGCGTTTTAACTTTGATACCTTAATAGGTAGTGCCAACAGAATTAAAAAAATCTTTGCTAAATGCGTCTGTATGGAGTTACAGCAGACTGGACCCTATGAGCAAATTCAGATCAAGCATGTCTTTGAATGCTACTTTTTTTTAGATTTTTATGTAACTTCGAAATTCACACGACGTAGCTTTTGAATGTAGGTTTTAATTGTGCAAATATAAGTAATATTCATTATAACTTTTTAAGATATAGTTAATTCTACGATTCCCAAAATAATTTGCAGTAATAAGGTAGGTACTATTTCTTAGTTTCAATAGAATGAAAAATCTCCTACTAATATTATAAACGTGAAATTTTGGATGTTTGTTACTCTTTTACGTAAAAACCACTGAATGGATTTAGATGAAATTTAACATACAGGTAGATCATGATCCAGAATAAGACAGGGTACTCATTATCTCAGAAAACGCGGGTGAAGCCACGGGCAGAGAGCTAGTATTAGATTAAAACCGCCCGTCTACGATTTAAAATTCGCATGTCGCAGCACGAGTCGAATTCGAAATGTAACATTGACGGAGCGGCGCTCGAATATGGAATTTGAATTACGATGTGAACGCGCGGCGGCCGCCCGTCGGAAGTAAAGGCTTGTTCATAATGGGATATCGAGAAAGTAATTTTACATTAATTAAAAAAATACTAGTTACAGGAAACCGAAAATATATTTGTGAGTGGTATAATGAGTCAAATCAATTGGTGTGGTGCTTATACCCCACACAAAAAATGGTTTTCATCTGGGTTTCATCATAGCTTCACAAATAAAAAGCTGCTGAGCTTTTTGAGAAGACAATTTTTGTGAAGATAGAAAACCAGTACATCCTATTTGGGAAATAGTGCTGCGAATATCCTAAGGACTACGCTATTGCGCCACCTTGGTTCGGACCAGCTTAGGACGTCTTTGGAGAAAGATTTCAACCTAATGGTGTGCCCTGTTGAACAACCAACGCAGTAATAGTTATTTCAAGTCATTTCTGAATAACTTGACAGGTACTACGATGACCACATGTACTACCCTGTGTCTACTACTTCTGTTCAGGTTTTTGCCCTCGTGCTCAACTACCATCCTCCTTTTGAATTCGACCGTGATATATTTTTAATGGTATTGGTAGAATTATTAAAGATCCACAAACAATGCAAGGCCTTGCTTATTTTTTGTGCGACAAGACATCAGTGATTCCGTTTGTTGTTTGATGTCCATAGCGACAGTGGCTACTAATCAGCTGGCATCTGAAAGTTTGTCTGCTATTTAAATAAAAAAACAGGCTTTACATATACCTAGTCCATGAGTAATTATTACATTTCATCTGCTCTTTAAATCTGTTAATAAATAAATAAATATTGGACAGAGATAGTTTCTCCTTTGTGAACAATACCTTAGTTCGTCGTGATATCGCTAGCCCCAAGTTCACGACGGCGCCTTATTAACTGAATATCATTATAGTTATTATTGAAAAAGACAGAACGACCATTGACACTCGCCAGTGACTTATTATCTGTGGAATAATAGCGCTCACGCTTTCTATCATTGGGAATGTTGAATATTTCAAGCTCCTCAATTTTTAATAAAGTCACCTACATTCATACATAGTGTCTATTTTTAATAATAATAATAATACTTTTATTGACATATTTTTTAACCGACTTCAAAAAAAGGAGGAGGTTCTCAATTCGACTGTA
This sequence comes from Thymelicus acteon, assembly GCA_951805285.1. Lineage (NCBI taxonomy): Eukaryota > Metazoa > Arthropoda > Insecta > Lepidoptera > Hesperiidae > Thymelicus > Thymelicus acteon. The sequence continues at coordinate 17,484,785 of OX638225.1, read as the reverse complement.
TTTTTTTATGTTTGTTATCTCAGAACTTTCGACTGGGTGAACCGATTTTGATGATTGTTTTTTAAACGAAAGCTGGTACTTGTCATGTGATCCCACTTAAATTTTATTAAGATCTGACAATGGCATCCATGAGAAAACCATATTATACTCGTAAGTCTTAAATTTTCGTTAAGTAAGTGCGCGACAAATGGACGAATAACTCAATATCACGCCAACCAATTTCGATGATTCTTTTTTTAATAAAAAGCAGGTGCTTGTCATATGATCCCACATAAATTAGAATGAGATCTGACAAGTAGTTTTTGAGAAATTTTGAAGTCGGTTATTTTTTGTTAGTAAAATTTAGATTATTATACATTAAAGTGTATGAAGCCTCTGATCCCCGAGTTAGTTGGAAACTGTGTTTCGGGTATCAGCGTCCTCTCCCAGTCTTTCAATGATGAATATGTTTTTGCAATTACTCTGCTTTTTAATATATCATCCGATTAGTAAAGATTTTGATATTGAAAAAATCTTACTTCTTACCGCGTGCTTATATCGCAGTAATATTAAAATTGCATACGTCCATGTTAAAAATAAAATGTGAGTCACTTCTAGTAAGTTTAAAATGAAAATTAATTTAACTTTAAAAACTCGACCTAGCTTTAATGGGTTTTACAAATCTTTTTAAATTAATGAACTACCATTTAATGTTATTCCTGAAGCTATTAAAATAATCGTAGTAAAAATAGGTTCTTAATAAAAGTGCTAATGATCGCAGGCAAGCTAAACCCTTCTACTGTTATCGGATATCGATTTAATATACTTTATGTTAACGAAACTGGCGATATAGAAACAAACTGATAGTCTATCGTAAGAATTATTTTAACCATTTACTAAAATGTTGATATTGCTAAATGCTCGCAATTTTCGCTATTAATTTCCTGTGACACACTGCTTGGACCGATGACAAGTATTTTTTCGTGTCGTATTTTGTTAAGCAAAAGAGAGACAATAATATAAAAATGATATTAGTTTGAAATTTTTTCAATATTTTTAATATTCATAATAATTATTAATTTAAAGTTAAAAAAATACTGCCTTTATATTAATAGTATTTTCATGCATAAAATCTCAATAAGTGATTATATCCAAAAGTACTTCTTATAGTAGTCTGTAACAATTCTGTTTTAATTCTATCTTAATTTATCAGTATAGATAGGTATCGATGGCCACTAACCCCTCCACCAATCCGCACTGGAGCAGCGTGGTGGAGTATACTCTGGGTCTCCTCAAGAGGCAAGATCCGTGTTTAGTAGTGGTCCATTAATGGATTGAAGCCAAGCCAAGCTAGGTATCGTAATAAATAATTTTGCTTGATACATTTTATCATTTGCTTATCTAGCTTATCATTTGTAAATACGGTGTGTATCACCTCAAAGTATCAGGTGCTTGTAATGTTTATATTTGAGAAATAAACTCAGGAATCGTTTTTGATAAGGTTTCCAACAAAACCAGCAATTAAAAATGATCTGATAGAGCGACCTTAACTCGAAGCCATAAGCGCTAGTATAGCTAAGCCTCATTAGAGACGTGAATATAACAGTCTTTGGTATATTTTTGTACGCAGAATACAATATTTTATTAATCCATAAAGGGATCTCATTAAATTGGTAATGATCGCTATGCTTTTACACTTTGCCGGAGTGACCATTTTTATTGACCGCTTAATGCGTGCATTAATTTTAATAGCTACTCGTTCTGTGTTCTTAAGGAAAGTGATGTCTTTCTTGTTTTTTAAGCATGCTGATAACATAATATGTTGCTGCATATTGCAATATTTGATGGATGTTCCACTGCTGGGCCTGAGTATCGTTTTACAAAGTAACAACAGTAAAGATTTTATAGATGATCGACCAGGCACCTTCGTGGACATTGACGCTCCGTGTTATTATTATTATTATCCGTGTTATGGTTGGCATGTGTATGGTTAGCTCAAGCCTTGGCGAAATCCAACTAGTCGAATGGCGGCTGAACTGTTTATCAAAAATATATCCGACTTCAAAGAACGAACTTACTAAAAAATATATTGCTAAATCGCCATACGTATACCATAATTATGTATTTCATATATTTGACGATTTCCCTCCTCATGAATCCGTTCATCGAAAAGAGGTGAAACCAGTCTGGAAGCATATCCTGTCGAATAAAAAAAGAATATTCTAAATCACTGGGCAAATCACGAAATACAGAGGCGAAAAACATAAAAAATTCGAATTGAGAATCTCCTCCGTTTTTCGAAGATGGTTTAAAACGACCAGAAATGCTTCTGTTTGTTTTAAGACACTTGTTTGTGGGTATCTTTATTATCCAATACTTCAGTCTATATAGTACGAGTTGTTCTTCGTTAACTACCACCAGGTGTAAATGAAGTCAAACATTTACATAAAATTAAAAAAGGGATAATTAATTAAAAGCAAATATTGTCCAAATAAAGGTGCAGAACGAACTCAAATGTTATCTACACCTTTTAGCCATTACAATTATATTAATTGAAGTTTTATGTAGAGCTGTAGCAACATTTGCAGGCTGCACCCAAATTGATGAGGTACTTGGCCCTACACGCTCATTGTCCCATACCCTTGTAAGGTCCAGCTTTATAAATAGCCTTAGGTCCGTTATGGGAAGGCGCGATATATCGTCCGTGGGGATAGCCCGATAACGCACAGTTATCGAAGTGGAGGCGACTTGACAAGATTAAACTGTTTGGTCCCTTTATCATTGGATGTTGATTAATGCACCTGGTTATATTAATGGAATTAATGGACGCTGCGATCAACGGAATATGTGTTGTGTTTTGTTTCTTTTGTTGGTTGTACTTGTCCATAGTCTAGTGTAGTCTAGAGGATAACATAAACGGCGATTAGACCTAGATTTGACTCCCATCTGTAGCATTTATTTGACGATGAGTCAGTGTTAGTCTAAGTTAAGTTTGAGGTTGTACACGATAAGTCGATACACGTGAAAAATCTTACGATTGATTTAAGAAGGAAGATGGTCAAGCTCCTAAGCTGGTATAGCTGGTATGATGTAAAAAGTCAAACAATATTAGTAACGGTTTGCTGTAAATTTTGTTTAGTTTACACTCCATTTTTGTTTTTTCTTTGCCACCGGTAAAGTTACAACGCAACTACACAATGTATGTTACAATGCAAATGGAATTTTTAATTCGGTCTTGATTTTTAACTTTAAGTCGCTGTCAACTTTTAGATAGCAAAAACTGTTGACATTTTCGCTATTCCTATCCACTGGATAATTGTCAGTTATTTCAACACAGCCATCATTGAGCTACAACTCATTAATCCACTCCTAAATAAGGTAAATTGAACCCGCTATAAAATACAATTTACCTTAAACTATCAAACGTTAAAACCATGGAAATAAAGTATTATTCAAATACTTTATTTGCACGGCGTTTCCTTGATCCTTTCAGCGTCATTCAAACAGCTTAACAGTACTCAGCCGTCGGTCGGAGTCGTCAGGCATACAATGAGAAGCGGTAACATTCTCACAACGTTCCATTGACCGGAAAGGATGGTATCGGGGTTCGATTCCCTGAATGGGATGTTCCATTCAACGCGCGGAGTGAAACAGTGGCGGTTTATCCACCATTTTCGTTTTGTTTCAGGTTGGGGCAATGTGTAGAAGATAGCGTTTTCCAATTTTTTTCTTAAGAATACCTTGTTATTTCATACGAGTAACCCCCCTCGCTTTGCTTCGGTTTTCTTATTTTTTTACACCTTGGGTTACATTATTGGAGTTTTATTAAGGATCCCAAATTTTTTTTAAATATAGCCTATGTTACCCGGGGATAGTGTAACTTTCCGACAGTGAAATAATTTTTTTAATCAGTTCAGTAGTTTCGGAGCCTTTTCAATACAAACAAACAATCAAATCGTTCCTCTTTATAATATTAGTATAGATATAGATATACATATTTGTAAGTCATGTATTTGTAATGTATTTGTATTGTCTTACGCAGTAGTAGTGGTAGACGCAGTAATATCATTACTTTATGATATTTTATTCTGAGAATTAAACTGTAATCAAATACTTTAACATCCCAGCAACCTTGCTAAAATTTTGTTGATTTTCAATTATTCCATTAATCAAACACGTACTAATAACATCTGAGCACTGGCATTATATTTATGGAATTGTGGACTTTAAACCCGTTATCTTAAGGTTTCAAATTGTGTGACCGTTAATAATATACTAACTTTTCAAAAAGCTTTACGTTTCTGCCAAAGACAACTAGCTTAATATTGTTTCTTAATGCGTTTCAATTTCGACCCTATAACTGATAAAGTAAAACACAAAATGCATTACATATTTGTTTGACAGCTTAACACCTACACATGACCTAACAGTTTATATAATGCCTATTTCTCAGGTGCTATAAATCTAAATTTTAGTGCCTTCGTTACTCTAACAACAGTACTTACGAGGTATAAAATTTGCTTCGAGTTTTAGAGCAGTTGGAGTTACGAGCTCCTTTTAAACACATGTTGAACAACACACATTATGTACACAATTACATGCGCAATACGAGCTTTTAACAGCTACGTAACGAGTATGTCAAAGTGATTGGTGCATCAAAATCATTTTATGTTTAAATCTGTTTCGAGAGTATCTTTATTAAAACATTTTATTTATTGAAGTTATATTTCTTAAGCGACTTGCAAAACGTTAAAAGTTTATTTATTTATTTATTTATTTATATAGTTCACCAACGGTTATAACATTTCAAATTTACATAGTTCTATCAGACATTCTTAACAAACAATAAATGCACAACCACTTATAGGCAAACATCGCATTCTTTCTTGGGTTTTACGCTGCCATGGAGGGGGTATGAAAGCACTGGATAGAAAGCGCTAGCTGTCCGACATAGTATATCCAATAAATTCATTTAGAACTGTTTTTTCAAATAGATTTCCTTGCTTGTAGCTTCGTCTACAATAAAATCTCGAAAAGCCTCAAAATTAGTAAAAGCCTTAAAATTAGAAATTTAAATTCATATTCACTAAAGAAAATTCTAACTGAGTTTCTCCTGACTCTTGACTATGATGAGACGGAAAACTTGCTCTCAACTCTTAAGTAAATAGGATCATTCATTTAGAATCATTTACATTTACATTCTATGTCATACACGTTTGTACAAATCCTCTTAAGTACACACACCCACTTGAACACACACACACACCTCACTCACATACACACCTCACACACATACACACGCCTCACACACATACACACACACACACACACACACACACACACACACACACACACACCTCACTCACATACAAGATTCACGCGCACATCACACACTTACACTAGGTTGCAGATTTTCGCTTTTGTTATTATCTTTATTGCATGCTCATTTTGGTAACTTAAATTGTTAAAACTGCTTTTGTTAACTTAAACTGAACATCAAAAACTATGTTTATGTACTTACCTTGTATCAAATTAAACGTATTATAGTAAACTGATACCTCTTGGGAGAGTTCAGTTGCCTATATTACAGGCTTACGCCCAGTTTAGGCAGCTGACGAACATTTAGCTTGGTCAACATACTATAAAAAAAGTATTACCCAACACCATGTACATAATATGTAAACATATTCTTGATGAATAAATGAATTTGAATTATATCTTTAACCTGTTTTAAAATTTAATGTTATTATTTATACAAATCTCACAGAGTCTCAACAGCGTGATTCAGCTTCATGAACAACGCCATCTAGTTTGTACGTGTGTAAAAATAAGTAGTACTTAAGGAAGCTTTGCTTTGCTTTAGTTTTTGAAAGATAATAATTAAAACTGATACACGTTATTAAATTAAATATTTATTTAATTATGTCAAAGAAGTAGGTATAACTTCTCACGCGCGTACAAAAGTACACGCACCCTTTTTTTAGTAACTTTGCTTCGGTTTACGTTTATAATCTTAATAGTTTTTTTTAATTAAAATAAAGCCCCTGTTATTCAGAAAGAATAGGTCTTTCTAACGGTGAAAGAATTTTAAAATCGGTCCAGTAATTTTTGAGCATCAGTACAAACATAAAACCGGAAAATCGTCTTGTTTCGACTGGGGGATTGAGAGTTATTTATTTATCTCTTTTTACTTCTTTCTTCTTCTTCTACTCCGTTTTATCCTGACCGACAACGCATTCGAGATGCTCATAATGTTACTAAAATGTACGGATGACGATGGTTTCCATGGTAAATTACCATGGCACGTGACTTATTGACTTGACATTATGTTAGCATCTAGAACCAAATCTTGAGATCAGAGATTAATACGGGCCTAAATTCAGCTGTGAAAAGCCGGTACTAAATTCGTCACATGGCACTGCCCATAATCCCTATTCCATGATTACACCATTTAGCCAAGATACTAGATCTCAAGATAAGAAGCGACGTCGGTACGCGCTGAGGGATCGCCACTCCTACGAATGTGTTTCAAGTTCACACAGCGAACATGAAGTTACGAAACGTTTTGTATATGCAGACGGGATTATAATCGGGTATCTTCTTCTTCTCGGCTGAAACGCTCTTGGCAGAGCTGTCGTGGTCGTCACATAATAGTGGAGTTGGGGGCAGATGTAATTCGCCTCACGAGGTCTCACCATCTCTCACTGCTGGTCGTCATCCTGGTGCACTCACATAAAGGGCCACCTACTGCGTTTTTTATCTGGTCAGTCCATCGCATAGGTGACCGACCGCGAGGTCTTGTTCCATTGACCCTGCCCTGCACAACCAGCCGTTCTATGGATGCCTCATTTCTTCGCGGAACGTGGCCAAAGAATGTGAATATGCGCTTCTATACTGTAGTTGATAGACGCTCCTTAATGGCGAGTTTTTCGAGTATATTTATTAATATCGGGTTATCGGGTATTGCCAATTATTGTCCATGACACGTGGACATGAGTCTCTTCTCACCAGAGTTTCAGGCCGTATTCCACTACAATGGCTAAGTGGAGATTGGCAGACGAGGTACCTTGGAAAATGTTATGAAAACTCTCAGGTGTGTAAAAACGGCAATGTTAAACCGTTATGCTATACGGTTCTGGGTTCACGTCCCGGTCGGGGCAGATATTCATATTATAGACAGATCAATGTATGATTTTAGATCTTGGGAGTATGAGATGTTACATGGGTGTGAGTATGTAAATGTTATTTAATATTCATAACTAGCTCTCTGCCCGTGACTTTGCTCGCGATTTCCGGGGTAATAAATACACTACATCTTATTTAAATCCGTTAAGTACTTTTTGCGTGAAAGAGTAAAAAACATCCTTATATCCTCACACAAACGTTCACATTTAATTAAATAAATAAACGCTAACACACTCATACCCCCGCAGCAGGTTATTACCTGTGTCACGGGTGGCATGGACGACACATATAACATATCACAATAACACCCATGACCCGAGTACAAATATTTGTCTGTCACATATCTGCCCCGGCCGCGAATCGAACCTGGGACCTGGGAAGTTTATAATATTAGTAGAGTTTATAACGATATGCCTACTCCATGAAATGTAAATCCTGTACGCTACGTATTAGAGCCAGCCGGCCCACGCTGAGAAAGGGCAAAGATGCGCGCGCGCAGCTCACACGGTACATTGCGATAATTCCTAATGTATAGGTAATTATAAAGTTTTGTTCAATGTTATGAACGGAATTTCTAAAATTCGATATTATTATAATACAAAAAAAATCTTAAAACGTTAGAGTTAGAGTGAGTATAATTATGTAGGTAGCAACCCTCTTATTTATAACTAGCTGTGCCTTGCGGTTTCACCCGAGTTCATTTGTGGAAAAAACTAACTACTATAATATATGATGTTATATAATTATATGATGTTATACAGCTTTCCTCAATAAATGAACTATCAAACATAACAATAATTTTTCAATTCGAACCAGTAGTTCTCGAGATTAGCGCGTTCAATTAAACAAACTCTTCAGCTTTATAATATTAGTATAGAATTAGATGTACCCAGAACGTATCTTTTTACGATTTTTGATATTAAAGGCGCTGGGTGATCACTAACTGTGTTTGTTTGCTGTCACCATTTGTCAGCTACTTACACACACTATGATTTTAAATTTATGTCATCGGGGATACTAAAGATTTTTAATAAAACGGGTTCTTATCGATAGTCCCGTGTTTTATGTTTCTTGAGCGTTTTCGTGCTTCGGAGGGCACGTAAAGCCGTGGGTCCCGGTTGTTATCATAACATAACAGTAGTAAAGTCATGTCGGAGGCCCTCGGGCGGTTTGAAGACTTCCGACACTCGGGTTGGCCACTAACCCCTCCACCAATCCGCACTGGAGCACCGTGGTGGAGTATGCTCTAGGCCTCCTCAAGAGGAGAGACCCGTGCCCAATAGTGGGCAATTAATGGGTTGAAGCCATTATGTTTCTCGTGTTGCGTGGCTTCTAAACTCTTCAACGTCTGTTGACTAGTAACACAAGACTTTTATTAATGCTTTATGGTTATTAATGTCCATGAAATCAAAAATTTAAAACATATCCACATAATTTAGCAACCTGAATAATTCGAAGGTCCTTCATAGATTTATCGGCAATAATTCCCACACCAAAGCTTCATATATAACTTGTAACAAACGCATTACACAATGGTCATGTCAATGGCGCTACCCTGTCAAATCAATATTTACATTGTCGAAATATATTTTCTCTTTGAAACTATTAGAGGTGTTGATGTGTTAGGTAATGACGTTTGAGTGATAAGCGGAAAATGGGACACGTGTTGGACATACGCAATGGTGAACTTTACTTTAATTGCATCCTTGATATTTCGAAGATTCACGCCTTTTCAGGGTGTTATTTAACAGGGAAGATTTCTGAAAGTCATAGACAACAATGCCGGTGCAAATGCTGGTGTAATTGAAGAGCTTATAATCCGAAGGCTTGTGTCGATTGCGAGTTATACTAAGGCATTGATAAATATATGTATATTTAGTTAAGTGACGGGGAAATTTCATAAGCGTTTGGCTCTGGCTAATTATGGTAGAAAGTGGTGGCAAATAAAATAAAATCGGAGAGCGCGTAACGCCATTGGTTCCGGTTCTTATCATAAGATAACAATCATTATCTAAGCCATGTCGGAGGCCTTCGAGTTGCTTGGAAACTTCCGACACTTGGGTTGGCCACTTACCCCTCCACCAATTAACACTGGAGTAACATGGTGGAGTATACTCTAGACTTCCTTAGAAAGAAAGAACCACGGTTCTTTCCTTAAAGGGCAATTGATGGGTAAAATCCAAACTAAGCCAACCCATTAATTTGAAATATATGATGAGGAGCTTCTTTCGCCATTTCTCCTCTGGAGAATAAGACATTGATGAGTTTACATCACAGTCTGTGATCTGACCTATTCATAAGAAGATCACAATTAGTTTTGATCACAAAGGCACCCTTACATCATCAGCCATCATGGCTGATGTCCTAATAATAACGGCGGATATATCCAAAGTGGAAAAAGATAGAAACAGTTCCAGTGTGGCAAAATACTTGTGGGCAGCAATAAACTTTGATGGTAGTTAAGGGAAATATGTACATTATAAAAGACCATAGGTCTTCGACATGATAATAATTAAATCGGAAGACTAAAAAACCATAACATTTATGACACTAACGCCCCACCTCAGAGTCACTAATGGTTACTTAAATCGCTCCTTAGTACAGAATTGGTATGGAGATTCTTTACTAAGAATCGATTTAAGTAACCGTTAGTGACTCGTGAGTTGGGGCGTATGACATGCAACGCAATTTAATATCATTTGCTCCTGAGAGTTCGCCTTAGGTTTGCTACAGCAATTTACAAACTGATCCAGGGTAAGTTAACATACTTTGAAGTGCACAAATAGGACAACAACAACGACAACGACAACAAAATCCTCTTTATTTTACACCAAAATTATTTATAAATACACTCGATTATACAGAACTTACTACAATAGGCGGTCTTATTACTTAAATAGCAATCTCTTTCAGACAACCTATTAATCTAATAAAGTGAGTACCTGATTTTGGAAATAGGGTAGGGTGCACAATTAAGAATAAACGTTTGTTAGCAGCTAGTATTTAGTTAAGGAGACTACAAAAGAAGAGAAAGGAATGATTAAGGACGCAATTGAGGAAAGAAAAATAGAAAAAATACATTTATTAGAGCGATAGGTAATAATCTTTCACTCGTTTCTTGAAGGAATCAAGTGTCTGAGCACAAAATAAATAAAAACAAAAAATATGTAACCCCAAACTATTCTGTTCTAGCTCTACTCATAGCTCTAAGTTAGTTTCTAAACCCACACGAAGAGAAGTATCACGAATCAATTCCACATTACAAACACGAATTACACGTAACGCAACTAAAATAATAATCTCGAGTGCCTACTCATATTAGACAAATCAAATAACACCTACAGAGTATGAACGTGAAAATAAACATAATACAATAATACATCAACAGCATGCACACGAAAGGTCAGACCTCATATTGTTTTACTAGCAATTGATTCGACTATGCAAATACAGAATGCTTTTTTGGTGCTGATTTTGAGATCATTACGCGCAGATGTGCTGTTGGCTGCAGCAATTATTATACATATATTAGACAGTGGCTGTTTACATAACTCTATATTATAAGGCATCAGTGATTCATTTGGTACGCTGATGTGGCGATGATAGCCACTTACCATCAGGCGGATCGTCAGCTCGTTAGTTAGCTGTTTCGATAAAAATGTAATGTTCTTATTATTTAAATGAAACTGCTCTGAAATTGTCGTAAATCATAGACTCATAGTATTATATTAATTTTATTTTTCTATGACATACATTTTGCATGCCGTGAAAGGTAAATTGTGGTGGAGTTATTTATATTTTTATTATTAATAATATGTTATTGTACGTACCCACATTCAAGCAAATAAAAAATTGATTTGATTTGGTTTGAAAAATTTTGGAAAGTTGTGATGTTATTGTCCAATAGGCGTAAAGGAGAAAACGGAGTTCAAAGTAGTCACAGGTGCCCATTGGCATTAAATATTGTCACTGATGCGTTGGTAGGTTGGTAGGACCGATAACCGTTGGGGAAGAAAGGTCCTCGAATGGCGCCCACGTCTCGGAAAAAGGAGCATAGGACGCCCCCCGACCAGGTGGACTGACGACCTGAAGAAGATAGCGGGCATCCGCTGGATTCAGAAGGCTCAGGACCGGTCAGAGTGGCGCAAGTTAGGGGAGGCCTATGTCCAGCAGTGGACCTCTAAGGGCTGATGGATGGATGATGATGGATGGATGCGTTGGTGCTCAAATGTACTTGTAAATGTAATGTACAACAGCAGCAACGTACCAAACGTTGAATTTAGGTTTCAACTGGAAAGTCGGCTGGGACTCAACGATGGATTATGTCCCTCAAATCCTTCTCTTTTCGTAGTTTCATGATTAAGTTCATTGGATTTCCGAATGAGGGATGGGAGGAAATATTGATATATCTAAACTGTAAAAGTGATCATCCTTTATTCTGAGAGAGACAAGGACATTTCTCGAAAAATTATTGAATTTATAATTGTTAAATTTCATTACAGCGCCAAGTAAGGTACCGTTCGCAATAATGTCACATTTTATATTTTAGTCTATTATAACCTTCCTTTCCTTTTTTTTCAGATAGAAAAGCAGCTAATTGTCATGAAGGACTTATGTAAGTACCCGATATTCATAATTAAATAAGCTTTTAATATGCGTTAAATACGATTAGAATAAAATTGCAAACCGAAAATCCCAGTCATATTTTATAATTTCAGTCATAACTAAGTTTTACTTAACACAAATTTCCTCTTAGCTTCTAGAAATAAACAAGCCGAGGCAGCTATAAAAAGAGGCAAATACTTGGCATTATTATAGTTACTTATTTGCGTCTAATATAGATGACGAGTTGATGATATAACTCAGTTGATCAGTAAAAACTCCTCGCCAATAGGCCAAGCGGATATTGCGGTGACGACAAAAACCGTGTGACTTGCAACTCTAAGATTAGGGTCGCAAAGGTCGATCACAAAAGACGACACACTGATATACTTACAAAGCTTTGCTTGGAAATACTCGTATCTATACTAATATTATAAAGCTGAAGAGTTTGTTTGGTTGAACGCGCTAATTTTAGGAACTACAGGTTCGAATTTCAAAATTCTTTTTGTGTTTGATAGTCCATTTATCAAAGAGGCTATAGTCTATATAATATTATATATTTTAGTAGTTTTTCCACAAATTAACGCGGGTGAAACCTCGGGGCACAGCTAGTATTTTATATGCCAATTTGGATATTGTGCGAGTGGCTAATTTTTCGCTTTATGTGTGTTGTGTTAGGATGCGCGAAGAAGAAAATACTATTAAGAATGATGAACGAGTTCTTAGCAACTAAAAATTAATTAAATTAAATGTTTGTTTATTTATCAATTGTAGATTTATTAATTGCACTACTCTAGCAATAGTCATAAATAATATTGTACTTTTCAAACAAATATAAAGTTGAACTATAAGTAACATAGTTTTTGGAAGGTCTATTCATGCACGTTAATTAATTAAAACACGAACCTTCATACAATAATCTGTAAAATATGACGTGGATTATTATATACAGTCCCTAAATAATTTTAAACCACTTGATTCGTACCAATAACAACTTGGCAAGTCAGGGTCAGACTGTACAAAAACACGTGTTACTTGTAAATTATAACACAGCGGTGCTAATTCAAGATGTACTCTGAGCGGATCGGGCGCGCTTCAATCAGAGATCAGTAGGGTATCCATGTTTTTGTGCATTGTAATACACTTGTAATTATATTCATATAGTCATATAGTTATATAGTCATATAGTCATTTTAATAGTAACAATAGTTACAGGTCGACAGTTCTGGTATTTTGCATGTATACACATAATAACTTTCAATTAGTACTAATAAAATAATTTGGTAGGTGGACAATTAAAATGTCATTATCGAATTATAATAAAAAATATTCTTTGACATGTATTATAAAAGTTAATTGCCGCTGCTGATTTTTGAAAGCTTTGTAACTATTTTTACAAAAGTTTTGTAACATATATCTAGTTGCAAAATTTATACAAATAAATATAATTATCATCTTTGCTATCAAGGCTGTAATCTCCATAGTAAATTAGTTATTTAAAACATTAAGCTTTATAATCGGTTTGTGAATCAATTAATGAAATTATTACATTAGCATTTAGTACTTCTGACACAAAAGACACATTTCATTTCAGTGTCGTACCTCAAAAATCTAAGACTTTTATTTTATCTTTAGTTCAGTATAGATTCAAGAGGATTATTATAGTGACCATGCCAGATCAGTTGTAAATGGCACAATGGCATTAATAGCACGTATAACTTTTAAGCCCAAGCGCGCACTATTACGGTTCTTCGCCATTGCGGACAAATGGCTTAGTGTCAGGCATCAATAAAAATACTGTAGCAGATTTAAAATTCCTATGGAATCCTTACAAAATCATGGACACCCTTCAAGACATCAAGTGTACTAATGTCGAGACATTAAGATTAAGGACACATCTAGTTGCTTTACCGGAGATCGTGTTTTTATATCACTATTATATTTTCAATGATTGCAAATGGAGTACGAAACGTTATGACAGCACTGATCTTTTTGGACTCGGCATAGAGATTTATCCTTATTTTGTTTACATCCACTTACTTCTCTTCATAGAAGTTCCGTGTAGAGGTGTTCTTTTAAAAAGCTGGTCTGCTACTGCTGTTCTGGTTTACGGTTGACGACATGTCATTGATTGATTCCTCTCCTCGTTTGCCTGGTTTTTCTGTAAAAATAAACATTGCTTAATTAATAAGTCAATTTCCTTTGTGGGAGGTTGATAATTACTACACGATTAGTATCCAAAGGTACGCCTGCATGGTAAACCATCATGGATTTTGCAAATTTTACTAAATAAAATATACATAATAATTAATATCATAAATTTCCATACATTATGCGCATGATTTGAATTACAAATAATTTTGTTACAGTACATGATATAGTAGATTCAAGTGTTACAATACTATACTACTGCTAAAATATTATCAAGCCATATCCAAGTTATCTTAGTTCCGTGTACCATCATTACGAGCGAACTTACAATCGGTCACCTTGACTTTTCCCGATCGGTATGAAATAATTTGACATAATACCGCATCTAGACATCATTACGCGCGTCATTACTACGGCAACGCTTCGACGCAACTCTATTCCCATGTTTTTGTACAACTACTTTATTTAAGTGCACTATTTAGGCAATGATAGTGATGTCATGGATTGAAAATAATGCAACTTCCAGTCGGGTGGACTGGGTTCGAATCCTGCTGGCTTAATGACTAGCGCGCTGCCCAGGGCTTTGGTTCCAGATCATGGTATGGTGTACTAAATTTCATGAAAATCCGCTGAGTAGTTTTGCGAGAAAGAGTAGTAAACATCCAAACATCGTCACAAACTTTCTTTTCTTGTTTATAATATTAGTAGGATATAATATTAGATATACTATATAATATTCAATTAATATATTAAATTAATTTAATTTTATAATATACGGAGATATAAAATACTAGTAGGATAGAATAATAGGATAGAAAGCTACAGGCGCTGAAAATATGTAAAACTAGCTGACCCGGCGAACTTCGTGTCGCCTAACAAATTTTTTTTCTAAAATAAAAGTAGTCTAAGTTACTCCTTGTTATATCAGCTATCTGCCAGTGAAAGTCCCGTCAAAATCGGTCTAGCCATTTCAGAGATTAGCCGGAACAAACATACAGACAGACAGACAGACAAAAATTTAAAAAAATGTTGTTTTAGTAAAAAGCGGTTATTTTAATATTACAAACAGACACTCCAATTTTATTTATTTGTGTAGATTCAGAATCATTATTTATCCAGATACCTACGTATGTATCACCGATGCACTTGTTTTATGCATATCAAATTTTGATTGTACATAATATTTTGATAAGGATTTGGATCATTATAGATTTGCCGATTAGGTGTTAAAAATAATGTTGGTTTTTTAATGTAATTTATGTTATATTTAAAAAAAATCATGGGAACTAAGTCACTGTAATAATATTTTATTAATCAATACGTATCTAAGTGCAGAGCTCGCAGTGCTCGTACTGTCACTTTCAGGTGTGGTTTTTGTCCAATTACTCAGACGGATGTATCGTTCTCATAAATAAAGCGTAATGAGCTCTTTGCGTTCGATCGGTGCGTATTAATCATTTGTGTGATTGGCGTTAACGTGAGCATTATGGATGTTTAGAGCGCACGGTAGTGTCGTGGCCAAGTACGTAGCTGAATTAGCAGTTTCAAAAATTATAGTAAAATAAAATCTATGGTACGTGGCAATAAAGTGGTAGAATATATGGTACGTCAAATGAATAGGTGTTGAAATTATTATTACATTTAGATGCAATCAGTTGGCGGACTAATGGTGTTAAACGATCTCTTATCGACAAACAAATTAAGAAGAATGTAAAGTTAGTTAGTGTCAATATTATGATTTTACTTGTAACCTGCTCCCGCTTTTAGTCAGCGTTAGCAGATAAAATATGTATTTACATAAATATAAATCAAGTTTTCATTTGTATATAATAATTAATATAATTTATACACAATACTTTATATCTGCATCTATAAGGAAGTGTTTGAATGTTACCAATACGATCATTTTTTTTATAAGTAGGAAACATGGCTGACTTGAGCCATTTTACACGGATCTTTGAGAACAGTTTTGACTTGGCCCGCGTTGACTCGATACCTCGCTTTGTATGTAATGAAAGTGTATTCTTCCAAAAACGTCATTTATCACAGCGAATTAGTATCGACATCTCTGTTAACGTTTCCCTGTTAATTAGCTCTATAGTCATTTACTGGTGGTCACACACATTATTATTTTGTGTTTGGTAACAAGTTATGTTAAAAGAAGTTTCTCTTTCATAAATTTCCCATAGAGAGCTTATACTTATTTGTTCAAAATAAGATGTTTATTTGTATTGTACACTTCCCTCGTAAATGTAATTTAATTACCAACGTTTTTGTATTTCGTTTGATAAGATTTTTTTACAAATAAAAATTGTGATGTCTATACTAATATATAAAGAGGAAAGATTTGATTTTTTGTTTGCATTGAATAGGCTCCGAAACTACTGAACCGATTTCAAAAATTCTTTCACTGTTCGGAAGCTACACTATCCGCGAGTAACATAGGCTATATTATAATAATAAAAAATAGGGATCCCTAATAAAACTCCAATAATGTAACCCAAGGTGTAAAAAAATAAGAAAACCGAAGCAAAGCGAGGGCGGTTACTCGTTTATAAATAAATACCACACACTGCACACTCATAGCACTAACTTTCGGAGCCTGTTCAATGGCAACAAATAATCAAATCTTTCCTCTTTATGATATTAGTATAGATTAGGGATGAGATGAGCGTGCCCAGCTAATCTCAGACTTATTATCCGAACAAAAATAGTGGTCCTAAACCAACCTAGTGAGGTTGGTTATTATTATTGGACAAACGAGTGCGTTTGTCTGACCATCCTTCACAGCCAATTTACCCCGAAACTACCCAAATGAGTTGAAATATGGTACTCAAGTACTTTTTATGATCCAAAGACAAAGGTATAAAATGCTTACTTTATAAATGAATTTTGAAAAAAAAATGTATAAAGAAATCAAAATAAAAACTTTTGCAAACCCTATTTCGTGGCATGTCAAATAAAAGGGCTTGTTGTAGGAGTTTCAAACATATTTTTGTTATCGTTCTGCAATGGATAGTTTTAAAATTATTCAAGAAAGAACGAAAATTGAAGACAAATAAATGAAAATGAAATGAAATGAAATTGGCCATTCGTCCCCCCTTATCTCCGAAACTACTGAGGCTAGAATTTAGAAAAAAATACAGAAAACAGTTCTTTACAAGATTTTAAACTTATCTCATTGTGGACTGAACACATTTTACTATAATACGAGTGAACTCTTGTTCATCTGAGTTCATCCGTGACTACGATCCATACAACTGGGTCGAAATAAATATCGTGAGTACTCGTATTATAGTAAAATAGTTCTTTACTTATATGTCCATTACAGAAAAACCTATAACAAGTCTATGGTCTCAAAAAAGCGGCAAAAATAAATAAAATTAAAAAATTATGATAAATAGGTAATCAATATACCCTCTCCACGCGAGTTTATCTCCCACTTGTCCAGTTTTTTCGTACTAACAAAGTGTCAATCGTATAGTACATTTGAGTGTTGCCCGAGCAAAATCTAAATCTAAGTGCACTTTACAGATCTCACTCTAAGACCAGAATTACGGGATTTTGCATACGTGGGTGTGTAAATACACACTTTAAACCCTAACGTTCTTGTTTATCTAAACTATATCCGTCTTTA
Source organism: Thymelicus acteon (assembly GCA_951805285.1). Classification (NCBI taxonomy): domain Eukaryota; kingdom Metazoa; phylum Arthropoda; class Insecta; order Lepidoptera; family Hesperiidae; genus Thymelicus; species Thymelicus acteon. Next base: position 17,467,231 of record OX638225.1, on the reverse strand, counting down.
TTTGCGCTTCAAGTGACCCGGGTGTATCGCCACACAAATTCAACGGCAAATTGATACCTGTCACGCAATACAAACACATCTCACTCACAACGCAATGGAAACTAGTTTTCGACTGATAACTGTGAGTTTCGAATATAAATTGCATCTAATTCAATTACATAGGTAGCTTACAAGCCAAAAATAATGGTTTTAATCGGGAGATAGCGTAGTTTAATTTACATCGATTTTAAATAGATTAGTTAATGGTGTGAAATTAGTCGGGCTGCTGAGTTCCGTTATGGGTTGCTGGTTTCCGTCAATTTACGGTCACTTATCGCGTGGGAGATGTGTGCTACCATGCTTAGTACTAACCCATTTACTTTGAATTTTAGTTAAAATAAAGCTAATAGTTAGAATTTCCTAAATACTGAATACTTAACTATAGATCAGAATTGAATTTAAATTAACTGTACGATTATGTTGGTACTACTTGCTACACATTAAGTTGAAGTTAATTAGACTTTGGGCTTGTTTCACAATCTTCAAGTAAGTCCGAAGTAAGCTATTCGTTGGTTAAGTTGACATTTCGTGTATGTAAAATTACACTTTAACGTCACTTTAACCGGCGAATAGCTTATTCAGGACTCTACTTGAAGATGGTGAAACAAGCCCTAGACTTCTAAGTTATTCAGGATTTGTTGCCTTAAAAGACTTTCAAAGTGAACAAATATTGGCTTAGATAATAATATGTTTTAACTGATTTTTATAAATTTAATTTTTTACGTTTGCGTAGATACCATAGAACTCCGTCGATTTTATGTTCTTACGTCTCTCTTTGATTTTCGACACGGAAGTTTGATCGTTAAGATATTATTGCACAATTATAATTTTATTATTTTATTAAACCAATTGTTTTAAATATAAAACCTTTAAACGAGCAATTCTTGTATAATCTGAGAATCAGAAACGGCTTCAACGATTTACATAAAATTTTGTATGCATAAAATTTAGTAATATTCAGTGTTTCGAGGACGATAAATCGATCTAGTTAGGATTTATTTTAGAAAATGTCGTTTTATCCGTGTTTTCTGGCAATGAAAAACTGTTACAATAGACTCTTCCTGACATCTATTGGCGAGTGGCAACACTAAAGTCACTTCCGTAGATGGCGTTATTAAGCAACACTAGCCAATGATTTTCAAAAAACACGATTTACCAAAAAAAATACCGAGTAAAGCTCGGTCATCCGGGTACTAATAAATTATATTACAAAGCACGTACATCATGTTATCATAAGTCCCATGTCAGTACCCGATATATCTACTTAACGCGGCCGAGTCGTGATGATAAAACGGTAACACGGACCACCCATTTGCCGGCCGACGCACCTCGCTTATAACTTACGGTTGGACTTGCGAGATCGCGTCGTGTGGATACGCTTTTAATCATAATTAAAACTATACGTTTCTAAATTTAAAAAAAAACACCAACAGTTTTATTGACAATAAACATAGCTAACATCCATCTTAATCTCGTTAGCTTTAAAAAAAAATCATCAAAATCGGTCGAATTGTTTAGGAACTACGATACCACAGACAGACAAACATAAACGTGAAATTTATAACATGACTCTATTTGAGTCGGGAGTTAAAAATCACTGACTTCAAGGAAACAGTTTTCGAAAAACATATTAATAATAATTTTCCAAATCGGTTGACAAAATTACAGTTTTGGGATTACAAATATAAAAAAAATGCTGAAACGGGTGGATTCGTATTAAACCCCGTACACATCTTTAAGTATTAAAATTATATACGCATATAATTAGTGGATACGCGTATAAAAATAGTCTTTTTATTCGATAAACAAAAACACATTATGAAAACTTGCACTCATGAATCAGATGTACTTTAGGTATGTTTTTGACGTTATTTATCACAGGATTGTGAAGTCTACCAATCTACACTTAATCTGAAACTAACCCAAGCCGAGCAACAAGGTAGTAAAATTATTATAACTTATGATGAGAATGATGTTTTTCAATAAAGTCGTATCCACACTAAGCCACCAGACGCTCCCATGTATATCATTGTAATTGGATTAAACGATTCTTTCTGTCATTGTTTTCTGCAGCCGCCCATTGTTCTTTCGGTTTTGTTTGTTTGTTTGCCGTCTAGAGCTACGGAACTCGAGCCTGTGTGCTAATAAGATCTAATGTGATTCAATATTTCATCCCGATAGTGACGCATTGATCTAAATAGAGGTCTCGATATATTATTACAATGGAAGTGAGATTACTCTAAGTACTTTATGTCGTTGGCTGTGGTGAAGGGTATAACTCATTCAGGTTCGATTTAATGCCGTTTCTTGAAATATTCGATTCAGGGTTAAGCAGTCACATAATTTTGAGTAATTTTACTCATTTTCATTTGGTATGGTATTATATAATGTGAATTAAAGAAGTAAATAAAATATAAAACGTGGATTTTTCAGAAAATAAATAATTATTCTTACCACGGGTTCCCTCTAGATCAAATCTAGACCTAACGGCTTTTGACATAAGAATTTTTTGTACAGTACTCGTATGATGTTGTTCAGCAAGGTGCATAGCCAGGAGAGGTTGCAAGTACTAAAAAATAATAGCTTTAAAAAACTAAAAACACGCTTTTATAGAAAATCCAACCAAAAAAATAGAAAAATTAATATGAATTAAGACTCGTGTAATTGAAAAAAAGCGTGGGGTGCTTTTTAAGATAATATCTTAAGATAATATTAAGATAATATCGTAAAAAGCGCATTAAAAGCGTATTTTATAGTTTTTTTTAACTATTATTTATTTTTTAATTTTTTGTTTGATTTTTTGAAATGATTTCTTTTTTCTTTCTTTTTTTAAATATTAAATTGTCATCGGTACGAAGTTTAAATGAAATCTGACCGTTTGAAGTGGGTCAAAATCAAGTCCAAAAGAGTCGGTTACAAAATACAAGTGATGTTAATATAAAGGAAGAACTTAAACCCCGAATTTGTAAACGACATAATATTTTGTACAAAAAATGATACCAAAGAACTTCCTAGCAATTACTTCCATACAAGACTCGCCGCGAACTCGGTCGCGATCCATAAATTCAGCTATTAAGCGCGCCGAGCGGGTTGCATCCAAATTGTAGATTATTAAACATTCGGTAAGCGATTCCTCTCACATTATACCACCGATCTGTAATTTAGTACGCCGGTTCGATTCCCGTGAACGGTATTTTCGATACCTGGACCACTTGTAATGATGCTTAATCGATGATTTTATTACAACCGACGAAATGGTTAAGTGGAGGTTAATAATTTATCGATGAAACGATTTTCGGATTTCACTTGTGCTGAAGTGTTAATATCAAAGTTCATATTGAATATTTGTGAAAGTATTAAATTATATTTCCATAATCGAATTTAATGGTCTACATGATAATAATAATGTACCTATCTATTAAAAACATACAATTATGTCATTTCATAGTTTGTTTCTTTAATGACTTTAATCTAACTACCATTTTTATCAAAAGTCTATGTCCGTCATGTTCGAAATATACAAACATACAGTAAGGGCTTGTTTCACCATATTCAAGTAGAGTCCTGAATAAGCTATTCGCCGGTTAAAGTGACGTTAAAGTGTCATTTTACATACACGAAATGTCAACTTAACCAACGAATAGCTTACTTCGGACTTACTTGAAGATTGTGAAACAAGCCCTAAGAATAGCTGAACTAAGAAACTTGTCAAGTAAACCGAAAAAAAAAATATATATTGTATTTGGCAAATTACCTTTCCAGTTCTTTGCAAAGGCGCATTCGCTAGTAAAATATTAAAGGCCTGAAGTTGATCTTAACATAAAAACAAGTACTTACGGGTCCAATATATTTATTGAATTCTCTTTTCCAACACGGAATAAATCAAGCACAAAATCGCATAAATTACGCCAACTGACCGCGTTCATCACTCGGTCAGATCGCTGAAATAAATCACTCAACGCGACGACAATCAATCAATCGATTCATTCGATCGATCCCATTCGATTCATCTCTCGATTAGACCGATTCGAATCGGCGCGAAACAATTTGAAACCCACTTATGAATAATTCTGCTATTGATATATGGTTAGGAACATTTGAAAGTGAGATTTGTGCTGTACAATAAATTTCAATTAATGTACCTTATTGGAGATTGTGACCCGTTGACGGTGTGCTTGGGGATTTACTGTTAGCACTAGTTATTCTAGTTATTTATGTATGTGTGTGTAGTGTAGATATACGATGTATGAGTACATGTATGTTACTATTTTTTTAATACAACAAGAAATAATGAACATTTCATATAATAAAATTAGAATGTGGATTTGAAACACAATGATGCGTTTTTAATTGTGAGAAGTTCCACCTTGTATAAAAAAAAGGTCAAGATCTTTTTTCTTCTTTTTTCCGGTTGCCATCCTTTCATTAGAAAGCTGTTAAATCCAAAAACAATATTTTGAAGAAACGGCAAAAAACCTGCAAATCGTGGTTTTTAAAGACAATGATACTAAGAATATTTATTCTTGGAAACACCATTGAATTTTTTTCAATCTTATAAGATCGTATCAGTCCATATATTTATCTTCTAAAATACCATAATAATGTACTAAAAGGTCGCTAAACTTACCGTTTTCTTTAGAAGTTTAACTTTTAAATGTTTGTTAAATTTATTACGAAATGCTTAACTAAAATTTTGTAAAGTAACCTAACTGCTTTATAGCCAAGACGAAATGGCATAACTGTCGTCAGAAAAATGCATCCACTCAGACAAATACCTAATACTTACATGATGACTGAGAAACAGAAGGCTCGCTATAACGAACGCACTTAGGAATAGCGTTGTTTGCATAGCGTTGATTCCTTACTTAAGAAAGTATCGTTTCTGAATACGGGGGTTAGACAATGAGGACTTAACTTCGAGTAATGGGCATGATGACAGATTTTGAAACACTGCACGTCGCTTGTGACGTCACGCCTCAGGAAAATAATAGACAAGATGTAATTGTCAATATGGTCATATTCATCTATTTAAAGAGCCGTGACGTAATTCGCGCTGATTGAGACTGTTTGGCGTTAAAGATATCATGGCGACTTGTCATATTTTGTAGTTTTATTTTATCAAAAATATTGTTAATCTCGCTCATAATAATACGATAAATGCGTGTTTTGTAATCCATTAATAGGGTTTCATTAAATAAATGCATAACTTTAGTCATTTTTATTTACTGTCATCATGCCTATTCCCGAGCGACATTATAGAGCAAGCAGGCCAACGAATTTTTCCAGCAATCCACAACTACAAAACCCAAAACCCAAAAAATACGATGGTAGTGACGACCCAGCGACTGCATCATCGATGTCAAATTCAGCTTGTACTCGTGCCCTCAGCACGCGACTGTCCGTCTTCCTAATGTCATAGTTCCATTTGTGTATTACTGGTAACGTAAATATTATGGCTCCTTGAGACATTGCAACAGATTTTAATAAAAATCGGTAATAGCGTTCCGCTTGCATTGTCTACTGGTGTCGCCCACGCCGCCGCCGGCTCCAGATAAATTATTAATAGTGAATTTGTAATGACTTGTAGATGAAACAGCACAGATGGTTCACTGTTTGTTTTTGTACCTTCTTGTTTGATATTTAATTTAATTTTATTTAAGTATAATTAGTTAGCGTCTTACGCCCCAACTCAGAGTCACTAACGGTTACTTAAATCGCTCCTTAGTGCAGAATTTGGATGGTGATTCTTTACTAAGGAACGATTTAAGTAACCATTAGTGACTCTGAGTTGAAGCGTTAGTAAGTTGAATAGAATAGTTTCTAAGTTTTTGAAGTGCGAGAGATTTATTGTTTGTTTATTTCATTGTTGCGAAAGAAACATCGAGATTAAATTAGAATTTCTAAAAAAATTTGAAATGTATTTGATGATTGTTAACCTTCGATTAGCCTACGGTGTTGACTATGTATCATAACTAAGCACTTTTTTATGCGAAGAGCAGAAAGCTTAGTTTTTAAACTGAGTACCTACTGAAACAGTTTTGAATTGTAATACGAAAAGTGTCAACAAACACGCTAAACTTTTTTAGTATTTAGTTTACTTTAAAATTTAAATAATACAATGTTCCTATTAGGGCGTGGTTACTTTAGTGTCACTACAATAATAATTTCTATATCTATATTTTTTACATCTGTAAAACTGTAACGCTTCTGTTAACTTTGCAATGTTTCTGTAAATTTAAAATTTTATATGAGACGTTTAACTACTTGCACCTAATCCTAGTACCTTAGTAAAATCCTTACTTCCATACTAATATTATAAATGCGAAAGTGTGTTTGTTTGTTTGTTTGTCCTTCTTTCACGTTACAACGAAACTTTGATATGGTATGATTTTTATGTGTGGAGATAGTTAGGAGAGTGGAAAGTGTCGTAGGCTACTTTTTATCGCGGCCGGTAATACATCTCATTCCCATGGGAAGATCGATATTTTGTTACTTGCTAGTTATTTAGTTCCGGGTTTTGTAATAGATGGCGTTAGCAAAACTAATTTGCAAGTTCTGAATCATAGGCATTTAAAAAATTGAATTGAATATTAAATTTGCTTTGGAATCGTTGATTTGGTTTTATTAATTTATAATATTTATAGTTGGAATGGAAGGTCGAAGAGCGTCATAGGTTTTACAGTTGGTTCCTCTAACGCCCCAACTTGGGAGTCACTAACGGTTACTTTAATCGCTCCTTAGTAATGAATCACCATACAAATTCTGTACTAAGGAGCGATTTAAGTAACCATTAGTGACTCTGAGTTAGGGCGTTCGTATCTTCTAAATTTTGGAATTGTTATTTATTCTTGCACATTTGAATACGCGGGTGAAGCCGCGGGTAATAGCTAGTTGTAATACGTAATTCTGTAACGCTTCTGAGTCTCAGTAGTTACTTTGCCTCCGTCTAGTCGGACCCATTCGGCAAACATTACGCACTTAGTCACAGCATTACAATAGCCCGTCGCCGCACATTTGAGCTATCGACGCCGCGCCATTTGCATAATTTGACACGAGTAGTCTGGCTCGTTGTGACACTTTGCCACATAAATTAGAACGGGGGATCATTGTCTTTAAATGTCCCATCATTTAATATAGTACTGCTCTTGACTTTTCGGATAATGTCACTACGCACGTTAGATTTTAATCGAAATACAATTCTTTTGTAGTGTATTTTGTAAGCCATTTACCACAGCGATGATATAATTTATAGATTGTCACGAACAAAAAAATTTAAAGTCATAATCTGAGATTAGAATTCAATTTATTTGCATACAAAATGGTGTGTTGTGATATTTTGAAATGTGGTTCAGTTATATTCAATTTGGTATCTATTAATGATCTGGTAACAGAATTAACTGTCCATAGCTGCATTAACTGCTTTTGAACTACGAATCAAAATTTGATCATTATTTAAATAATTTATATTAATAACTCTTTTAGAATGCGTATAAACTATCCAATATTCGCTTCTTGTATTAACCCAGCATTGCTTAACTCGCTTGTTTTATTTATTGACATTGATACCAAATGCATGCGCGCATAAAACAGAAAAAAAACTTGGGGTCAGATTTGTAGATAGATATTATTACTAGAATTGTATTATTTAAAACCATAAAATAAACAGATATTAACGACTTTGTTAAATGTTGACATCCGACCATAACTTGGACACTCGAAGCGTTGACAAAGACACATTTCGATTTTTAATTTCCCGATCTTATCTCTAGTTCCCAGTAAGTAACCATAATAAATAAGATTTTTTTAATACCACGCTTTTTGTAATACATATCGAGTTTATTTATTGGGATTGTCACCAACAAATCATCGTCTTTGTGAGCTTTCATTCCTATTCTGTATCCGACGATGTGTTTAAATTTATGCCGTTGTCGTTGTAGAACTAAAAATACTGGATCCGGCATTTTATTTGAAAAATTGAGCGTAGATGAAGATGAAAAGTCTACAAAATATTTTACGATTTTACTCACTGAAACGTGTTTAATTTTATATAGTTAAATAATTTGATTTGATTTTTTTCTTATATGATAGATGTTATCAATCTGAATTACAGATGTAATGATTGGATTAGAGAAATGTTTTATATCTTAGCTGTTCCATTTGTTTTGACAGACTTCCTATACCACTAAAATATCTCATCTTAACATTTTACAAGATTGAAAAAATGAGAAAACAACTGACAATCAAACCACACTGTAAAAGTATTAGGAAAATATATATTAGTACAATAATTTAAAATGTGTGTGTGAAAAACCATAGACCACGGTATGTCAAACTTACTTAGCCATTTAAATTACATTTTATATAAGTTATTGAGTATATGTATTATACTTATTCAACGTACCACATCCAGTACTCGTTTCCAAAGAACTTTACAAAATGTCAAAATATTTTTGCCCCCGGGCATTTACGGGTTAACTGGGGGGAATGCACATTTTGTAGGGCAATTGTTTGATAATTTTATTTATGAAGCGTGAGCTACTTCATAAACCCAATACAACTTTGAAGTACTTCCGAACAACAGTATTGTAAGGAATTTGATACTCCAATTTCAACTTTAATACCTTAAGATAAGATTTGTGTATTATTTACCGAAGTTGTTCATAACTTTGTTCTATACTTAAATAAAGTTCGGAACAGACTTGTAACAATCAACTTATTTAAAAAGTCGTTATTGTAGTCCGGGGCGCGACAAATCTTTTCAACGATTTAACGCGCCTCTTAAATTTGGATTTAATAGAATCTTACCGTAGGTACGCTCCATTAAAAAATAATATCACATTGTATTTCACATTGTATCAAAATTATGAACGTGATAAATATCAGATGATCATTAGGATGGGTTAGAAAAAATGTGAACCCATTAAAGGTGATGTGTTACCAACGGAACGAATTCGGACATATCTCGGCGTATTGATTTGAGAAGGAACAATGACTTAAAATATTGACAGGTGCGTTGTAAGAAAAAGTTGTGTACTGTAATTGATTAGTTTCAAATATAATTAAATATATTCGCAGAGAATAGGGAAATGGACTGTCAGACAGGCACGCGAATGACCTATTTTCCTTAAGATGACAAATGATTTTAATTGACAAAGATACATGGAAATGACCAGTTCTGCAACCAGTTCCGCTCAGATTAGTAAATATTTTTGTAATATTTTCTTTTTTGTAATATTTTTTTAAATATGACATGTGCTGTGTAGTTTCATCACGGCTTTTATTCTCCTTCATGACAAAGCTCTTTGCGAAAAGCTGGTTGATTAAAAAAATGACGTGCGTAACTGTATCAGTGATACCTATATGAATAAATGATTTTTAATTTGAATTTGATGGAATCGTAAAAACTATTAAACTTGAGGTTTAACATTTAGAACCGTGTGATCTCCGTGAATCGGTTTAAGCAGACATTACAATACAATAAGCTTTACGTATGTCGATGGCAATAAGGCGGAAAACGAATGTTACGTATATATCCGATTCTCCAAAAGTATTACAGCGTCAAACAAACATTCGCTCGCGTTTGAAACGTTAGTCACAACTTCAGAATTATGGTAATACGCGTGGAAGGAAGTAAATCACACCGGCCAAGGTTAGTTGTTGTCGGATATGTTGCATAAGTACTGGGAATTAGGTTATTGCCATTTGGAACAATAGTACGAGATTACAGCTGTTAGAACACTGACAATAAGGTTCCAGGTCATTTACACGTGAAACAGTACTAGAGGACACTCGTCATCCCATGCCTTAACTATTCAAATCAAATGCTGCGCCCGGGACTCCCCTTAAGTTGTGAGGTGTTAAGGTAACGTGGCTAACGTCCCAACTCAAACCCAGAGTCACTAACGGTTACTTAAATCGCTCCTTAGTACAGAATCACAATACAAATTCTGTGCAAAGGAAAGATTTAAGTAACCGTTAGTGACTCTAAGTTGGGGCGTAAGTGTGAATGACCAGATTTAATAATTAAAAACATTATAAACAAGACGAAAAGGTGTGTAGTTATCGTAATGATATTTTCCTTTCCCAAATTAAGTGATAATTAAAGTTCCACTGTAATTCATCATTACCAGCACGTTTACTGGCTGTATATCTAATTTTACTTTCCTACTTATTATAAACGCGAAAGTTTGCGAAGATATTTGGATGTTTGGGTCACCATTGCGCGATAACCGTTATACAGATTAAAGTTGAACTTGGCACCAGTTTTGCCAGGTACCAGGTACTGAATACAGCTTTGATCTACCGTAACGATTTTTAGTGTTTTTGGTACATTTTAGCGTATTTTGACCCACTCAAAAATTAGATTTTAGTATGAAAATACCTCTAATCTCATTAAATCTACTGTATTTTATTAGTATCTGTATTTTATTTTATTAGAATCTACGGTATTTCACGGAAGAATCTACCGTAATCCAATTTTTAGACCTGGCAACACTGCTTGGTACACAAACAGACCATGACTTAAAAAACTTGATTTGATTGTGAAACCACTGTCCCTAGTAGAAAAAAAAACTTGAATACCTACTTGTTCTGTACAAACATGCGTAAAGCTCATCTACAACTCCGTTGCACAGACAGTAAAATATCTGTACTTAAGATGCATTAGGTCGATCCCTTAACCTTGTAACTTTATTACGAATTTGATTAATGGATCATAAACGTCGGCTCAGATTATTCCTAGAGTAACGCACAAGTATGAAGCGATGTTTTGCGTACTAACGAAGCGGCATTGTTGCGTATGGGCGAGTAAAATCGAACGTGCTATGGATAGGTGGATGGTTTAATTTATAAACGTTGTTGTGGATTTCGTCATTGCTATGAGATTGCTCAATTCATGCTTTCGTGTATAAACATGTTTTATTTTCTGTGTCCAATATTTTTTTTTTAATCAAATCAAATGTTTTTATTCAAAATTGGTTTGCTTTACAAACACTTTTTGCAAGTCATGCAAGCTACGCCAATGCTTCAACAAGGCCCTACTGTGAGAGGGCCCGGGAGAAGAAGCAGCAAGAAATTACCGGGGTTTTTTTTTCTGCTCACAGTTACAGATAGCACTTATCAACTACTACAATCTACATATGTATATTCGTAAAACTCATGTCCAAGCAGTCTTGTCTTTAAATTAAATTCTTAACTTCAAAATATTTTTAGAATAAATCTTAAAATTTTATGTTTGCTGCTCATAAGATTTGTAGTGTGGAAAATTCTTCCTCACGAAGTGTACTCTTAAAAAAGTAAGATTTTACTCTAAGACTTTGTCGGCGTGATGAATATATAAGTGTATCCATGCCAAATTACGGCTTTCTTTGTTCAAAAGGTTTCTGAAGGTTTCATACGTAGGTAATCTATGGCTTCATACATATATTACCCGTCTCATATTACCATGGGACCTTTAAAATGGACAGAATGAGACAAAAAGAACTTTTAAGGTAGCTGGATTGGTAGGCACATTGCTAACTGGGCTATAAGGTCAGCAAAACCATCGCTACAATGTTGTAACTTGTACCGTACGCAAACAAATCCGAGCAAAATCGAACTACCATCCAACAATAGAGCGTCCTCAATACAAAATTGACAAAGGCAAAGTAAGACCGCGGAATTTATCGCCTACTGTCTCTGCTGACGGTACTCGTATACACTGTGACTAAAATGTTGAAAAACGCCCCTTGACACAGCATGTTTCGGATTTTTACAGCAGGTTTGTAGCGGTAATTTTATCAGAATTTTTAAAACCGAACGCAAAAAGAGTAGTATTATAATATAATGATAAGTTGGACGTGTCTGTGTGTTCGTCTTTTGCATCTTAGCTCGTAAACTAGTCATAATAGTATCATCATAATCTGCAATAGTTTAACCCCGTGTTGCTGATGGACCAACTATTTATGCACAATTATTGGTAACATATAAAGTGGAACGGGAATTCAAAAACTTGTACAGTCGTGAATTACCTACAACCTAGCCGCTCTCATTAAACTATACCTTTACATGTAGAGACATAAATTCCGACTTAGACTGTAACTAAACATGAAATCAGATAATTCTCTCGAGCAACCTGTACGTTACGTTAGCGCACATTAACTAGGAGTCTACAAGCTCCGCAACATTAACTCCCTTACTCCAGCTCGTGTGTGAATAACACGTGATTGTTGATGTTTATCGTTGTCCCATTGTTGCGACTGATGTTTTGTTGCGTTGTGGTAAATATTGAGGGTTTGGCAAAATGTATTATTCATACTTTGTTTTACCTGCTCTATAATTGTTCTCGTTCGTAGCTGCGTAGGTATCATATATGTTACTAGGCAAGTTACTGACTGCCCTGTAGCCTAGTTGGTAGCGACCCTGCCTGCGAAGCAAGGGGTTCCGGGTTCAATTCCCGGCCGGGGCTGATATTTATGTGACAGATAAATATTTGTGCTCGGGTCATGGATGTGATTGTGATGTGTTGTATTTGTCGTCCATGCCACCCGCGACACAGGTAATAACCTACTGCGGGGGTGTGAGTGTGTTAGCGTTTGGTTATCTTAATATACATATATATATGTATAAATTACGTGTCATTTTATTTGTCCGCGATGGACTCCTAAACTACTTAACCGATTTTAATTACATTTGCACACCGTGTGCAGTTTGATCCAACTTGAAAGATAGGATATCTTACATCTCAAAATAAAAAAAACTTATGACATAACCAAATCTGTCGGGGCAGCTAGTTTATTTATTTAAATATATAAGGCGAGTATAGGCGAGATATTTAGTAGATATATAAAACGTTAACCACAAGGTTTTGTTACCGATATTCCTCCATTACATAAATTCAGCCCCCTGGAACAAACTGTTAGTTGTGTGTCGCTCGAACAATATCAATAAATATCTCGAGTAATATTATCACGAACATCAAACATTTATCACGGGGATAGATAACAATCGACACCTGGTCTCTTAGTGCAGGAGCTGGGCGCCTATTCTTACAATATGATATTATTTCAACTGTGATATATTTCGAGTGATTTAATTTTATCAAAACGCTCATGGTTTGCTTCACAGTCTAATATGTTCACGGTGTTAAAGTGAAAAATTACACCAATAACATTAAAAAAACAGATACCTACCATTATATTACAAACAACATAATTACAGTTTCAACTCCACATAAAATTAAAGCAAAATTAATATATTAATTATTTCACTTAATATTTTAATTATTTCACATGGTGTATATTTTTATTCAAACTTAAAGTACCTAGTTTGTAACTTGACAATTTGGTGAGAAATTACTGTAAATCGAGTAGTGAAACCCTTTTTCATTGAATTATCTGCGTTTATAAATTCAACGTTTGTTTGTTATGAATTTAAAGTTCTTAAATAAAATAATGAGCTTCAAGGTCAGCTTGTAGAAAACTGTACCTTATTATTTTATTTAAAAATAAAACGATAAGAAGTCATATTAATTCTGAGATCGATCTTTTTTTAAAGTATCACACCCATCACCAACGCGTTGTAGTTCTACAAGGAATTACGGGACCCGTTTAAAAAAATCAAAATAAAAACCACTTTAATTGTATAAACCAACGAAAAAGCTGCTGTAAATAGTATCATATTTTATTTGGCAGTAATTTTGTGTGTTAAATGGCGAATGTTCAAGAATAAGACCTCACTAGTTTGTTGGAGTCGTTGGCTACTCCCGTTCAGAACAGATGCTTAGTAATAGAGTGTACAAGAGGTAGCTGATTCAGTATGATTATACTATGATAGCTAAGATGGACTGTATTTAAAGATCAATATCCACTCAATAGCCACCTCATAATGGAATTTTATCGAACCTGAGAAATCGGTAGAATCCTACAAATATTATGTGAAAGTTTATAAGTAAACTTGTTACTCTTTCAAGCAAAAACTATTGAACGGATTTTTATGGAATTAATACTTAAAATCCCGGAAAACGCTTATCCTCGGGCAGAGCACTAGACCTAAACAGAATTCGAATAAACTTTAACTGGGAGTCAGTTGATTAATGACGAAGTTTCTGAAGCAAAAACATTTTAGAAATTTAACAAAACTGAAAACCTCCTTTTTTTGAAGTTGGTTAAAAATTCTCATATTTTTAAAGGTAAAATGAGTTACAAGATTAATATTCATTTAGAAATGTTTTGCAATGTCGTAAACGTCTTTATTCTAATAGATATTGTTATAACCAAAAGTTTTTAAACGTACTTGACAACAGAGTATCACATTAGAATTAAAAATAATTACAATATTTGAATAAAGCCTTTATCTTTTGCTAATGTAGAATTTTTTACATGACCTAATACAACAGTTTCAAATACTTTTTCCTAAAAACATCAAATAAAATATATATCACGCTAAGTTAAAGATCTGCACCTGGCTCGTTAGGAGAGTTCGGTAGAGTTGGGTAGAGTTTGGTAAAGTCGTTAGTTACCCTCGTCCGTGTAAACAGATGCTTAGCGACAATAGCGGGTATTCGGTAGGCGGTGACGGGTAAACTGCGCTTCACGCGGTTTGGATGCGGTAGCGGGAGAAAGAGTTATGTGGATATGCCTAGAATTTTGTACGGAGTAACTTTATACTTCAATTTTAAATAACAGAGGAGCAGTAAATGATGAGATGCAGTGACATGAAGTAAAGTAAGAATTTTTTTATGGAAATAGCTGGCAAACTAGCTGGCGATCCACCTGATGGTAAGTGGCTATCGTCGCCCATGGACATTAGCAACACTAAAGGCATCACTGATGCGTTGCCGGCCAAGAAAGAGAGAAGAAAAAGAAAGAAAGAACTAGGTCTCAAACCCCCAGCCGGAACACGACGAGTCGTTTTACGGTTGACTCATGCTCAAGGGTGGTAGCTATCCAGGCGAACCCCATCGAGAAATAATAATAGTAAAAATAGTAATTAATTAACAATTAAAATAAATATTAACAATATAATCACTCGAGGGGCCCTAACACCAGCGGGCCGGATTTAGTTGCCTTTTACGACACCCATCCGGCATGGGATTGGGGTTCTTTATACAGGCGTTCGTGTTAAACCCAGCACAGCTCTTCTTTCTTGATCGCAATGCATCGGTGATGCCTTTGTATTGCTGATGTTCATGGACAAGGATAGCCACTTACCATAAAAAAAATCTTTATTGAGTATTTATGGAATAAGCAGAGTAATTGTAATTGCTTTTTGTTCGTTATTAGATTTAAAATTACAGAACACAACACGTACATACTTCTTTTCATAAAATAATATTAAAAAATACACTTAACTAAATCATTCAACATTTGTGATAGCTACTAAAGCATCCAACGACTCGTCCATACTATTCCAACATGGGACTAATCCCAACAAATTATACTATATTATTCGTGAATGACGATAACAATTTATCTTCGCCGGCCACAAAGCGAAGGAAAACATTGTTCACAATATTGACACGTTTTTGTCGAAGCACGCTCTGGGGCCCGATGGACCATGGACCCCCCACTTAACTTTTCATTGTCTCCTTAACGTTGCAGTTTTGAAGTGTTAACAAGGCACTGACGCACAGCGATTTCAAGTTTAAATTCAAATGTTGAACAATACGAAGCAATCCTTTTTTCGAATTGAATTAGTTTAGAATAATTTTGTTTAGGTATATTAATTAGTAATTGTTATCGCGATGATTGTTTACTTACCTTCTACTGATAGCATTTTTTTCCTTTATGTAAAAGAGCTATTTAACTTTTTTCTATATATATAAATCTCTATATAAATCTGTTCTCTTCCTAACGGCAAATAAGCGCGAAGATTTTCAATTCAATGAGTCTATTTAAATAATATTAAATGGCTATTGCAGCTTATGAAACTGTCAGGAGCAGACCGCGAACGTAACGATTTTATTTTAAAATATAGTAATATCATATTTTGGTCAACAACATGTTACAACATAATCTTTAATTAATAATTAAAATAAATGGAGCACATTCAGAATCGCTCTCCGCCATAACTTGCGACCGCGAACAACGTTGCACATTCGCTCTAACAATATTTTGAGAGATCGTGTCAAATGATTCCATTATTTGTTATTGTGTTCGAAAGCAGTTCAATTGTCTGTACAGAGTGCGACACAATTACGTTCAAGATGAAAAATATAAAGTAAAACGAACCTAATTCCCTGGTAATAATGTTACATTTTGTTTAAACGCATTAAGATTTGTGAATGATGCGATTCTTGAAGTGCAAATCGTGAATGTATGACTGAAAGTCATTCGTCAAGGTGCTTACCGCTTTGTGGTTTTTTTTCGCTTTTGTCAGTAACATATTGCTGTATCTCATGATCATAAGTATCTTTGGAACATTTTCGCAATAAGCACTTAACTAAGAAACTTATCTTAGGGTAACTGAAACCCCGAGTAATAATGTGATTTGTTACAAACCAACCTAGTATTTTTTTTATTGTAAGGAATGTTTTTTACATTACACAATATAAAATTGACAGAGTAAAGTAATTTCATTAAGTGACTTATTTAATGAGGTTCACCTGTAAGTGGAATATTAAAGTAGAATATAATATAATTTGAATTTTGTGCAATTTTTTCATTTAATTTCAATTACTTTTTATACTCCACACACATAATTGGATGAGTTTATCCCATACTATAGCTACGAGTATGTAGAATTATATGTGTGAGGCATAACCATTGAAGCGACATGGAATCATAGTGCGGACGAGTGTTTATAAGTTGTTAATTTTAATTCACTCAACATTATAGTTTAAAATTAATCCAATAATTTTTTTTCAGTCGTAATACGATTAACAAAACATAAAATTGTCTTAAGATTTATATTTTGGTTTCAAAATTGTCATCATATCAAGACTCCGTGGTACTGCAAGCCCTAGTATAAGCTTATATATTCTAAAAATCAGCTTACAAAATGCATAAAGAAATATATCGTATCTTTATAAAACTAGTACCTAAAATTCTGTGGAAAATCTAGTATGACTTAGGTACCTACATTTAAAATGATTACCTTCAGTCCATCTTAACATTAGGTCTTGGGAACCAGGTTTAAAGAAAATGGTTTCGGTTACAATAGATATGGTTGCAGTGCCTGTTAGAACAAAACACCAAATAATTATGCCTCATTTGTAACTGTCATGTTTAACTTACGACACAATTGCAACTTGTTTCTATGTAAGAATTAGTAGTTAAATGTTTTTACTTCGAATACGTAACGTTACTTTATTAATGTGATGACTTCCTTCCAACTGATATTATATGTAAAATTGTAAATGTGAAAGTTTGTATGGATAGGTATTTGTTACTCTTTAACTACTAACTACTAAACGGATTTTGATAAAATTTAGCATACAGATAGACCATCTAGAATAAGACAGGATACTTTTATCCCAGAAAACGCGGACAGAGAATTTGTTAACAATTATTTTCCGCTTTCATCTAAGTATTCTTTCTTTATTTTTTCTTCATTCACTCCATTTTCTTGTCTTTCACTCTTTGGACTACTAATTCTTACTAAATTCTATGGGCAACGGTGACCACTTATAACCATACGGCTCATCCGTCTGATTCATAGCTATTCAAATAAAATCAAAGCTTTCAGATTTTATTTCGCATGCAACAAAAACATTTAAAAATAAAATTTGAAGTCACTTTTTGTTACAAATACATAACCGAACTTGACAAATCATTGACCGAGATTCATAAAAGACAGATCCTACTGCTTCATTGTGCAGACGGATAAATTCTCACAACCCAAAAAAAGTCTCACGATTGAGCAAAAGGGATGCTCCAAAAACGATAAAAATACAAAAAGGAGAAGACGAAATCATTAATCAAAATTTGGATCGCAAAAAATTTAACGTCGCGTGGGCGAACACTCGTAGCGTTAAATTTGGTCAAGTGTGAATTGGTGTTTTTACATGATATGAAACGAACCATTTTTAATAATTAAATAACCGAAAAATGAGAACAAGACCAATCTGATAGTACGTAGTTACCGTCGTATGGAAATGGGTTGTCAGAAAGAAAGAAGAGTGAAGTGAGAAAAAAACGAAGAAAAACAAGAAGAAAAAGAAGATTTATTTCATTATTTTAAATGTAAATATTTTACAAAATACACATAGCGAAATAAAAATGAAATGAAATGAAACTTCATTTTAATAGTTTGCGGATTAATGGCAAGTTCAGTTTTCAATTCTCTAAAATTGTGGTTATATTTGCTAGTCCGGTAATCGAACCAAAATAGCTCGGCCATGCAATGTTATCTGGGCTACATGGTGTTCCATTTAGGTAAATATTTACAAGTAAACATTAACAAGTAAACATTAATTATTGAGTCGCGCGTGCGCATCCCTCCGTGCGGGCGCGTGTTTAATTATTTGTTACCGGGGCGCTAATTTAAATACAGCGCGTAATTATGTCGAGCGTTGTGAAATGCAGTGCGTGTAACATTGTGATAGACGAATTGTTGGCGTATATACAGAACAAAGTGTCTGTAGCTGATGAACAAACGTTGGTGCGGATATGTACTTCGTCATTCTCGAGGGAAGAGATTGCCAAATCAAAAGATTTACTGTTCGATGCTGTTCCAAATGACATCGCAAAAATCAAGCGGAAGAATAGAGGGAAAGAGGAAAGAGATTTGACAGACATCATAAACTTTTTCAAGTCAACAGAACCTGATCTCTTCCCTATTTTTGTGGCTAGGGATCTAGATAGACTCCCACCACTCTTGTATGACCATGTTGATTGTTCAAAGTTACTAAAAGATGTATCCAGAGTGCAAAATGACATGAAGGATGTTAAGGCAAACTACGTCACACAAGAGCAATTAAGTGACTTAAAATCAGAGTTTTTAAAATTGAAAAATGAATTATTGATATCATCGTCGCCTATGTATAATGTGAACAATAAGAGAGGTGCATGGTTAATGGATAGTGGCCCCATAGGACTACCACATATGTTAAATACATCGGTACAGGATCCCAATATAAATCAAAAAGCCCAAGTCGAGACAGATATTTCTACACCGATGCGTAAAAAAATGATGAGGGTAGATTCAAAACAATTTGAATGCGAGCGGCTAACGGGTGCAAGCCCGCCGAGCAATAACGTAGCGGTGTCTACATTGTCGCAGACTTGTGCGATTGGTGAGATGCCGGCGATCGAAATAATACAGTCACCGGCGAATGGCGCGGCGGCACAGCTGACTGGCTCGAGCGTACAGATGACTCGGGACGAAGTGACAAGCGATGAAACAACCGCGAGAAGTACTCGCTCAGAGGTTGTTAGCGTAAAGCAAAATAATATAAATGAATGTGATAATGATTCTGGTAAAGGCTGGCAAAAAGTGACAAAGCGAAAAAAACCGTTGAGATATCGTTATCACGGTATAGCAGGCGTATGCCGAGATAATGAAAGTAAATTTAAGGCTGCCGACAGAAAAGTACCTATTTTTATAAGTAGGGTGCATAGAGATACCACAGACACAGATATAAAAGACTATATTTTTAGAAAGACTCAGGAAGCTATTACACTGGAACAAATATCCACGAAAAGAGACTATAATGCCTATAAATTTTTTGTATCAATTGAGAAAGTGTCATTATTCCTGGATAGCCAACTATGGCCACAGGGCATAATATTTAGGCGTTTTGTAAATTTTAAACAAACGAAAGCGAACGGTAATATGACCGTGTCCGGCGAAGCTAAACTACATAATGGATAGTTGTTATGAATACAAGTTTGTTAGCTTCAACTGCAAAAGTATAAAGCGCTCCGTGGAATATGTGAAACAACTATGTAGAACATCACACTTAATTGCTCTACAAGAAACATGGCTATTGCCAGATGACATCAATTTCTTGAATAGCATTGACATGGACTACGGATGCACCGGTACGTCTGCAGTGGACACGGCGGTGGGCATGCTCCGAGGCCGTCCCCACGGTGGCACGGGAATTTTGTGGAACAAAAAAGTGTTCAGTAACGTCACGGTGGTGCAATGTGACAACGCGCGGATGTGTGCTATTAAAGTGATATTGGAACAAAGGTCATTCTTAGTGTTCAGTGTTTACATGCCCACGGATTGTGCAGTGAACCTTACCGAATTTACGGACTGCCTCGGGCGGGTAAGCGCTATAATTAATAATGAAAATATAGAAACTGTTTATTTACTGGGTGATTTCAATGCTCACCCGAATGAGCCGTTTTATACGGAATTGACTAGTTTTTGTGACGAAGCGGGCTGGTTATGTGCGGATACTAATATTTTAGGGTTAAGTTCGAACACATATAGTTTTATTAGCGAAGCTAATGGTTCTAGGCGCTGGTTGGATCATTGTGTGGTCACTAACGCTGCCATGCAAACCATTATGTATGTGCATGTGGAATATGATGTGTTGTGGTCAGATCATTTCCCGTTAGTAGTAAGGTGTAATTTGGACTTCATTAAACCTAAATTGTTAAGTAATTTAATCAACCCCTGTAGTAAAATACGATGGGGAGACCGATCTATTGAACAAATTGACATGTATAGTAAATTATGTAATGACCAATTAAGACTAATTGAAATTCCTTATAATTTATGTGAATGTTGTTATATTGTGTGTAATAAACTTGACCATAGAAATATTATTGATAAGTTGTATATTGACATAATTAATATTTTACGACGAGCAGCTCAGGATAGTTTTTCTTGTAGTGATAGGATAACGAATTATAGAAAGAAGCCGATAATCGGTTGGAATAGGCATGTTGGTCCGGCTCACAGGGATGCCAGGTGTAAGTTTAAGCAGTGGCTTTGGTGTGGTAAACCAACGTCTGGTCAAGTATGGGTGGACATGCAGGAAAGTCGAAAGGTGTTTAAATCTCGATTGAAATGGTGTCAAAACAACCAAGACCAAATCAAAATGGACATCCTTGCATCACAACACACCAAGCATGATTTTCGTAGTTTTTGGAAGTCCACAAATAAGCTTAATACTAAACCGGGCTTACCTGCGAGTATCAACGGTGTTAGTGAGCAGAGGGAGATGGCTGAAATGTTCAGGAGTCACTTCACTGTGACATCACCGCTGGGTCCATCACAGGTCGGCGTCGAATGTGAACGGAAGGTTCAGGAGTTTGGTGCGAGATTTACGGCAAATGATGTTAGGCAGATAATTAAATCGATGTCACGTGGTAAGTCTCCTGGGCACGATGAACTGAGCATAGAACACCTAAAACATGCTGGCCCTCACATGCCGCGTGTATTAGCTATGCTCTTTAACCTGTGTGTGGGGCACTCGTACTTGCCTGCGGATATGCTCAGGACGGTGGTGGTACCAATAGTGAAGAATAAGACCGGAGACATAAGTGATATAAACAATTATAGACCGATCTCGCTTGCCACTATAATATCTAAAGTGCTTGACGCCTTGCTTAACTCTCATCTTGACAAACACCTTAAAATTCATGATAATCAGTTTGGTTTTAAAGCAGGACATTCAACAGAAACAGCTGTATTGTGTTTGAAGCAGGTCGTCAAGTACTATACTGATCGAAAGACACCAGTCGTTGCTTGTTTTCTCGACCTCTCGAAAGCGTTTGACCTGGTGAGCTATGACATCCTGTGGAAGAAGCTAAATGCCTCTACGATGCCAAGTGAGCTTGTAGATATTCTAAAATTTTGGTACCAAAACCAGGTCAACGTTGTTCGATGGTCAGAAGTCTACTCAGCGCCGTATAGGTTGGAATGTGGAGTGAGGCAGGGAGGGTTGACCTCGCCAAAACTTTTCAACCTCTACGTAAACGACCTAATCGAGGAGCTCAGCAGCACACACGTCGGCTGTCACATTGATGGAGCCAGTGTAAATAATATTAGCTACGCTGACGACATGGTGCTGCTCAGCGCCTCGGTCTGTGGGCTGTCTAAACTCATAGGCATCTGTGAAAAGTATGCTCTCAGCCATGGCCTTCTCTACAATGCCAAAAAAAGTGAGTGTATGGTATTTCGGGTCCGAGGGGAATGTCCAGGTGACATACCCACCATCAAACTGAATGGCAAGTCACTCACAAAGGTGCAGCAGTTTAAATACCTTGGACATTGGGTTACATCAGACCTAAAGGATGATGTAGACATGGAGCGGGAGCGTAGAGCGTTGTCTGTAAGGGCAAACATGATCGCCCGCAGGTTTGCACGCTGTTCCAGGGATGTCAAAATTACTCTTTTTAGAGCGTTTTGTACATCACTGTACACGAGCAGCTTGTGGGTGGATTACACAGTGAAACAGTTCAACGCCCTGCGCGTTCAATATAACAATGCTTTCAGGGTCTTGCTGGGGCTGCCTCGATTTTGTAGCGCATCAGGGATGTTTGCCGAATCGCGTGTAGACTGTTTTTACACTTTAATAAGAAAACGATGTACGTCCTTGTTGCGCAGAGTCCGGGGCAGCCCGAACAGGATCTTGAGAGTACTGTCGGAGAGGTATGACTGCCATTATCTTAATCACTGCAGTATGATACACATGACCTACATATATAAATAAATAAATAAATTGTGTTTTTGTAATTGTGACGTGAATTGTGAATATAATGCAATTAATAAGTAAATTTTATATAATGTGTATGACATGTTTTAATTTAATCTATTGTAATTTAATTTTTACTTATTTAATGTAATTTAATTTAATTTAATATGTTATGAATGAATTGAATGAATTAATTGGTTTGAAATTGTAATGATATGATCCTTAGATGGTTGAATTAAATGAATTATTATTATTATTATTATTATTATTAACTTATACTAAGTGAGAATTATTAAAAAAATGCGATGGATTTGGCACAACTCCAGCGAATCTTCAAAAATGAGCGACTTTTTTTGAATTTTTAAGTTCTGCTCAACCGAATATTGAATCGGGACAACAATAAAATATGGAGCGAGATCCGCCGGAATATTAATGATATTCCGCGCCCGGAGCTGCCCTTTGTTCCGAGGAACTCGCGTTGGTGATTCCTTGAAATCTATATCAAAAATGTCTTTTATTTCTAATATTTAGGTATC
Organism: Thymelicus acteon; assembly: GCA_951805285.1. Lineage (NCBI taxonomy): Eukaryota > Metazoa > Arthropoda > Insecta > Lepidoptera > Hesperiidae > Thymelicus > Thymelicus acteon. The sequence continues at coordinate 17,444,083 of OX638225.1, read as the reverse complement.
ACAGCTGTGAAGCTTTTTTAGTTCTGGGTTTTATTATGACATTTTTTAGAGTTTATAGATTTATTACTCCAATACTTTAACAGTTACCGATCAGATGGTTTTAAGCAGAATCGAGCTACTCATGCCATTAAATGTGTAGAATATGTAACAAATAGTGTAGTTAAGTCAATTATAAAAAAAAACATGTTAAGATTTTGTTAATGATTTCAATGGATATGGCCATTGGAACAATTATTATTTGATAAAATATTATTCATAAAAAAAACGTTGCGAAATCTCTCTCTATTTCAGTGCGACAGCTTTGTGTGTCGAATAATATTCACTAGGCATTGCAGCATTGATCCAATTAGACCAATTTAAGTACATTTTGAGTGCAGGAACAGAACACTTCTTGTATTTATATTTATCAGTGGTTGTTACAAAAAAAATCGTTAAATATGAAGTCAACAATGCTGAAAATATTAATATTGTTGTAAGAATTTTTGTACGGTTCACCGTTGTCATTAAAAAATGTCATCATTATTAAAAAATAATCAATAATGATCAAATAATAATGCTGAATTTAAATGATAAACCTTTACTTCCAAATGCAACAGCCAGCGCCATCTATCCGACATAGCCTGAACCACGTGGACAAGTGGCAAGTGAGAGACGCGCGCGCAGCGCCCGGCGCCGGGTGAAGCTACGAACTACTCAAATGAATGACTTCAACGCGCTAACTTTCGTACGTTTATGCATTCCGAGATTTTCATGCTTCAATGTAATGCTAAAAACATAAATGCAATCAACGCTCTGCCCGTGTTTTTGGAATAATAAGTATCGTATAACTATACCTGAGTGCTAAATTTCATGCAAATCCGTTGAGTAGATTTTGCGTGAAAGAGTAACACGCATTATACAAACTTTCACATTTTACAGTATTATAATAAAATTGTTTTATTTATTTATTTATTTAACACTATTGTTTGTGCACCAAAATATAATACACATAAAGATCAGAAAGATAAAGAGAAAAGAACAAATTAACACACTAATAAAAGAGCAGTGACAAAGATAATGTATAGCCAAGAAAAGGAAAAAGGAAAGAAAGAAGACAAATTAAGAAAGCAGATAGTGTTCTTTAAGCAGTCTTTTAAAAGAAACTATGTTTTCTGCTTTTCTTATTGTTAGAGGTAAAGAGTTCCAAATATGTATAGCAGTCAGAGTGAAGGATTTATGAAGGAATGAAGAGGTGTGTGAAGGGGTCAGTAAATATTTATTTATTTATTTATTTATTTATTTATGTACACTTTATTGACCACAATATAAAATATTGAAGAACAAATGGCGAGCTTAATGCTATTGCATTCTCTACCAATATTATATTATAAATATTAGTTATATTAGGATTTTAAAGTTTTTATAAACATAATTATTACTATATTTATATACCTAACCTGTAGGGCAATGGTTACTATGCCAGTTGCCACGCCGATCGGCGTATCCTGGGTTCAATTCCTAGCGAGCCACTTTGTATGAATTTAAATTTATGAATTTACTGTTTTTAAATTTCTGTTCTCCATCAGTGTATGTGTTGGTGTCTTTGTGGACATGCTGGCTAAAATGGCAGTAAGCAGACCACATCGCTAGGAATACCGATAAACCATGGTCAAAAGACCTCGAATGGCGGCTATATCGTGGAAAAAGGAAGATATATCCCTGAACAGGTGGACTGGCGATATAAAGAAGACAGCAGGAAACCGCTGAATTCAGAGTGGGCCCTCTGGTGCTATGGGACAGATCTTTAAATAGAATTGTTAGATAGATAGAATATCTCAGAAATAGGAAGAAGGAAGGAAAATAAGAAATCATTAAAGACCAAATTTTTATTTGAAGTAAGTGTCAATTGTTTCCCTGAAGTGGGGTAGAATTTCTTAAAAATTTTGAGTTTTTTCTGTTTCGAGTATTTAATGGTAAATAAATAAATGGTGATAGAGTCATGAGCACCGGAAAAGTCTGAAATTTGGTTCATACTTGAGTTTTACCAATTTGCGCTACACCGAGTAGCGAACAGTACGCTACGAGAAATATTGGTAATGGGATTTCCCAAACAATGAATTATCTATTAATATATTGTTAGCGTTACATCAGATCCATTTTAAACGGTTTTATTTAGCTTACCCTGTTTGGGTCAAATCTTGCGAGTCTATTAACCTACTTCCACATATCCTATGTAGTAGAAATTTTATATATTGATTAAGTTCTGATGACAATCAGTTTTGGCTTCAAGTCGAGGGAAATCCTTAATTTTGTTGTCTATGCCATCCGCGGCACAGGTAATAAGCTACTGCAGGGTATGAGTGTGATAGCGTTTATCATTATTATTATATAATAATTTAAACTATGAAATTAAATTAATTAAGTTTAATAAGAGAAGTATTAGCCGGCTGAAATGGCATTGGGCTGGCCACATAGTGCGAAGGACCGATAACCGTTGGGTAAGAAAGGTCATCGAATACCGCCCATGTCTCGGAAAAAGGAGCATAGGACGCCCCCCGACCAGGTGGTCTGACGACCTGAAGAATACAGCGGGCATCCGCTGGATTCATAAGGCTCAGGGCCGGTCAGAGTGGCGCAAGTTAGGGGAGGCATATGTCCAGCAGTGGACCTCCAAGGGCTGATGGATTTAACAAAGCAAGTTAAATAAAAGCTTGTAAGAATTTGCTGTTTAGTATTCAGTTACCAAAACACATTAAATACAAATAAATTTTCCAACATGAAAATAATTTAATTAAATATTCTAGTAAGTATCTCGTGTATGTATGTGTAAAATTAATTTAAACAAGATCGTATAGTTTTGGAATCTCATTGAATATCTAATTAGAGTCTTACATCTTGACCTGTGCTATGAATAATACGCAATCTCTCAGTGGGTGTTCAGAGTTGCCAAACGTGATTATATTAACATTAAAATTTCATTAACACACCGAATTATGTTTGTCTCGATCTGTCGCAACTGAATTAATAAAACAAACACATAAATTAATTTTTCGTTCATTCATGGTTGTTAATTTCTTTCTTTATTTATTCACTGCGTAGAGTCTGGTTACTCTAAAGTCATAATCTATGTCGATAAAGTATTTTTACCGACTTCAAAAAAGGAGGAGGTATTCAATTCGACTGTATTTTTTATGTTTGTTACCTCAGAACTTTCGACTGGGTGAACCGATTTTAATGATTCTTTTTTTAATCGAAAGATGGTGATTGTCACGTGGACCCACTTAAAGAGCTAGAATCTGACGAGTAGTTTTTGAGTTATTTTGAAGTCGGTTATTTTTTTCTTGGTAAAATTCTATTTACTTTTACAAATATTAAGCTATAATTTTTCATAGACTAAATATGTGTATGTTAAAACAAAACATGTTAGGTATACCTATTAGGAAACCCGCCCGGGAAAAGCGGTTTTCGAAAAATTTAAAACAGATTATACATCCAAATAAACTTACATTTTTTTATATGTATATTGAATTGGGAAATAAGTATTTCATTAATTTAAGCAAAGAGAGTTTGTATGAAATTTTGTATTAATAATTTTTATATTTGTATGAAATGTTGTTTGTATCAAATTGGTTGATGACGTAAAAACATTAAATTTTATAGATGGTAGAAACTCTATATAGATCGCTCGAGCCGGTACCGTCGTCTGACCTATTTCTTCCATGTATTGTCTAATAAGTCGTAGAGTTAAGTATTCCGATTAGAAGTGAATTAACAAAACAAATACCGGTTGCCGGTCACACTATTAAAAGGGGCGACCATCATAATATTTAATAACATGACTTAATGTTACTAACGTATAATAACTATAAACTAATATTTTTTTTTTAACACTTCACACTCATAGCCCCATACTAAGATTCCCTGTGTCGTAGGTGCCATGGACCAACACACTAGACAAAGACATTCACACCCAGACCGAGAACAGAAATTCAAACTCATCATTCAAATTTTTACCTCACTGGGAATCGAACCCAGGAACCTTGGTGCGTCGATCCGGCATGGTAACCATTGCGCCACACGGGTCGTCAATATTCTCACTAACATCGAACATTAGAAGGACCTTCAGTCATATTCGAGGTTTGTCAAAGATGTTCATGGGCGGCAGGAGGCACTGTTAACTCATTAGCTATCTTCATTACAAAAAATTAACATCTAATACTAACAGAATTTACTAACTGACTACAGTTCCTCCCACACTCCTATTCAAGGTTTCAAGTGTGCCTGGGCGGATGGAGACTGGCATTTCAAGCTCGATTGCTACCCTTATCACATAAAATTAGTGTTATCACATAATAAGGGTTTGATTACATAGGTTTATAATTCAAAATTCAAATTCAAAATGGGGTCAACATTTAATTTTCGTATTTCTATTTATACCTTCCTATGTAAAACTATTATCATTACGATAAATATTTTAATTTTTTTGTTATTTTATGCAAAACAAAAAGAGTGGCTTGAGAGCCAGTTCTTTCTTTCTTTTTCTTGACCGGCAACGCATCAGTGATGCCTTTGGTGTTGCTGATGTCCATGAGCGACGATAGCCACTTACCATCAGGTGGATCGTCAGCTCGTTTGCTGGCTATTTCCAAAAAAAAGTGTCAAATGTTAAATGCATGTACATATTTCTTGCTTGGCAGATCGGCGCCGTTGCAAAGATGTGCAATGGTAGATACCTAAGGCATTGAGTCTTTTATTATTATTTTTGTTAATCATTTTGATGAACAGTGTCGTCTAATTCATAAATAATGTTGCCATCTTATTTCTAGTAGTATGTTGGTTACTATTATTATTTAAATAAAATTTTATAAATTAAAGTAACAATTTTTTTCTTATTTAGCTTTTTGTATGCAACATATATTTGTGAATTTGAAATACATTCAATTAAAAAAAATCCTAGATAGTCGTAACGCAAAACCGACAACCATTACATTGCTCAGAGGTTATTAAAGTGATACGATGTTTACTTAATAACATCTATATTTATAATGCTCTTGAGATGAAAAACGTTTCGTTTTTTAGAGACTAACATTGGTAATGCACAGCCGGAACGGTAGCTAGACAAATATCAAAGAGCTCTCGAGATGTTTACTCAACACTGATGATACTCGCTACGGCGTATTAATTAGCGGGTAAATGGCATATGTCACAGATCCCCCTCTTACGCGGTGTGATCTAAAAACCCCCACTTTTAGAGGACAGTCATTGCCCCCCTATAACGGTTCAGGCGGAGCTTGGCCGGCACACGCCAATCGCGGGGAGCGGTGCGCGCGCGCCGATCATCTAAACGAATGATCTAGCGTACATGTCATTTTGCGAGCATCCGATTGGTCCGTGATAAAATATTTCGCCGTTCCGACAATTTCGGCGACGCTCTAGTTTCGCGCGAGCGCATGTAGATTTATCGATCGTTAAAATGCCATCCCACCTTTATTACTTCTGACATTTTACGCAAACTTTGACCCACATACTCGGAATCCTTTTAATTTTTATACAAAACCTTGTATTTGTGTTTCGTAAAGGGAACCGCTACTCGACCTGGAAGCCCTTTACGAAACAACCATACCCATAGAGGCCATCAATAAAATATCGAGAGAGGCACCTGCGTTCGAGACCAAACAAATAAATTACGGAGAAGCGACATGCCGACAAAATAGCCGCGCGCGTACTCATACGGTACGTGTTTTATGGTCCGAGAACGCATAGAGAAAGTAACGGCAAATCGTGAACGCGACCTTCCCACCCGGTGCCCGCGTACCGACTGACAGATGAGCGCGGTTTAACCTCTGATAATAAGAGAGAGGAGGAAAGGTATAGAGGCTGCGGTGGGCGGGAGAGGGACGGCGAACGTGTCTTCTTCGGTGATCGTGAAGTGTAAGATGATTGTACAGTCACACACGGACCACATCCGAGTGAGCTTCGGGACGGTTTAAAAAACGGACCCGCGCGAATCGCGTTGCGCGTACGCACGGCCGCGCGCGATCCTATTTTTAAATCGCGCGGCATTTTGCAAATATTTTACACAACCATTTTCACAGTAACTTATTATTTTTCTGGACGCTACTTGTGCTCTGTGTTTCAAACTAGTGATGTGCTCAAGATGAGATAGTAATAGTATGACAAAACAGTTGAGTGACAGAAGATTGTAACTTCCTTATTCACCAACTAACGTCACGGGGGACTTGCGCCTATCAGATAAAACAGCCAACGTAAGTCAATTTATTATTTATCTTTAACTATTACATATAAAAGGAGTCATGTAACGTTTTTTTAATAAAATTTTCTTGTGATTTTCAGCTTCATTCAACCTTAAATTATATTTCATAAGTAGGTATCTATCAACTACATTTATGACTCGTATTTAAAATATAATGTATTGACATCTCAAGCCTAATTTTTTACAGTATAGAGTAAGATTTAACGAAATGGATACAAGGGCGATTAAAAAGTTAAAATCTGTCATTACCTATTTTAATATTGATGACAAAACAATGCGAAAACTATTAAGTACCTAGTTAAAACATATATATAGATATCGTAATTGTTAATTTTTAAATCGACAGACCGTAGGTTATATTGACTTGATGTTTAATAACATACTTAAGTTGTTAGACAATTTTTTTCATTGTTAAATATCTCGAATAAACAAATTCAGTCAGTATACTTAAGTGCATTTTAAATACTTGTAATTAGCAGTATTTAATTATCTCCTTACAAAAGATAAAGCATTAGTAATAGGAACTATGTAATATTCGAAACTTCTGAAATAGATTACTCACCAATCTCAGTTCACGCCGATCAGAGAGAGGTTAAAGGCCGGTCTTCCTCGGAAACCTAAAGCCTTAAATTAACTGGAGCCTGAATAGCCTTAACTAACAAATATGTACTTGAAAATTCAACTTTGTTATCTGCTAATACAAGTTAAAATCAATCAAATGCAAATGCAATCAAGTGTAGCATTATTTATATATATTTGAGTGATCCCTAACATATGTCAGGTATATCACAATCACACGTATGATTGATTGCATGCGAAGCCTCGTGAAGCAACAGTATTATTAGATACATTAATTGGTAACTTTTCCTGTAAGTTGTGGCCTTGTAGGTCAGATTTATTATAATTTTATCATGTCATATTAATAATAACTCTATTAATTTCGGTTTGAATAAGACGCTCGGTGTTCAAGAGTAGCAATGGCTTGATTAATAGTCTTCAAATTTATATAAATAAATCTATATAAATAAGAGAACGGCTGGACGGATTTCCAAAATTCTTTTTTGCTATGTTCGTTATTATCAGAAGGTTCTTATTAAAGAAAAAAAATAAGAAAGTTGTGCGGAAAGTTAGAAAATTTAAGAAAACTTAATGACTTTACTTTTCTAATATACCCTTAGCAACATAACTTTTTTATTTTACAACTGTCAGTCAAGGGAGAAGGACAGAGAGAAGGAGGGAGGGAGAAAGAAGGAGTTGTTAGGCGGTACAAAGTTCGCTGGGTCAGCTAGTTTTTTTTTTACTTACAACAAGTTAATGCTTGACCACAATCCCACCTGATGGTAAGTGGAGATGTGGCCTAGGATGGGGAGTTATCAATATTTAACAGAATGGATCTTTTATTCCATTAATGGCTCTAGGAAATTGCTGTTTGTCTTTGATTATTTCGTTTTGTGGAACTTTTCATATTGGTATTTATCGCAGAATAATATATTATGCAATTGGGTATGCACTGATTATACCATTTTTTGTCACTGGTCATAAAAGTTTACTAACGTCAACTGGATTGTTGCCCTTTTGTTTTCTTGTATCATTTAAAAGTTATGTTAATCAATAAAGATCGTATCGTATCAGGTTTGATTGACATTAGAGTTTAGTAGCTTGTCATTTTCCTACTGGATTTAGAATATCAGGAGCTTTTATGCATTAATTGAAAATATGTAGGTGTATTTTATTTTTTATTTCCCATAAATAAATAGAAATTAATTTTAGTAAACTTCTAATTATAATTTTGTATCATTCGTTCATGCGGCTATTTTTGTCAATTCGTATGGAGTATTAGGTTTCCGTATCGTAATTGTGGTATGTCTAAAATATTAATTTTCGTATCTTTATGTGATGTAAGTTAATATAAATAGAATATAAAATAAATCCCCAACAGAATTGTTTGACCTTTTACAGTAATTCATCTAAATACAATAAAGTTTTTGAACTTAATTAAAATTCAGTCGTAAATGTCAAAGGATACCTACTGGTTATGAATATAATTATTCTACGTTTGTATTGTAGGCTCAACTTAATTTAGTTTAATTTATTTGTATTATTAAAATATAGCTCTAAATTAAAATCTTCAGTAAATGAGTTTCTCAAATGTTTTTTTTTTTGCATTTTTATGATTGTTGCCTCAAAACTCCGTAAATTAGGAAATTTATTTTTTTATGTCAAATCACGTAACTTCATAATATTAAAAATATTCATTCATTCTTCTCTCTCGGGTGTTGCCTTTAGCTACTAACAGGTGGCTCATCTGCATATCTCCTATTCAGTTTAAGTCCTTTGAATATAAAATTTCAGAGACTTAACACTTGTTACTCCAACATGCATAGATACCACTTCCCTCCGAAGTAGACGGCCTTGTAGCCAAGTTGGTAGCGACTCTGCCTGCGAAGCGAGGGACGGGTTCTATTCCCGGCCGGGGCTGATATTTATGTGACATGTGACGCGTGACTTTAACATTGCGAGTAACGCCCCAACTCAGAGTCCCTAATTTTTTACTTCCATTACGTTAAAAGCTCTTTAGTAAAGAATCACCATACAAATTCTGTACCAAGGAGCAATTTAAGTAACCGTTAGTGACCCTGAGTTGGGGCGTTAGTCGCAATGTTAAAGTCACGCGGTTATCCCGCTTCATTGCTGGTCTTCAATGCATCGTGCTGTGGGAGACTTGAACATCCACGAACGAACAAACGTGCCCGGGATGCTAAGTTATCACCGTCACCCATGAATGACAGAAATCACCGATATTATACAAATACGTAAAAATACCATCGTTATTTATAGAAATAAGATGGTAATTAACCAAACTGGTTTACGTTTGGTTTTCCAATTTTTTTTGTGGTATTCACAATATTCGATACACTCGCATGTACATATTGTAATATCGAAACTGCAATGAGTATCTTGTAATGTTAAGTTTTATTACGTGACTAACATTTTAACCATGTAATTAAAAATTAACACAAGCAATTTTATATAAAGTTTCCTAAGCACTTAATGAATAATACTGATGCAATAACCAAAGTTCTTCACATATTTTTTACGCGGTATATGCTGATATCGACCATGACTTGTGAACGTATTAATCAAACAAAATCCTTACAAAAAATCAACTCTTGATCTTACTTATCTCAATAAATGGCGCCGATCAATTATACTTTTAGTATTAAAACTTTTTTGGATGCACTTTTAAACTTGTTTTATTTTGAATAGCGCTAACATTAACTTTAAGTTTGTAAATTATTTCAAAAGTAATTTTGAAATATTAAAATTGCGAAAATAATTTAAGTTAATTATGATCGGAAGGTAGCGGAAGCTGTATTACTTTTAATTTAATATGTATGTAGGAGGTACACTACTTATTTAATAAAAAAATATAGGTACCCTAGTCTTGATTTTGGATACTTGCGAGTGCTTATGTACAATTCCTGACGAAAATAACTGCTTTAGGGATATAAGTATTGAGACTTATGTCCGCGTAGCACATAATGTACTAGGAGACTCATACAAAACAAGTTAAAAGTAAAAAATAATTACACGGTTTGACAGTGCCAATCTATATACTAATAAAAAAAAATTGACACTACGCCGTTAACTGTCAATGAGTTCCCATGGGCCACAACTTGAGTGTAATATCAGGTTATGCTATAAAAAATATATTTTCATTAATTATTAAGTTAGTATTAGTCTACTTTGCAACAATCCGCGGTTAACATGTATAGTACATACTTTAAAACATGCGTAGCAATGCTAATATGTATGTTCGTATATACTTTTAATTTTTGTAGTGTATGTTTCCGTTGTGGGAGTGAGGGAGGTGCCACGCGTGTCTTAAAGCATATACCATCATACATTTAACCGCGGATTGTTGCAAAGTAGACTAATACTAACTTAATACCAAAGGATTTTCGCAAAGTAACGCCTGATACTATTAACTATATTGTCATTAGAATTAAAGCAATATGTAAAATTTTAACTTCTCAAGATATTCTCGGTATTGTTATAGGTGTAATTAAACTTGCAAGACTTGATCCAGACGAACAGAGTAAACTAAATGAAACCCTTTAAAAAGTTCTCGAGGAAGAGGTAAGCATCAGGTACCCTGCATACCATTGCTATATACGAAGTGTGCATCTTTGTTAAGCAGAATATGCACTTATTTAATATCAATCTACCAAGATGTTAACGTCAAACTAAAAAAAATTTTGTATAATGCCTAAACAAACTTCAAAATGTTGCCTCTATAAAAAAGTAGATACTGCATGGCTCCAATAATCTTTAATGATATGCCAGACATCTTTAAAGAATTAAATTTAAGACAATTTAAAACCCGATTGAAACAATTATTAATAAGAAATATTACTATACTATTGACGAATTTGTAAAGCATACACTGACATGAACTGAATAATAGATTAAATAAATTAAATTGGCTATTGACATGAAATTTGTTATTAATAAAATATTGTTGATATTCATATTAATTAATTTTAAATCAAATGTAATGCATACACATTCTAAAATTGCACGCCTCTTGGGCATATACAGAGGAATGTTATGTACTTAAGACCAGAATTTGTACCTGTATAATGCAATAAAAATTATGATTATGATTTTGCATCTATTTAGATAAGATTTTTATTAGATTTTGCATAATCATAATCAGAGCATTTGCTCTGTGAACTTATTCTTCATAATTATGTTCATGAAACCTAATAGTAGGCTTAAGCAGCGTAGTCCTATAAATATCATCCGTTTCCTAAATAGACACATTCGATTAACTACAATGGTAATACTACTGAGAACTAAGATAAAATACACTATTACCTACTGATAATATCCTAATTATTTTGAAAAGTAATTTCAGTGTAATTTCAGATAGAATCTTACTAATTATAAATGTGAAAGTTTGTAAAGATGTTTGGATGTTTGTTACTCTTTCACGCAAAAACTACTGAACAAATATTGATGAAATTTAGCACACAGGTAGACCATGATGTGATGTAAGTAGGGCATAGGGTACTTATTATACTGAAAAACATAGGCAAAGCCGCAGGCAGAGTGCTAGTTGATGATAAATCATCATTTATTAAAGACACTGATGATTAGAACGATCAAAGAACAGCAGGTTTTACTGAAAATGCAAAAGAATTATGATTGTGGACATGACGATACATTTCTAATTAAAGCAAATTTGTGTAATTAATCTACACTATAAATGATAAAACGCTTATAATAAACGCTAACACACTCATACCCCCGGTCGCGGGTGACATGGACGACACAACACATCACAATAATCACAATAACACCCATGACCCGAGTACAAATATTTATCTGTTACATAAATATCTGCCCCGGCCGGGAATCGAACCCGGGACCCTTCGCTTCGCAGACAGGGTCGCTACCAACTAGACTACAGGATCGTCAACTATGTCGTCATTGACAGGGTTAATATTAAATTGTCAGCATGTTTCAGCCTTTTTGAGTTTGCATGTTATTTAACAAAAAACATTAAATTAACCACGCACTTAATTTTATGCATATTCAGTTCAGAATGGCCGGAAGTCCAGTCCATTTCTATGTACTGTTGATGCCAAATACAAGTGCAATCGGGTCGCGTTGATGTAAATAAGGTTTAAACTTTAAATTAACCAAATAAGTAGAATTAGTGCAACTGTATGTATGTTGACAATTAAGCAAGTGTTTTTGTTGAGCGAATGCAACCATTGCAACCAATTATTTTGCATTAAGACGATCTAACATGATTTGTAGATAAAATAATAAAAGGTTAATTTTGTATTTTTAATATGCGGTAACGAATTAAAATTTTTCAAGCGAAAATATATTGCAGGAATAACACATGTGGCCCGTCACCCACATGTTAGCAAAATAAATTAGTGTATTCATACGATATAATTAGCACCTGCAATCAAGGCATTTTACGACTATTGAAAGCAACTTTAGATAAACCGTATAAAATAACACTTTAAATATTCGATAAATATTATCTATTTCCTCGCAGATTTAACAGGCCAAATTACCAACTAATTAATATTCGCTGTAACACCTCTTAAAGTGCAACGTCTATAATTAAAGAACAGAACCTGAAGCCTCTTCTACTTTGCCGTATGCCGTATTCATGTAATAACATAGCATGGTGCAAGTCACAAGACTGCACCGAATATATTTTGGGGATTTTGACGTCTTAGTTTCTTACCCATTGTATGTGAATTATGTTTTTATGATGAACTTTAGCTGTAACCAGGGACATTGAAGAAAAATTTCAAACTTCAAAAATTACCAAGTTTTTTGTAAGTAGCATTCTCCCACAACACAGGGATTACTAGTGTGGAAGCTAGTAATCAAAATACTTTTGTAACAAAGGATAGGCAATAAATATTTTTTCATTTTTTTCGTCGTCTGTTCCCGAGGGCCAATTACCGCTATTAAAAAAATCCGTTTTTAGTTGATTCTTTTCATAACCCAGATTATATGAGTATTGTATGTCAGTATTTTTCACTATGTGTGTGGTACTACGTTGAGTTACAATAGACAATGGTAGAAAATTGAGATATTGAAAGAGGGATATAAGACTCAAAAATCTCATGGAAAACATAATGTTATCAAGGAAAAGCTATTTATCACCTTTTTATGTGGTCGGTGAATATGGTGTTTTGTAATCCAATGTGGCGTCCAGTACAACAAAATGACTTAAGAAATTATAATAATACTAGCTGCCAGGATAGACTTCGTTCTTTCAAAAGTTTTTTTTTATTTTGAGATGTAAGCTATCCTATCTTTCAAGTTTGATCAAACTGCACATGGTGTGCAAATTTGATTAAAATCGGTTAAGTAGTTCAGGAGTCCATCGTGGACAAATAACGTGACACGTAATTTATATATATATTAAGATATTATTATTTAAAACGTCATTGCATAATACAAATTAAGAGTGACCATAACTGAATTTATGAATCAAAATACTGTAATACAATTGAACTTTCAAACCGCTTGCACGTACAATTTGAACCGCAAGTAGCTAACCGCTTATAACTTGAGCCGTCGTGTGAGAACAAAGTAGAAAGTTAACGCGTCTAAGGTTTTTACTACAGGGTGTGTCTGCGGTCATCGACAAGTGACGGCATTTCACCTCTTGTGTTTAGAGCCTTGTTTTATAGTTCGACAGTTACGTCGGAAAGTTGCGCGACCTGAGTACTGTTGAACCTATGTATGTATCTCATCTTGACTTCATAATGTAGTGTTTATAAGTTGAGAAACCGATTGTCAAATACGTTATGAGGTAAGCGCGGGCACGATTGAAAGTATCGCTCATCGCTGGTAGCATTTCTATAGCGCCTAAAGTAAAGTTGCTGATAGATTTCAGTCTTTAAACCACGTCAAAGCCTTCAAGGATTATGCAAAAATTCCGATGTTTTGTTACCACTAACCCTTCTACCGATCTGCTCTAGCACAGAGTGGTGAACATGCTCTTCTAATTTACGACTAAAACCCGTATCTGTACAGTTAGCCAAGAATATAGAGATTGAAGACGAAATTATAGCTAAATATAGAAATGTGTTTATTTACACAAATCTCTCTTCTTATTCTTTGAGTCTTGAAATTAAATTGAAACACTTTATTGTGCTTAAAAAGGTTTAATAAGCGGGCTTTATGCGTACTTATGAGTCTTCTCTCTCATTGAGATGTTTTATTCCATAGTTAACTTTTACTGAAAGTGGATTCACGTATCTTTCAGAACGAAACGGAGTGCTCCCAGTCTATAGATTTCACAAAGATTGGACTCATCTCGGGTCTTAAAAGTAGAGTTACTAAAGATCATATTCCAGATCCGTTTAGAAGTTTTGCGTGAAAGAGTAACAACAAAATTTCACATCTATATTAATATTATAAAGAGGAAAGATTTGATTGTTTGTCTGCATTGATTAGGCTCCAAAACTACTGAACCGATTTGAAAAATTCTATCACTGTTGGGAAGCTACACTATCCCCGAGTGACATAGGCTTTATGACATTTTCAAAAAATTAGGGATCCTCAATAAAACTCCAACTCGCTGCCCGGACAGACTTCATTCTGTCAAAAGTTTTTTTTTATATATTCCAACTTTAAATTGAAATGTAAGCTATCCTATCTTTCAAGTTGGATCAAACTGTACACGGTGTGCAAATTTGATTAAAATCGGTTAAGTAGTTTAGGAGTCCAACGCGAACAAACAACGTGACACGTAATTTATATATATTAAGATGAGAAGGATGCACAAAACTATTTTATTCCTATTTTATGATTTTTATCGCTCCTATAGATAACATCTCTTGGCGAGCCTTAGTCAAACACTTTTTATATATTTAAAGTTAATTATGCGTGAAGTTGGTAAGCGATAAGTTAAATAGCGTATGTTTGTCCGTACGTGATGTTCTACCAGTAGCATTTACTCCGTGGTGATGTCAGTTGACATACTTAATTAAATATAACTACGATTTTATTATCATAAATGCTATCATAATATTTTCTATATTAGTGGGGGGTCACATTGATGATATAATATTTTATTTTATGACAAGTATACTTTGTATCTAGAAATTATTATTAGAAAACGGAGGGAGCAAAAATATGCTTTAGGGCATCATTGATACCTAACATAATTATTCAAATTCGGTGGCTTAAAAAACTTTTACCCTATTATCTTAATTATTATTATTATCTTTTTTTCTCAAATTCATCTATCTTTTATATTATCTAACTATCTTGGACTAAGGTTTCTACATCGCGCAATCTATGAGTTGCCTGTCTGTCAACTTCATATTAGACCTGGAATTCACAAGTAATAAGTTTTAAGTAAATATTTTGAATTAAGTAACTCAACTCAGTATGTAACAATGTGTCTTCTGAACTCAAACAAGAATAATAATTTATGTTCTTTTTCAATTTTATCTTTGAAATTCGTATTCGTATTTAAATTTCGTTAGACACTTATTGAATATTAATATTAGATACAAATAAGTAGCTGTTGCCCGAAGCTTCGCACGCGGAAATTATCACCCCCTTGGGCTTTTCACCCCCTTGGGGGTTGAATTTTGAAAAATCCTTCCTTAGTGGATGCCTACATCATAAGAGGCATAGGTGTGCGAAGTTTTAAGTTTCTAACCCTAAGGTTTTGGCCTGTGCGTTGATACATCAGTCAATCACGTTTGCCTTTTATTTAAACAGATTGTGTGACACAAGTTTTAACAGGTTAAATAAGTAACACATTTGTAGTTTATGTTATACAGAAACATTAATTTTCAATGACATTCACGTTGTCGGGGGCCCGAGACACAGTTAATATTTGATCAAATCTTGAACTGAAGCAATAAAATAATATCTATGTAAATTGAATTGAGAAATACGCAGATCTCCACCTTAGATTTAGGTTGTCGACGCACGCGGGCTTTACTTTGCATTATAATTAAAGTTTATTGTAGCCATAATAATATTACAAACTTTCAAATAAATAATTTTATGGGTAATTAATGAAACTTAATTAAAATTAACAATCTTTTCAAAGGCTACCCTCACTTTCTGATTTCATGCGAAACAAAATTGAAGGGGTAAGTGTAAAAAGGGTTCAACTGATAAAATTACTGAAATAGAGTTATTGGTATCGTTGAATTCGTCTTTTGATTCTTGATGTTATGGCATAGGTTTTATAGTGGAAATTTTAATATAATATAATGTTATTTAAATCCTCGTGAAAAACGCACGGACGTGGCGCATTTTTATTAGGTTTTAATTGCAAAACTGACAATATTTGCTTATTACAGAGTAATAATTAAAAAAATATTTTATTTGTGATAATTCGAAGGTATCTTATATAATTTGGAATCATAAAAAACAGATTTGAAGTTGAATACTAAGAATGTAACGAAAATGAAGTCTTGACTTTCAAACGCATTTATCTCAAATAATTATTGTTTTTGTTACTTAAACCCTTCAATTATGAAATCATTCTTATAAAAAAATTGTTTTATGAGATAAGCAGAGATCCATGATATTGTGTACCTAAAGTTTTTATAAAAGTAATTTTCAATTCCCCATTACCATTATATAATCACAATAAAATACTCACATTAAGTTTGTCAAGACCCAAACAACAGTACGTCTAACAAAATTATTCCTTCTTCAATCCTTTTCACGATATTTATTACGAAATGCCCTAATCAGCGCACCTTCAACTTTATTGTAACTTGATACCTTTCGTTTGATCGAAGATAATCCCCTGATTTTATATGAAACACGTCACATAAACTGTCGTAAGTATTTTCATGGGAATTCCATCCGAATGAAGCTATGGATAGTACGAACCGGAACCTCATGTGATGCAAATTAATTCGAGATACGCTAACGTATACGACAGGGTCAAAGGGTTATTGTTTATTATTTTAATTTAATGGGTTTTACGAGTTTGTATTATGATATTACGGAAAGTGATACAATAAATCTCGGTGTTTGGTTTCGTAATTAATTTCTTAATGTTAGTTTAATTAAGTTATTTAGAGAATGAGGATGTAAATAACGTTTGGTTCGTCTTTAACCTGTTGCGTGTTTTGTATATCGTGTGAGGAATCGCTGGATTCCCTGATGTATTCATGTGGAACAGATGCTTGCTCAAATCCAAGGGGGAGTGATCCCACTCATTTATTTATTTATAATATTTATTTGCTATAAATGTGGTAGTACAATGGTGGTATTTTAATACAATATGGTTTTCACACATTTAGATTGTCCAAGCATGCAAATATTTAAAGTATTATAATTGTAACATTTTATTCGAATAATAATTTAAATGAAATTTTAATTAATGTCAATATTTGTAATAAATGTCAAATTATTAATCCATTAAATAGTGATGTCAATCTGTTATTAATAAAAAATGCTTAAGTAATAATAATACGTATTAAAAATTTAATTTGATTACTGTCCTCAGATATCATAATTGAGTTAACGATAATATCTCCAAGATACAATTAATATTAAGTTGGAACGACTTCATTTACAGAATAGAAACATTTATCAAGTAGCCATGTGCTTAGTGCAATACAACCGAACAAAAGACATCAACGCGAAATACCATTTTCCGGAAAAACAAAGACTAGAATTATGGGGTCTTGAGATCCAGTTCTTTCTTAGTATTTTTGCTCTCTTTCTTGACCGGCAACGCATCAGTGATGCCTTTGATGTTGCTGATGTTCATGGGCGACGATAGCCATTTACCATTAAGTGAATCCTCAGCTCGTTTGTCGACAATTTATTAAAAAAAGTTAAATTTCGAAATACATATTTCCTCCCGATTTATATTATCATTAAAACGTCTCTATATTTCAATGTTTACAAATAGTAACCTATATAAAAAGCCATTAATGTTTGCACCATGCTTCGCCGCGGTATGAGTGTTCAGTTCAAGTCAGCAAATAAAGTACCTACTCTAGTAACTTATCATATGACCGTATGTCAGATATCACGCCGGATCAACTGAAGTTGATGCAGAAGGAGAGAGAGAGAGATTGTGCCGCGTATTGACGCAAGAGACAAAGCACCAGCGCAGTTTTCAGCGATGACGGTAATAAAAACGGTAAACATTATTTAGTTTAATTATTTTTTACTTAGCCTTAGTAATTAATAAATAGTATCATCTTTGGTGATTATTAGACTTGCGAATTTGACTTTTAAACAAGAAATATCTGGATGACCGAGTTTTGCTCGGTATTTTAATATAAAGTACCTCTGTGTCGTTAAAGCTGTGATGCTCCCATTAATAATAGTATTATTAAACGCCAACAGTATTAATTACAACAAATAATATTTTAGTAGTTTTTTATTGCCTGAAAACACGGATAAAACGACATTTTCTAGAAATGAATCCTAGCTAGATTTATTTAATGCCCCTGAAATCCTCTGCATACTGAATTTCATGAAAATCGTAGGCGCCGTTTCAGAGATTCTAAAAATATATTTAGGTATATATATAACAGGATTTAAAATTTAATCGTACACTAGGTACTTCTACTTTTAAATGTTTTTTTCTAAAAAAAGTGTTTTTGATGTTCATAATTCATACCTATGTAAGAGAAAACCTCTAGTATAACAATAAAGTTTATATAATTTCTAATATTATTAAAGCTGTCAGTCACATCAAAGTGTGAAAATCAAATACTAATTACGTCGGTTTGAACACGCTCTAAATTTGAACGAAATCAGAGCCAGAGGCGTTACACATGAAACGTTCACACGGCGACGGACGCGTGACGTGACGTGACGCGTCGTAAAGTGACGTTACCGTCAGAGGTCGACACATCGTGACGTATCGGTGTGACCCGGATTGCGTTAGGGCATTAGACCACATACATTTGGTTTGCAGTAATTTCTAGACTTATTTTTCTTGCCATATTATTATGGCTTTTGATTTTTCATTTGAAATTTGAATTAGAATTTTTGATTATTGTTATAAATTTTTTTTATGAATTCTAAGGAGGTACTAAATATATATCTCATTATTTCATTGTTACAGATATGAACTAAAAACATAATCTGCCTTTAATCTATCATCATTGTTCTATCATGTCATAATAACATAATTATAAATAAGAATTTCATCTACAATTGACTAAGAGACCTTTAATTTTGTTATACTTGAACAAAAAAATGTGAGTACATTTGAAACATATCTACCGTACAACTGAAAAAATGAAGACCACAATTCAAACTTTACGCCACATTTAAGGTGTTAACTATACTTTTAACAAGTCATAAAATACAAGTGTTAAAGCAGTCATCGTGTCATCATCAGTTTACGTGAATTGCAAGATATTGGCCTCGCTTATCAAATTATACAGCCGATACTTATAAAGTCTGCAGGAATAACTCATATTCTTCTTCCTTATTACACAAGAATTGGAATTGCTTACTGCGTTAATTTTTTCATCTGATTATAATTGGATATGTCTAATACCTTTTACCTCGGAAACGGCTCCAATGATTTTCATTAAATTTAGTATACAGGGGGTTTCGGGGGCGATAAATCGATCTAGCTAGGATTCATTTTTAGAAAACGTCGTCTTATCCGTGTTTTCAGCCAATGAAAAACAGCCACAAAAGACTCTTCCTGACATCTATTGGCAAGTGGCAACACTAAAGCTACTTCAGTAGATGGTGTTGTTAAGTAACACTAAGCATATTTCACCAGTATGTAGTTCGTATTTAAATATAATTTCCAAAAACACGATTTACCAAAAAAAAAATACCGAGCAAAACTCGGTCATCCGAGTACTTAATAGATTATGCGCTTTACCACACTAGACTACTAAACTCATTTTGAAATTATAAATAAAAAAGGCATCTATTTAATAGTAACATCAGCAGTGTTTTGCCCGAAGTCAAAAATATATTTTAAAATTTTTCATTCTTCTAGCAACAAAAAAAAAACAACAGAGTTGTCTTTAACAAACAGGCTTCACCTCATTCTTGTTCCAATTTAAATGATTACACTCTATGACCTCACGGGCCCTCTTAAATCAAAAACCGGACATGGCCGCCATTTTTTTGTCAGCTGTCATCCTCGAGGCATGCGCGAGGCATGTTGACGGGTGATGAGAATTCTTAACATTTTAGTGACAGATGAGTTAATTTAAACAACTCCAACACTTAAACGATTATCGAACGTGTTGTTTTTGATGTGTTACAGTGATCTATCGTGATTAAAGTTAATTTAATTTATATGCTTTCTAATAGTCTGTTGATGAAATTATAAGAAAACTCCATACGAACAATTAACATTGAAAATGTATATCATATAACTTTATTTAGATTATAGATTAGTATTTAATCTGGATTAACCATGGCAACTCATTAATTGGTCACTATCGGGCGGTCTCTCCTTATTACCGAATAGGCTTAACATCCCTTCACGCCACTATATCACTAATTGGTAAAGTGTAATTTACTGTCGATACACCAAACCCATTCTCAATTAAATATCACCTGAAGTAACTTAAGCATTTTCTCTTTAAACATGTCAAAACAATCACTTAGCAAGCAATCGCGCGTTTTCCTCAGAGCCCTTTAGTTTCTCATTAGTCACACGCGACGGCAAGATTGTGACAATGTAACACAAAGGACTGAATGCAATTCGCATGTGCGTACGACCCGACAATGTGCGCAATAGAAAAGATCGTAAAACAGCCTCCATACAAAACCACTCGGCCTATGTCACTTTCCTTAGCTCGTAAATATTGGAAAATGTTCGTCTTTTGAACTGACTTAGTTGCATGAATGTTGGACAGGGAATTAGTTTCAGAACAGTATCTTTGACTATAAAACTGTTGTCGTTAGATAACTAGGTATATACCGAGCATCAGGTGTGTGGTCAAAAGCATTAATATTATTAGAAAAGCTCTATACTTATTGAGTATAAAAAACTTGTGTAGAAATATATTGTGTAGAAATATACTACTGCAAAACAGACGTATCATATTAAAGTTGTAGTCAAATTTGTATTACTTTTTTTTATTCATAAATATATATCTAATTTTAGAATAGTTGGTAGAGAATGACAGCTAAGTGATGGGTTGTAAATTTTTGTTTTTTTTTTTTATTATTTTTAGAAAAATAAATCCTAATTTAATGTAATTTTAATAATGCAGTAAACTTGGTTAAATGATTACGATTAAAACATAGATATTAATAAAAATATGAGGTACAAATCGTTTCGCTCGTAAAAAGTGTCCATAGATAATTTCTGCAGTTACAGAATTAGTCCCCAGATCCCCCAAGAAGGTTTCGAATTGTATATCGCACAAGGGTAATTAAATTTTAATCGAAACAGGCGCATGCGCAGTTGAGTGCCGCGTAATGAACCTTTATCATTTCACTGTACTCATAATTAGTAGACTATACTTTATGACCATTGGGTGGTCTGAGTTATGAGCGGTAGCAGGTAATTATTTTATTGTCAAATATTTCTACAACGTTCATTTCGTGATCTTCAGTAAATTTTTTATTAGGAACATTTTTTGTTTTTTACTAATCAACTTAAAACAAGAAAATAATCTAATTGACATTATATAGGGATTGTACCTACTTGCATTTAATGTTCATATACGTTGAACGATATTTTTCTCGTATATTTTTTATGGTTTACATACCACTACGCGTTAATTACGCACAATTAAAGTACGCGTATGATACACTTCTATAATAAATTAAAATAGTTATGCCCTTACAAATCAACCAAAAAATCAGTTTCGAAAAGAGCTACAACACACACACGTTTATCTTTTATTTCACTACACCAATCACATTGGTATAATACACGAAGGCTTTTTAACGCTGTATGTCAAATTTGAAGCACTTCTGACAACAACTTCTGACAACTTCGTCTTGTATTGACAGAGCGACTGCGAGCAGAACGGTCAATTGCCTGTTCTTACGCTCTTCATCGTCGGCGCGCTAGTGACATGTCTACCTCTTTTTTACATTATAATATCATTGTTAAAATAGTAACATATCGATGAAAATCGCTATCACTAGTAACTCGAAGCAGAATGAAGCCGCCAAAGGATTATAGATATTATCTTTCATAACAATTATCATATTGCTAATTATCATTTAAGTACTGGTAACAATTAATACACAATTCAGTTTTCTGTCTTTGCAAACTGTTATTATACCTAATATCCATAATCTAACCAATCTGGAACGTTAAATAGAACGTTTATTATAATTATTTATATGTATCTTTCTTTATTTTTCTTCTCTCTTTCTTGGCCGGCAACGCATCAGTTGCCGCCTTTGGTGTTGCTGATGTTCATGGGCGACGATAGCCACTTACCATCAGGTGGATCGTCAGCTCGTCTGCCGGCTATTTCTATAAAAAAATGTATTATTATAAATGTTTAAAAAAAATGAATTTGTTAGCTTCCATTACTTTATGCTTCCGCCATAGAGAGTAGACGACTTCTCCTATTTCACTTCTGTGGTAAGCCGTTTAATGTGTCGTTATATTTTATTTTATGAGTCAAACTTGATTAGAAAAACAAAAAGTTAATTTATTATAATAATCACCTTACTGATTTTAACTGTCGTCAAACATTCAATCCGACTAACTGAAAGTGAACATCATCTTCACTTAAAGACTTGTTATTTTGATTTGAAACTATTTGAATCCAGTTCGGTTTAACTAATAGCAAAATGTATGAAACAAGTTCTAATTCCGGCGCAGGCGCACTGCAGTCCTAACGAAGATTCACCCGCCGGGTCACCGCGCACTTTCTAACGTATTAAGGCGACATTATCATGCTCTTTCAACGCTTTGAATTATTGTGAAACATTTTAAAACAGGACAGTTATTGTTTTATTTTTCTTTTTTTTTTCAATTGATTTTTTATTCATTAACTTTTTATCGTATTTTTACTATTTTTTTTACGACTCTACGTTTTTCAATTTGTGGCTATTAAATGTATGTTCTTTCTTTCTTACTTCGTAATGTAACTGTTGTAGTTTTGAAAAGATAAATTAAATTATAAAAAGCCTCATTAAATAGCATTGTACCAGACAAATTTTGATTTTAGAAAATTGATGAACTTCCAGTATATAAGGATACAGGCGATAATTTTTAAACGTATAATATGTGACGAATTATAATTTTTTCTATTTATTTAATTGTATTTTTTGCATTTGCAGTAGGTACTATCATAGTCATACCAAGTTAACGTTTATCTAAAACTATGTCATCGGGCGCATCCCGTCGCAAGCTGTTTATAAAATTTATGGTGAGAATATGAAAACCGATGGTCCCGTTATAAAACGAGACAATTTTCCTCACGAAGCCTTCCGTTAGTGTCAAAGAATTATAAATCTTTACATTATTTATGCAGGCCTCGGAAACGGAAAGGTTGCCTGGGACTTATGCACGACTTCGCGGTTAGGACCCGATGAAATGGAAATCTCTCGGAGCCATCTTCTGCGATGACAAACATTATTTCATACTTTGTAAAAAATATCTCCGTTTATAAGGTTAACCAACAAACGTTAGTTTTAGGTTTGATTTGTTTGTAAACGCTGACTAATTAGTACAAGGACTTTCAAATCAGGTGTTAAGTGATTACTTTGGCAAAAGACATGACATCAACCATGACTTCCAGGACAAATGGGGAATCACTAAGTCAGCGATATTGTATAATAATATTATGAATATAATTATACCGAAATTGTATTCTTTCGTAGGATATACATGTAACTTGAAATATTAATCTCTTCTCTTTTAACTGAGTTTTTGGTATATCATTACAAAAGTACTCGTTTTGATTGAATATGACATATTAAGTGACCTGCATTTAGAAATCTTAATTTACTTACATCAAGATGTAATTGCTAAACGCTGCGCTATTATCAAACTGAATAACTTCCCCTTAACTCTGTGACAAGGCTATACATCCTATGTGATGACCGATGTAAGCGACCGCGTGATCTAAGTGTTTAGGGTTCCACTTAAAATGGAGAAAACCGTTTTAATTAAAACGTTGTACAATGCGGTGACTTGGTAAAGGCAATGTCAGGTAGAAAGCGAACTAATGTAAGCGATTACTTTTTAGAGTTGGCAGCAATTTCAGTGTTTCTTTTCAGTATTATTATTGACCTAGCTTATAGAGAACTGATGTTGTTGTCTTCGAAGTTATCAAATTCAAATTCAAAATCAAAATCATTTATTCATATAGGTACCTATCACTGATACACTAATGCACGTCATTTTCTTGAATCAACCAGCAGTTTGGAAATGTGCTTTGTCATGGACGAGAAGCCGTAAAGAAACTCATTAGCACAACTTAAAAATTAAAAACAAGTATATTTATTACAAAAAAATTATCACTAACTTCAACGGAACTGGTTGCAGAGCTGGTCATTTCCATGCGTCTTTGTCATTTAAGTACTCATCTACAGTAAACTTTGCCAAAAAGTTGAGATTTTACACGTTTCTTAAACAATTCCACTGTGTTTTATCATGTCAATTAGTGACAGATGTCTATGGATTACAGTAACCACTTAACATCTGGCGGTCTCTTATGAACTCTTAATTCCTGCCATGTTCCAGTGTAAACGTCAAATTCGTATCACCAAAGCGGTCACGTGACACTTTTTAGCCAATCATACGTCGTTCAAAGCCCGATAAATGAATTGCCTGGAACATGAACGGTTTTATAAAAGTTCATAATCCCGCTGGTCGATGCTTGTTTGATTTAGGTCAAATTAGTAAGTTACGGATCAATCACAGTAACAGGTTCCACCAACATCACCTGGATACCTGGCATTCGTCCACAGTTCGGTTCTCACGTAATTTTCTACCCCGTACGTGTAAACTGTGGAACAAACTTCCTGCATCGGTGTTCCCTCTAAGCTATGACATTGGGTCCTTTAAGAAGCGGGTCTATAGTCATTTTCTTGGCCGGCAACGCATTGGTGACGCCCCTAGTGTTGCTGATGTCCATGGGCGGCGGTGATCACTTACCATCAGGTGACCCGTCTGCCCGTTTGCCTGCTAAAAGCATAAAAAAAATCACGGATACTTAACAATTACCTGTCAATTCATTTAATGCTATTTTATAGCATGCTAATTTGTACCACAATTACCCTAAAAAAACTCAAATTGGTATTATTATACACTGTTCCTAATGTGTCTTTTAAGTCATAGATTGAAAATAAGATATTTTTATATTATTATAATTATTTTACTAATATTTCACAAAAATGCTTTGATTATAATGACTTAACAATGGTGCTGGATGTTTAAGATGAATTATTGAGTTCAATATAACATCGATATCTCTACTTAAAATAAATGCTTGTATAATCCTAATAGCTTTTGTTATAATCAAACGTGAAAAGTTTTTTCCGTCAATGTAACAAATAAAACGAATCCTCCGCTGCTGTTTTCGATGGGATATACATCGATGTTACTAATGGTAATGAATGAATGAATAAATGAATGGACGAATGAATGAATGAATGTTAGTTAGCAGTGACATAACATGAAGTGTGAGATCTGTTCGTTCCTTGGTCATTTACATAATAAAATCTTTATACAGAACTCAATATAAATTAAAAGTATCTCGTAAATCTGTCGAGGTGTCGAAAGTATCTGGACGCGATATAATTGACTGCCACTTAGATGACTCACGAGTCATGACACGTTACTAGCCGTTTTTGTACTTACACTCGTGCCAGTAGATTAATGTGAACAATTTATAATCGCCACACGTTGACATTATAAGTATGTTCACTATAAGGTGACTATTAGCTCATATTGTCTACGTATTTTACACAATTTAATGTTCCATTTCCTTAAATTATTTTTAACCGACTTCAAAAAAAGTATCAATTCGACTGTATTTTTTTTTATGTTTGTTACCTCAGAACTTTGGACTGGATAAACCGATTTTGATGATTCTTTTTTTAATCGAAAGCTTGTCACGTGGTCCCATATAAATTTTATTGAGATCTGACAATGGCATCCATAATAAAATCATATATGTCTTAAATTTGTATTAAGTAAGCGCGACAGATGGACGAATAACTCAATAACACGCCAACCGATTTCGATGATTCTTTTTTTAATTGAAAGCAGGTGCTTGTCACGTAATCCCACATAAATTTGAACGAGATCTGACAAGTAGCTGAGTAATTTTGAAGTCGGTTATTTTTTGTTAGTAAAATTTAGATTATACACAACGAAAAATAGCTTTCTGCACTTCTCTACTTAAACTTTATCTATGTTATAGTCAAACCTCTAATAGATCTAGTAATATCTCTAATAGGTAGCACCTATTGCCTAG
Organism: Thymelicus acteon; assembly: GCA_951805285.1. Classification (NCBI taxonomy): domain Eukaryota; kingdom Metazoa; phylum Arthropoda; class Insecta; order Lepidoptera; family Hesperiidae; genus Thymelicus; species Thymelicus acteon. The sequence goes on along the minus strand of OX638225.1, from coordinate 17,417,896 downwards.
TCGAACCTCAGGAATGACCAACGCCTTTAGGAAACCCCGAAATAGATTTAAACTTATTTTGAACTTTGATTATTTGTAGTCAATTCTAGGAGATACTAATTGGACAATCAACGCCGAAACTCAATTCAATTAAATTGGGGTTTGATTAGTCAGACATAAGTACGGTATAGGGGATGAACTGTAGTATCTATATTGAAGTATTAATACTAGCATATAGAACCAACACCGCGAACACAATATATGTCCCAATGAATCGGCGTCGATCGGCTTCAATTTTCAATGGATTCGTTCGATTTTGAAAGGAGAATGGGGGCTCAATTTTGAAAATAAAACCTCCCGGCGGGACACACATTTTGTTCGAGCTGTCTCTTCTATGACATTATACTTCAATGAGTATCTATCGCAAAATATGTGGCATACACGGGCAACACCGGAATTTCTAGTCACTTCTAGTACGAGAATGTGCGAGTATATTAGGGTGTGAATATGTAAACCAAATGTTATTTAAGCAATTATCACTAAGGCAAATTGAAAATTAATGCAAACACAGGTCAGCATGTTTCTTCATTCTCAAGCCAGCGTGTAAACTACGAATAGTCAGTTTTATCTTTGCTTACATCTCCCTAATGTTTAAAAATTCAATGAAGAGATAACAGTTCTACTAGGACCATAAAATTTTATTTCTACAATAATTAGGTCTCAAAGATTCGTAGCGAAGATATCAGGTACTCCGTTTATTTCTTTATTCGTAATAAAGATCTAAAGAGATTCGATCTATAATGGCTACTGGTTCAGAAGAATTTCTATGACGTTTTTAGTACCGGTATGTTGGCATGATATTTTTTTTTTCTGTTATTATTATATATAGTAAACCAGTCTAAAGATCACAAAGTTGTACTAGATACAGCATCTAAGATTTATTTGTCCATGACGGCAACTTCTATGATTTTATTTGTGTGTTAGTATTCATGAAGATAAATGAAATTCGTCTAATAACAGGCAGGTAAAATTAATTGACCTTATTCGGTATAAAATATAAAACGAAATAATTTTTAATATTATGTGCTATTTAAAATTAGAGTAAACAAAAAACATAATGGCTTTACTTTGCAAAAAACAGCATCAGATAATATGTTAACAATTCATTACAAAATAGCGAAGATTCCTAATGATATGTCCAAATTGAATGAATGTTTATAGATAATCTTGAGACATCGATAGGTACTTATTATAATTAATTAATTAATTAGGTTAATAAAAATTTTCTATTACTAGGTCAAATCAATTGACTTGATCGGATATAAATTTATTTAAGGCAAAAATATTGAATATATTCTGTTTAAATTTTGATTTAATAAAAAACATAATATGGCTTCGTGGCAGCGTGGTGGAGTATGCTCTAGGCCTCTTCAAGAGGAAAGACCCGTGCTCAGTAGTGGGCCATTAATGGATTGAAGCCCTATAAATATCAAATTGCAAACATGTTCTCTAAAATACAAAAGTGCAGAATGAATCAGTCATTCGTTCAGCTGCCAACTATAAAATTGTTTGGTGTTTTCCACATGATAATTACATAGATAGCCAAAGGTAGATAAACATTCAGAATAAAACGTGTCGATTTGGCCTCTTTACAGTTTTGCTTAGAATCGAATACACAAATTTTCGCTAATTTTGTCGGTCACTTTTCAAAAAAGATACATTTAGACCGATATAATAATAAATGCAAAAATACAAAAATTTATATTTTAATAGTCAATAGTCAATAGTCATTTATTCATATGAAAAATACCTACACGTCATCAATATAAAAAAGTAAAATTACAAATACCTATATACGCAGTATATAAGTTGTAAAAAAATATTATAATGGAAAAAAATGTCAAGAATAAATTAATGTCAGTGTCAAATATGAAAAAAAAAACATTCTTATAAACAGTCATAAAAATACACAATGTTAATTAATTATTAAAATCAATTAATTAATTGTTAGCTAACTTATAATTTACTTGTTAGCTAAATTTAGTTAGTGATTCTATTCCTCGACACTGTAGAACATCTATTCCACCAGCCACTGTTTCAGCTTGAATTTGAAGCTTGTTAGGCTTTCTGCCTCCGTTATATTACTGGGCAACACCAAAATATATGACATTTGAGCCTTTCCTTTTTTGTTTGAAACTAATTAATTAATAATCCGATAAATATTTCGAACGGGAAATTTATTCGATATGCAAGAAATCGGCACATTTAAAATCATAATTGGTATCGTTGGTGTTGATATTGACGCTGGTACCAACCATTCGCTCGATTTCCTCGCAGCGGTGGGTATTGGTTTACTCTACTTGGATCTCGAGAAATAAGCACAAATAAATTTTAAATCCAATAAAATTTATTTTAAATTACAAATACGGTTTAAGATTTTTATTTCTCAAAAGAATTTTACAATAATTCACTTACAGAAAAATATGTAGGTACTAATAAAATTAATATAAAATGGTATTTCATTCATATTGAAATACAATTTCAATGATACAAGGATTTTTTTTTACTTTTTTATTAATTTTTAGTATTTTTTTTACTGTTGTTTAAACATCCTTTAGAAATGTTGGTACAAAGATACGAGAGTTGTTACTGTATTAGTTGACAGTTAATACAAAACCGTTTTATGCTACTACTAAAATAGTTTTCCTTTGGAGTTAAGTGAAATAAACCATTTATGAATCAGATTCAAAAAGACGAGCGTGAAAGATGCCCATTTTGGACGTTATATCGAATAAATCAAGATCATAATCTCATTTGACTGTCACAGTAAACTGAACCTTAACCTCTCGGAATACGTATAAAAATTCTTTGCACATAATTTTTCAAATACGATGTATACTAATATTTGACACGTTATGAACTAATCCGATTATAGGAATTTTAATGTGTAATTTGAATAATTATTTACGAATCACCGTTTGATTTCAAACATTGGCTTATGATGACGTGATTTAGAAGACAAATCGATGATTCTCAGTTTGGGCATTGAAAAATTTAACAATGATCATGTTTTTTTTTGATAAAATGAAAGAATTAATTTACAGCATTAAACATCTGCTAACGAAGCAAACTAGTAACATGACTTATCAAATATTCGATTCGTGTCTCGTCTGTGTACCTACTATTTATCTATCTATATATGTAATGTACCTATGTATAAAAGGCAAAAGTGATTGACCTGATGTATCAACGCACAGACCAAACCCTCAGAGCTAGAAACTTAAAATTTCGCACACGTATTTCTCTTATGACGTAGGCATCCACTAAGGATTTTTCAAAATTCAACCCTCAAGGGGGTGAAATAGGGGACATGATAAGCATAATTTACGCGTGCGAAGCTGCGGGCAACTTCACCACGTTAAATAGCCAAAATTTTACACTTATTAAATAAAACTAACTTGTAGGTTGTTGTGGGTTTATTTTTATCGGTAATGCAACTTTGATTGGTGTTACTGATGTTCAAGGTTTTCACCTTCTTACTTCAAGCAGCTTGCCCACTCATTCGTCGATCAGTTAAATAAACAAGAAATTCTTCAGAATGCAAGATTCCTCACGGTGTTTTCAAGCCCAGGGATAGTTGTATTAGTTAGTAGCTGTTGCCCACAGCTTCGCAGGCGGAAATTATGTTTATCACCCTTGGGGGCTGAATTTTGGAAAATCCTTCCTTAGTGGATGCCTACGTTATAAGAAGAATACGTAACGAAATTTTAAGCTTCTAGCCCCAAGGCTTTAGCTTGTGCGTTGATTCATCAGTCAATCGCTTTTGTCTTTTATATAAATAGACAGATGTTATATATGAGTTGTTACTGAATTATAAATTGCAAGTGTCTTATCCCGGGGAATGTATCAATTGTCGCAAAATATTACATATGATGATATTAAATATTACAAAATATGATATTTGAATGTTGATAAATATATTTACAAAAGTGTATTTCGTAATCGTAGTCTGTGTAAATCATGTACATCATGATATGCAATTAGTACGACAGTTGAAAAAAATTAAAGCCGTATGGTATTTTTTCAAATGGAAGTGAACTTCCCGAAGCGAACGACGACAGAGCTCATTAAAAGTAGAACAAATATTCTACTCCCGTTACTGACATTGACATTTTATCCAAAATCGACTGGTAATTTGTTACTGTTTATACTCCCACTTACCCACTAATCTTTACATAATAATACGCTCTCTCTAATAACTTTATGCTTAACTAATCGATTTAAATCGAGCAATAAATAGCGGTAGGCCCCAGGGGTCCACTTAGGGGTCATAAGTATGGTTTACCTAATTGCTAGTCGTCAGCTTTCGTTAATTGTAATTCCATTCTAATTTTTATGACTATTTATGGCATGGCTGCTAATGTTTTTCCTTAGGCTGTTGTATATTTTAAGTGTTTGAGTCAGCGACTCCTACAACTTTAATTATAGCACGAATCTATGGCATTACTAGGTTAATAAATAATTTTCGACTACATCGAAAATTCAGATTAATTTGAAAATGCTCAAGATTCATTCAACAATTTTTTCTTCATACAAAGATAGATTGACGACCCACCCAGGGTCCTGGGTTCAATGGGTTTGAATTTCTGTTCTCTGTCTGAGTGTGTCTTTGTGAGTTATCTAGTTTATGGCTTATATAGTTTATGGCTTCCCCCACGACACAGGGAATCCTAGTGTAGAGCAGTGTGAAGACTTTGCGTGCCCTTCGTCCATGAAAGCACTAAGAAAACCAACTACCCACCGCGTCGCTTCAGTACAAATCGCCGGGCTATGAGTGCTTGTATAATATTCATACTTCGCCAAAATAACACATCAACTGTAACAAAAACCGTTCCCATAAACAAACTGCTCTGCTCGCGTCGTCCTCATTGTGTAGTCTACAATTTATGACCCCATACAACTAGTTCTAAAATTGACTTCTGGTTTGTAACCCATTGTGTACTAAGTGGCGTAATATTCAAATAATGGACTTATTTAACCCAGCAGTGAATAAGTAAGTGCGAGCTTTGTAGCACGTAACCGGTTAGTCATATGTCATGGGTTCATGAATAATTTTCGTTGATTATTATGTAGGGTAATCGAAATATAGGGTAATCTTCGAAACGGAAGCGAGTGCGATCGAACGATAGGGGTTTTGTAAATATTTGCATAAGACTGTCGAGAATGGGTGCGTGTACCTTTGTTGGTTAATAGGGTATTAGCACTGCTGAGGTATTAGGAGTAGTTTCATTTGAAAAGTGAAAGGATGTGCGTACATTAGTCTCCTACACTATGAATAATGAAAACATATTTACTTAATGGAGGTACAGTAGTCTATTTCTATTGCTATTTATGCCGTGCATTTGTCACATTATTGCTTAGATATGCATCAGACATATTATCTATACTTCTATACTATTATATAAAGAGGAAAGATTTGATTTTTTGTTTGCATTGAATAGGCTCCGAAACTACTGAACCGATTTGAAAAATTCTTTCACTGTTGGGAAGCTACACTATCCCCGAGTAACATAGGCTATATTATATTTAAAAAAAAATTAGGGATCCTTAATAAAACTCCAATATGTAACCCAAATGTAAAAAAAATAAGAAAACCGAAGCAAAGCGAGGGCGGTTACTCGTTATGTATATACCTACAAAGATGATTTTGAAATACAAATGTTTTAATTATTACAATCGTGAGTATTGATTTTACTAATGAAAAATTATTTGGCTATTCCTATTCAATCCAAAATAATTCTTGATAAAATATAACCGACATCAAAATTAGAGATAACTCAAAAAGTACTCGTCAGATCTCACTCTTTAACACGTTCCATGCGAAACCAGGTAAAAAATATGTTGTACATGACTCGCTTGCAGTGCGGCTAAGAAAAACATAGACTTCCCTGTGGTGCGAAAGGCATAACTTCAGTTTGCTTTGGTGCAAGAAGGAGATGAATAAAATAAAAATAAAAAATAACGCTTCACACTCATAGCCCCACACTAGGATTCCCTGTGTCGTGGGTGCCATGGACAACACACAAGACAAGGACATTCACACCCAGACCGAGAACAGAAATTCAAACTCATCATTCAAATTTCCGCCTCGCTGGGAATCGAACCCAGGACCCTTGGTGCGGCGATCCGGCATGGTAACCATTGCGCCACACGGGTCGTCAAATATATATCTAAGATGTGTTTCTAAAGTAAAGTTCAAAGGAGTGGCCAGCTTATTACCAGATTTTTTAGATCTGGTACCGCACTGAATAAATAAAATATAAATATAGTGCGGTACCGGGTAGAATGCACCTGGTACCTCCGCGCACCTTGTACCGCACCCTGCACTAGCTTTACGCGGCCAGTGTTGTGTTGCAGTCGATAAAACGCACGCATCCGTCAACATGTCTTCAAAGAAAAGGTGCCGAAAAAAGATCGATTTCAACTTTGATGTTGATGACAACAAAGATAACAGCAAAATGAAAGAAAATTATAGATTGTTATATCAAAAACAGGTAAGTCATCAATAGATACGTAATAAACGTTCTCCATGTTATAACAAAAAAACGTACGTGCAGATGAAAAAAAAAGGTATAATGTACCACGGATGTCTAGCTTTTTTGAAATAACACGGTCAATGTTTGAGTGAAATGAGAAGGTTATATGCAGATGAGCCACTTGTCTAGTTACTGCATACAACTTTTTAGACCTAAATCTACTTTTTGTTCGAGTTTCTTAATAGGTTAGACCTATTATCACGTGTAATACTCGTATAAGAGAAATTGTATTAATAATTAGTTAGTAGAAATTGTAGAAAAAAATATTGAAGCTTTTTTAGAAAACAGCCTGGAAACTGACACAGGTAATTTTTGAAAACTAATATCAACAATATATTTTATTCACGCGCATATGTTTTCCATGATTGAAAGATTGTTATATAAATTCGTTAATAATACACATATTTTTTCAGAGCTTGCACCGAAACTAAGTAAACTCCATCTGGTAAAGGGTGACAAGAAAAGAAATTGTGTCAGATGTTACGAAAAATTACGAACTTTTTTAACAAGCCGACAAAAAAGTAAAAAAAAAAATACGAAATGTGCTGAGTGTCAAAAATACTTCTGTTTACCTTTTTTAATGAAAAACGTTGAATATAATTATTTTTTCTTTTATAATAAACCTTACATAAAGTTATCGATATTTTTACTTTTCAACTCTAAAATATGTGCAAAATTTCCCGTGTTCAGTGTGGTACAGGGTGTAAAAGACATTGTATCTTATTTTAGCTACAGATTCTAAACAAAATAAGCTGTTGACGTACGCCTTCAGATTTATATAAATCACTTCATTATAGATAATGTTCAAGGCAAAAAATTGTATATTTTTTGTTAAAATGGTGCCAAAAACCGACTTTAGTTTCTGAATCGCTACATGGTCTAATAGAACTTGTATCGCCACAATGAAAGGTTTAGGACCAGGTTGAAACATCTTGTACCGCAGTAATGGAAAGAAATAAAAAATGGGTGCCGCTTCGAACGTGTTAAGTGGGACTACATGACAAGCACCAGTTTTCGATTAAAAAAAGAATAATTAAAATCGGTTAATTCAATCGGAAGTTCTGAGGTAACAAACATAAAAAATACAATCGAATTGAATACCTCCTCCTTTTTTGAAGTTGGTTAAAAATCTCTACAGCTATAATGTGAATCTTTTATACTAATGTTAACAGCTTTAAGCAAAATAATCTTGCTGCGACTCTTACTTGTTTGCAAGCATTTATGCTTTTTCTTATATTGAAACAAGCCTTGGCTACAGCCTACAACCTCCGTCACACAAACGTCTATTAAATCAAAAATCTCTCTCATGCAAACATCAAAACCGAAACCGTGACAATGAAAGTCAAACCAAATACTTGTCGCTTACGTGTTTTGACACTTACCTACATTCATTTTGTCACTTACATTTATTTTTTGTTTAAAATCGACAGTGATTCTTCAAATCGATTGCATAAAGCACGTATGATTCTGCGAACATTTTCAATGATCCATCCGTGACTGAACAATTTCGCGGATCACTCTGTGGTCGATGGATGAACTGATGAGTTTTTATCGATCCGTTTTTTCATCCAATAAAACTCATTGTGATATGATCGACTTGATTTCCGTTTGACGTTGCTTCGTAATGGTTCAAATATAATAATGAATTAGGATTCTTGCTAACCTTTGAATGCGGACTCAATGTTATTTCAACGTAACTTATTTTTCGTGCTGTTTTTATTCGATTACGGAATAAAAGTAAAATGCCTTCACTATTTATAACTGTTATTTTTCTGTGCCTTTATGGATGATCACTGACCACCATAATAAATAAATAAATAATAAATAAATAACGCTTCACACTCATAGCCCCACACTAGGATTCCCTGTGTCGTGGGTGCCATGGACAATACACAACATAGACAAGGACATTCACACCCAGACCGAAAACAGAAATTCAAACTCATCATTCAAATTTCCGCCTCGCTGGGAATCGAACCCAGGACCCTCGGTGCGGCGATCCGGCATGGTAACCATTGCGCCACACGGGTCGTCAATTAATAATAATTTACTAATGCTGTTGTACTGCAAACATTTTAAGGTGTCAATAACCTCAGTGGTTCATATATGCAATTTGACTTTAAGACTAGAAGTTGTTGTACTCGTAGATACTAAAAACTTACTTAAAGTAACGTCCTTTTTGAACTGAAAATTAGACCGTGACTAATTTTGTAAAAAAGTTCCTTCATAATATTAACACTAATTAATATTATTTCTTTTAATGCCTAAAACTTTTGCCAAAGTTTATGGCAAGTGTGCAGGAAATTAATTCAATTTCTCGTTTAAAGCGAAAAGCTCCGAATTACTAAACACGTTTATAATTGATGGAAATAGTTTTTTTAATACAATAATTGATTAGGTTCGTCCGCTATTAAAGTGATATGATACAATTTTTAGTCGTGGCTTCGTTTATTATTGAATAGGATACCGATAAACATAGCTTTATTGTATAAACTATCGCGTAGCATAAAATTTAGTTTATACAATGTGATTTATGTTCAATATTTTCTCACACACGTTTTTTTTTAATTACAAACAAGAATATTTTGTTTATTAATATTTAAATTGCTAATCGACTTTCAAAAGAAGCTTAGCTCTGAAACAGTCATACGTGGTAATTACTATAATGTTACTGAGATAATTTAATATATTCTATACCTATTGTGTTATCAGAACATAAGCTACTTACTCATTCAAAAAATCATGCAAACTATGTCAAGCAAGATACGGCTTGATTGTGTAAGAAAAACATATCTTACTTTCACAATCATAATTTAAGTGTGATTGTAAAAATAATATCAATAAGTTTCTCCCTAATTAACGTGTTATCTTGTGAAAGTTTACTACTAAATGGACAAGCAATCTACGAGGTTAAACGTAATTTGTAAACTGAAATAAATAACAAGTATTTAAATTAATAATGTACAAATTCTTGATACTAAAAAATTTAATTTTATTTAACTAAAGCAATGTTATAACGCAGTTTTGTCACAATAAAAATGTAAAAAACCGTGATTATTTTTACGAAGACGTAAAAATTACTAACAAAACATCCTAAGCGACAAACCCCACATTCATGACGTCAATATTTCCTAACATACAAGAACGCATTGTGTAAAACTACTTATAAAGGGGAGCAGTTATAAAAGGTACTTGTGGAATTAATCACGCGTCGCATTGTCGCTTGTTGGTAAACTTCTGCACAATACCATCCATTGTCCCACTATTGTATTTAAAAGAAAAAAATGATGCACATCGAGTGGAAGTTCCCAAATTTATTCGGTCGCAACCGAAGGATTAATGGTTACATCTTGTTCAATGCCGTCCTTGAATTTTTATTCGCTTTTGTTTGCGATCTCTCATTGTCATTGATTACTGGGCTGCTTTACTACGTTATAAGTAATCAAAAGACGATTAGCGTCATCTAATGAGTAAGCTAAAGCAAGACAAGCTGTGACAAGGAAGCTGCTTCATAATGAGACATTTATAGTAAAATTAAAAGGTGTTATGTCTAAGCTTATTATTGAGGAGGCAATAGAGCACTTTACTGCATTGGTCTAATGCAAAATAAGCGTAGGAGAGTGATTTACCGAAGTGTATGTGACGTAAAATTATCTCTCAAAGTGCTCCTTAAGAATTTTTAACCGACTTCAAAAAAGGAGGAGGTATTAAATTCGACTGTTTTTTTTTATTTTTTTTTTTGTGTTTGTTACCTTAGAAATTTCGACTGGGTGAACCGATTTTGATGATTTTTCAATCGAAAGCTGGTGCTTGTTATGTGGTCCCACTGAAATTTGTACGAGATCTGACGAGTAGTTTTTGAGATATCCCTAATTTTGGAGTCGGTTATTTTTTGTCAAAAATTATTGTTAACAACAATGACAGGATTCCACAACCTATGCGCCTTCAGATGTACTAAAGAGCTTAAGAAGTTTTGATACTTGCGAACACCAATAAACTACCGAAGTTACCTCAGTCTATTACTCGGTATTAATAACGCCTTATATTTATTCCGTCCAATCCACTTACCTTTATAATCGATGCTTCAATCTGGACTTAATTATAGCTTGTATTTATATCAATGAGTAACATCTTGCCTTAATTATTTGCTGCTAAATGGATATCAATAACTATATCGGCATTTAATAGCACGCACGCAGAATCGCTTCCTTTCAGACCACGCAATCATGATCTAGGAATAGAAAGGAAATCTTGTGTATGACTCACGAATACAACTTTAATAGGTCACTTTATAAAATTCGCCTTATTAATTTAGAAGCTAAAATAAATAAAAACTAACAGCTATGTAACTTTAATTTTAAACCTAATATATCGCTGGCTCTTAACTGATATATAATGATTTTTTCGAATGGTTCGTTGGTTGGCTAGGTCATATCTGCCTTTACAGGTCCACCCGAATAGACTGACGTATGTGCTTAAGATAATTTGACTTGCAATAATAACAACTTCCCCTTATGAGGTCTTAATAAATAAACATAAATTAATCTCGATTCGATTCCCATAACCCCTTTAAGGGAATCGATTGAGTTATTCATCACTGAAGAGAAAGACGTGACTGATTCGTATCTGCCATCCATTGATGTCATAAAGAGAGCACCTAAAGTAACTCTGATTGATAAACCAGCAACTGATGCTAACCTTATGTGGTAAACAGTTTTGTTATTGTGTTTGAATATTGTATAAGTTTATGGTAATGGTTATTTGAACAACTTAAACGATCTCAGAAACAGATTAAATGAAATCAGGTCAACTCAACAATGTAATGTAAATAGGTATATGAACGACAAATGAGCTGGGAAGCCACCTGATGATATGAACCGCTTCAATGAAACTGATAACACTAGGCATCACTGACATGTTGCCGACAAGAAAGAAGCAGGTAACCCGTTGCGCAAGTTTTCCCACCAAGTTCTTTTAACTTATTGAAGAGGAATAACTATTCTGTAAGAATCAGTAGTCCTCTGGAATTGATGTAACTATACAAATCTTAGAAAGTATTCCAGTTTTATTAAGAACTAGTAACCTCCTCTCTTTGCTGCCGTTTTCCGTAATATTTTAAATGCTAAAATATTTTTAAAGTCAGCACAATATTTTTATAGTATTATAGTACCCTCTAAAATATTATACGTATAGAGATAAGTCCTAAAATATTAATGGACATTTGCTAGTATGTAAAATGAAATATTTTCTCACCCTGTTTAATCCATAACAAATCGTTATTCTATTATGAAACTTATCACAATCTTAAATGATGTTCAGTTTGTTTAAGCTTCCACAAAAATTGCATCATTAGTCATACTACGAATTTACGCGTCAATTGAACAAAAACAGTTGACGTAAACTGACACAAACAAATTGAATATTCCCACATAAGAAGGTGAAAATCCAAGGGTAAATACGGGATCATGTTTGATAATGAATTATGTTTTGAAGTTAAAACTAATATAAACGATAAAGTTAAAGGCATAGAGGTTATAATCGTGCAAGCGTAAGATCATATCGTTAGAGAAGATGCCACCAAAGTTTACAATCAGAACGCAGTTTGTGATTCGATCAAAAGAAAGCCATCCGCATGAGCTCTGGTTGATTAATGATGTTAAGTAGAACTATCACCAGACACCGGTAGACGCGGAACAATTGTCAGAATAATACGACTGTGTGACAAAAAGATTAGGACCACCTCGAAGATTTGATTTGCAACTTTATTTTAATACCTTAAGATTGAAATTAGAGACTGACACTAAGCCCGATGGGTGTCTTGAACTAAAAAAATTGACTAATGATTCTGGTTTGGGATCAAATATTCATGCATTTTTTTAGCGGAACTTGTTTTGTTACACTTACTTTAACGCTTTTTACTTGGAGCATGTGTTTAATGATATAACGACAGTATTCGTGTCCAGCTGTTATTGAATTAGCTTCTTTCGTTTTATTTTTTGTTTGTTTTTGCTTATTATTTTTCCTTTGTGCGATATTGCAAATGTTTAAGTACTTACCTATTTGCATTTGTATTGCAATTGGTCATGAAGACGCTTTTGTCAAGTACTACCATAAGTACTATTATGTCTTTTGTGGTACTGCTTATACAATAAACCTAAGTATATGTTATAAAAGTGAATAATTTTATAAAACTGAATTTATGAAATGTGTTAAACATTTATTTGCTGCAATCTTTATTGCAAAGGTAATTTTAAGAGTTATGTCCTCGCAACGTTTTCCACCATATAGTACTTAAAGTTTGTATTCAGTGTGTAATCTGAATTTATATTCAGTAAATATAGTACTTTTGTAACAATTTACGTTCAACGTACTTTTAAACACTTTCTTATCAATGGTTAGAAGTTAAGAGGCAATGGTTTTCTCATCGTAAATTGAACTAACCCAACTTAACCCAGTTACCACGCTACGAACCAATACGTAACTTTACGTCCAGATATATTTATTATTACTCTCGCGACCTATAGGCGCGGCTAACGAACCAGATACGAATACTATTACGTATACAAATACATCGGTATTCGTGTATTCGTACCGAGAAATGTTAATAGAGTTGTAAATGATGCACAATAATTCTTGAATACACATTATCATTAGCGATTCGCTCTGAATTATGGTTTCGTATAACTAATTTATAGCTTCAATGGTTTTCCAGTTTATTTGCTGTTGTGAGATATGGAAATATTAATGGTGAAGCTCCAATTTGTGGTGTAGTGTTAATACTCCGTTCACAGGGTGCTACATATATTGTAGTATATGTAGAATTATATTGTCAAATGTTGGTACCTAAATGCTCTCACATTCACATACTTCTAAACACAAAATATTATTTGTTTTTAGATATGACTACCTACTAAGTTCCTAGTTTCCAATGTAAAAAAATCCTAAAATAGATACGCAATTAATAGCTATTACTAAAAATCTTTTTCCTTTTTTACATTTAGGTATATATACAATTATTCTAATAAAAGAATATGCCATCAAAAACAAAACATGTAAAAAAAACCAAGTCTCGCAACTCAGTTCTTCTACCGTAAAAAGTTGTGAGATCCATGTAATACCAAGTCGGTTAATTTATTCAGTTCCTACTTAAGGGTCCTTCTGTCTTAAGTTGTTATGTAATTAGCTAACCTAACAAGTAACAACATCTTATAGTGACCATATTATCAATATTAAAAATCTTTTATGTTTTAGGCTTTATCCACAACGAAGTTATAGGGGGTCGAAAATGGCCTGAATTGCTTCGAGAAAAGGATGGTACGGCCGTGCCGCTTTTTTGCTCGACTTGGCGGGGGCACTGCCGTGCCCCCAGAACTTGATTTAGTCACTTGATTTAGTCACATAGTTTCTACGAACATAAATAAAAGCGTGAATCATGCATTACAATAAATTAAAAATAACTCAGTTTAATGGAAAGCGTAATATATGACCGTTATCTATTAGCCATTACATTACAAGTTAAAGACGTTGTCTGTACGTTACGTTAATTTACGTCGCGACAGTCACGCGATACGGCGTTCATTATGCGATACATCCGAATTGATTCATCGTACTGTTAATCAGAGCGAACGCTGTAAAAGTCATTATCTTTACTTGTATATATTTGAATTATGTATATTAGTTTTGTCACCGATGTGATAAGTAGAGTTGTTGCTAAATTTTATTATCAATTCATTTGTTTCCAAATGGAATAATATAATATAAAAGTCTAACAAGTGGATAACGGATGAAAAGAAGCTATAATTACCTGTCACCTTTGAAGTAAAATTACACTTATTATTATCAATTCTTCATAGATAAATCCACTCCTTAAATATCTATTAAAAATATACATTTATGACGATTTCGAATGTTTTTTGGTAAATTTTTAATTATGATGTTCGTGAAGCTGGTTGTTAAATCACATGTATGTACATGTATTTATGTATGTCCATACGCCACCAGCAACATATGACATCTCATCTAGTGTGGGTTTAAGTGCTGCTGCGAGTATTTCCATGTTACGTAAAAATCCGCAGAACTTCTTTTATGTTTTCTAAGAAGTATTGTGCGTTTAAGTGAGAGGAAGTCCCGTTGACTTCTATGAGGAAAAAGGAATCTAATTTTGAACTGATAAATTATAAAGAGTTTAAGGAAAATGTACTGGTATATTGAGTCATTGTATTACGAACAATGGGTACCTTAAAATAATCTTTTATTTTTGACTTCTTTGGAATATTGCAGTAAAGTAGGCGTTCGCAATAACATGTCCTAGAAGACAAGACTATAGTGCACTGTAGTTATTGCGAATTGGTAGATCTCATACAGTATAATTATATTCATTATACATAATAATTATAATATTAAGAAGAATCTAGGACTTACACCATTAAAACCACGAACTGTCACAGCTTAAATAATGTTAATTATCATCTACTATTACACGGTTTCTAAATAAATTAATTGATCTTAATGTTAACACAGACATAAATAAAGCTGAACAATAATTGATTGCTTTAATAGTAAAAATACCATTCCACTATTCTCTAATGAATGTTCAGGAGAAGGCATATTGGTCCAGTATAAATTAATAATTAATGGGTGATATTGAGATGTAAAGTCGCTTAATGAGTTTGAAAGATGCAGTGTTGAATTTGTGTTCTAAACTTAAAATAAACTACTCAGAATGTTGATTTTCTTTATATTTTCTGGAATAAATTTATAGGTACAAAAGACGGCACTTTGTCTTAAGTAATTAAGATAATGGAATAGCGTAGTTGATTAACTAAAAATTTTAATAGCGTTCTTCGGGCTCTTCAGTAATTTATTGATACAATGAATTTAATTATACGTCACTGGTTATTTTTGCAAACGCGATTTAATAAACATTCATCTATTGCAAGTATTTTGAAGACGCTTTAACCGTTTTCTTGCTATGCGTTACGCATTTGATATAAAAAATCGTCTCGGTTGTAGCATGTAGTGTGGCAAAGTAGTTATTTTTATTTTATTACTCAAACTTTTCGTATTTGCACAAAACAAAAAAAAAACTATAATTGTAATAATTGCTGCCGTCTGTACTAAACTTCTAGGTCGTGCAAATACTAAGATATCACTTTAACCCAACCAGAGAATCTTTTGAGTCCTGAAACACCATTTTCGTTAAATATTTTGACTAGGATTATAAAACGATTTCTAAATGCTCTTGCTCTAGTAGCATACGTATAAAATGTAAAGCAAAATATTAAAAAAGTAGATAGTCGTAAACTCCAAACTAGTGTATGTCGAAAGTTAACTTCACAACAACTTCACTTTCATAAGTCACCTACTTGCTATTTCCTTTTCGATAAAAATCATAAAAAATATTTGCATAAAAGTTACGATTCTCCAAAATCGATCTCGAATGAATCGTAAAACCATATATCATACATGCAATATTACTGACCTGTAACTGAGCCGAGATCGTCAATGATCTTATCTAAATTGCAACCGCGCAGTAAAAAATTATGATAAGTCACGGCTTCGAGACATCACTTTCGCTTAACGCAATCATTAATAAGTATTTACGCTACATCTGTCCTAAGACGTCACTGGTACAATAAACAAAATGCACATTCTAAACGTGAACGAACAAGCGAACTTAATCTCTATGTATACGACACTAAAAACTAAATGACTGGTTAAGGAAATTTGCGTGTATAAAAGCAAAAAGTTATAGCAAATTGAAAAATGGATCATATTTCTCTCGCAATAAGAGCGATGCGATTCGCGCAAGAAAGTTATGATCGTGTGTGGCGAGTTAGATCAGGAGTCGGTTTTGATAAATGATACAATTTGACACGCTTAGTGTAAGCTTGGGAACTTTACTGATTAAATTTGGGACGAATGAAACTTTATTTCCGTTTGCGGTGTGTTTTTCTTACCATTGCGGTCTTTTAATATTTTTAGGATATGAAACCCATCAGATTATAATGCAGACCATAAAGCGAATTGTGATTTACCTTTTTGTACGAAAGACCAAGTATGATCAAGTAGAGTCAGTTCATTACATCAAGTGGCAAAAAGTCAGTTGACATAATTTCGGGGTTAATTCAGTTAAGGCGCTCCAATACGCCAATGACCTTGCGTATTTAGTCCCCGCTTCCCCGCGGCAGGACATGCCCTTTTTGTACTCATTTTTTACTGATATTAATGAAACTACTAATAAGAATAAAATCTATACAATAATAAAACTCAAATGGAAAATTTTCTGTACATTGAATATTTTTTTTTTAAATTTCGATTAGAGGGCACTTCAATAACGTGTTAGAGCACAATTTTTTTTTAAATTATTGTCTGTCTGTCTGTCTGTCTGTCTGTCTGTCCGGGCATCAGATGAAAACCCTTGAACAGATTTCGATGAAAATTGGTAAAGTTGTTATAAACAAATAAATCCGAACAATAAACTGTAATCAAGCGTCCGAACGCTAAATAATTATATTCTTTAGTAGAAAGAAGGAAATAACTACGAAATCGATCGTAAATTATGGGAGCGTTTTGGCGGACGAAAACTCAGTACCCCGTCCAAAGGACAGTCGCCGTATGGCGCCCGTCGCCCGCGCAGACACCCGTAAATAATCCGATCAAAAATTAAAAATGTAAAAAAAATATTAAAAAAAAGAGAAATGTATAGTATTAACGGCAAATATATTATCTATAAGTAAATTTTATAAATTTAATTTTGATAGTTGCAAAGATAAATGGGAAGAAAACAGGTTATTTGAATTGTCTGTGTTTACCAAAATACATTACATTATTAAAAAGCATGAATTAATACTTAATACGTAATTTACTGGTATCATTTTAACCTACTAGAATCAAGTTGAAAATACGCATTTTTAGAGGGAATGTGTTTGGAGCGTGGGGCTCCAATTTAGCAAATTAATCATTGAGTTTTAAGATACGTAATAATTTTCGGGTACGGACAACGTATTGGATTATCTAATTTGGGACCAATTTTGCTGTAACTGGAAAAATGGTTGTCAATAAAGTCGGTTTACGGACGGTAGTTTAACGTGACAACGTCATGTCATGACAAAGCTCCGCTCCGCTCCACTCAATTACGATCGGCTACGATACGCCGATCGTAGCCGATCGTGCCTCTCTCTCGCTTTGGCCGCTCTCTCGCTCGCGGGACGCTACATTTTTCCGTGCGTGCGCCCGGCGTTCGTCGTTTTAATAGACGTTATCACGTCAAAAAAATCCTATTCCTATTATTATACCTTCAGCGCTCTCATAAACCACTGCCTTGTGAAGTTACTGCAATTAATACAATGACCAAAGTGATTCCGGTAAAACTCTAAGACCTTACATAAAAGTACTTACCTACCATTATGTGGCTTGTCTACTAAAACATGTCTTCCATACTACAAAAACTTAAGTATTTGACGGTTTAAAACGTGTTTCATATTCATACATTCTTTACGACCTTTTAAACCGATAATACAAGCATCTTTATAGTGTATTATAAAGATTACAACAATTTACTAGACATCAGCCTAGTTTACACCACTTGTACATTGATATTAAGCTAAAAATAACTTTTAAGCATGCCTCATTTTATTATTATTAATATAGACCACCTGTTAATATAGACATTCCTAAGAATATTAATATGTAGCGATTAGTTAGTTGTAAAACTAGAAACCTTGTTATGAAATATTACATTTCTATTCTTAAAAGAACAGTGTATAAAAATAACAGACCTGCAGAAATAATATATTCTACTGATATTTAAAATAGATACGTTATGCCCTTAAAAACCACCAAAAAAAATTGTTCCCAAAAGAGCTACAACACACACATGTTTATCTTTTGTTTCACTACACCAATCACATTGGTATAATACACGAAGGCATTTTAACGCTGTATGTCAAATGTCAAGCAATTCTGACAACAACAAAATCCGTGCGTATCGTCTTGTATTAACAGAGCGACTACGAGCAGAACGGTCAATTGACTGTTCTTACGCTCTTCATCATGGACGTGCTAGTGACTTATCTCTTTTTTACATTATAATATCAATCGAAAAAAAATATTGACATTCAAAGCTAAATATTAAAACTGATAATTATTAAAAGGTCTATAAGTAAAGCTATCACAACATCGGCTGTATACGTATCAAAATAACAGTACTGTCTAAACACGGACGTAAAAAAAAGACGGACGTAATCCTAAGAACAAATTCAGTGAAGCACCCATAATAATACCAACTCTGTATTCGTACAAGTACACACACCCACACATTGACACCATCCTGATATGACATTGACACCATCGCGAATCAAAAATTACAAAATTACGCACACATGGTAAGCGAGCTGTCAGCTGTCAGCTTCACTCTCGATTAGACAAGGTTACGTCCTATCTTTTTTTACGTCCGTGTGTCTAAATTGTCGTTTCTGTAAATACTAAAGATTGGAAAAACATTTCGGTGTTCGTGACACAAGGCAATCAGAAGTAGGGTATAGCTCGTTAACCAAATCGTTTGTATTGTAAGCAAATACAACCAAACTATTCGTGTTATGTTTGTGTCGTAAAATAAATCACATTGATAGTAAATTTTAATGTTTAACTTTTTAATATGGTTTTCTGTAGAAGTCATCTGATTATTAATAGCCGTTTACGGAACTGTGACCGGTTGTTTATTATAAACAAATGTAGGTGATTTTATAGTTCTAGTAACTAAGCTAATGGTTTTTGAAGTACCTATTTAACTGCATTATGCAGTTAGTGTTCAAGTTATACTTGTTTAGTTACAGTGACATAATAATTGGTAATGAAATGTATATTAATTGGAATTGGAATACATTAATATACGTAAATATACACATATTATAAGTGAATAATATTGATGTTAGATGATAAATAATAATGATGGTGAAAATTTTATTTACAATTTAAAGAAAAAATCATGCTCATCATGGTACTACATACCTATATGAAGTAAAAGTCTTCAAATTAATAGTAAAATTAGCTACTTGAAAGTAGTTTTCAGTGTGATGTAAACTGCACTAGATTCTTTTGAACGATCATCCGGCTAATTAAAAGATACATAAATGTAAATGAAGACCAAATCTCGTAACGTCGATGCAATAAGCAAATACTCATGCTAACCACATTACCAACTAAATTACCCAACTTAATACGAACTTATACCAATAAACTGTAGTGTAGAGTGGAAAATGTTCTCAGAATCTGTTTACAAAGTCGTTTTAAGCTCTCCTTTCCATATAAGCGTTGGGCACTATTCGTCCATCCGAGTATAGTGTGAGGTCCAGCTGATGTCAACATTTTACGCTTGTCTACAAATAGGTGCGAATGTTAACTTGGGATTAACGTCGACGGCCAATTTAAGATAAGCTCTGAGTTGTAAGCGGTTGCGATGTCGATCTAAGATTTATTTTTGTGATGTGTTTGTTTATGTTCATTTGAGAATAAGTTTATTATTTCTAACATAATCTATATAATAAAAATATCATAACTTAAAAAAAATATGCACATAACATTTTAAGAAGATCATCTGAAAAAGATTTGGATAAATATTTTTTAGTTTAAATAATAAAAAACCATTAAAAACAACTAAAAGTAATTTTCTTATGCTTACGTAACGTAAAGCTAAATTGTCACATTAACGAATATTGAATAAATAAATATACAGTTATATTTAAATTTACTCCGACCAGAGTACTATACAATAACTACAGTAATATTTTATTGTAATTTCATGACAATTTATTTGAACGCTTAATAAAATATAGTAATCAGCAAAGCACAGATGCTCCGAAATCGATCAAATATCTGAAGATTTGTAAAATATTTTTACTACAGACACTGATCGCTCCTCCCTCATACCTTGTACCACAAAATAACGTGGGTGGTTACGAGCAATAGGAATAATATCATCATTCCCATTCGCATAGGAATTGAGACACGATGCGATAATCGCATTGACGCGTACGGTTATCGGCTGGGAACTAGCCCGTAAGTTATGCGCCTTACGGCATAACGCAACTAAAATTGTAAATACGGGATGATTTGTAATTATTTTTCGCTTGCTACATTGTAATTATAATTACGCAGATGCGTGTGTTAATGTTGCAGTGCAATATCTAACTTAAACATTTATACGACTCGCGTGGTGTAATGATGACCATGCCGGACTGCCGTTCGAAGGGTCCTGGGTTTGATACCTAGCAAAGGCGGGAATTTCAGTAATGAGTTTGAATTTCTGTTGTTGGTCTGGGTGTTGTGTTTTTGTCTTTGAATGTTGTCGATGGCACCCACGACACAGGGAATCCTAGTATGAGATTATGAATGGGTACCGTTATCTAGTATACATATAGCATAGCTATAAAATCTGTGACCTCTCTGTATATCCTTTTCCCTGGCATGATCACCTTTAACGAGACCTCTTCCACTAGCTGCCTTAACTTTATGGTTTGGTTTAAACGGCGTTGGTCCAGTGACCCATACGAAGAATCGTTCCATATTTGTCTTAAGGAACACCAGTTCTTCCATGATCAAAGCCCTATTCTTCGGACAATCTGACTTAAAACATCAGCAATATCTTAGTAAGATTTAATCTACGTCATTATTACAACTTAATATGTACATCCTTTGCATTAATAAAATCGATTACCTTACTCGATATTCTTACTCGGATGTGTCGGTCGATTTTTCTCAGACCACCGATACTTGGTTACAATTATGGGTCATTTATCACTGAGAGTACCAATCGAGCCTCCAATTTCACACTACTGGTACCAACTTCGGAATTTACGATCCAAATTTACTGGTTGAATCAATGCTCGGCAAATATGCAGTGTCCAGTTACGCAAAAAGATTTATTTGTAATCAGGCCATTAAAAGTGGGCTTAAAGATATTGAATTAATCTTGCAAAATTGGGTCACTACATTTAAAGATAAGGCTTAATTTGTTGAATTTTTGGAAATACTCCTAATGAATTTGATGTCTGGTATAATATAAAATAGTAAAAGGTACACTTTGAATGTATATGGAATACTTAATGTAGGTATTCTGTATTTTTCATTTTCGTGTAATCTGAAACCTTAGCTGCACATTTTTAATTAAATCCTCCTTAGGTGAAAATATTACATTCACCTATAACAGGATTACACATGTTAATTCTGTCTTGAAACAGGTTCAGAAGCAAATTATTGCTTCAGTTTGAAGCGTGTTGCACTAAGTGCCACTTCTATTAACAAAGAGTGTGGCCTCATAAGAAGCGATTGGTCTGCAAAGGAAAAATGCTTCGATTGCATTAAAATAACCAAAACGGCAACTTATATCATGTTCATTACTTGCTCTTTTACTTCTGCATTTAAAAACACTACTAAAAACTCTTTAGGTTACAGATTTGATAGGACCTGAAAGTGTCGATTGAACACGATTGCAAATATCATCACATTACTTGCAAAATGCAGGTGGTCTCGATATTTTAGGAGCCCGTTCTTTAAATTCGAGTTCAATTCGTTTTGCCTAACACTACATATTTCAAGTCATGTCATTGTTTAATTTTCTTATTGGTGTGCAATATTTTATTAATCGTTCAGGATAAAGGTTACAACAAGTGAAAAAATATGTTAATCGCTAGCTTGACAACGGAAATATTAAAATGTATAATACAATACATTAATACTTGGTGTAAACTGTCGTATAAGCCAAAATATTTAAGCCTATTCACTCTTGCACAGCATATTACACTCGAATTAGTGCCTATGCAATACGACTGCTAACGATAATGGCTAATATAGACAGGTAAATGTGCTTTTCGAAACACGGTAGCATTACTATTTATTTAGAAGTATAAGGAGCTCATCTATTCTTGAATATAAGCGATGGATTATACTAAATTATCGACGTCATGTTTTGTTCTCAAAAAAAAAAATGCAGGTGTCCAATTTTTTTTTAATACTTTTTAAGTTTTAAGGTGCTCCCTCATTTGGAGCATTCGCCTGTAATGTAACGTTTCAGATTCGATTTTGTGCATTGCAGTACAGTATTTCCTCCGTGACTGACGAACATTCGCGTGTAATGTTTAGATTCGATTTTAAGAATTTAGTTAATTCCGCAATGTCAGACGAATTGTATCATTCTGTTACACATTGTATCATCAAGTTGCGCACTGTAATGCTCGGTGCTTTTCGCTCACCAACGTAATGCTCGAATCTGTAACATTACAGTTTGCGCACTGTAATGCTCGGTTCTTCTACCTCACTGATGTAATGCTCGACTCTGTAACGTTACATTACAGGCAAATGCTCCAAGTAAGGGAGCACCTTTAGGTAAAATTTTAAAAATAGTCTATTTATTTTTTTAAATTTCAATCAGTTGACAATTAAAATTTTCATATATATAAATGAATTACACCTAAACATCTATCAAAACCTATCAAAACTCAGGCGTAAATTTTCTGAAGCGATGGTAGTTACAAGCTTACTAGTTTAAAAATAAAATCACTTGTGGTTCAGTATGACTAGGTCTTTCGTACTTAGCTCAATGAACCGATCCATTTCACTGACTCGGTTCCTGACTCATTCAGTTCGACATTACAACGCGTTATTTGACGTCTCATTACGTATCGGTTTGAACTTTTAATAACCGAATGAGTTTTGATTCTCGCTCGCATTTAATTTGACTCTAATTGTAATGTTTGATCCTTATCGACGTTTCCTTCTGATAATGAGTTTAAATTTTTTGATGTCATGTCGGTTTTTTTAAATTTAACTTGTGCTTATTCATTTTTGTAGCACAAAAGCCACAAATTATTTGAATTTTGACACGCTTTGACATACCACACTTGTTTTATGCATCCTTGGTCGATGACGAATAGGTGTCATGGGTACGACGTGTATCCTTGGGTGATAGTGAACACTTAATTACAACACATGAATATAATTATTGCAAGTATCATAGTAAATGTATGTATAAAAATTACCAATGATTCAAGTTTAAGATCATATCGGTCTGATACTAAACAATATAAATATAAATATAATAATAACACGTGTAAATAATTATTTTATTTCTGACGACGAACATAAGTGATAAATTCGACGATTCTGACAGCTATAGATCAACTTGAATAGTAATTTAAATTTCCCCGGAATACCAACTTCAAAATGATCTGGAATTTCAACTTCAGAATTTCACTTAACCCAGTGTTTGGCGAGTGCAAATCGCGTATCGGTAAATTGACAGTCGCTCGTTGACCCATTTAGCCGTTATGATGCTGTTGGTTTTTCACACAGCCTCGGTCGGTCGAGCTTTGTACTGAATAAACGGGCGGTTGGAACGCTCAATTTTTTTACAAAGAGCTGTTTTATAACTTTAAAGCTGCTTTCTAAAGTTGAGCTGTAAAGAGCTGATTGATGATGATAAATAGGTCATTAAATTTATTCATTTATTTTGATACATATCATAATATTAAACATCTAAGAAAGTTGTATTTTTGTTTGAATAATTTTTGAAGAAGAAGAAGATCCTTGTACCATGACCGTCACAAGTTTGTTACTCTTGTATATTAAAGTCAAATTGCCAGGCCTAATTCTCTAGTTGAATTTAAATATCCATCAACGAATTTTGGATAATATAATCTATTTAGTTTTAAATTCTTTATTAATAAACATTAGCACTAAAATTTGATATTTTACTCAAAAATAATTTACAAAACACAACCCGTCGTTCAATATGATAATTTGATACAGTTGTTATAAAGGTAATGCAACCGCCAGTCTATGAAACCCTCATCTGAATAAAGAGCGTTCGGGCAAACATTGCTTATTGCTGTTCTGCCGTCTTCGTGTTGACGTACTACAATTTCAACGACCACTTCACTTCGAACCCTGTAATTTTCAATTTAAACTGTACGACCTACGTAATAGAGACGAGTGAAAGGCGTCCAAATGTCTAAGTGATCAGAGGGCAAAGTTTACATGTGTAAGCTTTTTAGAAATGAGATCAAGATGGTCAAGATTGCGTATTGTTTAACTAGCCATTACATTTGAAATAATTTTCGTTTGGAACTTGACGGTGGACTGTATTATACTTTATAAGTAATTTAACAGTGCTTATAAGTAAAATATAATCCTGTAAAGGTATTTGAAAAATGAACTTGGCTTCACTAATTATTATTATTGTTAAAACTTGTTAGTGGAAATATTATTTATCTATTTATTTAATACATCATTGAAGTGTAATAATACTACATATAACGTGCCTCCACGTTTATTTATATAGCAGACAATCTTAAATAGAATAAATTCTCTGTATTGCAAGTGTTATGGATATATAAATGAAACATCTTAAATACATATAATCCGAATACAAGTAAATGTCCGGTCTTATTCATACAGGGAATCGAAGCCGAAATCGTATGCGGGAATGCTCGTATCAACTTTTACATTATAAAGATTCTAGTATGAACATAACAAGAATCTAGTTAGGTTAACTTTAAGATGAGATACAACTTTTGTATAAATCTTTACCTTAACAAATTAACATAAAAATTGCACATTTTTAACACATTCACTTATTTAAATTAAATTAATTAAAAAAAAAAACTATAAATCTGTCAATTTATTATCCATAAGTCACTTTAAAATTTAGTTGACATTTTAAGTAATTTACGAGTTAAATAAGTTAAAAAAGTAATTTACGAATTGCTGTTTTTTTCGAATATTTTTGCTAACTCACGCATAGGTTACATCAGCCCTGGGGAAAGAATTACAACCGATTAAGATTCATTTGATATTTAATTGACAGCTCCAAAAATTGATTATAATTGGATGATGCGGCCATCTTGGATTAAAATGCCAAGTTTTACATAAGGCCATAGCTCCACCATCGGATAACAAGCGAGTAGGAGTAACAAGTGATACCATGTCTGTCACTAGCTTCGAGCACTTGTTCTTTTATGTGATCGAATGTCACTCATCATAAGCCCACCATCAACTTATAAAACTACTCAGTATCTTACATACCTATAATCATATTTGGAGATTCGAATTCTAACACAAGACTTACTTAAAGACTTACGGCCGGTCTCAATAATGTACTAACAGATGGAAGACTGTGGATAGGGCTACCATTAGTATGTTATCTGTCATACTTGTTAATTTTTCAGACGCAAAAGACTTATTGAGACCGGCCGTTAAAGAAATGATGTCAAAAACTTTGAATATATTGGATCATGAATTGTCTTTTTAAACTTTTGATTTGATTGATTTGAAAAATATTGTATCGTCCATCGCTTGAAAATGTACGATGAAACGGTTGTTTTTCGTATATCAAATTCAAACAAGACGTCAAATAAGATTTGTATTGGTAGCTCGCAAATAAAATTTCACTTCATTTTTTAGCTACTGTTGAGAACAGTATATTTAATTATGTTGATATTTACCATCACTGTTAGTCTATCACGCTTTTGCATACTTCATTTATCATGATACTAAAGTTCATGTCAGTGTCAGAATAAAGTTCACTTAATATAACGAATCATGGTCAATTTATTCGTATGTCAATCAAACTAGCAAGTAATTTAATTAGCAATAAGCTAACTCATAGAACGTTATTTAATAATATCCTATATCCACAAATAAATATGATGAATGATCACGGATACTTATTTCAATAGTGTTTAATGTCGCTATGAACAAATTTAAAACCGTTAGAGGCAATTTTATTGTACGTTTTTAACCGAGTTCAAAAAAAGATCGAGGTTATTAACATACACTTTGTTTTGCCGTATACCTATATGAATTGTTGAACTTGGTGTAGAATGTTCAGCGCATTATCCGACTGCCAGGAAGGATTATTTTATATTAATTATTTTCTACTCTTTCTTATACAAAAACATTTCGATAAAATATGGGATATCAGGAAGCGGAATAATTGTAACAAATAAAAAACCTTCTTAATTAACGACATCAAAACTTAACACGGGCAGCTCCGTACAATATTTACTCTATGGCAGAAGTATCCCGCGGGCATATTCTGATTAATGAATTACCGTATCCAAAAACTGTTGGCGGATAACTCGTTTTGTTTCAACAAGGCAGTTGAACCCTTCAGGGTTGGGTAATTAGTTTAGATTGAAAACTTAAAAGCCTTTTACTTTAAAATGTAAGTAGGCTCCGAGTTCAGGAGTGATTAATTTATTATTTTACACGAGGAAGCGGATATGTTAAATCAGAGGTTCCAAGACTTTTTTTTTCTTGGACCACTTTTAAAATTTAGCTGGTTCCGGTGGACCCCCTGCAGCTACGTTTCTACCATATTCCCAAAACTCGACAAAAAATGTGAACATTAGATCTATGAGAAACTATGGAAAATTGCGTTGCGGCTGCGTTTAGATTATCAAATCAAATCAATTAATTGTGGAATATAGGTACAAAGGTAAGAATGTTATACAGGTGAATTATCCGCTATATCCCTGCCGCATATGGGCATACAATAATAGTTTATGTCAATAATAAAGAATATTAAATGTTAAGAGATCAGCAAAGTACGAGAATAAAATTATGCAATTAAATTTTAAAGTATTAACATCAATGGACTTATCAATAGTAAATGTCAAAAATGATAAGAAATTATATATTATATAGAGAGTAATAGTTTTCGAAAAAAAGTGAGAATTGATCGGTTAATTAATTAATTGATTTTTTGTCACGCCAACCAACGGGTCTACCCCCGTCGAGTCTCCCGGAGATCCCTAGGGGTCCACCTGGACCACTTTGGGAACTAAGGTGTTAAATGGTTGGAAACTTATAATTTTGTCGTGAAGTTTGTTGCTTTAGGAACCTTGTTTAATTGTTAAGTAATTCAAACGTGATATTCCTATCTCAATCAGGAGCAACAGAACAGAATATTACCCTATTTAACCCGTAAAAGAAAACTAGATATTATTGAGGACTTACTATAAGAACATTCGAACAAAGGACAGGAGTTGTTAAAGTTAATGCCGTTAAATTATTATTAATTGATGAAACATAAAGTTTACTCTTAAAATCTAAGTGTTTCTTAGCCTAAGAATAAGCGTGATTTATAATACCGAAGAGAAATACAATCATTTGAAACAATTTGTTTTAAGTCAGATTTGGCCGGCGATATAACTGCCTCAGGCGACCCGAACAAATGTTCTATCACCTTTATAAATACAAAATTGTCATTAAAATATGTATCTTCACACCATAGCAATTTATTTACCATTAATATAAAATGAAAATAATAATATCGTAACTTAAACACAAGATCAAATTCCTTCCAATTCCTATTAGCATATGCAAAGATTGTCTTCAAGAAAAACGTCATTCAATTCACGACGCGATAGTATTAATTGTTAAGACAATAAGATCGCTATTTGCATGTAGAATAGTATTCTAAATTTTAGTAACTGGTGCATATAATATACCGTCTAGGGTCTGTCATTGACCTCTGAATACCGGAACGGTGAAACTTTGTTTTCCATAGAAATTCTAACACGCGTTTTGTTTTAATTTTTTGGTCATAACATCACAATAGATAAGAAGTTTGTGGTTTACGTGACAGTGGAGTCAAAATTTGGAGCAGAACCGTGAAAAACAAATTACAGCCGAACGTTTAAAGCAGCTATACTCAACATTTTTCTTGGGCCACATTTATGATTTAGCTATTTTAAATGGGCAAGCAACATTAAAATTATGTTTGTTAAATTATTATGATTCCTATTTAAAGTTCTCATGTGTATCAAAACAATAACTCTTATCAAAAATACTTTTAGCTTAATCGTTCTTCGTCCTCTTTTCTATACATTTTTTTAGCATTTGTATGGATTGTATTTTTTCATATTGATCCGCGTATTATAGTTCGACAGGTCGAATATAGCCGGTGGGCCGCAGGTTGAGTATCACTGATTCAAAGTATAGCAGTTGCTGTTGGAGTACAGGATTGACAATGGATGAACTGGTTCGTTTCTAATTTTGAAAATAACTTTACGTAAAAATAACTTCAAAGGAATATTTTATTTTTAAATATTTTTAATATTTTAGGGTATTCGGTGGCTGATATTGCGGCCCTCCTCACCTTGGGATATTTGGGATTCACCAGTGATAGTAACCACTTGATAGTAATCACGAAGTCTATTTATTGTCAGATATTTAATTGTCAAATATTTAAATGAGATATTCTTAAAATTATTGGCGTCTCCAACCTGTTGCTGGAAGTTAATAGCGATTAAGCCACTTGTTGACTATCATGAAATAGCGCCATATTATTTATTAGATTTAAATGTATTTTTTTCAATGTCACGTATTTGTTAAAAAATATTATCAATTGTTTCGACGAAGGAAAAGATAGTGAGCTAACTTACATACTTGAGAGTTTTTTTTTATGTTTAGAGTTCTCTATAATGTTAATTCTATACTTTTGTCCACATAATATTCTAGAATTCTTCTGGAATTCTTCTTCTGGATAGCTACCACCCTTGAGCATGAGTCAGCTGCCAAACTACTCGTCGTGTTCCGGCTGTGGGCTTGAGAGCCAATTCTTTCTTTCTTTCTTTTTCTTCTCTCTTTCTTTGCTAGCAACGCATCAGTGATGCCTTTGGTGTTGCTGATGTCCATGGGTGACGATAGCCAATTACCATCAGGTGAATCGTCAGCTTGTTTGCCAGCTATTTCCATAAAAAAAGAAAATAAATATCAAGTACCATATTCTACTTCCAACTGCTTACTTCGTACTTTACACGGCAACGTCCCGTACAAAAATATCAACAGTTATCGTCAACAAAACTGACAGTCCATAAAATTCGTTAACCACGAACCAACAAACTGAAACGAACCTTTAATTAAATAAATACAAACCCAAACATAGTTACAATAACGAAGCAAGTTTTCATTGATTTTATTCCGTACGAAAAATTAAAGATCTTCGCTTGTAATTCGGTATGTAATTACGCTCAGATAGCACCCGTCAGGGCGGGGTAATTTCGACCTGTCAGCACTTTCCCTCGTAACTTCAACGCGTTATTCAACCTTAAATTTGGATAACCCTTTATCATTTGTAATTGTTTATTATTCATTCATCTGTCTCACAAGATTGATTGGTCGCTGCTCAAATGTCAAACGAAATCGCTCCTCTAATATTTAAGGGTCATTTTTGACACACAAAAAACAGATTTGACAAGATTGATGTTTCAAATTGGATTTCGTTAGGACAAGCCCGTTTAGGTTTAGTAATGAGTTGGTGTAAAGTATGCGAACAAAAACTCTCCGAACATCAAATTAGGTGTTTCATAACTAAATTATAGTTGTTGGTGACCCTGGTTATAAGTATACAGCTTGTTTAAACCGAAGCCCTAAGTAATGTAGCCCTGAAATCTGTTTCATATTGATGTGAAGGGCTCATAGCTAACGGCTCATGACAAACTTGGCTTGTGATATTATGAACTAGCTAACCCGGCGAACTTCGTATCGCCTAACAAACTATTTTTTTTCTAAAATAAAAGTACCCTAAGTTACTCCTTGTTACTTCAGCTATCTGCCAGTGAAGTCCCGTCAAAATCGGCCCAGCCATTTCAGAGATTAGCCGGAACAAACAGACAGGCAGACAGACAGACAAAAATTGTAAAAAATGTTGTTTGGGTATATGTACCGTGTATACATCCAAATGCACTTAGTAAAAAGCGGTTATTTTAATATTACAAACAGACACTCCAATTTTATTTATTTCTATCTATAGACTATAGATGTATAGATGTATAGATGACGTTACATTTGAAGAGTATTTGAATGCAAGTCATGTGTATTAATAATAATACTATGCTAAACTAGTATTAAATTAAAGTAGTGCACAACTGCAAAATAACGTCTACTAGGTAATTGAGAAGCGTAAATATACAGACCATTCCCAGCACTTTTAATCTGTGATAAGTGTGTTTATTTTATTTTATCTGTTTCCCAAATAATATAAATAAAATAAAATAAGAGCCTGTATGTTTCCAGTTATCGATAACAATCATCAATATAATAATATTAATTGTAAAAAGCCATTTTTCACACGTAAATGAGATTTTATGAAGTTTAACTACAATTTAACTTATGAATTTTAACAAGGACAATTACTTTAATTGGAAGTTTCATATTGTGAGTTGATTGAGATGTTGACAGGAGGCTGTTTTTGGAAAATTGTTCATCCAAAAACAAAACATCAAAACCAAAAAAACTACTTCAACCTATTAACATCTCTACCTCTTGAAGAGGCCAAGGGCATACCCACTTCACTACGTTGCACAAACTCGGGAAAACTCGGGATGTCATGAGGGAACTACGGGTCTTAAGGATCACCTTTTTACCCGGACTTGAAAGCGGGAAACTAAGGAGTCTTTCGATGGAGGGGAAAACCCCGCTGTTTAGTGGGAAACCTTTCAATCATCCGTGAACCTTGCTAGACGCAGTCAGACTTCCCCCAAATGGGATACTCGCCTGACTTAAAGAGCTGCCACGGAAGCTCAGGGTACGAGCGTGGAGCGGTGCAATCCTCTCAGTGCTTTGTCCTGGGTCATTGCGGACCTAGCGCCCGGACCCCACGTTCGCAATACAGTCAGATTTTCCTGCACCTGCAGTCGCTACGGTATAATCAACGTACCTACCACAACACCGGTGTCGTTTAGGGGCCATCCATAAATTACATCACACGTTAGGGGGGAGGGAGGGGGTCGATGAAGTGTGACATTGTGTGACAAGGGGTGGGAGGGGGTCCTAAATTTCGTGACGTAACATTCAAACTCGAATAATTGGTATGTATAGATAAATATTAAAAAACAATTAATGGAAATAAGACTTATTTTGAATCTGCTGTTTTAATTTAATAATTTTCACAAGTCTCACAAATGTGACCAACTGTGACAAGGGGGGGAGGGGTCAAAAAGTCATGAAATTAGTGTGACGTAATTTATGGATGGCCCCTTATGTCTCGTGAACGAATGTAGTCGTACTAATGTTAAATGTGAAAGGTTGTTAGGTTGTATGGTTGTTTGTTACTCTTTGACGCAAAAACTACTGCACGGATTTTGATGAAATTTAACACACAGGTAGATGATAATCTGGAATAAGACATAGGGTACTTATTATCCCACAAAAAGCCGAGGGTAGAGCACTAGTAAACTATACCAATCCACAATATCCTCAACATAGAAAAGACGAGAATTCAAAAAAATCATCCCCATTGTACGTAGAGGGATGGTACTCTGAATTTTTATTTTATTGAACCATTTTGCTGGCGTGATACACTTATCACGTTGTCTACTATCTATTGAGCAAGCAGTAGGTACTACTCCATATTTAGACTAATAAATTTGATTCCGGATAAAACCTGTTATATTCTAGTTTATCACATACGATGACTCAAATAAAAGAAATTCCTATTTTATTGTAAGCTTCATTAATTAAATGTGCAAATTGGCGTACGAAACAAGATTTCCAACATGATTTTTTCGACCAAAACATTGGACTACAGTATTAATTACTTATTTAAGTTAATACCTATTAGTCTACTTTGCAACAATCCGCAGTCAAAGTAAAGTTGCAAAGTAGACTAACTAACTTAATAACAATGGATTTCTGCAAAGTGACGCCTGATGCTATTAACTAAATTACTTGTTTATCCAAATCTGTATCTGGATTTATTTGGTTTTAATTTTTGTTTTAAATAGAAATAGATTAAACTTACAGAAGAAATGTCTTATTTTCCAAAAAGACAATAAAAAATTGTACACATTTTATTAAGATTTATTATTCCAGATAAATTTTAGGATTTGTTAACTAGATTATTTATTATAATAGTTTTCTAAGGATTCTATTCAAATTTTATTGGCTCTTGGTCGTAAGTTATGGGCATATGGCATACGAGTGTAGGTAATAATTAAATTATAACAAGTTATTTTAAACTGAATTTATGTTATATACTATTTAGAATGTTTTATATACGAAGAATTCATAAGATTAGAATATTATAATACTAAGTCCGTTACTCAGATTGATAACATTGACGATATTTTAAACATTTGAGCAAAATGTTGATGGCAAATATTTTTTAGGGTTCCGTAAAAAATGAACAAAACATATTGATAATAACGTTTACATAAATATATGAGCCGATCACGATATTATTCAAATTTCAATACGATTTCGCTTCGACTTTAACCCGTTACTTCCGTCCCACGTCATTAATTCATTCCACTCAGCTGGCAGTATCAGGAATCGCTATTTAATCCCTTAATGACTTTTTCATATAGTTGCCAAATATGCGCGTGGTAGCCGTATCGGCGATCATGGGCACGCCTCCTCGAAATTTATTATAGTAATCGAGTGCGCGTTGAAATTGGGTCGATCGAGACCGTTGGTAGGGGCTTCCTTTAAATGTTACCTACGTAATTTTGTTGTAGTAGTATGACAATAGCAGATACATTTTTAAGGATATCGAGATACCTGTAATTATAATATTGTATTATAATATATATATTATAAAGTAATTTATAATATTTTGGACAATAATTAACTTGTTTGCCAATCCACATTTTAGTATTTAATTTGATGTTTCTTTATTTAGCATTAAGTCCGCCTTTTGTTCCATTATATGTAAGATTCAATAAAGAATAAATAAATAAATATTTTTTTAATTTAATTTAAAAATGCAATGAAAATACCGCACTACCCATTTACTTGTAAATCAATTATTTATTTAATTTATCCTTATTTTAAGTTAATGCTTGACCACAATCCCACCTTAAAGAAAGCGACGCTGAAGTTTTAACTTAATAATAACTTTGTTAATTCAGTCCAAGCTAGTAAAAGTTAAACTCAATAAGGAATAAACAATATTTACTTTTACTAATAGAAACAGCTAATTCCCAAACAACCTTACATTTAACATTTCCTAGTAACGCTTTTAACCAATCAACCATATTTGCTTGGAAGCCTTCTAAAAGCATTAAACCAGCAACTTTTACTGCAGCCTCGATTAGAAAACCACTCAGTAAAGCGAGCCAGTGTAGTGTTTGTATAACAAATTCAATTTATTCAACTGTTGCTGTGTGGACTGTGAACAACGCCTACTGAGACTGGAAAACTCACGTCGTTATACCTATATATAAGGCAATGAACTAGAGACATCGGATATATCTTCTTCATAATCTTACCTAACAGTTTAGACATCGATATCTATGAGTCTAAATATCAGCATTTAATATTCAAAGGTGTAGGCAATATCAGTATCATATTGTAAAGTATTATAATGTTTACAATTTATCCTAGGTTTCATTTTAAAAAAAATTTTTAAACTGCTACATTGTTGAATGCCAAATCGCCGTCGCGAATCATAATCATGAGTGATAAATATGTCACTCCCGATTTGGATCTATTTCTTTTAGATAAGTTAATACTATCCTCAAGTGACTGCACCGAACTTTGACGTCATCATAAACTCTTATAACTAGTATAAACTAAAAAAATTAAATAAAAACCCGTTTGCTGTCAAAAAACCTATCATGATATACCTTTTTGAAATCCTTATGGTGATCTTTTTAATTTGATACTCATATTGCATTATTCGATTTATTTTTATTTTTTGATATTTCCAACAATGGCAAGCAAAACAGCCAATTTTTTTATTTCACTTATCTAAAAACACTTGTGTTATCAAGACGAATCTAACGATATCTTAACTATATAAATCCGTTCAGCGGTTTGGAAGATACGAGCTAATAAATAATATTACACACATATAGTTACAAACATACAAGATACGCGCGAAAAACAACCCTTCCTTGGCAGTCAGGTAAAAAGGAAATTAAAAAATTCATGGTTCGCTCACCTAGTAAAACAACGGCACATCTACGTTTGTCATATTCAACAGAAGCGAATTTCAAAAATTATATAAAAATGTTTAAAATTAATTTACGTGTTTTACAGATTGTATGGGTTTGTTTACTAGAATAGACATTAATACATATTTACCACTATGTAGATTATACACTTTTAAACACGTATACCATATAAACTCAATTTCGCATTTTTTGCAGATGTGCCATTATTTATTTATTTATTTATTTATTTATTTATTTATTTATTTATTTATTTATTTATATAAGCTGCTTATAAAACATGACAGGTATTACCCAATGCGTTTTTAAAGCTTTGCTATGTAGTTTTCTGCCGCGCCGATAAGATCGACAACAGGTGAACAAAATATATCAATGGACGGATCCCATGTCACTAGGCCATTGAGTAAGGCGAGTGCCCGCATCAGAGCTGACTCCTTTGCAAGGACTAGTCTGCACCTTGGTACTGCAAACAGCTTATGACGCCGGCGTCTAATTTGAACATAGTTGTCTGGGACATTCAACGTTATATTACTACGTGAGCGATATATCCTAGTAAGAGGTTCAATGTCTTACTACTAAATTATCATCGCTTCCGGG
This sequence comes from Thymelicus acteon, assembly GCA_951805285.1. NCBI lineage: Eukaryota > Metazoa > Arthropoda > Insecta > Lepidoptera > Hesperiidae > Thymelicus > Thymelicus acteon. The sequence goes on along the minus strand of OX638225.1, from coordinate 17,382,768 downwards.
CAATAAGATAGGAAAATCGATGATGTCATTACCCATGTGCCGAGGTCGATTATAGAGATGAAAATTCTTGGAATATCACATAAAATGTATACATAAATTTAATTAACTGGCACAGAATCACGAAAGATTTGTTTACGACGAAATTATTCTCGGTTAGTAGTTTTATTATCAATAACATTATAATAGTGGATGTAAAGTATCAAAAAAGACTGCTATACTATCAGTAAACTAAAACTAAAGGTTATAACTATGGTTTATAAAATAAGCTAATTATTTGTTGTAAGGAATCATATTAAAAAACATACACGAACGGTAAGTTGATGAACTCAAATAATCGAGTATTTCTTTCAACTTTCCTATAAACGCACCTCTCTAGAACCCATCGGTCCGCGAACGTGAGACAATTCTCAGTCCGTTTTTGAAGCTGTAGGTAATGCGGAGCATGCAAAACAGGCCCGGTCCCACCGCATTTGGTCTAGGCCTCCTTTTAAGACTTGCGATACTTGACGCGCTGTTACGTCCGGACTTGCCAATCTCATGCCCTTTTACGCTAAACGTGTGAATGGTGAAGGGACGACAAAGCAAATTGTTGAAAGGATCGCTCGTTGACTGATTTGGTGAACCATGTTGTGCTTCCGTGATTTGGTTAGACTTAGTGGTACTTGGTTAGTTATTTTCAAACGATGTTCTTTTGGTCTGGTTAGTAAACTGTACTCGCGTTTGTAAATTGAAAGAAGGATGAACATATAGGTAAATAATATTTTAACTTTAACACGATGATCAAAGATACAAAAATCATACATTTAATCAGTTATTGAATAAGGTTTCAAGATGTATGTAATTTAAATGGATTAATTTGGTTAAAATGTATTTATAAGTAACATGGATTTAAATTCAGTAAACCTTTCAACGAGTTGTTAATTACCTCGTATAGTAATCTACAAAAGTACTAATTAAATTCAGTATCACAATCACAGTTAAGCTTAACCACGCCAAAAATTGCTTAATTAAGTTCCAAAAAAAAAATCAGATAAAATTATGAAGTCGCCAACCCGTATTCGGGACTTTGATATATCATTTCATTCGTTCTCGTTTTTCAAGATGGCCGCGATAGCATCCGGTCGATTTATAAATGTGACTTTGACAGGATGAATCGATCGATGAGCAAATTAAGGGGTTACTTGAAAAATAACAGTTGCGATAAGTAATCTGCCTTTCGTTTCGATTCCGATTCATTTTCTCAAGGTGTGTTGTATCCTTGTATCTTTGTAGTTGTCATTGCTGTTAAATAAACAGAAATTGGAAGGATCTTAAATAATTTGTCATTCGTCATTGTTCGAGATAAGATCGAGAGATCGAGGTTATTGAGTTTCGGTTGCCTTGAGTATGCGTTATATATTTGTTGTTATTTATTGGTTCGTTGAAGGATAACATTGTGTGGACATCAGCAATACTAGCATGTAACTGTGAGAGTTTATCGTATTGTTTTCAAGTGTTATTTCTGTATCTTTATTTCAGTGTCAAATTTTGTGAATTAAACGTTGTAACATAATAATATAACACATCACAATAACACCCATGACCCGAGTACAAATATTTATCTGTCATATAAATATCTGCCCCGGTCGGGAATCGAAACGAGAACCCTCGCTTCGCAGTCAGGGTTGCTACCAACTAGGCTACAAGGTCGTCAAATTGGTAAAGCAGTGTCTGAGATTAGCTGAAAGAAATCATAAATAGAAAATATGAAAAATAAAGTTAGTATGGGATATATTGCGCGTACCCAAAATAATAGTTTTTCTCAAATATATTCCAGAGGAGCCATCGATCAATTACAGTTTTATCTTAAAGGTTCAATTCATTTAGTCATTATTTCATTAAGAATCAAATATAGACACCGTTTTCTCGTTCCTAAAAACATGGCCGCCCGCGATTCCAAGCCTAAACTATCTTGCTCAAAGCATCTCGTTCACATGAATAACTTAAAATCATATTTAAACATCCATTACCGACGCACCTTCCCAAAAACCGTTTAAAACAGCATCGCGTGCCGTCAATGTGTACTTTGCTAAACCGATTTCCTCGTCCAGAAAACAAGTTCACATATTTTTTCAAAAATTAAATAAATGTCCGGTAATCACACGTTGCAAGCATAGCGTGACTACGCCCTGTTAACACGACTTTTTGTTTTCAACTGTTTGTGTTGCTCTTTGCGATATTGCGACTTTTATTCGCCCTTCAAATATTATATAAAATCACTCAAAGCAATAAAAGAACTCATGCTTTTAGTCGCCTTGAGGAGGCTTAGAACACTAACCCGGAACCCCAATCCCACGCCGGATGAGTGTAGTAACAGGCGACTAAATCCTGCCTGCTGGTTGGTAATAATGATTTTAATAGTTCATGATGATTTGAGTCAGCCGTCAAACGACTCATCGTGTTCCGTCTGGGGCTTGAGAGTCAATTCTTTCATTATTTTTCTTCTCCCTTTTTCTAGTTTACGCATCAGTGATGCCTTAAGTGCCGCTGATGTCCATGGGCGACGATAGCCAAATACTGTCAGAGGTCTGGTCGGCTATTTCCTTAAAAAAACTTCTTCACTTTTCTTTCAAAACTCCTTGTCTGAAGAAACCATACCAGGAATAAAAAATATATCTGTCACACAATTCTTTGCCCCGGCCTTTAACGTTATTAAAAAACAAAACCGTGAATTTAAATAAGAATTTCACATAATGCATACTTGGTACGGAAGTTTTGTTAACATTTCAAGTTGCTGTAGCGTTATTTTCGTTTATAAAATCCAGTTAACTCGACAAACAAACGGACAGACACTGTTATTACGCAGTGTTGACGGATTGAATGCGCCCAACGGTTATTCTGCTACAGGTTAAAATATTTCAGAACTCTTCCCTGATTTAAATTTCAACTTTATTTTCATTTACACACTATGTAGTTAAACTTACATACATACTTACGTTAAAATGGTAATGAGGAATTGATTGCATATAAATAATACGATAAAGGCAAGTGATCAACGATTTTTCATTAACTTACTATAATTATTGTTATTAAAGATTCATGTATGACACAAGGGTTTACAAATATTTATTTATTTATTTATTTCACTCTTTATTGTAAACTAAAAACTAGATTACAATGGGCGGACTTAATGCCTGATATGGCATTCTCTACCAGTCAACCCTGGGTGATAGTTAAAGGTTGCGGTAGGTGCTAAAAGAAAAATATAGATACCTACATACTTCTATAAATACATGCATACAAATATACATACCTACAAATATAATAAATAAATTAAATATTATACATATAAAGTATATACATACATACACACATACATACATACATACATACATACATACATACATAAAACAATGGTTTACATACTTATCTTTATGGCAAATTAGTCTAAAAGTGTGTGATAATGTTCACGAACTAGTTTCTTAAATTTCCACAGGGTCGAGGCTTTTCTGATATTTACGGGGAGACCATTCCAGAGCAATACCGCCTGAATCGTAAAGGAATAGTGGAAGAAACCAGTGGTAGATGGTGGAATATAAAGCTTTAAATTCGACGAAGAACGCAGTACTTTGTCATGAGTGTCACAGACGTACTGGAATTTTTCCTTTAAATATGACGGAGAAGATACATTATGTAAAATCGAATAAAGTATAAAGAGAATTCTGGAATTACGCCTCTTGCGAATAGATAAGCATTTAAGTTGGCGGCGATATTCAGAAATGTGATCATACTTTCGCAGATCGAAGATATATCGGATGCAATTGTTTTGAAGGCGTTCCAGCTTGTTGAGAAGTTCTTCGCTAAGGTCGGGGTAACACACATCACCGTAATCAATTATGGGAAGAACAAGAGATTGGATGAGCATAAGTTTCGTCTTGAAAGGTAAAAAGTGTTTAAATCTGTAAAGTGAATGCAGCGCAGCATTCACTATTTTGCTAATATAATTTATCTGTGGGCGCCACGTTAGAGAATTATCAATCAGCAAGCCTAGATTCTTGACAGATTGGCTTAATTCTTAAAGATCCGCGTGATCGCGGTACCTTTGAGTTCGAACGTGCTGGAACGTTCCCGGTAACCGACGGGTTAAGGGAATAACATCGCCATTGTATAAAATAGAAGGTAGTGAAAGATGCTCCACCTTAGCCAACATTCGCGGGCTGCCCACCAGTATAGATTGACATTTAGAAGTATTAACAGCAACCCCATACCGACGCGACCAATTAAGCAAGGCTTCCAAATTTTCATTCATTTCACTAATGGCCCTTTGAAGATTTTCGACCTCAGAGTGAATATATAACTGTAAATCATCGGCATACAGATGGTACGAACAACTGAAAGAAGAAGAGATGGAGTTTATAAATAACGAAAAGATGATAGGAGAAAGTATACCGCCTTGCGGTACACCACTGTCAAGATTAGCCCATTCTGAGCATTGCTGCCCAGAAGTAACCGCTTGCTGGCGACCGCGAAGATAATTTGTAAACCATGACAGGGCCGCAGGAGATAATCGTAAAAAGGATAATATGGAAATAAGGATTTCATGGTCGACTGTGTTGAAAGCATTCGAAAAGTCTACCAGCACCAACACTGTCACTTTTTTGTTGTCCATAGCCTTCCTTATGTCATCTGTCACCTTAACAAGCGCAGTGGTGGTGCTGTGGCCGGGACGAAATCCAGACTGGTATGAACTCAGCAGGCTATTCGAAGAGATGAATTTAGATATTTGCTCGTGAACACAGATCTCCAAAACTTTTGAAAGGAAAGGGAGAACAGAAATAGGACGAAAATGACTAGGAAGTATTGGATTTTGTATTTTGTAATATCTCAGGTTTGATTCCTAAACAGACATTATTTTTATAATTTTATGTTTATGCTTGCATCATGTGTGTTCATAACATCTAATTTGTGTATGTCCATATAACCAGCCAAGCAGGATTTCTTGTTCGCTACAAGCTTTTATTTTATTTATTACGAGTAACCGCCCTCGCTTTGCTTCGGTTTTCTTATTTTTTTACACCTTGGGTTACATTATTGGAGTTTTATTAGGGACCCCTAATTTTTTTTGAAAATATAATATAGCCTATGTTACTCGGGGATAGTGTAGCTTCCCAACAGTGAAAGAATTTTTCAAATCGGTTCAGTAGTTTCGGAGCCTATTCAATGCAAACAAAAAATCAAATCTTTCCTCTTTATATATTAGTATAGATATATGTATTTATGAAAACATACTTCAAGTAATTCACAGAATCACCCACCTGTCCAATATAACGAGGCGTTAACCGGACAGCTCGTTTCAAGAAGGCCCTTTTCAATTAGCAACTAAAATGAGAGCAAGCAACGAATAACTCACACAGAGAATCATACTAAAATTTGGATAATAATAATAGTAATTAATTGTTATAATTTAGTAAATTTAAAAAATAAGGATTAAAACAACAGTGATATAATTAGAAAAAAATCATAATTATTAAAAAAAACATTTTTTTAAAACAAACTTAAAATTTTTGTGCTTGTGCTGTTGACATCACCCCTGATCGCGGAATTAAAGCTATGACAAAGTTCAGGAATCACTATCTTGATTGAATACATATGATAAAATATTATGTATGTAATTTCGAGGAGTCACCAGGTCACCATTATCATAAAAATGCATTGTCTCCGTAGGATAATGTAGGTACATGTCCGGCTTTAGTACATATGAGTATAAGAAGTAGTTCTAATTCAGCTTACAAGATCTGACTCATATTAGGCTTAATGCTAACAAAGTAACGAGCAAGGCAAATTTAAGGCCAATGCATACGTAACGGGTTTTTTCCCGTACGGGACGGGACGTGAAGTTTTGGAAACAGCGTTTCATAGAAAATGTATGCGATAGTGCAATGTGCATATGCAGCGGAATCCCGTACGGGACGTGGCACGTACGGGAAACAACCCGTTACGTATGCATTGGGCTTAAATAAAAAAAATAAGAGCTTGTAAAAATTAAAAAAAAAAACAGAGTTAAAAAATGTGTTGCATAGTTTCTTAGACAAAACGTGTCTAGGTCTGAAGTTTGTATTCTGTGCAAACTAATGTAAAAAGGGAATATTTGTACAGGTTAGAATGTATTAGTATATTAGTTAGACGCAAGTCATCGCTCACGTAACACAAAATGTGTAAAGTAGTAACGATGCAAAATAAATACATTTTACGCTGAACTGTTGCCGTAACTGTTTAAGAATTAACATGTTTTAAGTGTAAAGGAAACATAATAAAAATTATGAGAGTATTTTTAAATAAACTCTGATAAAGCTTAAAATACTAATCGCACTTAAAAATTGTCATATTTTTTGTTTATTAACACTGTTTACTGGAAATACAATATTTTTTTTATTTTTCTATTTTCCATTTTTGTAATGTTACTTTACATTAAGTAGATACAATAAATTTTAAAGTGGTCACAATATCTTTTGGGTTGAAAATGACTCTTTATTTTAGAAAGCGAGTTGCTTGTTTTAACCATATTTAACGATTCTAGACGGAGCCTTACAAATGAATAAACCCAAAATATTTTTTTTATTCTACCACCATTTCAGAAATGTGCTTTATTATGGAGGAGAAGAATTGGCGAAAGAAACTCGTCATTACATCTTTTAAATTGAGTAATGAAGTATTATATTTTTTTGGACTCCGAAAACAAAAACAAAAACTCAAATACTTTAAATACTTTAAACTTTAAATATAAAACTTTCAGTTACTTTTCCCTGTTACAAAAATCACAGCAGAACCGAAGGAAACCAACGCGCTTCAAATTATTTCATCAACGCAATTTCAAAAGCAGCAATTGGAGTAACGACCGAATACCAAGAGCTATTCAATCAATCACATGAACTGGTTAAATACTTCGAAAGTGTACCAAAAACATGTGGATCTTGCTATTTGCAAGCATGTCTGTGTTTTGTGTCATGTTAAAACATACGAGTAGTTCACTAAAGCTGCGATCACACAGGTTGCTATTTTTCAGTGTACCTAGCAAGTTTTTAAGTTTAAATGGATCACATCCTTATTATTAGTGGTTATTTGCCTGCGAACAAAGTCGGAAACTTCGCTAAGTATTTATTTCGAGCTTCTTGTGGATGTAAGTAATGAAAAACTACAAAAAATGAAAAAAAAAATAATTTATTGCTTATCCTTTGTTACATGATTTTTGGTTTATAATGTTGCGAGGGTTTAGATCCTCCACAATAATAAGTAATTCTCTCAGGACGGGGTAGGTACATCAAGTAAAGGCACAACTCTTCAATTATTTTTCAAAAATTTTATTTAAAAAAAAACCTGTAAGTACTGTATCAAAATAAATTAAATAGGCACTGTTAGTAAAATTGATAAAAGTATTCAAAAAAAATTAAATAACATTTATTATTCTATCGTCCATGGGAACCCAGCCGACAGATGCATTTCTGTTAACCAACCCAACTATCAAGATTTAAAAATTTAGAAGAAAAATGCATCTGCCAGCCAAGGAATATTGAACGAGGTATTACACCTCGTTACAATGTCCATGTAATATTTTAATGCTATGATTTTAAAAGTACTTCTACGCTACTGCGTCATAAGCTATGCTAATGATGTACCTAATTGTGGAGCATTTGGACCTTTTACTTTATGGTACTTTACTATTATAAAATTGTTGATTCTGAAATAGCACGATGTCATAAACTACATCACGACATCATACTAACCCATGTGCTGTTTTTTCTATATACAACTAACATAGTGTTAACAATATATGTGTGATACTTACCAAAATATGGACTCGAAATATGGTCAGAAATAAAGATTTATATAAACAAGCATACTGAAAAAAAAAATTCTCGTGTTTATTTTTTTCTAAAACTTTCCTTCAATGATATTAATTCCATTTTATTCATAATATTTATTCACGCTAACAGTTACTCGTACAATACCAACTGTGATAGAAATTTCTCAACTTACTACGAATAATGCACGTCATATCACAGCAAGCATATCAAGCACTTTTAGCGTAATTATTATTAGTGTATGCGCGCACTCTTACAATTACGAAGGCACGACCTTCGATCACACTTAGCTCTCAAGTATTATTGTTAAGCGGCTGTGTTTGCTTAAAACTTGTGTTTACTTATTTTTTTTTAGTATTTTCGGAGCACGACATCGACCTCTTGTGAATCACAACACTTCAGCAGTACGAAGAATTTCGACCACTCTATATGTTGGTGTATTACTGTTTGTCATTGTATGTTATGGTTATTTCTTGATACTTAAAGAGTGAGGTAATGTATCAAATGATGCAGAGCTCAGTTTAAATGTTGAAGTTGAAATAATCTAAATTTACCAAAAAAAACTTCTTAAATGAAATAGGTAAATCTATTAAAATCGCCAGATTATATAATATGTTCCCTCGATTCCATGTCAGAGTTGACCTTTTGATAATTAATATAGGACAAATCTGGAATTGTGACCTTTCAGATAAGAAGAAAATTTTCAACTTTTGTCATGTTACTAAAAAAAATAAAAAAAATCCTTTATTTGTCTACATATAAACGTAAATGAAATTAATTATCTAAGGCCTCTTAGTAAGCAATCTAAGCAAGCATATGCAAATGTGGCCCCATCAGGCCCCATATCAGGTGGCCCCACTCTTCGTATCACTAAGCAGGTATACAATATAGACTAAGTATTCGAGCATCTAAAATTTAAAAGCAGAATAATGTTAAAATCGCAACACAAACTTTATAATAAAATGTAGTGAAAACGTGCCTTATTTTCGAAATCACTTGAGATGCCAGTGAATCATAACACTTGACTTCTTGTTGTGAATCAGAAGTGGTTCGGTGAATTCTACATCTCTACGCATTGGAAACTCTAGCACAAACGCGTGGTTATTTGATCGCGCGTTATATAACCGAATAAAAAATCTCACACCTACTATTACTAACGATGAATGGCAATTTGTTAAATACGACACTAACATTCCTAGTGAGTAAACATCATGCGTACACTTAAAATATTTTGCGAAAGTAATAATATTCTATGGCTATTTTTCAATTAATACTAAGTATATTAAAGAGCTCTCTATCAGCTTCAAAATAAATTGTTACTGGCGATTTATAAAACTTTTTTTTCAAACCAGAAAGAGACAAGTACAATTTGTCTCCGTTATAGGCCTTGTAAAGAATGGTTTTAAACATTCTTTGCTATCTTTTTTTATTGAACAAAACGTGAGTAACTATGTTACAATCGTAACATCGACCCACATTTAGTTTGGTTGCTGTCATTTCTTATGAAGCGAAGCAGGAAAATCCGTATCATCTGAATATTTACAATAACGTCATCATCATTATTTTATTAAGTAGCGCAAAAAAAATTACTCAATAAGTAGTTTTTTTTTCTGATTAAGGAACATAAAATAAACTAATAGTACTATAGAATAAATATGACCCTTAGTTGTGTGCTTCGATCACTTTATTAGTGATCGAAAGTTATGTGAATAATTTTATCGCTGTTTTGTCCTGTTTACATTTTCGGTCGAAATATTTTGATTATCATTAAAAAAAATTTTTCCAGATGAACCAACAGTGCAAGGTGTGCGGCGAGCCCGCGGCAGGATTCCACTTCGGCGCCTTCACTTGTGAAGGTTGTAAGGTAAATTAAATATATTACCTGCATTACGTTACTTTAGTATGTTATACCTCACTCGGAACTGCTTAGAGGTTTCATTTTTACAATTCTTAAGTAATTTCAGTGGTAAAATTGAGTGCTATCAGGAAGCTAGATTTACATTTTGCTGCAGTTCTTTCTGGGGAAATACATCTAGGTCATTCATTATAATACTGGATTCTGACGAGTACCTACCGAGTAATATTTGATGTCCTATTCTGAGATTTGTAAGGTCTGAGAGAATCTAGGACATTTAATCATTTTTTTTGTCATATAATAACAGTTGATCGTAAAGATGTTATAATCTAGTTGCCTTAAATATTTCATCCTGTAGTTAAAATGTCACAGTATTTAAACGTACAGTTTGCGCCCTTGTTAACAGTTCTCAAAACTGAGAATTAAACGGAATGTTCGCCTGTCGACAAGCGGAAGCGAATATGAAGCGTGAACTGTAAAATTCCATAATCACGTAATAATGCGTTCTTGAATGACTTATTTTGTGGAAAAAGTAATTCATACAAATACAAATTGCAATGTATTGTATGTATGCACGCATACATTTGCATGAAACGAAAGGAGACCATGTGAGTTTGTGCCTGTTTAGTTAAATTCAATAACTATAAGTTAAATACACCTCATAAGTTAGTTAACACTTTCATTTACTTCGAGACACCAATTTGCAAAATGCATTACTTCCAAAGATTTCCTCTATCGGAAAATGTATTAAAGAAATAAGTCTGAGAATTCATCACGAGTCCGACTGTTTAACAATCTCCAATTTCGGAGTAAAACATTAATATTGATAGCTAAAAGTGATCATTAACTTATAACACTCTACATTATCAAGTAATTGTTAAATTGGCCGAACACATGTGATCGACAAGCTATGAGCGCTTCGTCGTTAAATTACGTATCTATTTAAAATTCCTTAGACAAGTAAATAGTCGTGAACAAGAAGCGACTCCATAGATTATTATCAAATTTATTATAACTGCTATCGGTCACAAGTAATGTTGAATGATTAATGACATGTGACGCCTGCGCATTACGTATGAAGGCAGTTGCTTTTGATGTTCAGTTGCTATCTTGCTTCAAATTTTTATAGCGAATTTTCATTTTATCATATATTTTGCTGTAGGTAACTGGAAATAATTATAATGAAAATGTACTTAATTGGGTTGAATGAAGTTTATAAGAAACTGAATTATCAGGGGTATTTTTGCACCTCACACGGGATGTTATTATGGATCAGACGTGGCTTATTATTTTTAAATTATTTGTAAGGTGTAAGCACGGACGTAAAAAAAAGACGGACGTAATCCCAAGAACAAATTCAGTGAAGCACCCATAGGAATACCAACTCTGTATTCGTACAAGTATACACACCCACACATTGACACCATACGGCTACGAATTTTACACCATCGCGAATCAAAAATTACAAAATTACGCACACATGGTAAGCGAGCTGTCAGCTGTCAGCTTCACTCTCGATTAGACAAGGTTACGTCCGTTCTTTTTTTTAGGTCCGTGGGTGTAAGTAATTAATTTTAGAATTTATGTTATTTTATTCGGTTGAAATAAAGTTCTAGTCATGAATTTAACCTTTTTAACTGTAACGTAACTACCTCCTAGGAAACAAATTTACAAGCGCTAGCTAGTAGCATCTAAATGTCCTTCGTTCGCTATCAACACACGTAATAAAGCATCCGCGCTGCAAATTGTCGGAGTGCGTCGCACCGCAAGCAATTTGCTACCCCGAATCAATTTGCCCAGTTTTTGTCGCGCGATAATGTCGCTCGATTCAATTTTCTGTCGAGTGCGCGCGCCGCCTTACGCGGTTTTGCGATAACGGGCCGCGGAACTGGAATTCCGACGGTGAGTTTCCAGTTTCCACTGTCATAAGCATAAGGTTTTGGTTCCTTATACGTAGTTCTTCTTTGTTAGGGATCCGTAGTTCCATAGTTTTGTCATGTCTGTCCGTCCGTCCGACCGTCCGACTCTCCATTCATCTGCAGAATAGCGCAGATACTCTTAGTGCTAGAAAGCTGAAATTTGACTTGATTTGTAGGATTTTTATTTTTTAATTTGCAATTATAAACGACTTTTATTGTTTTTTATTTTGTAATTAGATACTTTCCAAACTATACTCAGTTACTATGTAAGAAACTACACTTAAATGTTTTGGGCAGCAAATAATTTTACGTAACATATACCTGCTACGCTACCTAAAGTGTCGTATTACCTTACCTTTACTTACACAATAAGGTAAACGTTTCCATGCAAGCGAGTAACTTTTATTTATTCACGACCTGTCTTCATATCTGAATTAGCAGGCATTACATTTCTTTGTTCATTACCCTGATAACATAGCATTTGCTTTTATTTTTCAGTTTTAGTACAATGATATAAAAAAAACTGTAAAATAGAAACCACCTATCGTAGAATGTTAAACCAAAATTTCAGGTTTAGACAAAAATAGACACACTCAAAATCTTAATACATATATATAAATGTCACATTGTTTGTCCGCGATGGACTCCTAAACTAATTAACCGATTTTAATCAAATTTGCACACCGTGTGCAGTTTAATCCAACTTAAAAGATTGAATAGCTTACATCTCAATTTATAAAAAAACTTTTGACAGAACGAAGTCTGTCCGGGCAGTTAGTGTTATTATAAAATTAACAATTTATAATGCAGTTTGGCACCTTTATGCCGAAGTACATACTCTTTCTAAGTTATACATAATTCAAAATCAAAATAACAATTAATCATTTAGCATAATGCGCCTCGACAAATATTGTTTAGTAATTATTATTCTTAAAACAAAGTGAATATTTCAATGTTTTCATAGTGCGGTATCGTTTATAGTTTCTCGCGAGCACAGAGACGTGGCACTTAATACATAGTTCTTCCACTCCCGTTAGCGGTCCTAATTGAGCCATTTATCACACAACAAAAGGTTATCTCAAGAAAATTTGGCTTTCGAAACACCCAAACATATATTACAATAGTTTACTTAATACACCTCATCTCACGGGTGCAGTATAATTATAATATCGTCTTTACGTATTCTTGATTCCGTGATATCATAACTCATAATAAATTAATTGTTATAGCTAGTTAAAGTCGTTTGTTAACCATGATTATTTTATGGGAAGAAAGTGGATGTTAGAATTATTTTTATGTGTTTTTATTATATGACGGGTAATAAACTGAAAAAAATAGTCTTACAAATTTGGTGGTCATTTGAGTTTCTTCATTTTATGATGTGAGATAAAGTAGTGGATATAATATATTCTACACTATTTATCCAGATCATATCTAAGGATATCTCAAAGGCTATCGATACGATAATAAAAGTAAGTAAACCGAATCGATTAGTTATTGTTTTCAACACTATAATTAGATTCACTGATTTCAATAAAAAATCTGAAGAGCGTGATAGAAATGCATTAATGTAGTTAGGTATTTGTTAAACGGTAATTATATGGCTTTTTTTAATAATATTAAGTAGTTCATTAGAAGGCGAGTCACGTTTTTATTTACATTTAGCGTCCGCCATACAGTCTGTCCGCTTACGATAATTTATTATGAAAATCTCCAAATCCTGATTACATGTTTAACATAATTAAGTATTTATTCAAATGAATTTAAAACAAACACGGCCGGTTGACAATGAGTGGGTGTGCTGATCGATTTATATGTCGATACACCCTTATGTTAATGTGTTTTGGTGTTATATTTCTGTGAAAGTAAAGTTCGGCTGCACGCTTTCCGATAAACTGACACTGTGTTTTGATACTGTATTGTATGTATGTAGAAAAAATGTTGTGATAAATTAAATTTTACGGTATTTTAGGCAAAACTGAGTTTGTAGTATACAAAATATAATGTTTATTTTAATTATTAACTTATGAAGCGTACTTTATTAATAAGCAGTATGTTAAAATATAGTTATATTAGAAATTGAAACATTTGTTTCACTAAGTTTGTTTGTGTAAAAGGTAGTTAGTTATCCAATAATGAAAAGTGAAATTACACTGATATTTTTTTTTCGAGATTTATAACTATATATTGTTGCCACATGACTGCTGTCCGACAAGCAAAAACCGTATCACAACGAAACTATATCTACCGGCTATCGCATCGCGTATCGTCTGCCTAATTCGTAGATTTGACTTTTAAAACAGTACTACAGCGCATTCATTTAAATTTTCGGTAGTATATGAAAGTCGTTATAGTTATTGCGAATATTAATGACGTGTGTTTCGAGAATTTAATCGTTTAATATATCGAGGACCGCCCGCGGCCAGCCGCTAGAGGCGCGGTTCGTTTTACGTGTTTAATTAATCGGAATTATTAATGCGATACTTTTACGCGAATCGAACGTTTTGAGTAAAATTTTTTCATAAATTCATCGTATATTGTTCAGAAGGCGCGCAAAGCCATCGGTCACGCATATCGTTAAATAGTCGTCAAATTAAGCCATGTCGGAGGCCCTCGGGCGGCATGAATACCTCCGACGGTTGGGTTGGCCACTACCCCCAATCTGCACTGTAGCAGCGTGGTGGAGTATGTTCCAGGCCTCCTCAAAAGGTTACACTTTTTTTGGTGATATTTAAAACTAACAGATGTAAACTTCAAACTTCACTTGTCTTCAAAGGAATGGTATTAATCTTTGAAGCTGTACGAATACTGAACTTTGTTAGTGATAGTTCAATGGACTTTTCGTCGTAGGTACTCTCAACTTAAATCTTACAAGACTATTGTTGTAAACTCTATTTCTTAAGTAATGTGAATTTGAAGATCTGAAAATTTGATACCCAGAAGTTATTAAAAACCATATGGCTCTCATGATTAAGTTGCGGGGACCTTGAATGGTTGAATCAAGAATTAGGGAATGGGATAACTAACTGGTTAATATAGGTTACCTATAGATATTAACTTAGTACAAAATATGAAATTTGAATTTTTTTAAATTCTATTTTGGGAAACTTACAGCTAGATACAAACAGATAAATTGAACATCATAACAGGGAAAGAAATTCAATTAAAAGTATTCACTTATAAAATTTCAACATGCGTAATAATGTTAATTAATTAATTACCTATTAATAAATTGCTAAGTCGGTAGTTACAGTTGTACATAAAAAGAATAGTTAATACATTTTAGGATTTAGCTATGATATTATTGGTGATTATTTACGAGAGGAAGTACATAGTTACAAACTATAATCTAATAAGGAAAACCGATACGATGAACGAGGCACTAATAGGAATCTTGTAAGATTCCTATTAGTGCCTGTATTTTATGAATATAAGTATTTAAATTACTTGATTATATATTATCTACATTACTAATAATTGGTTTTGAAAACGTCTCAAGAGTCATAATCATAAAATTTTGATACACTAATGTAAAATAGATCTATGTAACATTCCCGGGGCATTTAATGCTATACTTGCCCTTCTGAAGAAGGAGTTCCGTCTATAGTTGACATTTGATGGATAGACGAAGAAAAAGCTTGTACTCAGGGAAGCATATCATTATATCTCCATTTCTATGAGGTTACTGCGATGAAAATGTCTAAATATCAATGTATAAAACATCGAAGTAAAATAAAAAATATGTTTAAACGTCACAAGTATTAGTGGAGCAACTCCAATCTTTAATCATAATGAAAGAAGAATACCTTACTTTTATACCAACCAGAATTGAAGGTGCATCGAGTGAAAATTATTTACGAGGCCATTTAAATTGCACCAATTTTGATCAAATTACGCGCGCTGCGTAATCGTTCTCTAATTGCGTAATTTGGGCGCGCCATCTTGAATTTGAACGAAGATTTTAATTTTTTTCATGTGCTTTTTGTTTTGGGTAATGAAGTCACCTTTAATGTAATTACGAACTGTCAAAGGTGATGTACTTTATTGCTTAAGCGGAAGTTTATTACGAGTATGGCGTACAGAATAAATATTCAATAATACGAGCGTAATTTATTCAATTATTAGGGTCAAAAATAATTAGTCAATTGATAAGAGTATTTATATGACATAACGAAATATTTTTTATTTTAATGTGTCTTTTGTTTTGGCTGTTATCATGTCAACATCTTTTTTGACGTCAATATCCGCTAATTAATGTGCATCTCTCTTCTTTATTGGCCAGCATTTTAATTCTTCTGTGTTGATGATATTCTTGAGTGACAGTGACCACTCACAATCAGGTGGCTCGTCTGATAGTGTTCCGTTATTCTTTTTTTTATGGAAATACCCGGCAAACGAACTGACGATCCACCTAATGGTAAGTGGCTATCGTCGCCCATGGACATCAGCAACACCAAAGGCATCACTGAGCTAAGAAAGAAAGAAGAAAAAGAAAGAGAAATATTCACATAAAAATATACACAAAATATATTTTTATGTGAACATTTTTCTTCGCATAAAAATGATATCCACTGCCACCTACGAAGAACTCCGATCACATAATATTATTATTGTGAATGTATTGCTGAACAACAAAAAACAGGAACTTGTTAAGCTAATCAACATCATGTCATACAGGAACAGCATAACAAATATCTTGACGTTTAAAGATGCCGCTTTTGTGCCTCAGCAACCACCGTATTTCATAAAAGAATGTACAAGAATATTGAAATTAAAGATTGCGGCGTTGCGTCTGATAATAACGCATAATGCGGCTACGTGCGCTGAATAATTTATGGGGAAATTTGGCGTGTGATCGGGGAGTCGCTGTTGAGTTAAACATACACTGCAAGTGTTGTGGTTTGCCCCACCATGGGGAACGTAGTCCACCTGGTGTTAGGGTATGCGACTTCAAACAGGTCTTGAGTATAACCACCTAAAAACAACTTGCTTATATACCAGGTTTTGTTCAACGGCTTGGTTGCTTGGTCAAATTGATTGTTCTGTTCATCTATTGCTACATTTCGCAAGGACAGAAGGAGAGTAGCTTGAAACGCTTGGAAAGCGAATTGGCTAAACTGTAATGTTTGGTAAGCCTGTAAAATTATAAATAAATAAATAACGCTGGCAGTTAGAGATTGAATTAACACCTGCACTCTATCTGGACATTGTAATATAGCAATGCATAGATGCAACATTTATTTATATGCAGTGTAAGACTCCATCCATGTTTAAGCCTAAGCCAATCTTCCCTTTCTTTGTATGAGAGCATGCAAAAAAAAAAACTTTTGACTTAGTACATCCCTATTCATCAGATACCGGTGCTCGAGTTGCGTCCAAACCATTCATTATGCAAAATTAAGGTTATAACTGTTTTCACACCAACGATTTTCGTAAAAGACCTTAAAACTCGCTTTATAAGGTTAATGAGATTGCTCTGATTACTGCAACTCTCTTCAGCGTTGTCATAAATTTTATGTCATTAGGTTATAAATAACATGATAAAAATAAACGCTCATGAATTACCTACTAAAATGAATCAGAAAAATCTACCAAAGATCAAAGTCATACAAATATTTAGCTGAAGCCTGAATCTGGGATCCCTAGGGATACAGGGTCTGCGTAGACACCATACATCCATCCATCAGCTCTTGGAGGTCCACTGCTGGACATAGACCTCCCCTAAAAAACACCATAGCCATGTCGAATAATAAGTATATACTGAGCCTGGTCCAATTGAGCGCACCCTGGCACTATCGAAAGCAGTAAGATATAAGTTGGATAAAATATAGACAAAATTATCTGCCATTAAAGTCCACTGTTACCATCAAGTTTTTCCCCGACACCGCAGCCGTACCGTGACCACGATGCATGAAACTGGGTCTTAATATCGGTATTATAAAATACGAACCGTGAGTACCCGATGCATCCTTCCTAATAATATAAATGTGAAAGTTTCACGCAAAAATTACTGAACGGATATTCATGAAATTTAGATATTAAAAGCAGACCACGATTTCGTGTGGGATACAGGGTACTTATAATAGTATCTCAGAAACATGAAAACATGACGCTAGAAAGCAAACACGTAGTAACTAGCAAATATCAAATTGTTCATCAGAGTCGAAAAACTTTTTAATTCTATTTAGTAGAAAAGTTATGAATTTTTCTTAGTTTAGTAGTGAAGTTACGAATTTTTTTCCTGTTTAGTGGAGAAGTTATGAATTTTTCTCTATTTAGTAGAGAAGTTATGAATTTTTCTGTTTAGTAGAGCAGTTATGATTTTTTTTCCAGAAATCAAAACGTTTATCGGCTCTGATGAACAATTTGATCTTTGTGGGTTACTACGTGTTTGCTTTCTAGCATCGATTACAAGTCAATTGATACCTACCGTTTAATTTTCAACAATACAACAACTAATGCTCCGTCACGTACTGAATTCAATCACGATGACTCAATTCAACCAATTTAAAGTCATGGCAAGGTTGAGGCACGGGACCTGGGTTCGTTGATGGGAGCCAACCTGTCCGATAGCCCATCTGGCACCACACGTTGATGTGTTACTAATAACCAGATAGCTAGAAAGGACAGAGTTCTGTTCGTTTGTTTGGTATTCTGCAGTGGAACAGCGTGGTGGGTCTTGCTCCATTAATCGTTTTATCTGTATCAATAATAAAATTCGTACAAACACTAACTTTTAATTTTTTTAAGGTAAGTCATTTACTACGTTAGTCATCTTTGACGTCATTATTAAAGTGAATTATCGGATGGTATTGAAGCGAAATTCGTGAGTATACATATATACGATATTTTTATTTTCAACTGATTGAAATTAACCGAATAGAAAAGGTAACACCAAGCTTACTTTAATATTACAATGAAAACTGCATTCAAAATTACCACGAACAAACGCAAAGAAATGAAAATTTTTGTCCTTATAATACAGACATCACTGAGTTTACATTTATTATACGTAGCGTTTATATGCGCACACGCTGCCTCACAATAATAGGTAAATAGATGCTTCGATTTCCACGTAATGCTTTGATTTCATTCAGGCCCTGGCATTGTATCAAACATTTGAGAGACGAAAGCATTTAGATCAGGAACTGATAACTTGATCGTTCAACATGGAATACTAAGTGGATTGGAGAATTAACGGAGCTATCTCTATATGTTTGTTTCCTACACACAATATTGAACATTTACTTGCCAGGTATGTTACTATGATAATAATAATAAATGCTAACACACTCATACCCCCGCAGTAGGTTTTCACCTGTGTCGCGGGTGGCATGGACGACACATAACACATCACAATAACACCCATGACCCGAGTACAAATATTTATCTGTCACATAAATATCTGCCCATGATATGGAATCGAACCCGGGACCCCTCGTTTCGCAGGTAGGGTCGCTACCATCTACGCTACAGGGTCGTCAATAATGTCTCAAGATATGAGTATTTACTTACAAGTATTTTGGTTTTTACTATACCCTTTTGATTTTTCACACGACAAATTTTCGTATTGGTTTCAACCCATTAACGGTCCCGTTCAGGTCTTTCCTAGAAAAGACTTAGAGCATACCACCACGCCGTTGCAATGCACACTGCTCCATCAAGTGGCGAAAGATTTTTTGCCACCCAAAGGCCTCCTACAAGATAACAATTTAAACCCACGCTGTTACGTGTCATAATTATTTGCCACTTGTGATCCAATTCCAATTCACATCATCATCATCACTTTATCATCACATTGAAGTTATTCATAAAAGTGCTGAAGAAACTGACCAGCTCTTGAAACCAGGCAATCATAACTCGATGTACACACTCATAGTTTTTCATGAGCTGACAAGACCACCTAACAGCAGACAAACTGACAGTGATCAAACTGTGGTAGTGATGTTCTAGCCACATATCATCGGGTGGTCAGTACGCTCGATCGCCACTCCATTACCATAAAAACGCGTGCGTCGTAGCATCACCTGCTGGGAAACGACCATAAATTCAACGCGTCTAGTACACTGTACTGGTGTCGCGCCGTTGCGTTTGTTGCTTTACTTCGATACGAGACTCTACTGTATTTGTGCCATTTTGTTTACAATAATTTATTACGTTAATATGTTTTGTTGTAGAGTTTAGACACTTTTTGCTCACTTGGAGTAAAAATTTTATTTTGGTCAAAATGCTAATTTAATGTAATTCCTTCGTAATAGTATCAGTATAATTTAAATTTTACTAACAAAAAATAACCGACTTCAAAATTACTCAAAAACTACTTGTCAGATCTCGCTCAAATTTATGTCGGACCACATGACAAGCACCTGCTTTCGATTTAAAAAAGAATCATCAAAATCGGTTCACCCAGTCCTAACTTCTGAGGTAACTAACATAAAAAAATACAGTCAAATTGAGAACCTCCACCTTTTTTTGAAGCCGTTTAAAAATATGAAAAAGGTAACATAAATTGACAATGTTGAGTGTTAGTAATGTAACGTTTGCAACAATAGTAAATATTAATATGTTATTTTTGTTTGTTCTGCAAAAAGATGCTATTATTATTTCACGGTTTTAAAATATGTAAATAGGTAATATGTTGATTTACTTACAACAAATCTATTTGCAGTTGATTGAATTACAATTAATTTATTTGCACTGTTCTTTCAGATTCATCTGTAGTCATTATCATTAGCAATAAAATGATTTATACCTAAACAATATAATTATAATAAAAATATATAAAATATTCTAATTTAAGTTTAGAAAAATAAAATCCACTTTATTATATTCAATTTCACTATGTGTTATAAAGAAATTTAACTTAACGCACTCAATCCTACTATCGCAACCTGCGCAAACTCGAAGAGGCGTCCATGTTAGCGGAATTATAATGAGATTGTACCATACCCTTAGATCCCCGTGTATTACCAATGAGATAATTTATCTCTGCGAAAGCACGTCAATTTATGACGGTGCAAACTATTGATATATAGTGCGACCATAATATACTTGCTCGGTTTGACTTCTGCGTCTGTGGGCTGTATTTATGAGAGAGATATATTAGAATTGAAATTCAAAACGTAGTTCAAAAACTAAATTATTGTTGTCGTATAAGTTTGTAACAGAATTCGATAGCAAAGGTATCCTGTTGGTTTCAAGTGTAATTCATAGTCGCGTATATGAAGGTAAAAGTTTACGCAACGTCGCTTCAGGAATTCTGCATTTAATCTTTAATGTACGAAATTTCATAAACTCTTCAGAGAATGGAATAATTGAAACAAAAGCATGTTTTCTTTATATTTTAATAATGGTGGCATAAATTGAAGAATTTATAATTATATTCGAGTAAAAGCAAAATTGTATTTAGTAGCCAAACCTCATTCATTTTCAAGTTCAGTTTTTGCGCCGTTTAATGAAATAGTTGACGGTTAAAATCATAGTACTAAAACTTATAAAAAAAAAATTTATTCGTAAATAATGTAGAGTCGTGTTCCGGGAGCTTGGAACTCTTGGTAGTCAGTTATTTATTTATTTCTTTTCTTTATTGGTCAACAAAGCATTGGCGATGCTTATAGTGGTATTGATGTCCATGGGCGACGGTGGCAACTTACTATTATGGAGGTCATACACGATCAAGTGTACTTGTCAAGTCTGCAGTTTGACTTGACGCGGCATCCAGTAAACTTGATCGTGTATGGCCACGATATAGCGATCTGGCCATATAGCTATCTCATGCACACTGGATGCCGCGTCAAGTCAAACTGCTTTGACAAGTCAAACTGCAGACTTGACAAGTACACTTGATCATTTATGGCGGTGTATGGCCTTCATTAGGTAGCTCGTCAACACGTTCATCAGCTCTTTACATAAAATGGCCGACATACCTCAAGCTCATCAACATCGCCCATGAGCATCACCAACACCAAAGATGTATAGCGTTATCGAGAAAGAAAGCGAGACTTATTTAAAAAAATATAGAAATCAAAATAAGCTGTGGCCTCCTTAATAGATTGTTCTGATAGATGTAACCAGAACGAAACAAAAACATTTTAGCTTAACTGCTCGTAAAACCTTTCCAACGTTGATTAAGAAACAAATTCCATAATGTTTCGTCTCTCAAACGACAGCTAAAATATTTGAAACACGATGGATGGAACTTTTACAGCATGTTTAATATCGCATAAAAACTATAAAAAGACCGCAGTTTGAAATTTTATCAGTGATAATCGGTTTCGTTACTGGGTTTAACGTGAAGAAAGTCGAATGTTTTGTTGATTTCAGCGTTCCAATCTACCGATGAAGAAATAAAAACATATTCCTTACTCGGCTTTCTATCTGCATCTCTGTCTTACGTAATTAAATTATTTCTGAGAAACCATTCAAGAAAAAAAGAGAAAATCTGAAATGTAATTTTTTTTTATAATGTTAATTAAAAAATTAAAATAAATAGAAAGGTTGTTAAAATATATTTCGTTTAGATTTATAGTTCTTAAAATAAAAATAAAAATATCGGTTAATGTATATTTATATTATCTATGTTACAGTTTAAGAAACGTTTAAAATCTCAACTTTTAGGCAACGGTTACTATACTGTAGATGAGTACTTAAATGACAAAGACGCATGGAAATGACCAGCTCTGCAACCAGTTCCGTTTAAGTTAGTGATATTTTTTTGTAATAAATACTAATATATTTTTATTTTTAAAAGATGTGCTCAAGAGTTTCTTCACGGCTTTTCTTCTCCTCCATGACAAAGCATCTTTCCGAACAGCTGGTAGATCAAAAAATGACGTGCATAAGTGTATCAGTGATGCATGAATAAATTATTTAGAATTTTGAAAATGTTGAATGATTAAGCTGACTTTTAAGTTAAAAAAAATCCTCATAAATAATTTACAGTTCCACTTAATTTTTATTCAGTTTTTAAACAAGAGAAAAAGAACGTTAAAAGGCATTATTCCATGTTATCTATGCTAATATATAAAGAGGAAAGATTTGATTTTTTGTTTGCATTGAATAGGCTCCGAAACTACTGAACCAATTTGAAAAATTCTTTCACTGTTGGGAAGCTACACTATCCCCGAGTAACATAGGCTATATTATATTTTCAAAAAAATTAGGGATCCTTAATAAAACTCCAATAATGTAACCCAAGGTGTAAAAAAATAAGAAACCCGAAGCAAAGCGAGGGCGGTTACTCGTATTTTATAAAACTAAAAGACAAGTTGTATCCTGAGTGAATTCAATTATAAATTCATCGACATTATATTGACACTAGGTGACCCGGCGAACTTCGTATCGCCTAACAAACAATTTTTTTCTATTTCAGAGATTAGTCGGATCAAACAGACAGACAGACAAAAAATGTGAAAAATGTTGTTTTTGTATATATATACCGCTTTTCACGAAGTGCATTTGGACTTCGTAAAAAGCGGTTATTTTAATATTACAAACAGACACTCCAATTTTATAGATATAGATTATAATCATAACATAATTCAAAGTGGTGTCAACACACGGTAACGTTAATCATTGCGCAATTCACAACATTATTCTACTTTATTACATTCACTGTTAATCCGAAAACATTTGATTTCAATTTCGTGGGCGTTATTACTAAAAGCTATAGTTATGAAAATTGTATTATGTAAGGTGTCACAGTTATTTCTTTCCGAATTAACGATAAGTGTAGATAACCACCTCTCCGTTATAAGTTAAGAACAATTTTTATGTTAGTTCTTTTTTAGGGTTCTGTAGCTCAATGGAAAAATCCCTTTCAGCTAGCGGCGGCTTAGAATACAAACACTAATCCGACACTGGGTGGGTGTCGTAAGAG
Organism: Thymelicus acteon; assembly: GCA_951805285.1. Classification (NCBI taxonomy): domain Eukaryota; kingdom Metazoa; phylum Arthropoda; class Insecta; order Lepidoptera; family Hesperiidae; genus Thymelicus; species Thymelicus acteon. Next base: position 17,359,278 of record OX638225.1, on the reverse strand, counting down.
ATGACTAAATCCAGCCCGCTGGTAGTAGAGCCCCTCGAGACATTATATTAGTAATTTTGATTTTAATTATTAATTAATACCATTATTACTATTATTATTTCTCCATGGGGTTCGCCTGGATAGCTACCACCCTTGAGCATGAGTCAGCCGCCAAACGACTCGGCTGGGGGTTTGAGCGCCAGTTCTTTCTTTCTTTTTCTTCTCATTTTCTTGGCCGGCAACGCATCAGTGATGCCTTTGATGTTGCTGATGTCCATGGGCGACGACAGCCACTTACCATCAGGTGGATCGTCAGCTCGTGTGCCGGCTATTTCCATAAAAAAATCAGCAGGTCTTAAGCTTGCTATTGATAAAAAATCAAGCAGGTGGAAAATATAGCAGTAACATACTATTATAAATCTTGTCATTGAAATCTCGACTTGCGACCATTGAAGTATTATTACTAGCATATAGAACCGACAACGCGAACACAATGTATATCCCAATGAATTGGCGCCGATCGGCTTCAATTTTCAATAGATTCGTTCGATTTTGAAAAGAGAACGGGGGCTCAATTTTGAAAATAGAACCTCCCGGCGGGACACATTTTGTTCGAGATGTCTGTTCTATGACATTATACTTCAATGCTTGCGACCAACATTTTAATTAAAATACAGATTCTGTAAGAGGTAACAACATAATATACAACAGTAGCCACTTCATCAGGTGTCATTGTTGTTTGCTTGTTAATCAAAAAACCTTACTATACAAATCAACGGAAACGTGCAAAATGTGCAAACATTCGAATTTAATATAAGAGTTACAAAAACTCAATAGAATCATCCAAGTAGAAGATTATAGAGCTGGCGATCACTTTCAACAATCGCATAATATAATGAGCGAGGTACCTACAAAATGTCCCGCGAATTTTTTAATGAGCAGTCTATTTGAGAGCCCAAAACCAACAATAGACCTAATCAACAGACGAAAATCACAAATCACTACCGTTAGTGCATATCAGTTAGTCAGTGGTACTCAAACTTGTTTTCCACATTACGTGGTGAGAACTTACATCTAAAAACTAACTAAAAACACTAAAGCCCAATGCATACGTAACGGGCTTTTTCCCGTACGGGACACGTTCCGTACGGGATTCCGCTGCGTATGCACTATCGTATACATTTTCTATGAAACGATGTTTCCAAAACTTCACGTCCCGTCCCGTACAGGAAAAAAACCCGTTACGTATGCATTGGGCTTAACAAAGTAATATATGAGCATCCACGATATTTTAGTGCAAGGAATGTCCATGGGTAGATCACAAACATACGTCTCCTTGTTTATTGAAAATATACAAACACCATACAATAAATTTCGCCCTGCGTCACAGTAAAAAATCCTAAGCATCGTGTATAACACAGATAATATAATATGTAACTACTATAGAAGTAGCAAAAGATAATCGTTTATAGACACAGCCTTCACTTCCGGGCAGATTTCATATGCATGGCAATAAAAAGTAAGGAGAGAAAATTCTTGGGCCTGAATACTCAAATGTTGTAACGTGATAATCTCAACTATCCATATACCACCCACTAGACAAGAGGTCCTAATACGGCATGAGCTGTACAGTGTCTAATTTTTTATTAAAATTAGTACAACTACGACGAACGACGTAAATGGATCAAGCGCTAAAAACATCGACTTATCAGGTGCGCATTTTTTTGTGCGTACTTTGAGAGCCGCTGCATTAATTCGTATTCGATTTAATCACGACTCGATTCAGAATCGATTCAATGATCGACATAGTGACGCCCTGTCCACGGCGGTGCGGACAATAGAAAAGAAAGTGCTGATCCGTTAACGATGTTTAAATTTGGTATCGTCCCGTTTGGAATCGATGTAATGTCGTTAGTTCAGCCAATCTTTTGTTATACGTGTGATTTTGGTGACTTTCTCTCGATAACATCGAATGAAAAAAGATGATTTTCATTTTCATAGTATTAACTTTAAAGGTTAAATTGGGGGTCCTCTTTCTTGATTAAGGATTAAATTAATGTATGATTTCAAGATCTGAATCTCTGAAAGAGTTCAGGTCTACTTCACTGTTTGTAGTATATCTTACTGAACAATGAGTACTACTGAAGTTATTTAAATATTATGTAAGAAATTTTTAACTAAATATTTTGTACACCATCAACATGGTACATTGTGAACTGCACAAAATATAATAAATTAAAACCTTTATGTAACCACAATTTTTGCAAATAAATATTCATTCATTCATTCATTCATTCATTCATTCAATAACAAAGCAGCAAGAAGACTAGTTGTTTCCGCTGGACGGTGCTGCGTGACACACAATCCAGTTTTTATCCTGACGAGCCAGTACGTTATAACAATTTTTGGCTTTTGCTTGCTTCTCCATCACCTTGTGGATACCGTGAATTAATTTTCCATGTCTCGGTTAATTTGTTGGAGTACGTGGAGTGATGTTTTTGATACCTAAAGCCCAATGCATACGTAACGGGTTTTTTCCCGTACGGGAAAAAACGTTAACCATTACGTATGGGACGTGAAGTTTTGGAAACATCGTTTCATAGAAAATGTATATGATAGTGCATACGCAGCGGAATCCCGCACGGATCGTCGCCGACGATGTTTTTCCCGTCCCGTACGAGAAAAAAGCGGCCAAGTGCGAGTCGGACTCGCCCATGAAGGGTTCCGTAGCAGCAAGTAACATAATATAAAAGTTCTTGTAGTTCGTTGTAACTTTGATCAATGTTTTTTGCGGTTTACGATTTATGACGTATTAAAAAAAAACTACTTACTAAATCTCATTCAAACCAATTTTCGTTGGAAGTTTGCTTAGTAATGTACATCATATAATTTTTTTAGTTTTATCATTCCCTTATTTTAGAAGTTACAGGGGGGGGGACACACATTTTACCACTTTGGAAGTGTCTCTCGCGCAAACTATTCAGTGTGAAAAAAAATGATATTAGAAACCTCAATATCATTTTTGAAGACCTATCCATAGATACCCCACACGTATGGGTTTGATGAAAAAAACATTTTTGAGTTTCAGTTCTAAGTATGGGGAACCCCCAAAATTTATTGCTTTTTTTCTATTTTTATGTGAAAATCTTAATGCGGTTCACAGAATACATCTACCTACCAAGTTTCAATGGTATAGCTCTTATAGTTTCGGAAAAAAGTGGCTGTGACATACGGACGGACAGACAGACAGACAGACAGACAGACAGACAGACAGACAGACAGACATGACGAATCCATAAGGGTTCCGTTTTTTGCCATTCGGCTACGGAACCCTAAAAACCCGTTACGTATGCATGTTTAGTCCAAAACAACCGTAATTATTCCTACTAATTAATCTAGGGGGTCCCTGGTGTACTAAGATACAGGCCAAGGCTTAGTTTAGACACCAGATCTCCCACAGATCACTTAGCATTTATATTTTCCTTTTATCCATATTTTAAAATGTCACCTTAATGTAATTTGTGGATGAGATGAAATAAAGACTTTTGTATTTGTATTTGTATTGGGCTTAAGAACAGTACTTACCATCAGTATTCATGTTCGAAGTCCCATGTTCATGTTCTTTGAAGACAAAAATTTTGAAACCATACAATGGAAGTTAGAAAAATAAACAATAAACAAAACGACCAAACAAAAACCAGAAATTCTCAGGACATACGTTTGCTCACTGGCCATTCCGTAAAAACAGACAGAACACGTAAATTCCGCTACCCATGTTCAGCCATAAATCGCCTTAGAACAAAACAAAAACGAAGACAGCTAGGAATAAAAAGGATTACCGTCCTTACGGAACCACCGCATTCCGGTACAACCATCCCGAGCTACATTCCCGCATGGACGCGTGCTTGCTAAATACTACTTAATTATGTGGTACGTGCATATATCCTTTAGAGAAAATAGCTTTATTATGCACTGCAAAAATAGCTCGAGATATTCAAATGATGAGAGAGGCTACGTTTTTCAGCTGCAGGCCTGAGTAAAAACATTAATTAAATAAATAACGGTTGCATTCACACAGTTCCTAGGATAACCGTTGGTTGTGACAAGAATATACGCAAACGGTACAAAAAAATGAGACAAAGAAAAATTGCGGGTGGCGTAAACACAAATACATAAGAAATCACATACCTACTAGGGTCCGTATTAATAAACTGATTTTCGTTCAAGATCGCGATCTCAGATTTAACATATTTCAGCATCACAACTGAATCTTGAGATCGCAGAGATCTTTAGAGAGGTTCATTAATATGGGCCTTAATGTGGGTGATAAAATGTGAATGATAGTATTTAATGTAGATGATAGGACTTGAGAACACCATATATCTGTTATTATATTTAAAATGTCATGTCATCGGGAGTCGAAAGATCTGTCGTTCGATAGGATGAGATCTGATATAGAAAACTTATCATTACATTATTGGAGTTTTATTAAGGATCCCTAATTTTTTTGAAAATATAATAATATCCTGTCACTCGGGGATAGTGTAGCTTCTCAACAGTGAAAGAGTTTTTCAAATCGGTTCAGTAGTTTCAGAGCCTATTCAATGCAAACAAACAATCAAATCTTTCCTCTTTATAATATTAGTATAGATATTATCATCCTATACACCCTACAGTAGTGCTATATAGGTGTTTCATTGTTACCTTAAGTTAACCTTAAATTAACTTAAGTTAAACAATTGGTTGGTAAAACTTATACTGTAAAGTTTTAGCATGACTGTAGGCCACGTCATGTGGCAGAAACGTTTAAAATACCGCCATCACTCGCGGCGTCGTGCGATATGTGGAAAACTAACTGGTAAATTATTTCGCGGAGATAATTTTCTTGTGGAAATATTTTATGTTCACGGCATTTTCCTGGTTATCTAGTTACAGTACACGCGTTTTGCGTCGCTATTTTTGGTGACGTTATTATTTATATTTATTGTCACCTAGTAGTATTATATTAATCACGCATTATAATAACAAAGTAAACATGATATAAAAGACCATACGTAATGATACTTCATAGAAATGTATTCCGGAAAAAGTATTTCAAACTAAATCTTACTAAAACAAAAGGTATGAAAGGTAGCTTCATTCTTACTCCTAAGACTATTAAGAACTAAAAAATTTGACTATTGAGCTGGCTGAGCTTTCAAATTACGTTATTCCAAAAACCTTAATAATTATGCAATAAAACTACCAATATTTCAATATTTTAATTCAATAACAAAAAAATTCATCATGCCATCGAAACAAAATATGAATCATATCAGAAAAGAAATAGAAAAAACTCCAACAACAAAGCATTAAAAAATAACGTCACCTAATAACCGATATGTAAACGATAATAATAGTGGATAATTTACCGACAACGCATCATCACGCGGGTGGTCCATTTACACCGGACACTTACTTGTCTATGCCTCGTTTACATATTCAACTCGCATAAATTGTCATTAGGGCAATCATCCGATGCGTCCGATCGATAGCCGCGCTCGATTCTATATCGATTCTCGGCTGGACGCCTCTAAATGGTGTTCGGAAACCTATTTACCCTTGATTAGGTAAAGTTAAGTGCTAAGTCTTTAGATGGGATTCGCGAAAAGGATTCGATTAAAGTTGTTCGTAGTTTAGATTGTATCAGACTAACTTACTAAGTAATACTGTTTTTAACCTACTGCTAAGGAGGGGTTATGTTTTTGTAGTGTATTGTATTTAATATTATTAAAATTTTCATTGATCCTATTTTTTTCTAAAACAATTTTTCTCTAAAATAAAAGTAGACTAAGTTACTCCTTGTTACATCAGCTATCTGCCAGTGAAAGTCCTGTCAAAATCGGTCCAGCCATTTCATAGATTAGCCGGAACAAACAGACAGACAGACAAAAATTGTAAAAAATGTTGTTTTGGTATATGTACCGTGTATACATCCAAATACACTTAGTAAAAAGCGGTTATTATAATATTACAAACAGACACTCCAATTTTATTTCATGGTATAGATGTATAGACGTGTGTAATATTTTTTATTACCTCGTATCTTTCAAATCGCTGAACGAATTTATATAATTAAAATATCGTTAGATGCGTCTTGAGAGCCTAAGTGGTTTTAAATAAGTAAAATAAAAAATATGGTGACTGTGAGATGCCATTGTTTGATGTATCAAAAAATAAAAATAAATGTAATAATGCAATATCGGTTAATACCCAAATGATTTAATAATTAAAGAGCTCACCATAAGGATACGTTAACAAAAGAAGACGACGGGTTAACGTAACTGAAAGCTCTAAAGCTGGTACGAAAGTTTGCAATTATCTATACTAATATTATAAAGCTGAAAAGTTTGGTTGAACGCGCTAATCTCAGGAACTGGTTCGAATTGGAAAATTCTTAAATGGCTATATTATTTAACATAATATATTTTAGTAGTTAGTTTTTTCCACAAATTAACGCGGGTGAAACTGTAGGGCACAGCTAGTTCTTTAAAAACATGAATTAATTATTTAAAAGTAACACTTAAATCTACAAACACATCTAACAAAACAACGGGCAACAGCTTGTATATGACAAAGCATCTTAGTAACTATTATTAAACCTATTCAATAACAACCATTGACCCAGTAAAATACGATCTTTTCCACTTTACTGTATTATATCGGTGATTTTATAGGGTTTTATCGATTTAGTGCCATAAACAACGCACAGATGACGTCCCGATTGCTTTGTTATCTCCATCGGTAACTTCAGATGGCTCACGTACGCAGTTTATTGAAGATATCGATTTAGAATCGAATGGAGCTACGGGCTACGATTTTTTCTGGTTTACGAAGTGTTTTATTTTATGGTAATTTAATTGGAGTATACTTGTGAAACACTTCTAAAATATTATCGTCGTTTGTTGGGACGTGGAAGCATTTGTTGTAAATACTTTTGATGTTACTTAATATTTAATACGGTATGTATTTTAATGTGAATTGTTGTAGGTAACTGCAAAAAGTAAAAGGGGTGTAATTTTCTTTGAGTTTAGTTAAAGATTATAGAAAAAAAATATTTGGACATATTTTATCAGTTGCATTATTGTATACATGTGCCTACTGAATAAATTTTAGAAAGTTTCAATGAAAATAAATTTTATTATCATAATGCTTTTGGAAATATTGAGGAAAGTAAATTATTGAAAAATTATATCTTTCAATACGTACTTATTCACTGTTAATAATTTACTATAATGCTAACTACCCACGATATAATCATTTGAAGTGCGAAATCCAATTCGATTACATATGGGCCATCCATAAATTACGTCACACTAATTGCATAACTTTTTGACTCCTCCCCCCCTCCTTGTCATAGCTGGTCACATTTGTGAGACCTCCCCCCCTAGTGTGACGTCACATGTTATGAAATTTTATACCTAGAAATTATTAAATTAAAACAGCAGTTCCGAAATAAGTTTTATTTCCATTAATTGTATTTTAATATTTTCCTATACCTATCAATTATTCGATTTTGAAATGTGACGTAACGAAATTTGGGACCCCCTCCCAACCCTTGTCACACAATGTCACACTGCATCGACCCCCCCCCCCCCTAACGTGTGACGTAATTTATGGATGGCCCCATACTAAAAACGTACATCAACGAATATCAAGTACATTGACCTATTAATCTACTTCAAGTTACATAAGACCGCGTCTCAGGAATAACAAGTGGCGATTTATTCATTTACCACGCATATAGTGGCGTCATCCTCACTCTAATTATTACTTTGCCCATCATCAATGGATTTGCAACTCTATTCCTGTCGATATAAAATTCAAATAAACTTTCAATTCTATACACTTAGGTTGTTATAGGATTAGCTGATGAAAAGTCCATTTAAATGGTGGCGTTTACATTTATCCGCAGTGTGAATCGTCAATGTGTATCGCACGCGTCTCGGTTATTAAACTATAAGGTTCAGGTGTTGAGGTGACGTTCAGAGCATACCAATCGGGTCGTGGGTTAAACAAAGTTGTTTTGATAGCGCGCGTGACATAAGACCTTTTTTTCTGGGCTAATTTTGTTATTAAGTGGATGTAAAGACATAATGATATTAACAAATACTCGTTCACTTTGATTCATTTTCTTTTATCCAGATAGCTTTTTTTGTTATAAATAAGGTAATGCTTGACTACTAATCGTAAATCGAGTCGTTAGATAGCTGACATAAACAAGAAGATAGTAGCTATCAAGACCGTCCCCATGGAGAAACAATAATAGTAATAATGAACAATTACCAATATAAACCCTCTGAGGGGCCCTACCACAAGCGGGACGGATCAAGTCCCCTCTTACGATACCCATCCGGCAAATACGACTGAAAAAACACTGCCTGACTTCCTGTCACTCAATAAATTATCAGTGTTAAAATAATTCGATAAAGTAAATCGCCCCATCATAGATTCTGTTGGTTTACTCTGAGTGGTACGGAGCGCGGTATGAGGTAGAAGGAGCCCCTAATGGAGGCCATACACGATCAAATATACTTGATCAAGTCTGCAGTTTGACTTGTCTTTGCAGTTTGACTTGACGCGCCATCTAGTGTGCATGAGATAGATATATGGCCAGATAACTATACCGTGGCCATACACGATCAAGTATACTGGATGCCGCGTCAAGTCCGCTTGACGCTTGATCAAGTACACTTGATCGTGTATGGCCTCCATAACACATCAAACACGTGATTAGGGTACCTACCTGCTCATTAAATTATACCCAGTAACATATTTAGAACCGCATCTCAATAAACTCTACCAGTCACATGAATCTACGCAATTAGATGAATTAGGTTTGAATTTTGCATCCGAATAATTTAATAAATTTACTATTAACTTTATCTTCTTGTGGAACCTTAACTTCGTATTTCTACAATATCTTAAACATCATCGTTCGGTTATTCAAATGACAATCTCAGTACGAACCGAACCTGGTCAATAAAGGTCATAATCGATGGTAATTGCTTACGCTAAAGCGAGTATTTTGATAGGTTGTGTTTAGATAAGTGCAGGCAGTATTGATCCTTGTTTGCTCGAGGGCGAGCGCCGCTTACAAATTGCGTTGAATGGGCACGCGCTGCCGTAGGGTTGGCACTATTCAAAATTAGTAAATAATAATTTAAATTAATTAAAATATTAAGAAATACTGAATAGAAGTTACGTAGGTTTGAGTTTACATGAAGTTTATATTCCGTGAACGATCACCGTAGCACTATATAAGATTAGAACGATTTAGATGCATTGTTACTTTCAAAGACTAAAAAAGAAAATCTTAGCAGCACGTACAAATAAAATATTCTGAGTAAAACAAATTAATATATCGATAAACAAATTTTACAGGAATATTACTGCCACAAATATTTTCTAATAACATTAATATTCTAAAATAATTTTGTATATAGACATCCCTACTACATACAGCGAGGGATATATCGCCATTCAAAGGCTTTCAACTACGCCGACGTCACACACTCGCCTATCCAGTGCATTGTATTTTAATAACTGCCGTGTTAGGAATCAGCAAATAACTACTGTACCAACATCCAAAATCACTGCGCCAAACGAAAATTAACCTTAACTCAACGCAATACAACCCATGACACACGCAGAATTTGTCGCGGTTACGAAATCAGTAGCATCTCGTTACGGCGCCTCAATCAATCGATTTTTGACCTAAGGTATTCCAAAATAGAAACCACAGCCGACGCCTCGGTAAGATGAATTGTTTAGTAATATATTTCAAAGGTCCGTAACTTGTAATTCAAATTTACAATGGATAGAGATGAGCTCACGGAATCGATATTTTATTCGACTCCATTCATATCGATTGTCGGTCATCGATTCTGTGGAACTGTAATGTGTTAGAGGCAATCGATCATCCGTGTCGGTTTTCCAGTTTTAGCTTATTTATTGATCAGGAAATTGAGTTTAAAGTTCAATTGATGGTTTATTGTTGGTTAGCCATCTTTACTTTACAGTCAATAAGCAACGTTTAAAACTATTTTATGGAGAACATTCGTGTTGGTTTGATGTGGAAAAGGTTTAATGTATTTTTCTAGACAAGATGTCTTTTGGATAAGTGTTTGTCTTATGCGTTGGTTGTGGCTAGTGTGAGATGCGATCACGTTAATATTTCTGCAACTTAACAACTGACAATATTTTCGTGGTGGACTCTAAAAGTGTGGTTAGGTACATAGCCAGGCTTATTCTGGTTTAAACTGGGTGATACAGATCTCAATAATTACTGGGCTATTTGACATATCAAATAGGAGAAACCTAACCACATATATAGACTCAGATATAGACATTTCAGCAGGAAGCGCCGTGACGGAGATTGACTTCCTACTAATAGTATAATGAAGGTTGGTTTGTAAGGCTGTTTGTTACTACGCAAAAACTACTGAACGGATTGTCACATCACAACAAAACAGGACGGCAATTAGTCCAAGTTCATGCATGATGTTCCTATTGTTATAATTATAAGTTCTACATACATCAACTATAGTGTTAAAAAAATAACTGACTTCAAAATGACTCAAAAACTGCTTGTCGGATCTCGCTCAGATTTAAGTCGGACCACAAGACAAGCACCAGATTTCGATTAAAAAAAAGAATCATCAAAATCGGTTCAGCCAGTCGAAAGTTCTGAGGTAACAAACATAAAAAATATAGTCGATTGAATAGCTCCTCCTTTTTTGAAGTCGGTTAAAAATAAAACACATATATTAATCTAATGCAAAAGACTTCCTTACGCGTTGAGTAATTACTATGATCCAATAAAATGACAAGAACGCACGTCATAGCCAACTTTTTAATTACGTTTTCTAGATCATTAGAATTAATTCTGACCTGCGTGTGATGAGTTTTTATAACATTTAACATCGGGGAACATAAATTGTAATGGTTACTTGCCTTAATTTAATGATAATAAAATGAGCGAATAAATAAACTCACATGTGCTCATTAATTCACAGAAACAATAAAAGTTAATCGTCGCTAATTCATATTGAACGAATATTGGACCATTGTTCGAAATATAACCAGTTACACCTTGGGTTACATTATTGGAGTTTTATTAAGGATCCCTAATTTTTTTTAAATAAAATATAGCCTATGTTACCCAGGGATAGTGTAGCTTCCCAACAGTGAAAGAATTTTTCAAATCGGTTCAGTACTTTCGGAGCCTATTCAATGCAAACAAAAAATCAAATCTTTCCTCTTTATATATTAGTATAGATTGTATATGATTGTATGTACATCAAATTTAATATTGTTTACCCTCTATTTCTTCAAATACATGGAAAAACGTATTTTAACCGACTTCAGAAAAGGAGGAGGTATTCAATTCGATTGTATTTTTTTATGTTTGTTACCTCAAACTTTTGACTGCGTGAACAAATTTTACTGATTATTTTATTAATCAAAAGGTAGTACTTATCATGTGGTCTCACTTAAATTTGAGCGAGATCTGACAAGTAGTTTTTGAGTTATGCCTAATTTTGAAGTCGATTATTTTTCGATAAGAATAATTCTTGGTTATAATTATAATTATTATAACGTAAAACCGCCGATGGTGTGTTGTATTGTATCACAATTCAATAAGGCAACAAAATCAATAGAGATAAGCTGTTTGGATGAATATTATAAATGCTTTAAATATGCAAAATTGTATAAGTTTTGTCAAAGGCTTGTTAAATATTTATCAAATCAATTTGATCGAGATCCACTTGATAATTGATTAGCTCTTCGTTTGGATCCTTACTGGTCATGTCAAAACTGGGTGTTGATTACCAGACACATATTGAAGACGGCATACAATGTGTACATCCAACTCGGACATAAGTTAAGCCTATTGAAGCCGAAAAAGCCGCTGCCATCTCAACTTATGTAACAGCGTTAAGCCGCCCAACTAAAAATATATTAATTTTTCATGGGGCAATAAATTCTCAATCTCAACTAACACAGCTTAGATTTATTCATTGGGTGAATACACAATTATTATTACAATAACCGCTACACGTTGAACTGAGGTTAAGAAAAAAGGTCAGTTTAGGTCGTAAATATTGGGTTAAACTGCTTCGCGGCTAGGGATTTTACATCGTAGAAATGAATATTGGTTTGGCTACAAACCGTACGATTACTGTAACACTACGATTCTTTGACGCATTTCTAAGATTAGTAAATTAATTAAATTTACTCGGGATGATGCCTTGAATCCCGTTTCGGTTACAGCGATGCTTCTGGGCTACTTCAATAGATGTGAAACTGGATGATCAGTTTTTTGATTCCAGTGACCTATGTGCCTAATTTTTGTTTTAAAAAAGTACGCATTCGTTTCAGTTGTATGAGTACAAGGAATTGTAGCAGGGTGGATGAAGCTTTAGTAGGGTTCGAACGATACTTTCGATACTGAGTAGGTATCGATACTTTTGTTCGCGATACTCGATACTCTTACCTGGTACTCACTCGCAAGTACTCATATGAAACTTCGGTATCGAGTACTTTTATAATACTGAGTACTTTTCAGTGTTGACAATGTAAGTTTTTAGATGGCGGTGTACATTACTGTGGGCTGCTGCCAATATATTATTTATTATCGGTTCAGCGCTTTCGGACTACAAAAAAAAAGGTCATCGGGCCTCTATTTCTCAACAAAATGATATGAAATGAACTGCCGATGACCTTTTTTTTAGCTCTAATGTGATCCTCGTGAGTATCTACTCGATACTGAGTAGTATCGATACCTCAGGGCCGATACTTTATGGGTATCGATACCTTACCCATCGATACCGCATGAGTACTCGGTATCGATACCAGAGGCCGATACTTCGAACCCTAAGCTTGAAGTGGTCCCGCTTCCTATGCAACAAGGTCATAAGATCTTGTTCAAAATTTCCAACATTTGATGGACACGGCGTCTCCACTCTGCGCGCTCATCTGCCAAATCGTCCCATCGTGAAAGAGAGAAGAAATAATAGTACTTATAATTAGTACAGAACGCGCACTCTGCAAAATCATTTAAATAAATAGCGACTCTTGAAACGCAATAAAGTGTAATTCAGGTCGCATCTATGCCGCATCTTTTAAGGTGTCTATTTAGGCATCCTTTAACTTTACGTATTAGCCACCAGGTTTCATTTGCTATGGTGTAACTCCGAGAAAAAGATAGGCAGCAAAGATAAAGTTATTTCAAAATTACTTCTTTGTTATTATTTAAATTTTTCAGTTACTCAAGAGATATAAAATCCTCAACTCATTTAAAATAGAGATCTACAATTTACCAGTTTATCCACGTATTGAAATCTCTTCAATATTCTCCAATCCTCCAATCACATTTACTAAGCTTTCTCACAATAAACAAAAGCGAACACAACATTCATTCACTGTGAAGTTATCTTGAAAACAAAACAGTAGTTTAACAAGTCATACATATACACGGTACAGTCAAAGTAAAAAGTGAAAATAGAAGGTACGGTCGCAGCAAAAAGCTGCAACTATCAGATTTCACATTTCACGAGAGTCCCCTGTCTATGCGCTTTGAAGCACCTGTGGGAATTATAACGAGCTGCTATTTTCATTTTCTTGTACTCTTGTGGGGTTCAAGAAAGTGATATTAAAATTGAATTGAAGTAATATTTGTTTTGATATTTTGTTTAGTTTAGCTATGGTCATTTAGATAGTAATATTTTTTGCTAATAACTACATTTAATTGTTACTAGGAAATGCAATCAGCATAATCTGTGTGTGGTTTCCATAGCACAGCTTAGGACAAAAGAAATCTTATTGTTTCTTCTGATCTGACTGACAAAAAACTAATCATTATTTATTTACTAAAGCAGTTGTTATATTTTTAAACGCGTCATTAAAATGTTTTATACATATTTTTTTAAGAAAACCTTGGATGGTTCCTTAGTTAAAATTTCATTATTTCAATTAATGTTTTACTGTCTTTTTGTACATTTGGTAATTAAATTCTACACACTTAGTTTGAAAGCATCTTAATGATTTATAAAAAATATTTTGTCAACTTAATTGTTTAGGCTCTCTTAGAATTAGTAAAAAAAAACAAAGTTTATTTAAAACATGGCTGAATTGATACTCAGCAGGTAGTAACAACTCCACAGAGTTCCACGCAAGCATAAGCAATCGAATCATTCAGCGTGCGATCGGCAGTAAGTTCACATTGAATTTGTCAGGAAGAGCCGCTTGTCTTTTGTAAATTTATTGCGCACTCTATCACGAAGGCAATAAAGTTTAATATCCTTTGTGGTTCTTACGTAATTAATTTTAGTATTGTAATGCGTTTGGTCTATCGCAAGCGAGTAACGAGACAGTATACGATACAGCGCTCACGATAGAGATGTACAACAATGATTTAAAATTCAATCTGACTGGAATTATCTAGTAAGTTTGAGCCCAGATCTGATTTTAAGAAACTAATTAAATGTCTTGGTTTCAACCCACCAACGGCCCACTACACTGATCTATGGTTTCTTGCAGAGGACTGCTCAAATAAGGATTGGTGGAGAAATAACATATATTATATAAAGGATGAAGAAAATAATGTAGTATTTAACAAGAAATACGTAGTCTTTTTTTGAGTGTCTGTAATAAGGATACTTTTAAATATTCAATTTGATACGTTTCAAAACAGCACACCATAACTGAACACTTAATCTTTGCTAATGTAATTCATTACAAGTAGGTACGTCCTCAACAAAATACTTAGGTGATTATTGTGCAGCCGATCCATTGGATCACTACAAGTGATTAGGTAAGTTTTGTTGCACAAAATAATGAAATGAAAAGTCTACGACTTAGATTATGTCGTACTTTGTTACATATATTTGTATTTCAAATTTTAAATAATTCAGTTATTGGAAAATACCTCTAATATTTTCATTTTTACTTTTACTACAGCTTGCAAACGATGTTTTATGAGAAAAATTTATATTCTCTGCTTTGATATAAAACGTTTGTTTATAGCCTATGGTGGAACCGACACCTAACGGTACAAAAATTTTATCAACGTAAAAGTTTACGATCACATTCACATGTCGTGTAGGTCCTATAGTTGTATAGTTTAGTCAAATTAGGTCCTTAAATTACGTACTACTGTTCCTAATGACAATTCGATTTCAGTTTAAAGGGCAGGTGTTTATGGAAAATAAACAAGTTGCGTACAATTTAAAATACATGTCATGTCGAATATTACTCATTTGTCACTAATTTATTCTAAGATTGCTATATGAAGTAACTAAGTACAATGCAAGCAAATTGAGTATCCAGTAGTACCTATTTATTTAAAAACTGTTGGTCCCACGTTATGGTTTTAATTATTGTAGTGCATGTCTCTCCTCTTCAGGAGGCCTAGCTAGAGCATACTCCACCACGCTGCTCCAGTGCGGATTGGTGGAGTATAATATTACTTCAATAAATAGGAGTATCACCGAGTTACTTTTCGTTAGAGGACTGTGGAAGTTGGGGCGGCTGGTGTATTAATCCTGTTAGTAAATACTAGTTATCGTCCAGATACTAATTGTTTTTGTTTCACTCAAAGATTGTCGTAGATGCATAGCAATGCATCGGGGTAGCAACCCCTGAGGACAAGTAATATACTAGACTACTACGTATATATAATAGCCTCTAATATACATAAGAATTAGCCGGCTGACGTGGCAATGGGCTGGCCACATAGTGCGAAGGACCGATAACCGTTGGGGAAGAAAGGTCCTCGAATGGCGCCCACGTCTCGGAAAAAGGAGCATAGGACGTCCCCCGACCAGGTGGACTGACGACCTGAAGAAGACAGCGGGCATCCGCTGGATTCAGAAGGCTCAGGACCGGTCAGAGTGGCGCAAGTTAGGGGAGGCCTATGTCCAGCAGTGGACCTCTAAGGGCTGATGGATGGATGGATGGAATATACATAAGTTTAACCGGCTACCAACAGTGGACCTCTAAGGGCTGATGGATGGATGGATGGAATATACATAAGTTTAACCGGCTACCAACTTTCTCCTTCGTAATCGTAAAAACTAATACTTGTGTTTCCAATTTGTAGCTAATTTATACTAACAATAAGATTTTATTTTCACTGGGTCAACTACCTTCCATCGGCACTCTCCATCTAACGGATCAGTAAGTGGTCGAGGTGTAAATATGTCTGATGTGGAATTGTTAGCATAACCATTCAATTGTTTGCATTACTAATGAGCTCTTAAGAAGCCTAAGTGCTTGTAATCTGTTTTATGTCCGTTTGTTCTTGAGTTTGCTGGATCGTTGGCGTCGGAGTTCGGGTTTCTTTTTTTATAACTTGAACTCGCCTGCTACTTCTAATTTAGATTGAAATAAAGAGCGTGTTAAATGCATAGAAAGATGGTAAAAAAGAATATATTTTTCATACTTACAGCGCCATAATTCTTGGCAAAAAATAACCGACTTCAAAATAATTCAAAAACTGCTTGTCAGATCTCGCTCAAAGTGGAACCACATGACAAGCACCAGCTTTCGATTAAACAAAGAATCATCAAAGTCGGTTCATCTAGTTGAAAGTTCTGAGGTAACAAACATAAAGAAATACAGTGGAATTGAAAACCCCCTTCTTTTTTGAAGTCGGTTAAAACCATATTATATCTCGTGGTGTGGGTCGTATTATCATGTACATGTAGTTCCCACCCTTTGGTGTTAGCTGGTTTCTGTATCACCAACTGTAAACCCAACAGTACTAAATACTAATGCACGATAGATTCTTATGTTACTCGTTAGCTACCTGCCCCTTCTATGATAAAATGAACAGTGAAATGGCTTGCGACTTTTCATGGAATCCTTCGTCGGCTTCCTAACAGTGATAGATTCCTGGCTTTATGAAACTTGACTTCATGGGTAGATTCACAGTTTCAAAGTTGTGAGATAGATTTTATTGGCAGAATCTTAAGTCATTGTAATATTCACATTTATGTCAATAATCTGAATTTTACCAAGAAAAAATAACCGACTTTAAAATAACTCAAAAATTACTCGTCAGATCTCGCTCAAATTTAAGTGGGACATATAGGACATATGGACAAAATAATCATCAAAATCGAAAGTTCGGTAACAAACATAAAAAAAAACCATTAAAAAAATACAGTCGAATTTAATACCTCCTCCTTTTTTGAAGTCGGTTAAAAACACGGCATAGCAAATAATTTCTATAAACTGAGTCTTTTTTACAGCCGATACATTAAACGGAGGCATTTCAGAAACGCCAATATTATAATCACTTCATCACGTTTCAGTAAGACCGTAAATAAAGCTATCGCCGTCATAAACAATGGCCAATTATGTGAAAAAAGATATGAGGCATAAAGTAATACGGACCTTTTAAAGAGAATAACTTATTTAAACACCACAGTTTCGCGGACGACCTCTGACTCGTGATAACAAGTTTTATGCGAACTACTTGGGATACGAAGAAAAAAATTTAAAGCGGTTTATAGGCAGTTATAAATTACGGTATATTCGACATTGCTAAAGAATAGTTAAGTTAGAGACGGTATTATTCAGGCAAAGATGTGATTTTTTACGTGCACAAAGATCACGTCAAAAGGCATAAGTATGTAAGGCATATATAGGACTACCCGTGTGGCGCAATGGTTACCATGCCGGATCGCCACACCAATGGTCCTGGGTTCAATTCCCAGCGTGATGGAAATTTGAATGATGAGTTTGAATTTCTGTTTTCGGTCTGGGTGTGAATGTCCTTGTCTAGTGTGTTGTCCATGGCACCCACGACACAGGGAATCCTAGTGTGGGGCTATGAGTGTGAAGCGTTATTTTTTTTAATAAGTGTTGCCTTCGGTGTTAGTAATGTCACTGAACACTTACCATTGACCATTGGACCCGGGACTCTTCACCTCGTAGCCAGGGTCACTACCAACTAGACTACATGATCCTAATGACCATTATATTTGATCGCTGCATCCTTAGAAAAATGTGTATGCACGTATGACTAAGGTAATCGCATACATCCAATGATATTATAATGTAATAATCCAAATTTTACTAACAAAAAATAACCGACTTCAAAGTTACTCTAAAACTACTTGTCAGATCTCGTTCCAATTTATGTGGGATTACGTGACAAGCACCTGCTTTCGATTAAAAAAAGAATCATCGAAATCGGTTGGCGTGATATTGAGGTATTCGTCCATTTGTCGCGCTTACTTAATACAAATTTAAGACTTATATGGTTTTATCATGGATGCCATTGTCAGATCTCAATAAAATTTATATGGGACCACATGACACCCACCAGCTTTCGATTAAAAAAAGAATCATCAAAAAGTTTTGAGGTAACGAACATAAAAAAAAATACAGTCGAATTGAGAACCTCCTCCTTTTTTTGAAGTCGGTTAAAAAAGAGGTAATTAACAACAAGTCGCCCATGACTATTAAAAATGTCGGATATGAAAAACAGCAACTTTACAGGAGAGCGATGCAAAGTGTAAATTGGATGCATCTTTTTACTTATTTTAAGCAGGATCATGAAAATTTAGAGTAATGCTCTACAAGTTATTTAAGTTTAGGGCAATATTATTAGTAGCCGGTATTTGATGTGTAAATATGAGAAAAGTCACTTGTAACCTTTTTAACGGCGTAAGAGTAATACTGATTTGTCAGAAGTACCACAACCGACATTGTTGCTTGTGCGGAATTGATGATTGCTTGAAATGCCATTTACGTCATTGTTAAATTATTATTATTTATAATCATGTATGTCGTATGTAAACATTACTGAAAAAAACACCAAAAATTGAAAGAAATTCCATCCATCCATCCATCAGCCTTTTGAGGTCCACTGCTGAACATAGGCCTCCTCACATATACGCCACTCAGACCGGTCCTGAGCCTTCTGAATCCAGCGGATACCTGCTGTCTTCTTCAGATCGTCGGTCCACCTGGTCGGGGGGCGTCCTGTGCTCCTTTTACCAAGGCGTGGTCTCCATTCGAGAACCTTTCTTCCCCAACGGTTATCGGTCTTTCGAACTATGTGGCCAGCCCATTGCCACTTCAGCCGACTAATTCTCGGAGCTATGTCGTTCACCCTCGTTCGTCTACGGATTTCATCATTTCTGATTCAATCGCGTAGAGAAATACCGAGCATAGCTCGTTCCATAGCCCGCTGGGCGACTCTAAGCTTATACATTAGGCCAATAGTGAAGCACCACGTCTGGGATCCGTATGTCATCACTGGCAACACACACTGCTCGAACACCTTCGACTTCAGGCACTGAGGTAACTTTTTGGACGAAAAGATATGACGTAGTGTCCCGAACGCAGCCCATCCGAGTTGGATTCTGCGAGTGACTTCTTTCTCGAAGTTGGACTTACCCATTTGGATCACTTGTCCCAGGTAAATGTACTCGTCTAAAACTTCGAGAGTCCATGTTCATCTTAAGACCCATTGTACCAAGTTCCTCTGGTATCCTGCCAGGATGACTATATCATCGGCATATCGCAGTTGTGTAATGTTTCGCCATTGATCACGTCGTTTCCACTACTTCAGCTTGAACACGTCAGCTTGAAGTTGTAAATATATCGATTTCTCTTCTTCTGTAGGTAATTTTTTTATTTTTATATGTGTGACAAATATCACAGAGATCTTTTTTAAGTCTTGCATTTTAATTAACTCATCTTGAATACTTCTCGGTATTGGAGACTCAGGAGGGACTAAGCCGTATTGGGGCGGCTTAGAATACTAACCCCAATCTCACGTCGGATGGTTGTCGTAAAAGGCGACTAAATCCGGCCCGCTGGTGGTAGGGCCCCTCGTGGAATTATATTAGTAATATTGATTTTAATTATTAATAATTAATACCATTATTACTATTATTTTTTCTCCGTGGGGTTCGCCTGCATATAGCTACCACCCTTGAGCTCATGCTCAAGGGTGGTAGCTATATGCTATATGCTGACTCATGTCAGCCGCCAAACGACTCGTCGTGTTCCGGCTGGGGGCTTGAGAGCCAGTTCTTTCTTTCTTTTTCTTCTCTCTTTCTTGGCTGGCAACGCATCGGTGATGCCTTTGGTGTTGCTGATGTCCATGGGCAACGATAGCCACTTACCGTCAGGTGGATCATCAGCTCGTTTGCCGGCTATCCCCATAAAAAATAAAGGAACTAAAGAACTAGTTAAAATTAACTATTTTATATGTTTGGAACTGTTACATTTGGTATTACAGACATTTTAAACCATCTGCAAAACATTGAACAGCTGCGGCTGTGGTATAACCGACATTCAATTAATTAAAACAAACGTTAAACAACGTCGAATATGGAACTACAGACATTGAAATCATTTGGAAAACCGATTAACAACGTCAGATGTGGTAGTACTGACATTTAACTCATATTAAAACCGATTAACAACGTCGGATGTGGTACTAACGACATTCAACTTATTTCTAAAACCGATTAACAACGTTGGATGTGGTACATCCTACAACACTACCAACGTTACTACACCGCTAACAACGTTAGTAGTTATTATCTGACATTGTTAGCGAGCTATCAAAGTAATATCCGACGTTTTTAATTTTAGTAACTAAAAAACTATGCATAAAATTATATTTTTCTTTTCAGCTGATGATAGACTTGGTTATTTAGGAACGTTTTATGAAATAAATAAAAAAATGCGATTTTGCACTTCCGACGATGTTAATAGTCATGGGCGAAGTAAGAACAGGCAATTGACCGTTCTGCTCGTAGTCGCTCTATCAATACAAGACGATACGCACGTTTTTGTTGTTGTCAGAAGTGCTTGACATTTGACATATAGCGTTAAAATGCCTTCGTGTATTATTATACGAATGTGATTGGTATAGTGAAACAAAAGATAAACATGTGTGTTTTGTAGCTCTTTTCGAAACAAATTATTTGGTTGATTTGTAAGGACATAACGTATCTATATTTTTATATCATTGCATACATCTATCACCTGTGAACATGGCTTCCATTCACTACTGAGAACGGGTCTCTCCTCTAGGGGAGCTCTAGCTTAAAAACCTACTCCATAAACAATTATCTTAAGATCTTAGCGCCATCCTTCGCTCTGCTTCAACTCTACTGAAGGCTTAGTAAAAAAACCGGACAAAGTTCTGACTTTAAAGCGATTTCAAAGTTTCAAATAAATTTAATCTCACATACTTAAGTGATCACTTATTTGCCACTTTATGTACATTAAAAATAATAATCACAATCAAGGCAAAACTCAATCTCTTGACCTTTTTGGTCATAAGTATTGTGTAATAACTTAACCTCTGACTGATATTCGATAGAACGTAATTTTATTTATTTATATCATGATATAAATAAAACATGCAACATAATTAAATTATTTGTAAAAAAATTACCACAAATTGGGGATTTTTTTTTGATGTAATAGAAATGTATTAACTTTTTGGGACAAAAAGCAAAAGCTTACCCAATTGCAACGTAAAACCGCAATTTTATAAGCCTAATAAATATAAAACATACTATTATCTGTAAAACTATAAATAGCATAGCTAATTTAAATCAACCAATTCTATAAATCTCAATTAAAATTTATGAGTGCATAAATGAGTTTAAAATTTGCTTACGTCTTAGCGGATTCATCATCCAACATTACCATATTAATGAAAGGAAAAAATAATTATTTTTTTTATTATAATTAAGTAAAAGTGGCGGCGGATATCAAAAGCGACTGGACTGGTCGGGACAGTATCGATACTATAACTGCTTGTTAAACTATTAAAGATCGCCGCTAATTGCATAATTTATACCGTAATGCACTAAGAAGGCCTAAGGTCATTAAAATGAAGCCATTCGTTGCTGTAATAACTCTTTTTATCTATCGGGTATAAAAAACGGTATAATTTTTTTTATTACGCTCATTTAAGGGGTTCTCTGATATTTAAAATGGATTAACTGGCTATTAATTTTGTTATCGTGTGAATTACAATAGTATAGGATGTAAGATGATTATGTGAAAGTAAAGTAGACCACCTTCACGACTCGATAGTAAATTGAAACGGGGGTTTGTTATGAGAACAGTCTCATTTGTGTCCGATTTTAAATATTTAATTCAATATTTCGTCGTTGCGACTTTCAGACCTCCTATGTGTAAAAATCAGCTTTTAGAGGGAATCGATGAAAATCCATAAAGTTTTATTTAGCAAACACACACAACAACAGGTAATTTTGAATTTGGTGAATATATTACGATAGAAACGTCGTACAAACATGAGAATTTTTGAATTCGATAGTGCTTCAAAATGCAGAATCATTTGACGTCAAAAAGTGAGGTCTTAAATTCGCAACGACGATTTTAAATATCTTCAAGATTGAATAGGCTTTTACTAAGTTAATGTGCTCACCAACTTGGACCACATCTCCACTTACCATCAGGTGGGATTGTGGTCAAGCATTATTTGTTTAAAAAAAATCCCCCCTAATATTATAAACGTGAAAATTTGTGAGGAATAGGATGTTTGTTACTCTCTTCTTTGTATTTAATCTCTTCACCTACTAATTACAAGATGTTATTTGCTCGCTTCGATTTCGTATAAAGATATAAAAAATCAAGTAAACCTGATTTAATAGTGAAGTTACGAGCGCTGCTTCTTCAAAACAAAAACACGCTGCGGCTATAATATAATAATAACATTTGTTAAGAAATAAAAATGTGATAACAATAATAATTTTAAATACAGATCTATAATATATATTTTATTTCTGATTCAACGAAAACATGTGTTCCTCGAACTATGATACATTATGTTCTCATTAATAGAGACCCGAAACCATCTGATAAATTATTGAATGCTAAAGGGTCTAAACTAGGGTATACATTCTATTTCGCTATATATACTCGTAGCTATATATGCTATGTAGCTGTATATAGCTACTATAACTAAGCTACTATATGCTATACCTTAGTATATATAAATTATGTGTCACGTTGTTTGTCCGCGATGGACTCCTAAACTACTTAACCGATTTTAATCAAATTTTCACATCGTGTGCAGTTTGATCCAACTTGAAAGATAGGATAGCTTACAATGTTCCATAAGGCACACGGAAGCTTTAAATAAAAACACTTTTGACAGAACGAAGTCTGTCCAGGCAGCTAGCATTGTAGAAATTCTTAATAGATCGCTAAAAACATAATCACTACGTATGAAACTCAATAAAATGTTTATGATTGATAGCGCAAAGTGACTTGTTTCCACCTTTAGCGAATTTGATGTAATTGTACATTTTACTTTTATTTTTTGTTGTTTCTTATATCGGAAGCTTGTCGGAGAGTCGGAACACTGATCGCTACTGACATATGTCATGCTTCTGTGCTTCGGATGTCACTTTAAGTTCATTTAGAACAGTTAATTGCCCGGTTTCTAATAATGATAAGCGACTCTGTCTACCAAGAGGATTCTGAATTTGTTTCTTAGAAATTTTATTCTTGGACATTGTCAAGTTTGTTTTTGGGCTTGACTGTTCTTGATATTTTAATTCATTCAAGACCCGTGCACCCGCTGGCTTCACCCACCGGTGGGTGCACGGGTATTTCCTGTTTATCCGTGCACTCACTGCATCAAGGTTGAAAATTTAAAAATATCGTTAAATATTTTCGATAATATTAAAATGAAAAATAACATGTTAAGTCAATCGTTTATTAAAATTAACGTAATTTGTCTTAAAAAATTACCAAAATATATCTCATTCGTTATTAGTTGCTTTGTATTTTTCTTGTGGTACATTGGAGTCCGGTATTGGTATATTAATAAGTTTTTTTTAATTTTTTTACTGTGCAACCTTCGAATGGGCTTTAAATGTTTGTTTACTAATCCATCCACATCTTCAACGAAAAAAATCACATTACTCCATTGTCATAGCCTGCAATAGGTCGCTAAATGAGCATCGTATGTTAATGTAAAAATCTAAGAATTTTTATTGTTGATGAAAAATTAACTTAACTTTACAATAAAATCATAAAAAAGAACTAATGGCAAGGTAGGTACTTACAAGTAGAAGATAATAATAGGATCTATTTAATCTATCAAGAAACTACTCCTTCGATAACATATGGCTCAGTTATTATGAATATCTATAGAAGCACGATATTTACTTAGGATTCAATTTTTATTTTACAAGTTGTATATAATTTGATTGCATTTTAATATCACCCAGGTCGCCTGTACATAAATCATCGGAACTCGACGATCTGACCCATATCAATAAAAAATACCCACTTCCGCCACAGGCGTTCGAATTTAAATCTCAGAGATATTCAAAAGAATAATGACACGGACCGCTCATCCATATAGCGTCTTATCAAACCCATACCGTTATACCTCTGAAAATAATATAACTAACCGAATCACCGGTCGGCTTGCCTTCCCACGACCTCAGAGCTACATTTCGCCGTGCTCTATCCAATCTTACTTCCTAGTGCATTCTAATTCGAACCCTATTCTGTAACTGGCACAGTTCGAAATCAGCACAGAAACCGCGATATCCATTCAAAAGCGATGTCTTGTACACACATGCATAGCACGACACCTTCGAATTGCAGTGTGCGCGTAGACGATTGTAATAAGCGGACTCGATTCAGAGAAATATGAACTCTATTATGTTTACGTAAGGAAGGATTTGGATTGGAAGAAGTGTGAAAGTGTGCGTGATGACCAATAGTGTATTAATAACGTAGAGGATGGGAGGTCGCGGTGGAGTCGACAGGTGACGCGTAGAGATGCTCCGTCGATGCGCAGGCGCATGTGTGCTTGAATGTCAGAGTTTACTTCTAAGGCTAGATATGAAGTAGTCGGTTTTAATTGCAACAGTTCCGTTTATCCGGAGATATCGAAAAAAATAAGAATACTAACTACAAACCTTTTATCAGATCAATATAAACATTCAATAAAATATTTTTTTGCGTTGCATTTACTTCTTCAATAGCAAGTTATTATTTACTTTGGATTCTATTTTAATTAAAATTAATATTATTCCTAACACGTGAAACGGATGTTTGCTTTCGAATGCTTCAGCCTGTAAATAATTAAAAAAGTGGATTAAAATGAATACTCCGTGTAGATGTTAACATCATTAAATTTCTTTTAGAACATGTTTTGACATTAATGGTATCGGGAATCCCGGATCGTTTGCATAAAGCCTAAGGTAGAGTACCTCGGTGTGTTTATATTTTTTGCGCTCAATAATCATGACTTTAATTAGATAGGAATCTTTATAAATGATTGCAGTAGGAAATCCGTGCGCTACGGTTGTTTTTGAAGCGTAAAATTTGTTATGATTTTAATGTAGCATTGAAACTAAGTAGGTTTTTGTTGTAACTAAATTAATTTAACACAATGAATTTGACGTCATTAAAACGTAACGTCAAATCTACTTTAAGCAAAAATACAAGCACTTAAAATGTATAAAAAAGGTGTCAGGTACGCATAAATAGCTGTTAGGTATCTATTAATAATATGATTACCGTAAGGTTCGTGAAGTTACGTTAACTAACGTTAAGTTAACGTAACCTTAAGTTAGAATTAGGAACTCCATACAGCGTGTTTCAAAGGTAAACTGAAATTCATAATGACCCTTGTACCCATAGCTGTTAATAATAATAATAATAATTGTGCATTGCAGGGGTTGCACCCATTTATTTCTCGAGTTACCTATCTTTTCTTCCTGGGTTGCTTCAAAGAAATTGCTTTAAAGCAATAAGGCCTCCCATACTACCCTTGTTTGTACTTTTATAAGAATGGTTTTGTACGAGCAATACAGTGTTTTATAAGCAAATACAATTAATAAATTAATTAAAGCACAATGTGACACCGCCCTAACATGTGACAGTGGATCGGTGCAGGTGGACGTGTCCATGTGTGCGTGAGGTCACCTCGTCGGTACACACCGCACCCTTTGTACGAGTGTACTCTAAACTTATGTACACAGAAGGAGAAATGTTGGAAGTAAAAGTTGTCCGTTTTACAGCACACTGGACGTCGCGGGGATGTGTAAGATGTCATTATCGGTTATAATTTAGTTTGGTCTACTTGTCTTGCCTACTCGATAAATTCGTTTTGTGAACTTATTGTTAGTTTTAATAAATACCTACTGCTTATTATTGATCAATGTTATGATGACCTTGTAGCCTAGTTGGCAGTGACCCTACGAAGCGAGGGGTCCCGGGTTCGATTCCCGGTCGGGGCAGCTGACCGATAAATTTTTGTACTCGGGTCATGGGTGCAAGTGTAAATAGTAGTTATACGAGTTATATTCGTCTTAGTTACAGATAACATAATTATATTAGTACGATTACCACGATCGTACCAATTTATTATTTTCACACATTCGCAACTGTATTCCACGATGTAATAATCAAATAAATGTTACAGATACATAATTTGCATAATTAATTGCCAAATATAATACATGCAGCTTTGCCGTGGGAACATACTAATTGAACTTCTTAGTCACCTTTTTAATTTATTGAAATCATTCACTTATTTAGTCACCTGAACCTACATGTGTAATTTAAAAATGTTAAAACTATTTTATTGTTAGTGGAAAAAGCAATAAAATGTTGTAAAAAGAGCTCTCCGTTAGAACCGGCCATGTATTTAGGAACTTATTGGATTATTTGAAAATTTTGAAAATTTTGTTTGCCAATGGATTTTCTCATGTATCAATTATACTATGTAGATATTCATTAACATCATATCAAAAGCTTCGGTGAATGAAAACATCGCGAGGAAACCTGCATAGATTTGATAGATTTTTTCTGATTTCAAAAAAGGAGGAGGTATTCAATTCGACTGTACTTTTTATGTTTGTTACCTCAGAATTTTTGACTGGTTGAACCGATTTTAGTGATTCTTTTTTTAATCGAAAGCTGATACTTGTTAAATAGTCCCATTTAAATTTGAGCGAGATCTGACAAGTAGTTTTTGAGTTATCCCTGATTTTGAAGTCGGTGATTTTTTTGTCAAGAATTATAAATATTTATTGTATAATACAATTTGAACTTGCTCGAATAGAATAGTTGAATAAAGGCTATTAACTTTCTGAGGGAAGACTCGAGCCCAGTGGATTATTACCAAACAGACACACATACTCTGATATAATAATATAATCTAAAGATTCCAGTTTCTGTATTGCATTGAGTTCACCTTCATGTAACAAGCATTAATTAATTAGAACTAGAGCTATTACATATAATTTAACAGGTACATGTAATTTATCACTTAGATAGTGTATGATATCATTGGTATTAAAAATTAAGCGATTTGTAAATTGTGTATACTATTTAATACATCTTTAATTGATATATCAATGGACGAGACAACCAAGTTACAAATGTTAAGAAATACTCGAGATAAATTTTTCTTTCCAAATTTTTTTTATGTTAATACCAACTTCAGGATAAAAATATCAGCTTTGTCATTAAGCTACAGCCCATTAATGTAATGTATTAGAAAATAATGCCCACGGAAAATAAGGTGTCATTCAGACAAATTGAAATCTGGAAGTGTTTTAGGAACGGTCGTAAAAGAACGATAATGGGTTGTCTGATCCATAACGATTAAAGTGTAAGCTACAAAATTATTTTTTCGTTTACCTATCTATTTACTTTTACGTTTACTTGTCTTAGAATAGATAATAATAAAGTACTTGAATATTACTTAGAATAGAGAATATAGTCCCCTTAGAATAGAGATCCTACGTGTGATGATTTGTATCGAGGAACAGATTTTTTTCCTACGACAAACTGATTATTTCATCATTGCGATCCCATAACTTTAAAATGGTCTTTGGTGAACTCAAGTTTTAAAGCACTAGAAATAGAAAACCTTTGATTAGCTTCAAATAAACTCGTAAAATGTAGGCCTTGAATTCTAAATTTTTCTTACTGTTTAGTTCTAGTGCGTACCTGCTTCACCCCAGGTTCGGTGCGAGTGACCGAAAGTACGGAAAGGACCTCCGACCTAAAGATAATTATGTACATTGAGCTCGGTAATGACAAGAATGAATTAAAAATTATATTTATAAACAAATTTAATTGATATCAAAAATAGTTGCTCAAAAATAGCTTCTCACTTCTCGCTTGCAAGTTATCTCTTGAGGCTGTAATTTATTTGTAAATAAATTGTTAATTCGAGATTTACAAAATAATTGCTCAATCTTTTACTTGGTTTTTATTTCACTTTAATGATCAATAAATGTTTTAAGGGGTTCTTAACGCCATAAATAAGATTGCAGTGGTGATGGTTTTAGATGAATTAAGAAAACATTCGCTTTAAGGGAAGTGACAACCGTAAAATTTTATGAGTTTAGTGAAATTATGCGGAAATCTAAACGTTTAAAATTTTATAAACTAAATATAGACTTAATTAACTTTAAATTGCAAAATTTAACTAACAGGAGTGAAGTGGTATTATAATACCACGCGCGAGGGAGGTTGGTTTGGTCAAGGTTTTAGACTTAATTTTAATAAGCAAAAACTGTTCTCATTAAATGATAAATATAGCATTATAATTTGGCCTTCCGCTTACGCTGATCCGGTTACGAATCCGGGTGAACCTACAGTTTCATGAAATCATATAATTTATTATTACTTTTTTATAATTACATATTACAAAGTAATCGTACAATAATTACTTATAGGTAATTTATCTAAAAGTGACAAGTAGAACAAATTATACACCGTTAATGATGATGTTGACACGAAAATAAAAGCAAAGCGATCAAGTCTGTCATCGATTTGTCACTTGCTTTTTACGGATAGTTTATTTGTATTAATTATAAGTTAATGTTTGACGACAATCTCAATCTTGATTATCTTTCGCGAGCAGGCAACAACAACACTCATAGCACTTGTAAAAGTAACATAACGTTGGTAAATCCGTGTAATGACCGGTTTTATGAGCTGTAGAAGTGTATAATTACACAAAAGATTATTAGTAGAAACGTTGGTTTATAACTCATACATACATACATGCACTAATAGAGGAGTTGTGTGATCGACATGGGAACTGAAGTTTTTACGATAGACATACGAATCTATCTTAATTTAAGCGATTTGAAGGCGGTGCTTTTGAGGTCTCTAAGGAATGTTTGTAGGAATTTTTAGGAATGTCTCCGCTATTTGTATCACGTTTAAACTACTATGGATCAATCCGCTAGTATACCAATACACGATCGTAAAAATTACGAAACTTTTAGAGAAATATTACCCTTCCACTAGCGGCCATTTCCAATATTATCATCTGTCCACAATCCTTAAGTCAGTTGCCTATCAATTAAAAAAAAAACACGTCATTAGTCGTTACCCATTTTACTAATTTATTCAGAGACTAGCTGTTTCCCATAGCCTCGCACGCGGAAATTATGCTTATCATATTTATCCCCTATTTCACCCCCTTGGGGGTTGAATTTTGAAAAATCCTTCCTTAGTGGATACCTATGTCATAAGAGAAATACGTGTGCGTAATTTAAAGTTTCTAACCCTAAGGGTTTGGCCTGTGCGTTGATACATCAGTCAATTACTTTTGCCTTTTATATACATATATAGATTAAGTATAGACAGATTATTGTGAACAATCGTGAAACACGGAATTGTTTATCCTTACATAAATAAAAAACCATAAAACTGTAACCGATCGATGTCTGTCCTATTGGAACAAGGAATATTTTCGAGAAAACCTATTAATGGGGCTATTTATTAAAGCAACAGTTTCCATATAAGATAATTTTATCATTTTTGTCTATTGATCTGTAAATTGTTCCCGAAATTTCAGAAACAGTTTTACTCAGTGGAGTGGTTGAGGTGGAGTTCCAATGCTCTAAGATTAGCTCCTAAGCATAAGCAAAGGCCAGATCCCTACAGTACACTACTAATGGATGAAGGTTGAGATTGAGATGAACATCATTATGTCAACGCGAGTCTTCCAAGACCGTTTCAAGAAGTTCAGCGGAAGATTTAAAATAAATCAAATCCTACCACATCAACTACAGTTCACATAACAATAAACAGTAACTACAATAGAATAAAAAATCACGAAAGATAATTAACTTCAAAATCTTTTCAATCTCAAATAACATCCACCTGATTAAATCGTTTACTCGCTAAAGAACGCTCAAAGAAGCGGCACTAAAACAATTTAATAACCCGTCATCACAAAAAATGATTAACAGTGAAGACAATTATCGTCAAACACAAATGAGGGGTCTACGAATGATACAGCGATATGTAGTAATTTATCACTTCGGTATCGCGATTTGATAGGGATCTAGCGATAATAACATGAAGTAGCGGCTACCGAAATAATTGTGAGCGCCCAAGGCTTGCTTTCGGTTTTGTGTGGTGTAGGACACGAGTTTTCTCTAGTGATGACTCGTTCGGTGTTACCTTATCTAGTAACTGGTTTCAAATGTGTTAAGTGAGGTAGGTATTATATTATTATTTGAATGTTAGAAAGTTTGTGGTATTGATTACTGATCTTTGTTGCCATGATTGGCACACATATTTGCTGCTCAATTGAAGTTTCAGCGTCACTTACTGGCTTCAATACGTTAATGGCCCACTACCGAGCCAGGGTCTCCTCTTGAGGAGGCTTAGAGCATACTCCACCACGCTGCTCTAATGTGGATTGGGAGCACTGGGAGTGCCACTTACTATCAAGTGGTTTTCAGTAAAGCTGATGTAAAAAAAGGTTTTACCAGAATTTAGTAGTTTTAATAAAATCCAATTAGTTGATATCACACGGCAGCGCTCACAGCTCGGCGGCTAGTGACGATCCTGATAACAGTCGTTAAGCCATTTCGGGGGCATTGGGCCTGTATGAAAACTTCCGATATTTGGGTTGGCACCAATCCGTACTGGAGCGTGGCGGAGAATGCTTTAGACCTCCTCAAGAGGAAAGATCTGTGCTTAGTAGTTGACTGTTAATGGGTTTAAGTCAGCCAAGCCAGTGTAACAGCTCCTGAGGTTATAAAAAATCACAAGTTACACATGAACAGACATGCTTTTGTAATTTATTACGTGTTTTACCAAATCTAAGTATAAAACCGGGGACAAGTCACGTCCCAAGGATTAATTTAATCAGATTCGATCGTCAACATCGGAAGTTTTTGACCATCATCAGTAACAACCATCGCATAAAAACCTAATCCCCACACATCATTACTTTAGCTGAGTCGGCAGCTGTTAATCCTTCTAATGATATCCAATTATCGATGAGACACGCCCGAGTTTCAACAGACGGACTGACAAGCCGAAATATTAATAATAAGTGTTTTATATCCGATATGGCGTGGAAACAATTACTGTAGGATTGATGTGGTGTGTGAGATAAGAGGTAGCGGGTTTTTAGTTGATAACAAGTAACTTATCAAGAATCATTAAGGGCCCGCGCAGACAGAAAGAGTTCAGCCATTCTGAGTTTTGAGTTCTGCGTTGCGCGTTCTTGTTATGTTCACAAACGTTATAAAGAACGCAGAACTCAGAACTCAAAACGGCTGGACTCTTTTTGTCTGGGCAAGCCCTAATAAGTGATGTGCGAATTAATAAGTCCAGGCAAAATTTTATTATTCGTTTACACAACAACGAATCTTCTTGTGTTGATACGAAAAAGTCACCTGTGATTATTTGGCTGGAGTGACAAATAAATCTTTTTGTAATTTTAAGTATAATTGGTCTTTGGTATATTACAAAGATTTTACACAATCATTACTCTTTGTAGTAGTTACTCAAATAATTAACATAATAATTATGCACCGTTTTGCGCTTACATCTCTAGCTGATTTTTACTTAAAATTATAAAAAATACAGCCAGTTGCACGTCAGGCCACGCGCAGTGTACGAATTCATAGTTAAAATTATATTCTTTGACTATTACTCACGCAGTACTTTAGCTAACGCGGCCGTGATAATTTTCCTTTGTACCTACGGACGAACGGACAGATGGACGGATATGGCGAAACTATAAGGGTTCCGTTTTGACTACGGAACCCTAAAAATTTAACTAATAACGATAAATATCGCTTTAAATAAAATAAAATTAAATAAAACTATCGGAATAGTATTAAACGTGAAACGCTTTCTCCGGCAGTAATCCCGCCTATTTCATGTGATCTATACCAAGACGTGGGTATTATATTATTTGGTGTTATACCATCATTGATTTGAGCTCGAAACGAACCGTAAAGTAATTTTGATGCCATTATTTATTAAACCTTATACATAGAAGTAGGTATGAGTTAAGTCCCAAACATTACGCATGATTATAATTTTATTATAGGTACCTACTATATCGGTAATATACCTACATATATTTTGTATATCAGGACTTCAGTATGCTGCATGTTAGCCATATTATAATAATTGTAATTAAGATACAAAAATATTTTATCATACGCACGTATTTTAGCAATATACAAATAACGCCCTCTGTCCACGCAAGCACACGTTATCGTCGATTGTTACATTCTTGTCATTTTGTCAAGCATCACTAATGCTGAACGCACATTTGTCCGCACCGTCCGCACCGTCCGCACCGGACGCGCTGGACGCATCGCGTTTGTATGAAATCATATGAGAGCCCGATGCGGATGACATATGCGTCCGGCGCGGACGGTGCGGAAAAATGTACGTTCAGCATTATAAGGCATTTTTGGTTTATATCCCTGTTTTCAAAAGGAGGTTATTGAGAAACGTTAGCTGAGGAGATCGTCATTCCAGCATCTAGGCTATCACAGCTTACTTAGAAATTAGCGTGAACCAGAATTCTTTATAAGTATAACGAGATCAGAACGTCAACAATGTTCTAGTTCAACTCTATAAAGATCAAATCTTATCCATGTACATGGAATAGAAAAATACGTTTTTGCATACACGGCCTTTGCGGCCTAAAATCCTTCATTCGTTTTTTGCGTTCGCTAACAGTGTAACTTGAGATTCATTTTTAGGGTTCTGCACATTTGATCACTCTTGTTGATATCTATTGCATAGACAGTATAGAAGCCTTTCAAGTCATCATTAACATTTTACAAAAAATAAATACTTTATTCACAGTACAGGACTTAGATAACCCAATTATTAATGAAAACAAGTAAATCTTTATTCATCTTACGAAATAACTCCTCAAATCAACAAAAAAGAAATAAACTTTTAATTTTGGTTTCATAGATGTGAGAGTATCAATAAATGAAAGGAGGGTTTTTAAACAAAATACTACATGCGTACACTCCTACCACTAACGTATTGTTTAGCAAACGACTGGACCTACAATATATAAAACAGAACCCCATATTTTGCGGGAAAATATCTGAAATCATAATCTATACTGTAAAGAGGAAAGATTTGATTATTTGTTTGCATTGAATAGGCTCCGAAACTACTGAACTGATTTGAAAAATTCTTTCTCTGTTGGAAAGCTACACTATCCCCGAGTAACATAGGCTATATTATATTTTCAAAAAAAAATAGGGATCCTTCATAAAACTCCAATAATGTAACCCAAGGTGTAAAAAAATAAGAAAACCGAAGCAAAGCGAGGGTGGTTACTGGTTATTTATAAAATTTTTACTCAAAAATTAATCTAGTACCATTGTCTCATGGTTTTCCTGAATATACATTTACGTTGCGAACAGAACCCTCCTACCTTACGGTACGGATTCAGAATGAACTGGTTATTGTACTAGCCAACCGTGTAACTTTAGTTTATCTCCAACGTTACAAAATTGCCTTGATTATAGGCTCTGGCCTTCGATAAATTAGTACTACATTTGATGTAATCTTTATGAGTTATAAAACGCGATCGTCCGCTAATTATTTTTACATGCATAATTTAGAAAGTGTTTACACTGTATGTATGTAATTATCTTCGTATTTACACATCCCAATTTAGTTTTACAAGGATTTTTTTTAGTGTCTTATTATGAGAAAATGAAAGTATGATTTAGTGATTTATCGTTTATTGTTATTGCTTATATCTATTATATCTACTACTAGCTGACCCGTACCCACTTCGCTGGGCATCAAACATTTATATAATGAAGTAAAACATAGTAGATATTAATCTCAATAAAATATAGCCTATGTAAATCAAGAAAAATGTAGATTCTATTGGTGATTTTTTTTTTTAATCGGTCCTACAGTTTTTCAATTTGTCCATTACAAACAAACAAACAAAAAATCAAAAGTTTCCTCTCAATAATATTATAATTATAGTTAGTACAGATATCTTTTTTATACCTAAGTATAAATTACAAATATTATTTTTCTTTATTCCATACCATCCAATAAAATTGTGACATGTGTGGCTAATGGGCGAAGATGATCACACAATACCCACTCAATAATATAATAATGTAATAATTCTTGATAAAAAATAACCGACTTCAAAATTAGGGATAACTCAAAAACTACTAGTCATATCTCGCTCATATTTAATTGGGACCACATAACTAGCGCCAATTTTCGATTAAAAAAAGAATCATCAAAATCGGTTCATCCAGTCGAATGTTATAAGGTAACAAACATAAGTACAGTCGAATTGAATACCTACTTTTTTTCTGAAGTCTGTTAAACACCAACAAGTAGCTAGTTACTTCACTTACTACTTTAACGAATAAATAATCTAACTAAGTGTAATAATACTCAACTAAGCCCTCTCATTATACAAGTAACCCTTTATCACTACCAAACCCTTTGCCCTTACTCATTACGTAAACCAGATAACATTATTTGATGATTCGTTAGTTGAAGATGTAACTTGGCAATCTAATTAAAAATCTTGTGAGGGAAAGTCGATAGTTCATGTTATCTTCGCCAGAGCATCGGCCATTACGGAGCGACACAGAATCGCGGTCAAAGGTAAAGAGGTAGAGTCACGAGCGGAGCGGAAAGCGGGGCGGGTAAATATTTTAAACAAAATAAACGTGTAATTATAAAATGATTATATTATGTACCTATCGTCGATCTAATTTAATAACTTAATACAAGTTCAATATCGCAATCAAGGTGTACAGTGTACAAGTTGTTTTTAGCAGACTAGTTAATTCCTATTGAATTAATTTATTAATTCTTAATAACCTATTCTTTCGGCTGGCATCCTTACATTCAAACTAAAATATAAATCATAGCTGAAAAACCTCGAACACATACATAAAAAATACATATTAAAGTGATATTTCGTTTTATACCTATGTAACATCTGTTATTCTGTTTTGCGTATTTTATGTGGATTTTACTGTTCGTCTGTTTTTTTTTTAACTTTTAACCATTATTTTTTATAGTCATAACAAAAATTGCAAATTCACTTGATATAATTTACAGATGTTTGTTAGCGATTATGATATTAATTAATGTTTCTACATTTTATCTTTTATCGTGACCACATTTATCTTCACGTCTTTACTTAGTAAAGGAAGTCTGGTAGTATTAATGTTATCGCTGCGCTCGCCACTGTGCATGTCACCTTGCGTTAACTAACCTTTAAAGGAATCCTTTTTAATTCACGACACGATATCCGATAATATGTTAAAACAATATATTCATACATTAATTTGTTCATTTAATATGATAACGAGATTTAGTTATATCTATGATTACTATTTAAATTTTAAGTACAATAAAATTACTATATGATATTTCGCAACCCATTGCTAAAAGCTGTATTACTTTTACGGGTTACGTTTACGACTTAGTATTTCAATTATTAACAAAATATGTACCTAAGTAGATAAATTGTAAAATAAAAGTTTTACGCAAAATCAATTTTTATAACTAATGCCACTTTATTGGCTGTCATAAAATGTACCAAATATTTGCCGAGATATCTCGTATGTGTTAATTTGGCAATAAAAAATGTTACGGGTATAAAAACGGCATGAAATTTAAATTTAATTTTAGAATTCATAAAAATCAAAAATTTGCAACATTGCGATATTGTCACAAGTACAAGAAAATAAGAATTAACCAGTACTAAAAATGTTAAGAGACGAATATAACTATATTCCTAAGTAATTATAATCTTAATTAAATTGTAGGTGAAATGAGTACCTGAGGTTCCATGTGACTATATTTTTTTTAATGGAAATAGCCGGCAAACGAGCTGACGATTCACCTGATGATAAGTGGCTATCGTCGTCCATGGACATCAGCAAAGCATCAAAGGCATCACTGATGCGTTGCCGGCCAAGAAAGAGAGAAGAAAAAGAAACAGAGACTATAATGTCATTATCACTGAAATCTTCTATATGAAATATAAGGTTGCTTGTAGAACTTTCTTTAGGGTACAATCAGCAAATTTAGTTATCCCCTACGACCCTTACGTCGTGTCGTGAGTAGTAAATACGTCTAAATCCACATTAAGATAACACCTTACTTACGACCTCACTTAGGTATATGTAGCAGTAATTGTAACGACCGGTATAGTCTTCGTAGGTCGTGGGTGCATAAAGTTTTTAGGCTAGTATTAATAAACCGATCATAAGGCCTCTGCGATCTAAAAATTCGGTTGAGATGCTGAAATGTCAAATCGTCTGTAAAAATGTCATTTTTTTAAGATCTGAGATCACGCTCTTGAGCCAAGGTCGGCTTATCATTACGGGCTTTAGTTAATGAATTTTATCATAAATAATAAAGTAGAAAGTGACACAGATTCTGACAAAGCAGCCTTTCTTATCAGCGGATAAGTTTCATGGATTTTTAGAATTGAAATGGACTGTTAATGTGAATTTGTTTTTTATTTTTGGGGCGTAGAGCCTTTTGTCTGTTACCACTCTTAATTTTCACGAAACGCAATGACCATTTCTCACTAGGTAGCTTTTGTGTATTAATTTTTTGGACAAATTTTAAGACAAACGCTAAGGCTACAATCGATTTAAGATTGTCGGGTCATCATTTATCTATGTGTGTGTAAAATACTTTCATGTTACAAACAAATACACGTAAATATCGCACACAATCATACGTCAAACCATACCAATATACCTTGAGAAGATACCATTGAGAGCTAAACGCTCCAAAAATCTAAAATCCTCTACGGTCCATTACCACGTGATAAGTGACAATAAATTTATCACCGCACCTTACACCGAGAGCACTAAATCTCGACAATCTATAAAAAGTACGGTGTCACAGCGGTTGTGTCCGATGACCCTTACAATAAAAAATGACCACCATAAGCTCTTGCCTTACGAAATCTTCTATGGTTTAAGTCTTAGGCGGTGGCGATTTTTATTTATAACGCAATAACTTTGTATCGTTTAAGTGCTTTTAAAACTATTTTTATTTATTACTACTGTCTGTATTTCGACTTTCAATTTATTTTAAGTCTATATTAAGTAGTCTAAAGGCTACTTTCACATTTAGAATTTAGTTTACGATCGAATATTTAGGTCTTTATTTATTTTATATATTTGATAAAACATTATCAAATATGTGGCGTAGGCCGTGGTGGAATAAAAGATTTTCTTCTTGAATAACCTCGTTTTATTTAATTTTCTTAATAGCACCCGTCTTTTGTCTTTACTCATCACTCAGTGCAATCTTCCATCTTGCCTTTCTCTCCGCTCCCTTTCATTCACATACATCCATCCCTTTCTTACACATTTATGCTTCACCTATTCATCCGGATATCCTGTCAACGTTCCGTTCTTCCATCGCTTGCTTACATACTCTCAATCCTACAAACATGTACATTATGAGAAATTCATGCGATCAATTAAACACACTCTCCATGATGCAACATACAATTATTTTATTATATGGAAACTAGTTTATCTAAGGAATATATTGGTCAATAAGTTTGTGTGTTGTACCACACGATAGATGGTATTTTATCGACTCGTGCCCGCCACAGATAAAAAGTAAATAAATATAAAAGCGAGAGGCATGAGGGAGCTGAATTAATTAACAGAATTTTGATGTCGGCCGCGAACGGGACATTTCACTGACATACGACAAATTCTTTTAATGTCTATGGACTGCTTTATGCAAGGAAGCTGAAGCAAAAATAAATAAGTTATTAATTTATTATTAAGGAGAAAATAAGATATCGTTTTATTGAAATGTCTTTGTTGAGTACACACTATTATTTAGGAATTTATTCAAATCTTTAAAAAGCCAACATTGATATAATTATTTTTTCTTAAATAATAAGCGGACACATACAATAACACACACACACACACACACACACACAATACACACAGCGGACTATACAATTAAGACAAAACATATGGGTAATTATATACCAAGGCACTGCTAATTTCTAAAGAAATTTCTACCACCAGACCTGCGACTGGAGAAATAATTTCGAGAGGTAGGTTCAGCGTGCACACACATCGAAAAAGCAGAATACATAAATGATTTTACTTTACTCCCGATTTGTCTTATTTTCTTCTGAAAAATCAAGTCATTTATCATAAATCAAAATCGTAGATAGTGTAGTAATATCTATGTTCATTTAATGTTTTGAAAAACGGTAACTGTTCGCGCATCTCGCATAAAGCGACCACCGCCCACGCGCGTCTTTATTGTCAAATCAGATGGTGGCAGCGCGGTCATGTATATGTTATGATGTTATGTATATGACTATTTATACCATTCGGCGTATTGTAAAACTCAGGTTTCGACCATCCATGACGGTTGTCAAGTTAAAAATAAATTTTAAACTTAATTGTGACTACGCTTTCAGTGTCGACTTGTTTTTCAACGTTAGGAGTAAACTTGACTATGGTTAAGTATGTTACTTTGAATTGACAGTTATGTTATTCAAATATAAAGTGTTGTTTTTAGTGTTTTGTTTAAGCACCTGTCATATTACAATCTCTGAGCAATTCATTGTAGGATACAAGGCTCTCCTCAGGAGAGGAGACTTGCCGCATATTTTGTCATGTTCCACTTTTGGTATATTCACTGGGATTTCAGATCCATTGTCACTTTGTCACTATGGTGTTCCTCTGTAACTATTAACGTACTGTTATCGATTACGAATATCCTGAAAGTTACACAGACAACTAGCTACTTTCTTCTTTCCTTGCCAGCATTGCCTCTTACTCTCTCACTCTCTTACCTGTTTTATTATCAACAGACAGACGGACAGACGGGCGGACGGACATGACGAAACTATAAGGGTTCCGATTTTACTTCGGAACCCTAAAAATTAATAAGAGTGCTGTAATTCACGGACCTAAAAAAAAGACGGACGTAATCACAAGAACAAATTCAGTGAAGCACCCATCAACTCTCTATTCGTACAAGTACACACACCCACACATTGACACTTCACTGCTTCAATCGCGAATCAAAAATTACGCACACATGGTAAGCGGGCGGCCATTGCTATGCTTCACTCTCGATTAGAATAGAATAGAATAGAAAAACTTTATTCTGCCAGTTTTCACAACAAGTTAGATTAAAATTATGTACTGCTTAGATCAAAACAAGGATTAGACGAGGTTATATCCGTCTTTTTTCAGGTCCGTGGCTGTAATTATACAAAAGTTAGGAAAATTAAATATACACCCGATTTTTAAGCTTAGCTAGTTTAGGCATGATTATCTCAAAGTTCAAACTGACATGCTAGACTATTTCAATCTACTTCGCAGCAGAATTTATGCAGTTTATAATTGAAGATAAAACACGTGTTATTATGTAAATCCATACAATATTGCAATAACATTTATTTACAATGTTACCCTCACGAAGGACACTTGAAACATCAAATCCTCTATCTTCCAATCAACTATCTGACCAATGACTCGTTGCAACAGCAAACTTGCCTATTTACACTCATGTAGGAACATGTTTTATATATCAGCGTCATCATTAAATGATATGCAATAAATCCCCTGTTTTATGTTTTACTGCCGCGTTGACACGCTTAAGAAATTGTTATTAATATAATAGCTTTATGTTAATATTTACGAATTACTTGTTATGAATAAAGGTTATATTAAATGTTTACGGTGTGACGTAGGTTATTATAAACATAAAATATGTATACCTATGGGCGTAAAGATGTTAATCGGATCTAAAGCATTTTATCTGCTTCTTTCCTCGTATCATTAAATGGTTATGTATGTGGATAGTTTCATTAGCTAACGCATCTTAAAGATGGTAAAATCTATGGAATTGATATGTGCCTCGTGTAAATCGTTATGAATATATAAAGCAAAGCAACAACCCATAAATTGTCCCAGTGCTGGGCTCGGGGTCTCCTCTCACAATGTGAGGGGTGTTAGGCCATAGTCTACCATGCTGGCCAAGTGCGGATTGGTAGACTTCACACACCTTTGAGAACTTTATGGAGAACTCTCCGGTGTGCAGGTTTCCTCACGATGTTTTCCTTCACCTTTTCTTATGAATATGGTATAAAAAACCAAAAATAGAAGGCCTAAAATTTCTTATTTCTTATTCTAATGAAACCAGTCGTACAGTTTACAGTAAATGTAAATATTAATTTAATCTGACATCGATTTTGCTAGGTTATTTAGCATCCTATAGAAATGTATAAAAAAGAAATAAATGTCATCAATATATTCTGTTGAACCTTGCATCATTCACTCGTCAAAGACACTACAAAATTAATGATAGTCAAAGTAAAAGCCGGAAAATTAACTGAGGAAGCCTCTATGTTTACCGTAATACTCCTACATCCTCGCGTATATCATATAGATGAGCGCAATAAATAAAATTGAATCGATCTTTGAGACGTGCACTTTCAAACCGCTGCAATTTTCTCCAACTTCGCTGTCAATTAGATCAACCACTTAGCCCTAATTGCGTACAAATTAGATCCCGACATTGGACCGTAAAGCTGACTCACTGGGATTCCTCATATATCCACCTTTCTTCTCTACAACTATCAGTCACGTAGAGAATACATAAATCGTTACATATCACGGTGCCAATTCTAAGAAGCAGCGCTCGCGTGATATCATTGTAATAACTCACTTGTGAATAAAACACACTTGTAAAGAAGGATAAGATGAGAATCTCAAACCGTTGTTTCACTTCCGTATTTTAATTAACTATGTCATGGGCTAGATGTAAACCAGAAGTAAGATTATTTTTACAATTATTATATTTATTCTTTAAATTTTTTCGCTTGTAAGCCTGCCGACGTGATGTTGATCTATATCAATCTATAAGTTCAAATCAACCATTCAAGGTGCTCCCTGACTAAATCCTTCTTCGCTGCAGGTTTGAGCTTTATCCAATGAAATCTCGACAGCACTCGAAGTCTTAGTTAGTCTCATAATCTAAGTATTCTTTTTACGCTGTGCTTTAACTAAAAGCGATTCTTAGAATTAACGGTGAAATATGGTCTACGTTTTTCGGATACCGTGTTGGAAAGCTAGTATACTAGTGCAATCACTATTTCCTCCAACGCGCAACATATGGCAACACAACATTGAGTGGCAATATGGTCCATTCAATTCCGAAAATGATCAGTGTTTTTTCATTAATAAATATCAAAACTTGCTCGCGCTGAAACAGTACAGCGACAACAGCCGACCTGCGCACTTCTCCGTATCATTATGAAATACATTCTGATGTACATACAAATACTTAAAAATGGTCAAAAATGGTTAAAAAATATTTAAAAAATGCAGCGGTCGGCGTAGTGATTTGGCGAAATTATTGTCAAACAAAATAAATGACATTTCCTCTTTATTGTTTATCGATGATCGTATGTCAAATGGCGGCAGTTATACCTCATAGATGGTGATTATTGATTTCTCGGATACTGACAATAAAAATGGCCAAAAATGTTGTTATGATTATACATTTCTTACATTCTAGGGTAAAAGTACTTTTTTATTGGTATCCTACAGTAAACGTTATGACAAAATTGTTGTATCTAATTATATGGATAAATAAATGGGCGAAAAAAACAACTTCAGATTACAATTTGACTTAACACTAACCTATCTAACAACAAGCAAATAATCTTCAAAGTTAATTACTTAGAATGGCATACATTTTATTACATCTCTGTTCATTTACATTGACAAAACTTTACACGTAGTTTAACATGACCCGAAATAAATTTATGCAAACACAAACATTTCTCCAAATTCGACGACCTAATAAGAACAGTGTTAAAATTACAATTTTGTAGTAATATTATAAATATCTATATAATATAAATATCTATCTGACCCGAGAGTAAATGTCTTAAGAAACTAGCCCTGAACTGTTATGGTTATACAAATTTAATTAGACGCACGCGTGATTTGCATTGTGAGGTCAATGCGTAGATGCCAGGTTAAAAAACTGCTCATAGAGAAAGGTTAAGATTTTGAACGTATTTATTTATTTTATACTTTTCGGTTTCAATATAATTAATGAGTTTCAGGAAAAGGATAGGATATTGCAATGACAAGTAAATATCATCATAGTTAATAATCGTTTAACTATATATTTAAAGGTAAAGTTTATCAATATTAAGTGTATGAGCGTTTCCATGCTTCGGAGGGCACGTGAAGCCGTCGGTCCCGGTTGATATCATTAGATAACATTCGTTAAGCCATGTCGGAGGCCCTCCGACACTCGGGTTGGCCACTAACCCCTCCACCAATCCGCACTGGAGCAGCGTGGTGGAGTATGCTCTAGGCCTCCTCAAGAGGAGAGACCCGTGCCCAGTAGTGGGCCATTAATGGGTTGAAGCCAAGTGTATGAGAATTCTTGAAAACAAAATAGATTTACATTATTTCAAACAATGAATCCAATTTTTCTCCGGTCTTTCTCTACTTTTGAAGTTTCTGGGTTCCATAGCTTTTATGGTATCTTTAGTTTTTCTCGTGATAAAGATAAATCTATATATATAAAAGAAAGTCGTGTTTGTTACACTATTTATAACTCAAGAACGGCTGAACCGATTTGGCTGAAAATTGGTGGGGAGGTAGCTTAGAATCAGGAGACGAACATAGGATTTTACAACTATATAGTATATAGTATAATAGGATTTTAGGAACATACAACTTTTTATCCCGGAAAATAGATCTGTTCCTGTGGGATAAGGTAAATTTTTGTTATATGTAGTTGATAGATTAGTTATTTATACAGATATAAAATAAAGCTCGGGGATGGATATAGGATACTTTTTATCCCGGAAAATAGACCTGTTCCTGCAGGATAAGGTAAATTTTGTTATATGTAGTTGATAGATAGCTATTAGTTATTATTATTAGCGTCTTTTATGACTCCTTTTTTTACTTGGGAACGGGAGCGGGAGCGGGAGCGTGAGAGGGAGAGGGAGAGGGAGGAACACACAGAAACT
Organism: Thymelicus acteon; assembly: GCA_951805285.1. Taxonomy (NCBI): domain Eukaryota; kingdom Metazoa; phylum Arthropoda; class Insecta; order Lepidoptera; family Hesperiidae; genus Thymelicus; species Thymelicus acteon. Next base: position 17,315,891 of record OX638225.1, on the reverse strand, counting down.
GTAACGGCTAGCGATACGAAGTTCGCCGGGTCAGCTATTATATAATAAAATAAGCTTTATAATTGTTACATGAAAACTTTTTTTATGGAAATGGCCGGCAAACGAGCTGACGATCCACATGATGGTAAGTGAGAGAGAAGAAAAGGAAAGAAAGAACCTTATGGAGAAATAATAATAGTAATAATGGTATTAATTAACAATTAAAATCAATATTACCAATATAATCCCTCGAGGGGCCCTAACACCAGCGGGCCGGACTTAGTCGCTTCTTATGACACCGGCGTCGGATTGGGGTTAGTATTCTAAGTCGCCCCAATACGGCAAATACACTTACAATAACTTTTGTACGTACACTTCTTTAAGAAGCTAATATAAAGCGTGTAAAAAGGTGAAACTGGTGATATTATGGTTACGTCCTGATATTTGATACTGCTTATACATATTTATAGGAAAAACATTTTAAGGCCTAATAATAATTATTATTTATACATCTGAGTCAACCTGAATTATTCATGATATTACATAATGCTAATCTATTATAGCTACTACAATTTACTAATAAAATTAACACCATTATAACAATCTTACTAAAACAGTATAATATCCTCGTTATAACTTAACCAAGCGGTTCTTGAATAATAATTAGTATTGTTTAAATGTTTTAAATTATACACGAAAACCATTTAGATTACTGTTATGAATTACATTCGTTTTAGTATTTTATTAAAATATATTAGTGGATATCCGGCATATGGTACTACGAAAAAATAAAATTGTATGGAAGAAGTCAAAAATCTAAAATGCGCCTAATGCATTGTTTTAATAGTCTCAAACCATTTTCGCATTAGTTCGTTTCAAATGAAACCATTTTGAATTGGGACATACCGGTTGGATGGTTTTAAAGTCTATAAAGTACATCCGTACTACATTTTTGTGTTTTATACATGTAGACTAATAGACACTTTTCGTGTTCCCCTACGCAAAAATTTTTGTATGGAAATAGTTGAAAATCGAAAATGTGCCTAATGCATTATTTTCGTGGTCTCAAACCTTCTTCGCATTATTGCCTTCAGTATCTATAGAGGACATATGTGTACAAATATTTTTTGTGTTTTACATAATATACATTTGAAATTAGCACTTTTTTTTTTTTTTTTTTTAATCTCATTTATTTAACGGACTTTTGTAATTAATTTACATGTCAGTCCGATCGTATTACACAAACTTTACAATTAGATACAATGTATAAATTAATATGTAATACATACATACATTATGCACTACGTTACTAACCTATCACTTGAAGTGACTTACAAACCTGCAAATTCTCTTCATCGCGTCGGAGGTCGGGTTTGCTAAGATGGGATGAAACCTACCTATATCCATTCTATTAAGATTGTAAGCCACTTCAAGTGACTGCCTCTCGATCTGAAACCGAACGCACTCCACCAGTACATGGTGGACGTCTTCCACGACACCACATGTCTCACAGTTGGGACTGTCCGTTTTACCCATTAAGAACGCAAATTTTTTTAATGGCAAGTGACCTGTTCTTACCCTAAGTGCCGTTTTCAAAAGTGTTCTTGACAAGTTTACATTTATAAACCATGGTATATGGGGAGGCTCACACTGAATTGTTCTGTACCAAACTCCCTTCTCAAGTGATCGTTCATTAAAATACTGTTTCCACTTTTTGTAACATATTTTTCTAAACCTAGGTAAAACCTCCGAATACATTGGAAGAATATTATGAATACTTCCTTCCGAAATTCCTATTTTTGCTATTGCGTCAGCCTCCTCATTACCTTTTAACCCAATGTGTGATGGCACCCACTGCAATTTAATATCTACACCCCGATCACGAAGTTCGCACAATTGTGCCAAGATATTATAGGCGATCGCAACACCCCTCCCGCCAGCTGTGCAGTGTTTTATGTGTTGAAGTGCACTTTTACTGTCACTGCAAATTACAAATTTACGTTCCGTCAGGGTTTTGATATAACCTAAGGCTCTAAAAATAGCCAAAAGTTCCACCGACATTATGGAGACATTACCAACTACTTTGTAACAACCACTAACTTTTGTATAAGTATCGATAAATGAAGCCCCTGCCCCAATGTCACTAATTGAACCATCCGTGTAAATAATATAATAGTCACAATACTTTCTCCTAAGCTCCCTTATAACATCATATTTTATTGTGTTTATATCATAGGCATTCTTTGACCGATTAATACAATCCAAACTTGATAAAATACTTTCATCTGTCTCAATATTACTAACACATGTATTTAACGAAAACATATCTAAGGGATAGGCACAATAAATCTCCTCATTTTTTACCTCGCCAAAACATGCGGCCAATAATGGCCTTTTCTTAAAACTCCAATAATTATTATTTACTGCTAATGATAAATCTTTTAATATTGTAGCCGTCCCATTATCACCTAATGCCCGAGCCTTCAAGCAGTATTTAATACCTAGATATAGCCTTCTTAAGTGCAGCGGAGGTACACAGAGCTCGCTTTCCATACAATGTATAGGGGTGCTTCTTATAAATCCACCAATAATCCGCAATGCCTGATTTTGAACCCTGTCTAGTTTAGTCGTATGAATATTGGCACTATTATCGAACAAATAAGATCCATAATCCAACCTACTTCTAACTAAAGAAATGTATAATTTACGTATATGTACTTGATGTGTCCCCCAATTAGAACCGGTGACCATTTTAATTAAGTTGAGAATCTTTTGTGTTTTTCCAACAATTTCATTGATATGTCTATTCCATCGCAATGAATTGTCTAACCAAATGCCTAAATATTTGTATACTTCCACGCGATCAATTGATTTATCATTAAAGTTTAAAGTTAAAATTTGTCTTCTTCTGCCCCTACTAAATATACAAAATTTTGACTTTGAGACAGAAATTTCTAATCCCAGACCATTTAATATATTAGAAAATATGTTTAAGGAATCCTGTATCATATTTATGCTATCGATTACATTGGAGCCACTTTTATACAACACAAAGTCATCCGCATACTGACAAATATATACAAAGTTAATTTCTTTGCAAATTCTTGCTGTTGTAATATTAAATAAAAGCGGCGAAACGGGATCGCCCTGCGCTAATCCTCTACTTGCATACCTAAGCCTATTACAATCATCCATAATTTGTAAATGTCTACAACTCAAGAAATTCCATAGATACTGGCAGATTCGTTTTCCTACACCAAGGTTATCCAGAATTTCAGTTGTTTTTTCCACCAAAACATTATTGTACGCATTCTCAATATCAAGGAAGCATGCTACTGTAGCAATATTATTAGTGAATCCGAGCTGTATCTGCGTCACAATGCGAACCAAACAATCAAGGCACGACTGTCCGCGGCGAAACCCCACCGTGAATGAAGATAACAGGTTATTTCTCTCGACGTACCACTCGAGACGCTTATTGATCATACTGTGCAAGATCTTACAAAAACATGTTAATAATGCAATCGGCCTTTTTTTAACCTCACAGTTTACAGACGTTGTGGACGAACCCTGCTTTGGTATAGGTACTATTTTAATACTTCGCCACTGTACAGGGATGACACCTGTGGATATAATACGATTATACAGATTCAAAAGATATTGTTTTGCAATTATAGGTAGATGATAGATCATCGAATAAGTTATATCGTCGCTTCCCGGTGCGGTATCTTTCTTTTTAAGGCAATTACACATTTCTTGAAGCGAAAAGTAAGCTTCTACCACTTCATTAGATGACGTATAAACCGGTGCACATGGAACAACGTAATCTGGAGCTAGATTGTGTAATAATTGCTCCTTTTCCTCTTCAGAGACAAAAACCTTTTGAGTTCTGTATCCCTTGATCCACCGAAGGCGTTTCCATACATCAGACACTGAAGAGAACTCACTAACATTACTACAAAATTGGTGCCATCCCTCTGACTTAGCCTTATTTATTGCTGTCTTAGATTTTAGTGTTTTTTCTTCTAGTAACTGCAAATTTCGGGGACACGGATTTTTTCTGAAGTTACTCAACGCTAACCTACGCTCTGCTACTAGCTGAGAAAGGAGCGGATCCCAGTACGGCTTTGGATTGAAACGGCTATTGGGATTATTACATACTATAATCATAGGAATAAACTTGTCAGCCGCTTTTACCATACAACCTAATAGGGCCTCGTACATTTCCTGTATATTAAGATCTTCGCTATATGAAAGCAAATTATTTTTAATAAAATCCGCATAACCCTCCCAGTTTGCTAGTTTAAAATTTCGCTTTTTGGAACAAGGAATTAAATTTCGATAATTAAATCTTACCTTAATAAAGAGGTGATCACTACCCAGGTTTTCATTCATAACATTCCATTCACAACAAACAGCAATATCTAATGTAACAAAGGAAACATCCGGAGAAGACGTCTGAAGTACATTACTGTTAAGTTTAATCCTCGTTGCTTGACCATTATTGAGAGATATATAATTAGATTCATTCATGGAGTCATAAACTTGATTACCACGTATATTACTCTTACTAGACCATACTGGATGATGTGCATTAAAATCTCCGGCAATTATAGAATTGTTAGGAAACATTGAGAAAATATAGTTCCAGTCATCCTGTGTAGTAGAAACTGATGGGGCACAATATACAGATACAATATTTTTCAAACATCCACAATTCAATACTTGTATACAAACAAGTTCTATACCTGGATTTTGATGCTGAAAATTACATACTCTTATCCTAATTGTTTTATGCACAAGAATTGCTACACCGCCATATCCATCACTCCTATCTTTTCGATATATATCATATTGATTAATCCGTACTTGAGTTGTAGATTGTAACCATGTTTCAGAAATTAAAGCTATATGAATCTTTTCCTGTGTTAATAACGCGTCAAGTTCATTTATCTTAGGTTTCAAGCTCTGTGCATTCCACTGCACTAGGTTCAAAGAGTGACATTTTAGGGCCTCATCCATCGTCACCTAAAATAGTAATTATTTTACGCAACATACTACCATCTTTGACAAACATTATAAGAAACTGGAAACACTCCTTAAATATCACACCCCATACACATTGTAGTTTCTCTTCAAAACTTTTTTCAGACATTATAATTTCTTCTAATTTCTTCAATAACCTCCTTAATATATTCATTTCCTTACTTCTTTTTGCCTTTTCAGACGACTTTTCTCCTTCTTCTTGAGAGAACTTCGTCTCCTCTTGAGAGAAGTTTGTCTCCTCTTCCATTGGTTTTGGTTCTTCCTCCTGATAAGTCCAATCTCTTTTAGCCTTCTTATTACTACTTCGAGATTTCTTGCCACCATTTACTACGTGCAGATTTTCTTCCTCTTTCATAGAATTATATCGTTCTTCTTGTACAAGAGGATTCGTTGTTAAAATATTCTTGTACGATTGTGTCTTCTGTGTATCTTTACTTTGTATATTTTGTACAGACTCATAACCCTCATTTATCTGTGTGTCCTTGTGATAACCATCAAAAAGTTGGCCTATATCATCTTGATTCTTTTTCTTTTCTTCTAAAAAGTAATCCAGCGCTTTTCTATATGTACAGTTTTTTGCACACATTATGTTTCTTATTTCCTTTTCCTTCATGAACACCGGGCATTTTTTATACAATGCCATATGTGGGCCCTTGCAGTTTACACACTTTAGGTTATTTGTCTCACAATTTTTATGATTTCCAGCACATTTAGGGCATATGGTTTTGTTTAATGGGCAAGCCCGCAACAGATGTCCAAACTTCCAACAACCGGAGCATTGACTGACAGGAAACGTATAAGGATCAACTTTGAACCGACACCCGTATCCAAAAACATACGGGGGTAAAGTAGGACCCTTTATACTCAGTCGAATTGACTCGCTATCGACCCATTTACCATCGCTATTGAGTCTCTTCATCCTTTTAACAGCAATTATTTCAAAGTCACATTTTAGGTTTTCAAGCGCTTCTTTCTCCTCAATGTCTAAGTCTACTTGCCTTACAATGCCAAATGATAAGTTGATTTCATCCACCATCTGGCATCTGTAACCCAAAGTTATCATTTTATCACATCTTAATAACTTCTCGCAGTCCTCCTTCTTATCAAACTCAATTACCACTCTGTACGGACTTTTATATGTGATCTTCATAATGTTTTCAATGTTTTCTGATCTAAGTAATTTTGCCATACCAAATTGTTTAGGTAATATCTCCTTAGACGTTATTGTAACCTGGTATTGTTGAACTTCTGTACTTTCTTCCACTGATGTATTGGGAGTTCTATATTTCGATCGTTTTACCTTTCTAATAACTTTCGTGAACCCCTGATCTATGATCTCTTCATCGTCAACTCTTACCCTCTTCTCCGGCTTAGAACACTCGTCACTATTTTTCTGCTCCATACTTAATACTTGTTGTTCACATTGTTGGTCAGTCACATTCTCCACACATTCATCATCACTTCCACTCGAGTCACAAAACTGGAGGTTCTCCTCCATTATTTCGGGCGGCAAATTCCGCCGCACAGTGTTTTTGTATTCGTATACAGCACGTTTGTTTACAATCGACGCGTGCGCTGGCAACGACAACTAGCGCGCCACTGAAATTAGCACTTAGGATGAATGAATCTACTCAATATTTGCCTAGAAGACATCTATAGAAGTGTAGATGGGCGAGTGTGAAGTATCTGAAGTCTTTTCCAGGTCTTCGAAGTCTATTCCAGGTCGCTTCACTTGGAAGCGGCAACCGTGGCATTCCATAAAGCATTCAATAACAACACGCAATGTATTAAATGTATGTTTAAAAAGTACAGAAGCACTTTTAAATTACCAATAGCAAATTTCACAAAAAAATATTAAATCCTTCCTTCATCCTTTCTCTGAACGATAGCAAGATATATTCAAGATATATTCAAGATATATTCGTCAAAAGATATGCTTATCTTAACCACAATTTTTCTAGTGTGAGAAAGTTATCGCAAAATTATGACCAATCGAGCCCAAACAATACATTTTGACATGGCGAAATATACACATTTGAATAACGGTAACCTCTTGCCTAACCCGAGGCAATGATGTGCGACATTCAATGAAAGTGTTTGCAGAATATAATACAAGCGATTCAGCTTGGTTTTGTTTGATATTTTTTACGGATTTTTTATTTCTGATACTTACCATCAATGCTTATGGACTAGAGGATGAAACTTGAACCATGAGCTTTGGAAATGGATGTTTTTCTCTGGAATAAAAAGTAATATTAGGTTAATATACGGAAATATATATTATTACCTAAATGTAGTCAATGATTATTCAAATTTGACCATTACTAAAACATTCTGATTTTGTATTGTATTTTGACAAAAAATAACCGACTTCAAAATTAGGGATAACTGAAAAACTACTCATCAAATGTCGCCCAAATTAAAATGGGACCACATGACAAGCACTAACTTTCGATTAAAAAAAGAATTATCAAAATCGATTCACCCAGTCGAAAGTTCTGAGGTAACAAACATAAAAAAAATCGAATTGAATACCTCGTCCTTTTTTGAATTCGGTTAAAAAGGAGGCAATGTCAGGTCCTCCTGTTGCACAGCTCGAACGCGAATCGAAGAAGTAGTGCACTATTGTCACCAAATCAAAAAATCACGATCCACTTTATATTGCTTTATATTGCACTTATATAATAAAAAAGTACACAAATAGCAAGACAATTTTAATAAACACTTCTGACGTAGTTAGAAGATTATATTTCAATTATCATTAAAAAAAAGTAAATTGAAAAAAAAAAAAATCACTTAGACGTAAGTTGGTCTGTATGGATATAAACAAGATATCTTTCGAAAAACTCTTTTATTTACTTTAGATTATAACCCGTAGGAAGACTTCTGAATTTCAGCATTGAAATCCGTGCCATTAATTTTTAATAACAATTTATTTTAGAACAATTAAGTTTACTGACATTATTAAAAGCTTAGAATAAACAAAACAAATCTTATAATGTTACAATCCCAATCATTAGATAATATTTAAATTCAAAGTATGTTTTTTTTTTTCATTTTTTTTTTTTTTTTTATAACTGCAGAATGTTTTTTTGCGTTAGTACAAAAAAAAGTATGCATAAGTGGCAGTATAGAAAGTCTACGTGAGACTACAGAATTGTTTTCTAACATTCAAATTTAAAAGCTTCTTAAACAAACAGAATTAAAACGTTTTTTATTATATAGAATAGTCGAAAGCGTACAAGAATATTGTTATAAAATAATCTTATAATGTTACAATCCCAATCATTAGATAATATTTAAATTCAAAGTATGTTTTTTTTTTCATTTTTTTATAACTGCAGAATGTTTTTTTGCGTTAGTACAAAAAAAAGTATGCATAAGTGGCAGTATAGAAAGTCTACGTGAGACTACAGAATTGTTTTCTAACATTCAAATTTAAAAGCTTCTTAAACAAACAGAATTAAAACGTTTTTTATTATATAGAATAGTCGAAAGCGTACAAGAATATTGTTATAAAAAGAAAAAGCGTTTTATTATACAAAGAGCGTGAGAACGGAGCCACGCCCACTCGTCTCGCTATCGAATTCTTTAAACATTTGTCATACTCATAACGCACGTTGAGGAAATAGGTTTTTTAATAATGTTACGTTTGACGAAATAGTCAATTTTAGAAGCATCAACTCAAGTGTTTTACTCAAACACTGACGAGTAAAATTGCGGTCATTTTCAGGTTATCGTTATTAAACGCTAGGATATAATAAAAGTAATTACTGATTTTAATGTTACAGTGTAACTTAGTAACTCAAACATCTGTTTTCTATCCGAAGGAACTGGGTTCGTATCAAGGCCGTCTTTAACCTATTGGAGGCCCTGGGCATATTAGGATAATGGGGCCCCAATGACTTCTGAACACTATTTTGTTAGAATAAACAAAGAAAGTAGATAAGCAAGCCTTTAGATTTATGCAAAAGCTAATAAGCAAATTGGTATTGTAGTCATTAATTTATGTAGATTCGATTTATTCGACTTAAAAAAGTTTTTCGGTAATAAATATCGGTTATCGTTTAGTAATCTGGCAGGAACTAGGGGGCCCCTATCGATCACGGGGCCTTGGGCACGTGCCCAGAGTGCCCAGTGGGAAAGAGGGATCTGGTTCCTATCCCGCCAGAACCTCTCAATCAAAGTCCCAATACGACGGCTTTGAGTTGTGAAGATGAAACAAATCCTTGTGTCGCATTTCTCTGTTTAGTCAGGAAAGTGTCTATGTTAGTAAACAAACCGGCAGCTAATATAATGCATTCAACTTCAGTTTATCCATTCAACTTTCAACCTTATAATCACTGCTACAAGGACGACGAATCCGTTTCCACGTCAGATACTGATACGCATTAAACATCATTAGAATTCCGCGATAGCGCGTCAATCAATCAACTTTCGACCTTAATTTTATGACTGTAAGTGTCCAGGCGAGTGCCATCTCGAGCCAGACCTAATAGTATGTTTATCGGTCATACATAAATAGTCAATTTGTACTCAGCGCCGCTAATCGTATTAGCCATTGACTAATTTAACGATGATCTTATATAGACGTGTGACGGATGACTCCGACTTAGCATTGCAAACTGGCTCACGACTGCCACTTGATAATGAATATTGAATCGCGACTGCTTTAAGGATGAGTCTCGTGTATAAATAGTGCATAGGCTTCAGTCTATTAACGGTTCACCAGGGCACAGGTCTTCTATTGTGGACGCTTAACGCGTAGGTACTCTATTCGTGCTGAACTGTTGTTGATTGGTGACGTACCTAGTTTGAAGCTCTTATACTTGAAATCTGCTTACATGGCTTAACAACTACAATTTAACATTGAATCCAAGTCCATGCGGGCTACGTGTCGTAGGAGGGAACAGAAGCGGGCCCGCTTGGTCATGGCCAAGCCATTAATATTGTTAACAGTATCTTTATTAGCAATCATTGCAATTACAAGTAGGTGTCTAATATTAGTTTGAAATATAAGTAAATCGTAATACTTTGCCTTGTTTATAAAATTCTAAAGGGAAGCCTCCACGTTGTATTAACCGACTTCAAAAAAGGAGGAAGTATTCAATTCGATGTATTTTTTTATCTTTGTTACCTCAGAACTTTCGACTGGCTGAACCGATTTTGATGATTCTTTTTTCAGTCGAAAGCTGGTGCTTGTCATGTGGTCCCACTTAAATTTGAGATATGACTAGTAGTTTTGGAGTTATCCCTAATTTTAAAGTCGGTTATTAATATATAATATCCTTTTATACCACTTTGAAAAGAAGAACCTGACAAGCCATGAGTTGGTTTCAAGTTTTCCAACTTTAATACGCATATAAACCGGTTTTAATTTTAATTAACCTCTATAAAATTAACCTTTCCCAGTTTAAATTAATGGATGCTATATATTACTTAACTAGTACTTATAGAATTAATAATATTTTCATAGCTCAGTGACTATTACAAATGTAACTAGTACCGAGGACATGAAAATGGTAACTAAAGGGTACAAATTAAGTAATCTTCTCTCGATTTATGCGCTTGGACTTAATCTTTGAATGGGACGTGAAAATTGTCTGGTTGCGTAGCAGGACCAGTTAGTGACCATGTTGTTAGCATGCCTACTATTTTTAATGTAGATTCTCGGAAAACAAAGCGTTTTATAGAAATGTTTTGCTTAAAATATTCGTACTTAAGTACGAGGAGTTCCCGTAATAAGGCTTTATTTATCACTAATGCTCTTGTAGCTTGTACCCTATGTGTTATTGGAGGTGTACATGTGTGCTAAATTTTATGAAATTCCGTTCAGTAGAAAATTAGAATATATTCAATTATTTAGGATTGTGGTGGTACTCTATTGGGGGAGGTGTGCAATTAAGTTACGCACGAACATAACGCATAACGCATAACGTAATATAACGTAACGGAGAAAGTTTGATTTTACTTCCCGTAAATTTTCATACCCCAAGCTAATATATGAAAATCGATTCCTAAGGAGTACTCTCCAAAAAATTAAACGGATTTTGAAATTTTTGATCTTTATCTTTAGTTACAGCTTACAACAGTGGTCAATCATTCGTATCTTACATTCGTATCATACATCTGATTTAAAATTTAGTACACGAATTTTAAAATTTTTGACAAAACTTTACCCTGCAGGTTTTAATAGTTTCAACAATTTTAAAATGCCCTTCTTTCTAGCACTTATCTATAGACGTATCATATCCATCCCGCAACACCACATTATACGGATCTGTCGACACATCCACACCTTCAATAACGAGACAAGTGACGTTTTTCCATTATTCATTCATGGGAATCGAATTCTAAGCGATTCGGTTTACATTAAATTCATATCTTCGTGTTATTTTCTCATATGGTGCGTTTATATTGAACTATTTCTGTACAGTCAGCAAAATAATTAAGTATACAGGGTATGATTCTAGAACCTTCTGTAATTATTGATATTACAGAATGTATCTGTAGGTATGATTAACTATGCCAATAACGTAAAAAATATGTAATATCTACAATTACAAAAGGTTTTAGAATCGTGCTTAATTATTTTGCTGACTGTACATTATTTAGTTATAGGTACCTACTCTCGTTAAGTTCACACACGATAAAATCTTCAACACATTGACGATGGTATGATTCATAATTATATATAATGTTACTTTGTAAAATGTAAGTTGGTTATTAAAATAACCCTGTAGTTCTATTGCGAGTGACCTTACTAAGTAATAGCTCCGCTTTGGACTCCCGGATGTTACAAATTATACTGTTTGTATGTAAATTTATGGTGTTTGGGAAAATCTTTTTATTTTCTAATAACTAAAATGTATTCTTATGTTCTTATGTATGCAATTACCTAATCAGATCACTCGTCGTAGAGAAATCCAGAATTGCCCCAGAAAATTGTTAAAAAAGTTAATCAAAAAAGGTCTATAATTCTTGAAAAAAATAAACGACTTCAAAATTAGGGATAACTCAAAAATACTTGTCAGAGCTCGCTCAAATTTAAGTGGGACCACATGACAAGCACCAGTTTTCGTTTAAAAAAAATCATCAAAATCGGTTCACCCAGTCGAAAGTTCAGAGGTAAGAAACATAAAAAAAATTCAGTCGAATTGAATACCTCTTCCTTTTTTGAAGTCGGTTAAAACGTATTCTCTTTAATCAGCGATTAATTATAAACGGTCATTTAAATCTTGCAAAAGGATCCTTACCAGATATTAATGCGGGAATATTTTATATGTTTACAGCGAAGACTCTAATCTCCTAAGACTCTTAACCCTTGCATCTCGAATGCACATCAAACCGTCCATTACAATAAAAAATTTATCCGGGCGCAATTATTGCAGTACTTCTCGTAATAACAACCGAATCAAGTCACGTACCTACGCAACAAGCCTCTGCCGCTCAATTAGAGGGTCGCTGCCATAGACTGAAGAAGATATAGAAAGAAGGGTTTAGATTTAAAGTGTTTATTCCTCTTACAAAACAGTTCCATTTACAATTATATAACAGCAGATAAGATGAAATATTTTCTTGTCTCTGGAGAAATAATAGTAAAAAGTAAGGTCAAAATAAAAATTGTAAATAAAAAAATATGTAATCATAGAAGAACAGCACTTAGGGTTAGACTAGCGTTTTGTAATTATTTATGTCTTGTCTACTTAGATTAACACGTCAACTGTAGCGTGGATTGATACTTAAATACATCAAACATTTTTACATCAAAACAAATGCAACATAAAAAAATAAAAGCAAAAAGCTGTCGCGACAAATAATTTTATTTTTGTCAAAAATATATTAGTCATTCCCTTGTTTCATTACTATAATTTTTCATAATTTTTTGCTGTTTAGGTGCTTTATACACATTTTACGTAAATATCGATGTAAAATTATAAAGCCTTTATTTACATCGAGTCCCGCTACCATTTCTATACCCTCCACAGTCTGTGGTCGTATCTGTATCGCGATCCGCACCCATAACGAAGACTGACTTATCTGAAATTTCTAATCTCGTGACTCATATACATGCGTTCGCGAAATTACCTCCATAACAGCTACTTGTGGACACAACAAGACCGTTATAACATACCGCCATAAGGTCCTTTGGTACTTTTATAGTTATTTAGATTGTTCCAAATTTGCGTTTGCGAAATATTCGGCAATTTTGGTTAGAGTCAAGTGTGCCCCCCCCACCAGACAAACTGTTGAAGTTGGACATGTGAGAAAATTCAGAAAAATAGGTAGTTTGGTGAATTGACACGCACTTGGCCGGCTTTTTATGTTTACAAACGACAAACCAAAAATTATTAGGGTGAGAATATTTTTTTTAAATGAAGCAGTACTGTATAAACTTGTGAAATACATTCATTATACCGAATTTTAAATCTGGCGACTGCTGTATTGCCCCTATTCTAATTACAATATGAAGCATTATATTAGAAGTTGAAATATTTTTCTAGCCCGAACTTTATCTGATGAAGACCGGTTCAATTGCTTTATAGTTGACCATTTGTCCCACTGAGCACGCGCACACGATTAGCAGAAATGATCTCGAAGCCTATTAAAAGGCTGTACGAGACTTACAGATTAAAGATATTAATAAATGGACTTGAATAATAATGTTCTGTGTGGAACTCTAATAAATTTTTCACTGTTAGCTTAAGTTACGAATTGAAATTGAATTCAATTGTCATAAGAATTATGAAAATGAATTAATCGTCCTCTTGATTTACGTACAATTCTTATGTATTTTAAAAATATTTATATTTTTGTAATCTTTAGGATTTGCTTTTATTTCAATTCGTATTTTTAGTACTATATGAAAAGAAATTAAGATATCAAGTATCACTTAACAGAGCTACGCTTCTTGGTTTATATTATTCATGACAGTACCTACATAATATGTTTTTTAGTATTTGAAATGATAAGCAATAACGTCCAGAAGTCTAAGGGAAAGTAATACTTCTGAATACAATACTATTGAATGTTACTACTAGGATGTATTTATTTTGTGACAGGTCATTAAGTCATTAGGTAAATCGTGTCATTTTGTAGTGAAGTTTGTTCTTAACTAATAATAATTCATCATAACTGTCAACGGATGCTCGCTTCTCATCATCATTTTCCCATTTCATCACTCGTTGAACGTTTCCAGTACGACAAGTCCATAAATCTAATCAGTGGGTGTTGAAAACGACTTGTTACTGTTATACTGAGGACTATATTAGTATAATACCTGTCAAATTAAGGCGAGCTGGTTTGAGAGATGGTCTATCGCTCTCATTGTGCTCAATAGTAGCTTCCAGTCTGTTCTAGATTCCATATAGTATGTACGTGAGAAAATGTAGTGAAAATAAATTGTATTTTGTTAAAATAATGTGGTTCTAAGGAACTGGTACTGCAGAATGGCTACTGGTGTTGGTATTTTAACGCTGATGAATGACCTCTGCCCACATGGAAAGTTTATCATAGGACAGGTTTATGATCATGCAAATGATAATCCAGATACCACAGTAAATAAATATACATGTAAAATTGCTGTAATATTTCTTTAAAATAATTGAAAGTATGTAGATCATTAAGATTTGAAATTATTGCAAATGTGATTCCTTTAAGTATCCGAAGTATACAAAGGATGGCTTAAGCGTGAAACTTTAGGTTCAACAAAAATGCAAATTAGGGTGTAAGTAAGTAAGAAGATACGAAAATATTCTGATTAAATGCAATATGCAATCAAAGATAATATTGTAGAAATCTGAAATTATGTGGCATATCGTAACTTACCGCAGAAAGCGTACCGGCCGCACTCGGTCCCAGAGAAACTGTAACACAATCACATATTTTACACTTCTGTATGAGTTTAATTGGGAAAGAAAAAAGTTGACGCCGCTCGCAGCAGGGTGACTTCCAAATTTATCCAAAAAAAAACCGCGAAACACACCCATTACTTACGTCAAAGACGCAACAGGACGTAAGCGTACTTCTGCAATATTAAGTGTGAGATACGACCTTCTCAACGCTGACCCAGATTTCGATATGCCGCACAATGCTTTTTATGATGACTTTTTGAAAAATGTAGTTTTTAATTCCGAGCAGGGACGGACCGAATTCAATGGGCTCAGGTGCAACTTTTAACTGTAAGGTTTATAAATTACTATTTCTTATGTGAGACCGACGGATGTTGATATTTTACTCGAAATTAATGCAAGCGTTAACGAAATCGGGGCCGTATTTTTTGCAAAATCAATAGCTCCTCCTTTTCATTTATTCATATTGGGTTTTCTCTTGTTACAGTCATTCTTCGGGCGCACCTACAACAACCTGTCCTCAATATCGGAGTGCAAGAACAATGGAGAATGTGTCATCAATAAGAAGAACAGGACTGCATGCAAAGCTTGCAGGCTACGAAAATGCTTGCTCGTTGGAATGTCTAAGTCTGGCTCCAGATACGGCAGAAGATCTAACTGGTTTAAAATACATTGCCTTTTACAAGAACAACAACAGCAACATATCCAACAACTCCAGACTAGCAAATCATCTCCTACATTCAATTCAAGTATCAATGCATCGTTCCTGCCTACGAATCTTCTTCCGGCGGCAGCCTTAGCAGAATATTATAAGAACACAGAAAAGAGCCCATTTACAGAGGATGTTATGCGACAAAGCGTTTCCCCATCGGATTCTGGAGCATCATCCGCAGATCCCGAAGACGACAATAGCTCCAGAAGTACAAGTGGCTTAAGCATTTTTCGGCCAGCATCTTCTCCGTGCAGCGAAAAGGATATTCGTCTGCAAGCCATTAGGAATCAAAATAAGGACGTTAGAAGAAAAAAAGCACCAACCCTTCCATCTTCTCCGTTTGGTGTATCCGCTTCTCCTAGCTTTTCACCTCGAAGTGCTCCATATTTACCGACACCAATGCAAACTATGAGAGCAGTCCCAACTGCTATGACTTGGGAAAATCGTCATGGAGGTGACTTACTTCTACACTCTCCAGCTGTAGCCGGAGTTGCTATAGAACAAGATCAACCTATAGATCTATCGATAAAATCTACCGCAATGCTATTTAGAAGTGAAAAAAATGACGAGGTTAGTGACTCAGAGCCAGAACTAAGTATCGACTTGAGTGATGCGAACGGTAAAGACATTATGAAGAATCCCCTTGATTTGAGTCTCGTACCAAAAAGGACGGAAGAAGTGCCTATGACTGGTTGAATTACCTAGTATTAATGATACAAGTGAGTCAGTCATAGCCACAATATGGTTTCTTATTTATATGTAAATATTTTGGTACTTATTCCTAGTTAGATAATGAAATTTGAAAGCTCTATTTTAAAATACTCTGCCATACAGTATTTAAGTAAATGTACATTCCTTCCTTCTAGATTACCTATTCTTGCTACCGTAATATTATTTTTACATTGTAGATAGTGAGTAGTTATTAAGAGAAAATATGAAAAGGCAAGTGATATATGATTGTGTTTAATACCTTTAAAAATTAAGAGATGATGCATATTTTTCTCTCATCAAAATAAACGAGCGTCCGGGAGTCGTTATCTTAAATGTCGCATTTCATAAACGTCTGTGGCTTTTATTCTGCAATTATGTAAGATTATTATCTCATGTAGAAACAATGAAAAATGTTTGAGTCTTAATTCAGAATTGATGTGAAAATTTTTTCATAGGGTCTTGCACAATGTTTAAATCCTAAATTGAACGAATACCTGCTAGTTAGTCACACCAACTAAAACACTTTGTAGCATATTGAATACTTATACTACAATGTTTACTAAAATTTTTGTACGAACAAAATATAAAAGTTTAAAGAATGTAACGTCAATGCCATATTTTTATTAAGATGCTAAATATAACAGTGCTGATGCTCTACTGAAACGTTGAAAATAAAACTAAGAAGTTATGTCATAAAATTTAAAGTTATAAGCGACAGAAAAATGTACGAATAAAATTGTGATCATTATGAATTTAAACCTAACCTAAGCTGTTCTCCACATTAGGCCATAATGATTTATTGATCAAATGTGAACGTGTTGCTAAATTAGGCAATATTTTTCTGGTGAAAGCACGCTAAGTAACTCAGCAGTGTACTTTTATACCTCTGAGGTAACCGAAAGAGACGTACGTGTACCTAGACGCACCTATGCCTCGGTTTATGGACAATTAAATTACAAAATAATTGATATAGAACCAGTTTAATATCGCCTACATACAGGAGTTTGCAGGAATGACTGACAAAGGGCAAAATTATTGAATCTTTTGAAGTGATTAAATGATTCGTCAGTTACTCCAGTATATAGAACTTTAGCCTATTTTCCTATATTCAGCCTATATTCAGTTGCCATAAATGTATGCAAGTTAAAGTATATGAGTACAAACCATTTTACTGTATACTCATATTAAAATAAAACATAACTATTATTAGATGCCATTTTTTGGACTCTGGTAATTGTGTCAAAATATTAGCGTGTGTAAAACGACGAACAACGATTGTTAGTAACTAATTGACGATTAAAATCATTTATTTATATTGTTAAATTTGTATACACGATTCAACACACATAATTTTTAAGGTTTATTTAAGAGAAAGATAGCATCATACATCTCTTTGACATTTTCTATAAGGAAATGGATTGATAATTTTGTGCCAGTTCTAACCATGCCAGTGTCTATGTATTACCAGTGTATGTTTTAGTGTTAGTTAATGGGATTAAAGGCCAGTCAACAATGAAGCTCAAAATTGATGTACAAATAAATTTAGAACTTGTATAATATTAGACTGCTTGAAGAGAAATTCTATAAGTATTTATTTTTAGTTAAGGCCAGTTAATTGAGTCATTTTTTTCTATTTTTCTAAGATTGTTTAGCATAATTTTTATTTGTAATTTATAAATTAGTTCATTTGTGTTTGATTTTGTTGTTTGTTTCGTTTGTTGGAGATTTTTATACGTTTATACATTCCTTTTTATGACGGCAACATGCCAGTTTTTGATGCGTACTTTTATGTCAATATAATGCCATTGGTGAAAATTAACGTCTTTTTTTTACCTCTTACGAATAAAGCAAGTACCTATAATGCATCTAATTTGATGATATTTTAAGGCAAGGACTCTATACTACCTACCTATAGACCAACATCTATAGACCAAAACTATGTTGAGCCAAAACATAAAACTCCGAAATAAGCAAATTAATTTCTATGACTAACCTTAATGTAAGTTTAATACCTACGTCGTAAAGTACTGCTCCCTGTACATTTGCAATTATTGTGACCTAGGGCGTATTCTCACTGCTCCAATACCGACGAATCCCGTCGTGTTACAAATCATACAACGGGCAATGTGTTACAATGATAGTTAAGTCCGATTAAAGAAAGAAAGAAGAAAATACGTAATGTATTTACACTTTATTCTCCTTGGAAAGTTTTATGGATAATCGAAACATGTAAATCTTTAGTAGATAAATTAATATCAGAATTCCAATTATGTAATCACAATCTAAATATAATATTTTTGCATTTCAGTTTGAATAACTACTTCATTAAGAATTATTTTTTTCTCTCTTATTAATTTGTTGCCTTATATAGGTACATCAGGATATCACGTGGCTATTTTATTGGTTTCTCGGCTGTTTGCATAAAAAATATTAATTATGTGTGTTTTTGCCTATTGCTATTGCGTTCTTTACGTATGGAATGATTGGGTCAGTCCCACTAGTCCCGTTGAGTTGTTCCGTGACGGGACAACTCTCCTTGTTCCTTTCATGGCACAAGCACCAAAGAAGCATCCAAACGATATGCCTCAAAATGGTTTCATTTGAAAGGCATCAATCAGAAGGTGGTTCCAGACTACTAAACAACTTTTACTATTGTTAAAATGAACCAATGAAAATAGGTTACAGAATGAATAAATGCTAGAATCGAAAAAATAAACACTGTACTAAACACGGACCTGAAAAAAAAGACGGATGTAATCTCGTCTTATCGAGAGTGAAGCATAGTAATGGCCGCCCGCTTACCATGTGTGCGTAATTTTTGATTCGCGATTGAAGCAGTATGGTGTCAATGTGTGGGTGTGTGTACTTGTACGAATAGAGAGTTGGTATTACTATGGGTGCTTCACTGAATTTGTTGTTGGGATAACGTCCGTCTTTTTTAGGTCCGTGGTACTAAATAATTACACATATAAAAAATTTAACAAAAAAAAATTCTCAATCCGACTACAAAGTACTGGATGTAATCAAATAGGAATATTTAATTAGAAGTTTAAAACAACCAGTAGTTCACAGTAGCATCACTGAATAATACAAAGACTTCCTTCGAGCATAACTCAATATTTACCTCTGATATTATCACTGGAATTTAAACTTTAACACAGAGCGTTAGAGTCGATATTAGATCGTGGCAGTGTTGTTTAACTTTTGCCGTATATTGTTTGAATTATCGATTGTGTGGAAGGATTTTCATGGAAATTAAGCCTTGAGAAATGCTTAACTTAGTAGTTGGATATGAATATTAACTATTGTCATAGTTTGCTCATAAATGTTCGTCTACGTGTGTGAATTTAACTATAGTTAGAAAAATCTCGGTTTGGTATCTCGAAGAATGTCGCACATACTTTTTTCTAAATGACATGTCGTTCGTAAATCAATCGAGTTGTAAAAATTGTAAAATGGGTAGTGGAGAAAATTCTCACATGTTCTTCTTAAGGGACAGTTAGCCGTAGGTTATAATTATTACTGAGACAACAGAGTCAACGTCATACGTGCATAAATCTATACAAATGAATAAAATTGGAGTGTATGTTTGTAATATTAAAATAACCGCTTTTTACTAAGTGTATTTGGATGTATTCACGGTACATATAACAAAACAACATTTTTCACAATTTTTGTCTGTCTGTCTGTCTATCTGTTTGTTCCGGCTAACCACTGAAATGGCTAGACTGATTTTGACGGGACTTTCACTGGCAGATAGCTGATGTAACAAGGAGTAACTTAGGCTAGTTTTATTTTAGAAAAATAATTGTTAGGCGATACGAAGTTCGCCGGGTCAGCTAGTACTATAACAAGAATCGTGGTATATGTTACTTTGTTAGCGAGGTATATTAAGGTCCTGGCTATAACTAATTTGTCGGGATTAAACTGGATGACATAGATACCTCTAAAAGAACGGATTCTACGTTATTGCCTAATTTGTTTTTGAGCAAGGTGCACCACGAGTTTTGAAGTATGATTGAAGTTATGTGATAGATAAACATCTTACACTTTGTTTAACCTGTTACTTTAACCTTCGTCTTACCATTTAAACACTTATCTATGAGCCTTGTTCACCTCTGAGCTGCAGAACTTACCCAAAGTTCCATTAGAACATCTTGGCAAACCAATCGACCTAACATACCATTGAAACTCATTATCACATGCTGCATGCAACCCATTGCTGAACTCAGGTCTCCTCTCAGACTCTTCTGTGAGAAAAATGGCCTGCTACGGTGGCCATTTACGGATTAGTTGACTTCACACATTTTTTAATAGAAATAGCCGGCAAACGAGCTGACGATCCACCTGATGATAAGTGGCTATCGTCACATGGACATCAGCAACACCAAAGGCATCACTGATGCGTTGCCGGAAAAGAAAGAGAGAGAAGAAAAAAGGAAAGAACTGGCTCTCAAGCCCCCAGCCGGAACACGACGAGTCGTTTGGCGGCTGACTCATGCTCAAAGGTGGTAGCTATCCAGGCGAACTCCATGGAGTAATAATAATAGCAATAATGGTATTAATTAACAACTAAAATCAATATTACCAATATAATCCCTCCGAGGGCCCTACCACCAGCGGGCCGAATATAGTCGCCTCTTACGACACCCATCCAGCGTGGGATTGGGGTTAGTATTCTAAAGCCGCCCCAATACGGCCAAATATACAGCAAATATATTTTTCACAACATTTTCAAATACGTGCATAGGTCATAAGAACTATTTGTGCAAACACTTACCTAAGTAAAAACCACTGCATTTGTTCATTTAAAGGTAAAACCCACTAAGGTCTAACGAATTATAATATATTGTATAAAGACGTATCAAAATAATACGCCCTTGTATTGAGACTTAAAGCCTTTAAACACAACTTTGCCTGCAACAAGTATAGCGAATTTTCATTAGCTTCTTAAAATGATATAAGTGAGCTGGCTTTATTCGAAAAGCGATCGTAATATTAAAAGACTACAGTTCAATTTACAATGAGCTGTAATGTGTTATAGGACCTTTAAGGGAAAGGAATACAAAGGTCTGAAACCCTTATTTATAGTTGAGTATTAAACTCATAATTTCAAGCGAGAACACACTCATGGTTTAGTTTACGACGGATTACAGAAATCATGTTTTATTACAAAGATCAGTATACTGTTTTGTATACGAAATGATTAATAATTTAATAGTAGGTAAGATAAAATTAAATAGGTTGTTGGTAATTCTTTTCCCATGAATTAATAATAATAATAATAATAATAATAATAATAACGCTTCACACTCATAGCCCCACACTAGGATTCCCTGTGTCGTGGGTACCATGAACAACACACAACATAGACAAGGACATTTTACACCCAGAACGAGAACAGAAATTCAAACTCATCATTCAAATTTCCGCCTCGCTGGGAATCGAACCCAGGACCCTTGGTGCGGCGATCCGGCATGGTAACCATTGCGCCACACGGGTCGTCAATTATGCTTAAGATGTACATATTCAAACTTTTTACAAGTTTTTAATTAAATCGCTTTGTTCTTGAATTAGAACTACTCTCTTCTCATCCTAGGAAGCTGAAATTGCAAAAATGTATTTAGTTCCAATGACAATAAAGTATTAATTACATTTACACTACGCTCAGGGTTGGCTCCATATGAGGGAACTCCTCAGTGGTACACAGCACAAACACAATTTTTTAATAACTTGTTTTTAAAAGCATTTTTTAACATATTATATCGTAAGTCGTTACGTCTCTCATTCGTTACCAGTTCAGTATCACAATTTCTTCAGAGGAGATATCCAGCTAGGCATCGTACCTGGGGAGCAGCCGTGCTCCTACTGGAAACGGTGGAAGCAATTGTGAGCATTTTAGAAAATTTCGATAGCGTGATTCAGGTCAGATATAACGTCACTATTACTATATAGTGTCACTACATAGTGCAATGTCACCTCGATTCAAAAATTAAGTTGCTTTATCAGTGATATAGGCAACAAGAGATTAAAATTTAAGTTTTATGATACGTCGTAACAATCCTTTAGAAAAATGCATAAATACATATAACAACATTATTACCATGTAAGTTGCAAGTGACATGTAAATGGCATAAGAAAGTTAAGTAGGTAGTAACTGGAATTCAAAGTATTTTAACACAATTTTAAGAAGTCTAAAGAAAATAAGTTATTTAATATAAACAGCCCTAGATGGTTTTAAACGAGGCATACGAAATATTTCTTGCAATCGGAGCAAAAATGTCGACAGTTGAACTGCTCTTATTTGTTTACACTTAACTGTACTTATCCTAATAAGGTGCGAGCACAATAAAACCTTAACAGATTTAATTGATATTATTAACCCTTTCCGTTCCCAATTCAACACCTTCCTTATTAACGCAAGCCTTAGGCACATAGCAATAAGGACTAGTTCGTTTAAAATATATAAAGCCATATTTTGACAGGATTTTTGTCACTCAATTCAAGA
This sequence comes from Thymelicus acteon, assembly GCA_951805285.1. Taxonomy (NCBI): domain Eukaryota; kingdom Metazoa; phylum Arthropoda; class Insecta; order Lepidoptera; family Hesperiidae; genus Thymelicus; species Thymelicus acteon. The sequence continues at coordinate 17,293,084 of OX638225.1, read as the reverse complement.
GAAGTCATGTAGCTACGAAGCCACAAATCATCATTTTTTCCAAATTGCCAGCGGTCAGTCATTCCCCGATATAGTTGCAGAGCGAAAAGAAATGTCTCTCGTTAGCGCACATAATGGAGGGTTTGCATTATTGGCCGTTGTACTGTCGCGAGCAAAAGTGCTATGGGAATAGCTCGCCTTCTTGGACCGCTCGCCGCTGGTTTATAGCAGCTGTTACGCATTTCCGAACTAAATATGGTCGGAAAATTTGCAACAGTTTCGTGTTACGCGCGCATGTGTGGCACTTGGCTGGTTTCTAACGTAAATTATTATGTAAAGTATTTCTTTTAAGTCTCGGGATAGATTTCTGATTATATTTATGCGGTGGTTCAATTTAATGTGAGTTGCAACTGAGAAACGAGGATAATAAGCTAATAAGTATCTCAATGGTATCAACAGTTTATTAGAATAAAATTATATAAGAGAAACATAACTTTTCTATCGCCATTTCTTTTCCTCCATGACAAAATACTTTCCGGAATGGTGGTAGAGTTAAAAATTACGTTTATTGTTACATCACTGATCTACTATATTAATTTATAATATATAAATTATAATATATAATATTCATATCAAACCAAATGAAATTATCTGAATAATAAACTAGATAAAAACAGCTTAAACCTTTTCATGTTCAACATTTTAGAACTAGTTTATCCTTCAGTGATATTATGACTAGTAATGAGATTATTATGACAGTAATGTAGTAGTTACTGTCAGTTTTTTAATCAAAAATATTTCTTTTTAACTTCTTTATGTATGTATATGTCACAGGAAAATAACAAGAACCGCAAATTTATAAATTTCCTAGAAAATTTAAAAACTTCCTTTCCTAAATAATAAATTTCCTAGGAAATGTATAAACCTTCGTAGGATTCTAAACGAGTGATAAATTGTATTATTTTACGGCTCCATTTTCGGAAATTTATCAATTTGCGACGTCTCGTGGTAAATTTATAAACTAACGGATATCCATACGTAAGATTCTAAACGGTTCGACCAATGACAGAAAAGCTTTTAAATTTACGTTTCTTTAAAATACGGCAAATAACACACTGCTCTCTGATTGGTCGATGTTGCGTTTGCGGAAAAATCGAAAACATTTCATCGAATTACAATTCACCGAATACAATACATCGAAAAAACATTTCGTCGGAAATTGTCATTCGTCGAAACAACTTCTATCGAACCCACGAATTTGTCAAAACCTTTACGTTACTGACAGAAACGAATCGCTGCAAAACCGACTCCACGTAGTCTTGTTTACCCTACCCCTAGAGTGTAATGTAAACCCGCGTAGGCGCGGAGAAGCGAGGCGCTCGCGTGGGACTGCCGGAGCCCCACAGCGCCGGAGCCGTGACAGAAACAGTGCTTGCTGCATGCTGCATGCTGCATGCTGCATGCTGCATGCTGCTTACGTCTTAGTGCTGCTTTTCAAGGATGTGTGACATTTGAAATAATAAAAAATATTTGTTAATGACCATATGAAAATTATATCATTCAATTCGGCAAATTGCGATTCGATAAAATGTCATTCGATGAAATGAAACACACGAGCAACCGGTTTGTTTATGTTCCGTGGCGAACAATGGCGGTGGAGAGGAAGGAGAAGGAACACGTGACTTATTCAACTAATCAGAGCGCACATGGCGTTTGGTTATTGCTTACTTTTATTATACGGTTGAGTTCGGTAAGTTTATCAATTTACGAAAATGTGGGCGTAAAATAATAAAATTTATCTCTCGTTTAGAATCCTACGAAGGTTTATAAATTTCGTAGGAAAATAAATTTGCGGTTTTTGTTAATTTACCGGTGACATATACATGATAAACATTCATAATTTAGAAACCAATAAACACGACACATTTGGCAATGAAATAAGTTATATTATAATACAAAGGCACTTACTAAAATTTAACATATACATTACATTCATATCTGTCCAATAAATGTACAACAACAAAAATAACTTACAAACAAACCACTTTTATTTATAATATGTTAGAAATAACTAATATTTGAAGCCTAATTGAAAACTTAATATAAAATCGACGCATGCGATTGTACCCTCAAAATGATTCAAGCCGACCGATTTTAACGAGGAAATATATCGCCCTAATTGAGATTACACCTTGCACTGGCATCCAAAAAATCATGTCGTTACAGCCAAACTTGGTGCTGATTTATTAAGATGTCGACGGACTAGACAGGTCGAAAGTGGAGCGGACTCTCCGGCTTTTTATACACTTTTATACACGACTGTACATTTCTTTCGTTTCTTCCATAATTGGGGATTCGAATTGAATCTTTAGGCGTGGTGTTATAATTGTCAAGAAAAGTATTTTAATTTAACAAGATGTTAAAAGTAACACCGACATTGGAAATACTGAACGGGAGTTTCCACGAGTTGCGCTGCGTGTTCTAGTTAAAGTTACATGAAAATAATATACCTATTGAACAACCGATGAAAGATTTAAAAATATATTATGCGTTAGCGAGAGTTGTTCTTCTGTATGTTTGTCTGTCCGGGCATCAAATGAAAACCCTTGAACGGATTTCGATGAAAATTGGTAAAGTTGTTACTAATACTCCGGGTCATATTTTAGAATACTTTTTTATCCCGGAAAATTATAAGGTTTCCCCGGGAAACGGTATGAAATTTTGTATGGAAAATTTTTAAAACATCAACCGATTTGCTTCAAATTTGCAACAAATTTTCCTTGATTAAATTGATGGAACATCTATTTTTCAGTTTTTCAAAAATTTGCAAATAAAAGGAAAAAAAATAAAAATGAATGTGAATATTGCTTATTTTTCAAAACCTGCTCCTGGAGGAACCCTTTGTGATTTTATCGTGGATTTCAGTACATAAATTACAAAATATATGAACTTCAATATAAATTCACCGTTTTTGAAATTTTCTTCTGCAAGAGTTACAAATAAGGTAAAACATAATTTCCGTATGCGAAGCTGCGGGCAACAGCTAGTATTTTATATTATTGTACAACGCTTGCACTTTCATACCTCCGCAGTAGGATTCCCTGTGTCGCGAGTGACTAGAACAAAACATAATCTGAATTTTACCAAGAAAAAAATAACTGACTCCAAAATAACTCAAAAACTACTCGTCAGATCTAGCTCAAAAAGTGGGACCACACGACAAGCGCCAGCTTTCGATAAAAAAATAATCATCAAAATCAGTTCACCCAGTCCAAAGGTATGAGAGGTAACAAAAATAAAAAAATATAGTCGAATTGAATACATCCTCCTTTTCTGAAGTCGGTTAAAAATAGTCATGTCATCACTATTCGTAGCTCTCAGTTACTAGACAACTTATGAGTTCCACTGGGATGAAATCAGGCTGGTAAATGGGTTAAATAAGTAAAATAAATAAATAAATAAACGTTAACACCCTCATACCCCTGGAGTGGGATGACCCGTGTGGCGCAATGGGTACCATGCCGGATCGCCGCAGGGTCCTGGGTTCAATTCCCAGCGAGGCGGAAATTTGAATGATGACGTTGAATTTCTGTTTCTTGACTTTGAATTTTCGGTCTGAGTGTGAATGTCCTTGTCTAGTGTGTTGTCCATGGCACCCACGACACAGGGAATCCTAGTGTGGGGCTATGAGTGTGAAGCGTTATTTATTTATTTATTACCTGTATCGCGGGTGGCATGGACCACACATATAATACAAATATTTATCTGTCACATAAATATCTGCCCCGGCTGGGAATCGAACCCAGGACCCATCGCTTCGCAGGCAGGGTCGCTACCAACTAGGCTACAGGGTCTATTCACTATTTAACCTGCAACAAGTAAGTCCTGGCAACAATCCGTTATTCAGTAGTTGTTATTTTGGTTTGCACTTAAAAAGGATAGACTCTCTCATAGCCCTTACTAACCAAACCTACTTTTTTATGGAAATAACCGACATACAAGCTGACGATCCACTTCATGGTAAGTGGCTAACGTCACCTATGGACATCATGGACACCAAAGGCATCACTAATGCGTTGCGTGGACAAGAAAATAAGAAAAAAAGAAAAACTATTACTGAAACATTTATTAACAAAAAACGGGACCATACAGCCCTAAAAAAATACAATTTACTAGCTATGACACAGTCATTGTCAGAGCTTCCCAAAATATTTCCAAAATGATTATGTGAAGGGTTTGTTACCGTTTTACCAGTAAAGTATTGGAGAAGATTTTATTTAAGAATCGCTCTAGAAAGAGGAAAGATCATACAATTTACATTCGCAACCAACGCTTCTTAAATTTCATAATGTCAATTTACGAATTAAAATTAAAATGTAAATTTACGAATTAAAATGGTGGCAGTATTCAGCGGCGCAGCGGGCGGGCCCACGTACCTACACTGCAAGAGATTTTAAGTTATCTTATTAAATATTCTTGAATACAAAGCTTTGCTTCTTGATTTACTTATACTCAGGAATATAACACTTTTATGTTTTTGTCCTATTTCGGGTTCCGAAGTAAAATCGGAACCCTTATGATTTCGTGTTGTCTAGCCGTCCATATGTCCGAAGCAAAGCGCCAAGACCTTTAGTGCTAGAAAGCTATAATGGCATGGATATACATATTTATTAAAACTTTTTTTCAGGGTACCTCCCATACAGGTAACGTGAGGATGATTTTTTATTCATCGCGTACCCTATAGTGTGGGATATCATTGAAAAGGTCTTTAAAAAATATTATGGGTCTTCTTAGACTATTTTTGGAATTAGGGGTCCGTTTGCGAAATATTTGGCTTTAAAACTGCTAATTATGGTTAGAATCAAGTGTGCCGGCTAAACGGTTGGAGATGGACAAGTGAAGAAATTCTCAAAAATAGGTTATATGATGAATTTACAAGGAAAACTATCACGGCTATGTTAGCATAAGTAGTTAATGCGTAATAGTCGATAAACTTACTACTTCGGAACTCTACATTGCGCGTGGCCTGACGATCTTGCGCGGTTTTATTATGTGACAAGGTTATCAAAAGCTTGGAGTGTAACTATCCCCTGCCAACCATAGACATCTGTGACAAATCTCGAATATGACTGTAGAAGTTAGGACTGTTTGTGTAGTTGTTTCATATTAGTAATCATCCACTATTAGTAATTGTTATGTAGTATTTTGCTCAACCGAAGTAATTCACAGTGAAGACAAATAAAATCATTTTCCTATCAAGTGCGAATGAATTGCTTCATTTAATCATTTACGAATTATCCTTTCTGTACACTCTTGATAATATTAAGACATACAGATTTTTGTACCATATACATTGTATTTATCTCGATTTTGTTTAACATAATTACATATTGGTTTATCATATCATACATATTGAATGTTAAGTGAATAAAATGCGAGAATAACATCTTGAAAGTTCGATATGACGTTATTTAAAACACAGTGTTATGGGCTTTGATTGCTACCAGATTTAATTTTTAATTTCAATTATTCGCATAACGTATGGGATTTTGGTGATGTTTTTTTATGTGGAATATTCCACTATTGGATGAAAATTTATTACGTAAAATGTTATTGTATTTTATAAATAAGACAATATGCATTACGTAGTTATACTTCTTTAGGCGCGTTATGAAATAAATGGAAAAAATGATGAGAGTGAAATTTTAAGATTTGTGACACGGTGACGATGACGAAAAACGTCTCAGGTGATTTTTAACGCGCGTTTTTAGCGCGTTATGAAAAAAATGATTATTATTATATTTATTATATTGTTTTTTTTTAATATTGTTTTTTGAATATTGTTTTTTAAATATTGTTTTTGGATTTATTTTTTATTTTTTTTGAAAATTAAATAAAAAGTTTTTGAATTTTTTTTTTGAAAAAAATTTTTTAATGCCAAAGAAGTATAACTTCTCACGCGCGTACATAAGTACACGTTTATGTTTTTTATGTAATTACATGAGGATAGTAAACGAATTTGCAGTAGGTACATCCGTACCGCCCATGAACATCTGTAATAAACCTTGAATAGGAAGAGTAAGTAGGTTCTATTAGTTTATATATTAATATTTTTAAAATATTTGAGACTTTTGAGACGAGTCGATTGGAAGAAAATTTCAGATGGATAAGGTTGACAATCAATAAATTTTTTGACTCATTGCTTGATTTGTGACACTATAATAACATAAAAATTTGCAGGGTTTCGGTGAATTTCAATGGCAAAGTTTTCGTGCCCTAGAAGGCACGTTAAACACCTTGTCTCAGTTGATAGTGTTGGACACCAAATCTAATGTGCAAAAGCCTACAGTTTCTGTGTATTAAAATATGTTTCTAATACTATATCAACAGCAAGTTTTATTTAAGTTAGTTATACCTACTTGGACATTTGGATGGCGCCAGATACATTAATATATTTCTTTGACTTGACCCTCTACTACCATTACGGTATATAATTATCGTTTTGAATATCTTAGATACTTGTAGCAAGATCGTAAAAATGCGATAAAATAAATGTTCTACAAAACTATGACAATAAAAAATAACAGAAGTATGCCTTTGCATGAATTAAACATATAGTTGTATTACAAATTAGTTTTATAGCAATGCGGTTTTATTTTGTTTTTATGTCACACTAATATGTGCCCACTGCTTTGCTTTTTGATTCAATTTGGAAATTAAGAATTAGAGGGTTTTGTTAACAGTTATGTAGTAGCGTTAGTTTTGTGTTGATATAATCAGAATATATGTAAATAAATAAATAAATAAAGTATACAATATTAATAATGAATATTTTAAAATTAAATTAAGTTAACTAAATATTAAGTTGATAATTGATAATTGGTTATTTTTTATTCAATACGTTTTTATCACTTACCGAATATATTATACTTAGGTACATATTATATAATTATAATAATACTCGTATGTTGAAACTATTTTAATTATCTGTACATTTTCCTTTCAGAACACAATTATGTGCATGATACTAAATCCTGATCATATTTTTGCATTTATCGTAAAACATCTTTTAAAACTTGTTCTTCGCGGATACTAAACATTTTAAGTGCAAACGGGGTATTATTATTGTATTTCATACCGATATTTCGACCCACTTACATGTACTTGGACATGTCCACGATGGGTCTGAATAGATGGATCGTAATCCATGGAACTTCGTCAAAATATAGTACTGAATCCAAAAGTCGTGAGCAACCGTAACTTTTTTATTATTTCGTATTGCAGTGTTATAAAGTTATATAATTCTGGCCGTATTAGGGTGGCCAAAGTTCAATCCCATGCATTCTAATCAAGATATCGTTAGAGAACAGAAGAAATAATAGTATTGTTTGAGGTAACAGAAGCTTGCCCCATGCTTGGCAGTAGCATTTGGGCTTCACGTAATGATTTTTTATCGATATTAATACATCTATACTCTATACAAATAAATAAAATTGGAGTGTCTGTTTGTAATATTAAAATAACCGCTTTTTACTAAGTGCGTTTGGATGTATACACGGTACATATATCAAAACAACATTTTTTAAAAATTTTGTCTGTCTGTCTGTTTGTTCCGGCTAATCTCTGAAATGGCTGGACCGATTTTGACGGGACTTTCACTGGCAGATAGCTGATGTAACAAGAAGTAACTTAAGCTACTTTTATTTTGAAAAAAACAAAAGTTTCTTAGGCGGTACGAAATTCGTCGGGTCAGCTAGTAAATAAATAAACCCTTACACATACTCCCGCAGTAGGTTTTTACCTGTGTCGCTGGTGGCATGGACGACACAATTCATCAATATCACTGGATGTATATTATCTTTTCGTAATACTCGCCTGGCTAGCGGTACCCTCATGCTTAAGTCAGTTCTGGCTGGGAGCTTGAGAACCAATTCTTTCTTTTTTCTTCTCAGTTCTCTCTTGGCTGGCAATGTATTGTAAAATAGAACTTTGTGATTTTATTTATGTTTCAAATAGGTAATTCTTATTCAATGGAGATGTTGGTGCTAATTTCCCATAAATTATGTAAAGAATGACTTTATTTACAACTTTATCTAAAATATAAAAATAAAATTTACTAAATGTTAGCGGAAGGCAATCAACTCAGCAGGGATTTACAGTTTTTTGGCTTAAAACAAAAATATTGTCAATAAAGTGTTAAGACAAAATATGTTATAACTAAATTTGTAAAATTAATTCATATCACAAAAAAATTATTCCATAAATATTGCCTTTTAAGTAAACCTGCTTCACACATTACTGAGGTGATGTAGGCAGACAGTCAGTTGTTGTCAGTTTTTTTTATGCTCTGGAAGCTATTGCCTTTAACTGCTGGGATAGTAAATAGACAGATGAGCAGATGAGCTGCCAGATGGTAAGTGTTTCCCATCGGTTATACTAAAGACATCAGTGATAAAAATTAAGTGGCAGGATCGCATATGGCTCTGCAATCCTACGACTGAATCACAAACATTTCACGGCTGATTTGAATTTCTGTTCGAGTGGTAGTTAGCCAGGCTGTACCAGGATAAAATACCCTAGGGGCCATCCATAAATTACGTCACACTAATTTCATGACTTTTTGACCCCTCCCCCCTCCTTGTCACAGCTGGTCACATTTGTGAGACCTCCCCCCAGTGTGTCGTCACATAATTATTATCAAATTTTACACCTAGAAATTATTAATTTAAAACAGCTGTTCCGAAATAAGTTTATTTCCATTCCCCCGCCCCCCTCCCGCTAACTTGTGATGTAATTTATGGATGGTCCCCTATCTCCAAGCTAATATTGACATTATAACGCCTTCATTTGAACGAAATTGAATATGTACTATTATGTCTTTTGTGATTAAACTCAAACTTCAAGAGAACTCCCACTCTTCTAATGACCTCTTCAACAAATTTCAAGCGATAAACATGTATAATATTTCAATTAATAATAATTTATCTGAAGGTCACATTTAATCAATAATTCTGCAGGGGGTCCTAATAATGTTTTTCCAATATGCTACAAATTTAAATAATTTATGCCTCCACATAGCTTCGACAAACTGTTTTATACACAACATAATTTAATTCGCCTCTACTTATTTGGCATAATTCTTATATTATGATCTGAAATATTAAAAGGCCAAAGGGCGATTAGCGAGGATTAATTTAATAGAACGATATTACAAAAAAATAATTTGCGTTAAGATGACGTGTGTTCATATTTGAGTTCCAGTGCTTATAATATCATAGGCGAGTTAGATACATCTCTTTGTAAGTGGTCACATAGATATGTCCCGATGCGATAACGTACCCCAGGAATTAAATTAAAAACCAAGACGCAAAAATCTTACTTCTTTGAGTACCTGTAATCTGTAAACAAAACACAACAGGTCATCAAAAGGTTTAATCTAAAAAATTCACAGGTTTAATCTAAAAAAAGGTCCATTATGACGTCGGTGTGAAACTGAGTGATATCCAGCAACCACCAATAGCTTACATTTATATTACAAACTTCAAGTTATAGAGATATAAATAGAGAATCACAATTTCCTAAGCTAATTGTTTCAAGCTCGCTTGTAGCATATCGACTTATATGTGTCATAAGCCTTATTCAAGAATGCAATTTATAATGTACTTAATAGGATCTTAGGTCAGATGTCTGACTAAGTGGTCCAGAGCGCAATAATTATTCAGAAATGTGTTCTAAATAGGAATCTTTGCAATCGTAAATCGATCCTTTAATCGATTTAATTTGAATACCATCGATTTTATAGAACCATTATTAGTTTTTAATTTATTCTATTAATATCTGATGTCTGGTATTTAGGTGAATAAGATTTTATTAACAATACAAATTATTATCTGACATTAATATTTAAATATAATGGCTAGATTTAACCCCGGGTCTCTCCTCTTGAGAAGGCCTAGGGCATTCTGCACCACGCTGCTCCAGCCCATTAACGGCCTAATTTTGAGTCTTTCTCTCATTGTAGAGGAGAGAATGGTTTCAAAATAAAATATACTGAAAAAACGCGCGTTAAAAAATCACCTGTGACGTTTTTCGTCACCTTTTATGTCACAAATCTTAATGTTTCACTCTCATAATTTTATTTTTTCCATTTGTTTCGTAACATGCCTACAGAAGTACAACTTCAAAAATTTTTTTGTAAATAAAATATACCGTGCCTTTCAGATAATACACAAGGTAGCGATTTTTAAGGTTTTTTTTGGAATATATTAAAAAATAATGTCGACGTAAATTATTTCTGACCGTCGCATAGCGCTGGCTTCTGAGAGAGATACTGTAAAAATAGTGTATTTTCAGAGAGTCTACATCCTGCTTAAAGAAGATATTTTTGCTAGAGTCTATACGAACACAGATAACGAAGTAAAAACTTTTTTCATACGAATAGCTAACAAACGAACAAACGAAGAAACTGTTGGTAAGTGGTGACTGCTGCTAATGGATATCAGTAACATCAAAGCCATCACCGATGCGTCGCCGACCACGAAAAAAGAGAAAAAAAACGAAAGCACCGTATCACCACTTAATGCCGTAAGTAGTGCCGCCAAATTATGTCGTGTTTGAATATACATATATATTTTGTAAAAAATATTAATATAGTGTTGTTTTACACTGGGCCCATGGAGCATAGAAGGTAGAAGGAGGGCCATCTCATATAAGGGGAAAGTTGAAAATGTATCCAGCTGTTTACTGAAAATACAGGTTCCAATAATGGCCATTTCAAAATGGCGCTAGTGTTTGAAAAATAGACATTCAAACATAGCTGTTGTAGACCGCACCGCATCGCCATCTGTAATTGGACGCGTTTTTACGGACACTTTTCGTATACAGAGATGGCCCGGCCCTCCTTCTACTCTATCCTCCATGACTGGGCATTGAATATACCTTTAATGCAAAATCGTTCGACGACTAATTAAAAAAAGAAACATTATGACATTTTTTGATCTGTCTAGACTCAATACTTTTTGCTATGTTCTTTTTTATACATTTTAGTTACAATTATGTTATAATTTTACACTTGTATTACAATAAATATATACTATCAGCTATATTGTAAGAATACCTCTGTATATGGTGATAAAAATATAAAGATGTTATGTTATTAATAATCTTGTAACAATAGTATAGTTACTGTAATAGGCTGACGTAACGTCTCTTGCGATGATAAATATTTACTGCGAATGTGTTAAAGGATTATAATAATCTGCCATTTTTCATATTATACGAGCTTTTTATCACATTTCCATTTGATTTGTGTGAACTATTAGGATAAGTAATGAGTATTTAGTATTTAGGTATATCATAATTTACTTTGAGCGGATTTTTTTATGTTTAGAAAGTGAAAAAGGTATTGAAGTGTATATTAATAATGCTGTCAGTTTTAACGACGCGAGTGTGAGCCTAAGACGAAGCGTGAGTTGTGTTGCAACCAAAATGGGTGCCAAAATTATGATTAACTGTTGGTTATGGCAAATTTTATGATTATAATTTATGACCGAATTTGTCACGATCAAGTTGTTAAACGAACTGTACAAACAAATGGCCTTAGAATAGATTTGTTCGATTTTTGAATTCGTCACGGTAGATTTAGTAAATATTTGTAACTGGCCAGTGATTAAAAATATTTTCGAAGAAGGACAGACCTGTGAGTTATTGCTTCATCTTAGAATTTAATATATTTTACTACGGCAAAATGGCAAACCTTCATCGAAGATTTATGAGTTATATTTAGATATTTAAAGTTATATTTACAGCTCATTTTTTTACGATCAACGAGACACGTGTCTCTTCTGATGAATCTCTAACAGTGAGTGGCGGACAAAGGATACGTATTGTGTTTAAAATTGTGTTTCTTCAGATAACTTACCTTCGATTACATTATACATAATTGACCTTAACACGAGCAGTTAAAAAGAAAAGCTGGTAGGTAATCAAATTAAAATACAAGTATACTAAATATTCTATAAGTGCAAAAAAAAATCAACAATAAATCGATTTCTCGTCGTCGTTTCCTCCTTCCCCCTATGTCTTTCTAGGCCGACTTTCCCCTCTTTTTTGAGAAAAATATTGAACCTCAATCAATGTTAATAGGTAAATCAAGATCAAGACGTACAAATCTATACATATATCTACCTATATTATAGACATTTTGCATAACATTTTAGTTATATTTGTATTTATGATGTCTCACACAAGAACACACCTGGTCGCTATCGCCTCAGTGTCTTAATGCTTTAAATAATTTGAATACATAATAAATATTATTCTCAGCGTGAATGATGGCGATTGCTGATTCGAGATTGCTTTTGGTGGGCGTTGTCACAATAGCCTTAAAATTTATGTTAAATTTGTACAATATAACAAATTGCTTTTTCCAAATACGGATTGATATCTATTGACCGTGAAATTTCGATTTTTGTGTAAGGAATAAAATATTACTAAATCAGTGTATCAATGTATACCAGAACGACAAGTTTTCTTGCGCATCTAAGATATTAACATGTGTAAAAAATATTTTTCAGCCCGCAATCCATTCTTTCTGCTAATGGTACTTAGCCAGGCATTAACATCCTTACAAGTGCACTATAGAGCACAGACAGCAGAGCTTAGAGTCGAAGCATCGAAGCTTCGAAGCTTACACCCAATCCTCTCTTACCCATAAAGTATTTTCAAACAATATACCAGGCTTCTTACACCCAATCCTCTCTTACCCATACAAACTTCAAACAATAAACATATAACACGTATCTAAACCGCACTCACGTTTTGCAATTTAATCGAGTTTTCCCATAATAAATACTTCGAACTGCGCTCAAGTGTACACTAAGTACAAATGCGAATGAATTTCTCTCAGTGCTAGCGAAATAAAGAGGTGTATTCTTGTTAATGGCGCTAGAGAAGTATTCGGCTACTGTATTGCGTGATCACGGTTACTCGCGAAAATTAAGTCTGGAAGCACGATCTCAGGTAAGACAAACCTTTGGCTGAAAAATTTACTGGGATTTTTATTGGCACAAGTGTTATGGAATTAAACATCGTAATCAATTTGGATTCAAGAATAAATATTTGTGTCGTCAAACAAGTATATATTCCTACGGGGAATAAAACATTTACAAATACGTCAGTAGTACTTGCCAGTGGAATTGTTTAAGAAACATGTAACATCTCAACTTTTAGGCAAAGGTTACTATACTGTACATGAGTACATAAATGACAAAGACGCATGGAAATGACTAGCACTGCAACCAGTTCCGTTCAAGTTAGTTTTTTTTTTGTAACAAATATACCTACCAATGTATTTTTTTTATTTTTAAAGATGTGCTGAGGAGTTCCTTTACGGCTTTTCTTCTCTTCCATGACAAAGCCCTTTCCGAAAAGCTAGTAGATTAAAAAAAAATTACGTGCGTGTATATCAGTGATACCTATATGAATAAAATATTTTGAATTTGAATTTACCATACCGAAAATGTAACTATATTTTCTTATTAATCGTATTCAAATAGTCAAAGTCAAAGTTTCTGATTAAAACTTTAATACACTGATAAGACTACATACAAATTTTCTCAGCTCTGTAACGTAGTCATTGATCCTCAACCTAAAATACAAATACTATTTAGTTTAATTTCCCTAGGCAACATTTACATGAATCAACTAGGTGATCAATAATTATGAAGTACAGTAGCTAAACGCTGATCAATTTCGTGACTTTAAACCTTCTACATTATTCATTACTCTAACATAATTTACCTGTCGTTAGCTTGTATGTCATTACGTCATAACTACCGTAGGTTGGGTGTATGACCTAACCTAGCTTGAACGTTTGACATAATCTATTCATATCTATCTAACAGACTCTTAAAGTCCACTGCTGGACATAGGCCTCCTAATTGGCGCCACGCCGACCGGTTCTGGGCCCTCTGAATCTAGCGGCTTCCCGCTGTCTTCTTTAGGTCATCAGTCCACTTGGTCGGTGGGCGACCAGTGCATGCAGTGCTCCTTTTAAAGCATAACAACAAATTCTACTAGAAAACATGAAATAAAAATTACTTGTTTCAATTACTTCTTATTTAAAAAGCATGCGCATGGGTATAGTTTTTATTTTTCATTCGATGTTGTTATATAATTGTTTTTGATAAATCAAAGTAAGTATCAAATTCTAATACACATAATCTAATAAACATAATTAATTACTATACACAATGCCATCATTTTCTAAAGACCCCAGTTTTTTATTGCTCTGGTGCCACGTCTTCATTAAGTAAGCAATCAAAATATTTATTAAGATTATTTGTAGTCATTATCTATTCAGTTGTATTTTAGCCGACTTAATTTAAAATAAATAATTCCAAGGCAAATATATTCTAAATATAAGTATAGCCTGTCGTAATAATAATTATTTTAAGTATCGATTTAATATCTCAATGATTACAGCGGTCAACGCAGATGGTTCAATAATTACAATGAATAAACGTTTGTGACCTGTGCCCGCGCGGGAGTGGCTCGCTTGATAAAGGGCAAAGAAATTTTCACATATAAATTGTGTAACTAGTGATATTCCTCTTAATAAGAATATTATGAGATTGTGTAAGACCTCTATTAAAAGTGTACGTATTGCTGAGCTTTTAACTGCATTATTTATGAATCATTATGATTACTATAAATTGTATTATGCTTATAAAAGAGCAGTTTATCTTTTCACTGTTTTGAAAATCATAGTTACTTATTTTAAATGTTTTTTCGCTTTAAGTTTTTACTATTGAGAAAATATAATTTAATAAATCTAATTAAGATGAGAAAGAAAAACATTTAATCAATGAAGAAGGGTAAACTTCCTTTACGAAAATAGACAACAAACAAACTGACCATCAACCTAATTGTAAGTGGTTATCGTCGCTAATGATCATCAGCGACACCAAAGACATCAGTGATGCGTTGCTAACAGCAAACTTTTGTTACTTAAAAAATACTGAATAAATATAAAACAAAAACTAAAAATGTTCCACACCTCTGCACAGTAGTTCGGTAGCAGCGTGCCCGAGCGGCAGGAAGTTTTCACATAAACTACTATCTTAATTGTGTAACCAGTGAATCCTAATAGATGTTCACTACGGTTACATGCTTCTCTGTCACTCGTTGAACAGTTACGGTTGCTTAGCTTCAAATAAATAAATAAATTTAAAGGGATTCAAATTATTAGCATCGACTACCCCGTAGCCTAGTGTATCATGGGGTCCCGGGTTCGATTCCCAGCCAACACATATGTGAAATATAATCATACTAGGTGTTTACGATCTAGGTACATGGTACAAATAAAAATATTGCACACTAAATACAAGTTATGAATCTGAACAAGTCGGTAGCAAAATCAAATATTACACCGATCTGATTTCTAAGAGCTTATTAAACTTCACATTCATTCGACGTCCAATACTGGAAAAATGCATCTTTTATCACATACCATGACAGTAATAAGGTTAAAAGATTTCAAGAATAAACATGTGAACGCATCGATTTCCTTTAAACATCCAACCAAATGTTAACAACTCCTTGTCGGGAGAGCCAGAGACTTCATACAAGCCAGTTGATTGTGTAACGTCCTAATGGTGATGTTCTAACTACTGTTATTGGCAGACTCGCTCAGCAAAATGGATGTACGCTTAAAGTTCATGACGGCCTAGTACTTCTGTAAATGGACTTGAAGTGCAATAATTTTTAGATATGGTGTTTGGAATCTTTATGCAGAATATAGTGAGTTCAGTCAAAGTATGAATAAATGACCTACACGCTCATAGCTCCACACTAGGATTCCCTGTGTTGTGGGTGCCACGGAATTCAGTCAACGAAATATAATAATTATATGGCACGGAAGTGCGTTGGCTTGAAAACATAACTTAATAAAATACTAAACATTTTCAGTACTAGTATATTGAATACTATACTATCCTTTAAAATCTAGTAGGTAACAATTTTAACAATGCCACATTCTAGCCACTGGGCCGCTTATGAGTGATGTATTGTTAGTACCTACTGTAGTCAGAGACATTTTACTACATAATTATAATATATTAAGTACATCACGATGTTTTGATTCGCTACGCCATATCATAATGGTCAGACATTACAATGATTTTATTAATAAGTAAATTAAATCTACAATTAAAACTTTTATTGACTTTTTGAGTTGTATTGCACCTACAATAAATTTCACTTCTGATTGACATTCTAACCTATAACCACGGACGTAAAAAAAGAACGGACGTAACCTTGTCTAATCGGAATGAATCATAGCAATGACAGCTCGCTTACCATGTGTGCGTAATTTTGTAATTTTTGATTCGCGATGGTGTCAATGTCATAGCAGTATGGTGTCAATGAGTGGGTGTGTGTACTTGTACAAATATAGAGTTGGTATTACTATGGGTGCTTCACTGAATTTGTTCTTGGGATTACGTCCGTCTTTTTTTTACGTCCGTGCCTATAACGCATTTTATGTGCAATGTCTGATTGAAATTACGGCAAGTGGCTGAATTAGACTGAGTCAATTTCTACGCACACAAGGCATATAATATGTACCTATTTTGTACTATAATATTATATCATTGACTTTAGTAGAAGTTCAGTACATTGTTTTGTTATATTTGCATAGAAAACGAAGTGGTTACGCAAATACGCAGCTCATATTGGCGATGCGCCGCGGCGCCGTCAGTTGGTTGGATGTGAACCGGTGCTAAGTTCACGTCACTTCTAGGCTTAATGGCTGTTATTTGGTGAAATGGGCTTGTGTCGACGTTTGCGTAAATAACTCTGTTTATTCATCTTGGCATAATGTTTATCTTTCTGCATCTTATCATAATAAGGTACGTAGGTAGTAGGCAGGTAGGTTACATGTAGTACGTTATAATTTATAATAATAATGACAATTTAGGGATAAATGTTAGTTTAGTTTTTTTCTGGTTTGATTACAAATATTGTTTTATTAAGGTTTAAGTTAAGTGGTTCCCTTTTTTATATTTGGAAAAAAAACAAAGTTGAATCGAATGTAAGAAAAAATGTGATTAGAAAAAGTAAGATATTCTTAAAAAACAAATGATAAGTTCTTTCACTGTGAAGTATTGAATAATGTATTATTTAAAACGATATTCAATACCATGATACATATTATAAAAAATTAAGTTATTTAAATTTAATTCTTCACGTGGTTTTCATTCTTCAAGATACGTAACTTTTTGACTATCGCGTTTCGACAATTAACCTTTAAGAAGATGACTCAAGAAAATATGCAAGGAAATTAAATTATGTGCAATATTTCTACCTCATTACTTTCTATACTATTTTCCTGTTAACCCGCTCACATTAATTTGTCACCGTTCCCTCACATACCCATCAGTTCCTGGCTTAATGCGTCAGCTCTAGATATCTTTACATTTCCCACGATCCGAGATGTAGGCTCGACTTGACAAGGTAAATGGCATACTATATTATCTCTTTCAAGGCACCCAGAGCAACCTTTGGTTCGAACTGATTCACTGCACGGTACATCAAAGAAGTCATCAGTCAACGAGAGGTAATGAAGACGTAGCAGTGACGACAGTATTATAATTACCTGGCTTTATTGAGCTTTTGATGGTTGTGATTGGTGCTGCATAGATTATACTAGGTTTTAGGTTCAGAACGGTTTGTACCTACCATAAATTGTTAATAAATAAATTGCTTTGTGTTCCTTCTTTGTGCTCTTTATGTATATTATGTTTTGGTGTACAAACAATAAAGTGTTAAATAAATAAATAAAATAAATAAATAAATTATAACCTTTTGAGATTTTAAAGTGAAACTTTTATTCTACCGCCCCAAAATTTTTCGTCCATCTATCGCATGTCGCATTACAGCCGGCCCTGGAGTAAGAATTAATAAGTAATGGAGAAGAATAAAGAAGTAATGGAGATTCACTGATTTAACTGGAGTAAGAATAATAACGGAGATTCAATGATTTAAATAAACATTGCTCTTAGTTTTTCATATGCGTCTATCATCTAATTTATTGTATTAATTATGTATTCCGTACTCTAATATATAATACGCAAATTGAAATTAAATTTAATAATTGAATATTTTGTCTACTATTGATTTCGCATTATCATTACCTTTTTCAATAGTTAAGTTAAGATTAAAAACGAAATTTTAATATCCTAAATCGAATAATTTTCTAAAATTTTTAGTTAAATGCCTATAAACCGAAAAAAGTTTCACTTGCATCGTGGTTTCATAAAACCACACAATTCTTTTTATTTTAACACTTAGATAAAGCCCCAAATTATGATTATGTGTGTCGTGGGTGCCAGGGATAACACACAAACATCAATAGATACGACCGGACCAAGAACAGAAATTCAAACTCATCATTCAATAAATCCGTACTAATATTATAAATGTGAATGTGAATGTCTTTGTTTGTCCTTCTTTCACGTCAAAACAGAGAGACCAATCGACGTGATTTTTGCTCTTCGGAGCATAATGTACAAAACACAAAATTAACACAATTTGCAAATTTGTGAATAAAGATAGTTTGAGGGCTGTAGACATACTCCTATTAGACTACTTTTAAACGCGGGAAATTAGCTTTCTCCTTTGGTTTGTGGGCGAAATTATAATCTTGAGAAGTTTTCTGTGTATAACATTAATCTATAAATTAATATCATACGGTGCTTATTGTTCTATTATTTTGATAAAAATCAATACACATTTGTTATTTACTTTTACTAAACTTTTTACTTAAAAAAATATTAGAGACAAATAGGATGTAAAATATACAAAGAATATCATTATCAAAGTTCCCACGACACAGGGAATCGTAAAGCTTTAACATTTTTACTGAATTATAAATTTAATATTACAAAATCGTGTTTCAGCATAACCATATTAATTACTCATAAAAGACCTTTCCTAAACCTTTCCATCTTAATTACTCATAAAATAACCTGTAAACACTTCTTCAATTGAGTAATATTGAGTAATAACACCGAGTAAACCATCTAAACATTTGATAAGCTATGTTTTCCTCAATACAACACAACTTATCTTTGTGAAATTTGCATTAGTTTTAGCGTTAAATATTACTATAAATCTAATCTTATCTGCATTCAACACGGCATCCTCCCATCTTCGCTTACAGGCACGAAGCTTGCATATTAAGCTGAAGTAAACAGACCTATATTCCAGTCCCCTTTTCTTGATACAACGATGCTCTTTGCAAGAACTTTTGATAAACTTTATTGTACACACGTCGCACCATACGATATTACAGTAACATTTAAATGTTACATGTCTTATCTGTTCGACGACTAATCTTTGACTCGTATAATTAATCGTTGTGCCACGCCACTTCCGTGGTTTGGAACTGGTTTCAGGTAGGTTTGGTTGTGAAAACCTTAGGGCGGGTGTCAGAAGAGGCGTTAATGGATGTGACTTAAAGCTTCTTCTAATTGTTTAGCGATTTTCCTTGTAGCTTGAGTTCTTGGTGGATTTTAATGTACCCTTATTCTAGTTTTTTACTGTTCTGGCTTCAGTTTTCTCTAGTATTTACAGTCAAGGAAAGTATATAATTATGCGCCTGGACTAGGTACTGGGATTTAAGGATTTTAGTGTAACTTGGTTGTATTATGGCTTTCTATAAGGCTATTATCACTATGGCTTTGGTAAATAAATTTACTCAACGTGTTCATTTTATTGTAGATTCAACAAATGCTTACTAACAAAACAGTCACACTCATTATTATTATTATTTATTGCCACACACAAAGATTAAAAATTACATAATTTGAAAAAAAAAAGAAAAACTAAAAAGTTTGTGAATGGGCAATAGAAAGTGGCTCAGCTTGTGCTGACATAGGACGATGGTCCAATGTAGCGCTGTTTTGTATGTCCTCAAAATCTTAATCTTATATGTCCTCAAAGTCTTAAACCGCTCATTGACTCACAAGTCTCACGTCCAAAAAATCGGTGTCTCACTCTTAATTTACACGCGATCAAAAGCAACTGAATTACAATTTACCTATTTACCTTCCACAATTAAAACATCTTAAACCAACAGCCCTATTCTGTTCAGAACGATAGTGCCGCCGATAAAATAAATATCTTGCAGCAAGACCAAAATTAGTAACACACCATTGTATGTGCACCGAATAAATCTTGCCTGATAAGTCACACCGCTAGGTGGCGCTACGATCTCGATAGCTGGTTTAGCTCCGGTCTATCTGATGCCTCGATGCACCCATAGTTCGTTTTATTTAGCGTCCGAGTTAAATAAGGTTGAATCTAAATTCCAGATTACGTACTGATGTTATAAATTGGTTTTTGTTTTGTTTTACGTTGAGCTTTAACATCATGGTTATAGTTTACTGGAAATTGGCTTGTATAATTTAATTAACAATTCACATTTAAATAAATTAATAATTCTACACACTAAATAGGTACCTATGTCGTGGGTACCACGGACAAAACACAAATATAAGAACAAAAACACCAAGATTAAGAATAGAATTGCTAACTCATCATCCAAATTTCCGCCCCGCTAGGAATCGAACCCGGGACCCTTGGCTCAGTGGTCCGGCGTGGTAACGCTTACGCAACAAGGGTCGTCTTATAAACTATTTTATAAACTTGGAATGTGTTTGTGTTCAAAGTTTTTTTTTATTCATACAATTACGGTTAGCACAGGATTTAAAGACGAACATCCGTCTTCAAAACTTTCACATTTAAAATTTTAATAGGATAATTATGTATTTACCTACAATACGCTATCTTAAATCGCGAGTGTAATTGGTAATGACCAATAATAATTCTGATGAATGTGTACTAGTGACACATCATTAAATTCCCGGGTGTACCACGCGCTCAATTTGTCACATCATTACCATAAAAATGTAAATATTTGTCAAAACGTGACTTTTCGCGTGTCATCGCCAATTCCAAACGAGTCATATTATTTAAACATTTTATGATCTGTAAGAACATTACCAGTTATTGGCATAAATTTAATGTTACGTACACATTCCCAAATAAATTTACATAAATGATTCATGACATATCTGTCATTTATTTAAATGCGCATGTTGTGGGTAATATATTATGCATAATTTTCTCCTTGGTTTTATTTAAGGGGACCATGCATATCGCATTAAATCAGTTCATGAAACAATACACTGGTAATTCCGGAAATTGTGGTTACATATTTTTTACAAATGTATTATTATATTTTATCATTTTTATCGTATCTTATATCCTGTATAAGCAATGATAGTTATGTATTGGATTCAACACATTAATGGCCCATTGTAGAGGCCTACAGCATACTATACCACGAAGGAGGCATTTAATACTCAAACCAATAGTCGTAAGTTTCCGACATGACTCAGCAACTGTTAGTCTTTCTCACATTATTCCTAGATTATAACACACGCTTCTTTTCCCATTGTGTCGCATATTTTATTCACCAATAACACACTGAGCTCGACTCAATGGGTATACAAAAAAAGCGGCCAAGTGCGAGTCGGACTCGCCCATGAAGGGTTCCGTAGCAGCAAGTAACATAATATAAAAGTTCTTGTAGTTCGTTGTAACTTTGATCAATGTTTTTTGCGGTTTACGATTTATGACGTATTAAAAAAAAACTACTTACTAGATCTCATTCAAACCAATTTTCGTTGAAAGTTTGCTTAGTAATGTACATCATATAATTTTTTTAGTTTTATCATTCCCTTATTTTAGAAGTTATAGGGGGGGGACACACATTTTACCACTTTGAAAGTGTCTCTCGCGCAAACTATTCAGTTTAGAAAAAAATGATATTAGAAACCTCAATATCATTTTTGAAGACCTATCCATAGATACCCCACACGTATGGGTTTGATGAAAAAAACATTTTTGAGTTTCAGTTCTAAGTATGGGGAATCCCCAAAATTTATAGCTTTTTTTCTATTTTTGTCTGAAAATCTTAATGCGGTTCACAAAATACATCTGCCTACCAAGTTTCAATGGTATAGCTCTTATAGTTTCGGAAAAAAGTGGCTGTGACATACGGACGGACAGACAGACAGACAGACAGACAGACAGACAGACAGACAGACAGACAGACATGACGAATCCATAAGGGTTCCGTTTTTTGCCATTCGGCTACGGAACCCTAAAAAAAAGCACAATGACGTGTACAATAACATAAAAATAATTTCCGACACTTTATTGTTCTCAATAAAATAATATACTTACTTATTTCACTTATGTACTTCAATCGGTTTCACTGACTTCTATCTCTTTATTATTTAAAGGAATATTTATGTCCATACATAACCTCCGATAAAGGATTTGATTTTGTAAATATATTTATTTATTTATCATTACCATTCAAGTATTTTGGTGTTACATGACTGTGTATTTCGACCGGTAATCCGTATCAATGCATGTAATCTTTTAGCATTGAACATGACATAATTACATATGAATAATCAGAATAATTTGCATATAGCAGTATCAATGTAAAACCCCTGCGTTTTGCTTACGTAACTTTATAATCGAATGGTGATGACCGACCAAAACTGTAGGTATGGGTTACCTTTAAATTGCAAGTAATGCCTGATCGGTGAATCAAAATATTTGAGGTACACGTTGTAGTTTCAGCATGGTTTCGGAAAAAAACGAAATAGCTAATTTAAATGAATGTAAACTTCTTTTACCTTCTTTTACAACATCTGGAGGAATTCTTTTGTAAATTTTCACATAAATCGTAGACTTACGCCCCAACTCAGAGTTACTAACGGTTATTTAAATCGCTCCTTAGTACAGAATTTGGATGGTGATTCTTTAGTATGGAGAGATTTAAGTAACCGTTAGTAACTCTGAGGTGGGGCGTTAGACAAAATGTTCATCAAGCATTTTAAAGTTTAATAAACGTAATAGTAAACTATAGTAAACTAGTGTACCCAAGGGTACAGTTTAAATTTTCGGAAAAGTATTAGTAATCGAAGTTTTATACAAATACACACACACACACACAGAGAGAGAGAGAGAGAGAGAGAGAGATAGAGAGAGAGATAGAGGAAGAGAAAGAGAGAGAGAGTGACACGTATATTCGCAGACAAAGCTACCTTCGCACGGTTTCACGTATACCCGCGACGCGCCGTCCGCTCGTCAAAGGAACGCTTATCTCCGTTGTAATTTTTTCTTTACAAATCGCAAGCGAAATTGATGACCCGAGTCATCAGATAACCGCTAACAAGCGGTAGCTGATATGGACGTGCGATAGCTCGATCACTCAAGCATATGATGATGTGATAGTGATATTTAGTTTAACTACATTGTCATGACATGTTTGTGTGGTGCGCGCGGAGAAATTCGTCTTGCACCCAATGGTCTAGTTGTCGTTATGACGTCATGTTTAAATGGTGACGTAATATGCCTTAATTAG
The DNA here is from genome assembly GCA_951805285.1 of Thymelicus acteon. Classification (NCBI taxonomy): domain Eukaryota; kingdom Metazoa; phylum Arthropoda; class Insecta; order Lepidoptera; family Hesperiidae; genus Thymelicus; species Thymelicus acteon. The sequence continues at coordinate 17,269,596 of OX638225.1, read as the reverse complement.
GTAGATGTTATGATTTTGACGACACTATAGCCCCGTTGGTAGCCCTGCCTGCGAAGCGAGGGGTCCCAGATTCGATTCCACGCCGATTAGTAAACCGGCCGAGATAGACATATTTATTATATTTTGGTGACTTTCATATGACGACCCTGTAACCTAGTTGGTAGCAACCCTACCTGCGAAGCGAGGGATCCCGGGTGTGATTCCCGGCCGAGGCAGATATTTATGTGACAGATAAATATTTGTACTCGCCTGCAGGGTGTTATTGTGATGTGTTATATGTGTCGTCCATGCCACCCGCGACACAGGTAATAACCTACTGCGGGGGTATGAGTGTGTTAGCGTTATTATTATTATTATGTTGAGAAAATGAATCCCTGGCAGGAATTAACAACTGCTACCTTATAATTCGTTAGTTAGTTAAGATTTGTTAAATAGCCTTACTTTTTTGATCTTGAAATCCAAGAAAATCTATACGGAAATTACATTAATTAGTTCCCCATCCTACGAGAGAATTCAGACTTGACTGAATTTAGATGCCCGTTGGTACAGAAGACATCAACGCATAATATTCACAGACGACACATTTTGTCGCCTACCGGTAATTACTGATTTATTAGACCTACTGTCCACGGCGTTTCAATCGACGATTGCCTGCAAGCTGCATAATAGACATAGGCAATAGGCAATCGTGACGATGCCTCTCCGTGGACAGATTTCGTACTTTTTAACCGACTTAAAAAAAGAAGGAGGTTCTCAATTCGACTGTATTTTTTTTATTTATGTTTGTTATCTCAGAACTTTGGACTGGGTCAACCTATTTTGATGATTCTTTTTTAATCGAAAGCAGGTGCTTGTCATGTGGTCCCACATAAATTTGAGCGAGATCTGACAAGTAGTTTTGAGTAATTTTGAAGTCGGTTATTTTTTGTTAGTAAAATTTAGATTATACTACACAAGCTGCAAGCAAGCGACAGTTGACGATAGCGCGCGTAGGATATGGACGTGAACAGATGGCCTTACTTTTAAAACTCATAATAATAAAGCAAAATATAAGCCTGTAACTAATTCGTTATTCATAACACGTTAATAGTTTAGCAACAAAATTGTTACACGGTTTTACAGTGTCAATCTACGTAATATTAAATTAATTATTTTAACGTTATTAAATAATCATAGGTAGGTACTGTGTTATCTATATACTACTTATTTAATGTGTTTACAGTACTGTGTAATATTTATTCGTTAAGGAGTTCCCTCGTCTGAAGCCCAACCTGAGTGTAGTAACAGATCAAGCATATAAATAATATAATTCTTGGCAAAAAATAACCGACTTCAAAATTAGAGATAACTCAAAAACTACTTGTCAGATCTCGCTTAAAATTATGTGGGTTTACATGACAAGCGTCAGCTTTCGAATAAAAAAAAATCATCCAAATTGGTTCACCCAGTCGAAAGTTTTAAGGTAACAAACATAAAAAATACAGTCGAATTGAATACCTCCTCCTTTTTTGAAGTCGATAAAAATGTCATCAGAACTAAAGGAATTGACAACCCTGTAGCCTAGTTGGTAGCGACCCTGCGAAGCGAAGGGTCCCGGGTTCGATTCGCGGCCAGGGCAGAAATTTATGTGACAGATAAATACCTATTTGTACTCGGGTCATGGGTGTTATTGTGATGTGTTATATGTGTCGTCCATGCCACCCGCGACACAGGTAAAAACCTACTGCGAGGGTATGAGTATGTAAGCGTTTAATATGAATAAATTTAACTTCTGAGTATAAGAAGAAGTAGGTCTAATTAAGCTTGCAAAATTTTACCCACGCAAACAGGATAAGCTAAAAAACCGTTTAAAATGTAAAATATGACGAAAAAAAAGAAAATGTTTTTTAGGGCTCGGTCCAAAAATGCGAGCGCAAGATCACTTATGAACAAGACCACTCGAATCGTCATCAATTTTTCATTCAGACCACAAATTGTGAATCGTTTTTTACATCGCACCAACATTTGGCGGCGTGCATTTAGCTGCACCGCATTAATCTTATAAGGCAGAAACAAGTGAACCAGTTTCAGCGTCCAGTGGACAAATTGTCTTAAAACAAGTACTGTTCGTAAAAAGGAAATCTTCTGGCAATTAGTTGATTAATTGTTTAATTAATTGCACGCTCTGTGCCGACGCGTCCGGTCGCGGCGGGTTTTTGTCGAGTGACAGGATTTTGGACGCTACAGTTATGATGAGATTGGTGAGAAATAGGGGGCAATAACCGCTAGATTGGTAAAACCATGTAATTTAACTACACTTTACTGTGGATGCTAAAATCGACTCAGTGTAGAATGTATTTTGGTCATATTTTTTTAGTAATAGTAATATTTTAAGTATTAATAGTAAAACTTACTTAAGTCAGCCGCCAACCGCTGTCGTGTTCCAGTTAGGGTCTTGAGAATCAGTTTTTCTTTCATTTTCTTCTCTCTTTCTTGGCCGCAACAAATCAGTAATGCTTTGGTGTCGCTGATGTCCATGGGCGACGATAGCCACCAGATGGATCGTCAGCTCGATTGTCGCCTATTATCTTAAAAGAGTAATAATTTATGTTAAAAAAAAATTTAAAGTTAAAATTTTAAACCCTGGTTTATTGCAGGCTCCCTCCTGCTAAACATCAGCTCCAATTCATCCAGTTGGCCCTAGATCACCAGGGGATTCCCCGCGGTATACTTGCATAATAATAATAATAACGCTTCACACTCATAGCCCCACACTAGAATTCCCTGTGTCGTGAGAGCCATGGACAATACACAAAGATAAGAACATTCACACCCAGACCGAGAACAGAAATTCAAACTCATCATTCAAATTTCCGCCTCGCTGGGAATCGAACCCAGGACCCTCGGTGCGGCGATCCGGCATGGTAACCATTGCGCCACACTGGTCACAAGTTAGAAATCTTTACGTAACAGCCTAAACATTTTTTACAACAATTATATTCTAGAATCTAATGTATTGTTCATAAAATTAGTAGTAATTTTTATTTTTAAGTTTGATAAAGTCATTATTTAAATAATACCATTCTAATAGCTGTTAGATTTTATTTAGGCGGGATCATCAGAAAATTTAAAACGGATATATATTGACAAACATTAATAGAAAACTCATTATTCAATGTAGGTACCTTCAATACACAAAAAGTCAATGTGAAAAATATATTTTTTTCCAGGTTTTATGTAAATCAGTTTCCTTCACGCGTTGTTTTTAGAGTACCTACCAAAATGCCGGCAATAAACCAAAGTCAATGACCATTGATGATACATTTTGAGTTACTTTTTCTTTTAACTTTCTCATGAACGTATGAAGCTTTTTAACTTAATAATAATAATGTTCCAGCCACATAGCTATCATAATTTTGGACAATCTGTACGGAGCAAACCTTTTCGCTGGTGTCATAAAACTTTACGAGGATCGAACAAAGTGTGTACAGGAAAGCACGTTAATTTTAAACTCCAGACATTACTTTATCCATTGATTCTTTAGTGAGGAAATTTTAAATAGACATGTGAAGGAAAGTAGTAATGGATTTTAACGAAATAGAAAATGCGTGAGATAAATTTGCTCTGGGTTCTTGTATAATTATCCTTGCCGCACAGTGGGCCAACGAACATTTCTTGTGACAAAAAATTGGAGCACACAGTACTCATGAAAATTAATAAGCATTTATAAGAACCCCTCTGTCGGCGGTTGCGGGTTTCGGAATTTTTATCTGCAATTTGTCTTATTATAATTGAATTCATGGATAGTAATAAAGTTGCTCCAGCGTTACTTATTAAGGAAATTGAAAAACAGGTCTCATTTGCAAGTTAGAAACTTTAATTCGAAAACAATATTAGTAAAATTTAAGCCAGAATTAAAAATAGGTATTGTTTTCTGTTCTAAAGTAAACTTAGTAATCTTTTTAAAGAAAACCAATCTATGGTTTTGGTTACATAAACTTGTCGTAAATAATTGTAATGAATAATATACATTTAATATTTAATTTCAAAATATAATACCAAAAAAAAAATACATAAGTAGGCTGGACGTATAAAAACGCTGTCAATTTCAATTTCTCATCTTCACTAAAAAACCTCCCTAAAAAGATGCGTCGTTAATTTTTCCCAAAAATTAAGGTGAAACACCCAAAAACCGTCAACACGGTGGGTCATGAGTCGCCTTATACGGGCCCGATCGGGCGGTCGCATAAATGATTCAAAATTGTTTCCGCGAGCGTACGAGATGCCGCAAAAAAACACGTGTCACAGCAATAAATCATTCGAGTCGAGCAAGGCGAGTTTACTCGATTAAATGAACGATTCGATCGACGATGCAACGATACACGTATGCATATAGAGAGAGTTGTAACCAAGAATGTCACTCGGCTTTTTGTTTTGTTAAGGCATTTTGAAAGCTACTCACTTCTGACCATTTTTTGCGAGGCTGAAAGGTTAAGTGACTTCCTCGAGTTCGATTTATAAGAAGAGCATAAATAAGAGTTATTGAAACCCGGTTCTGTCATATGTTATTGTTGAGTCCACATCAATTAAACATTTCGAAACTTATTACGGGTGCTGCTAGCCATATAAGCTTCGCGAGAGACGTGCCGCCAAGTATGCCCGGTATTTGGCAAGTGTCTAAATAAAATATTACATACAGCATTAATTTACCATCTCGGTTATTAATCTGTGTGCCTCATTATTCATTTTATTACTTCTTGCCTACTTACGTGTGCGTTTGATGCGTTGTTTAAAATCAAAAAATATTTCAATACCTACTACTGAATGATAATGTGAATGATAAATTATTACGATAGTCAAGCTATAGCAGCCTTTAGGTATGTAGACGTAAGTTAGGTAAGTAGTATGTAATTGGACAAAATCGAATGCAATTAAAATGAAAGTTAATTCGACAATCCAAACCAACCATCATTGCATGCGTGTGACTAACCAACCAGCAAAGTGATATAATACCAAATTCCTAACAAAGACGTCAATCTCTGTGTCATTTAAACCTGACATAATATGCTGGTAAATATTTTACCTGCCCATATAACTATTCAAAAAAATCTTGTTATAACTATTTATACAATGTTGGTACATGTTTTTATTGTTAAAGAAATAGTTAAGAAGTCATCAGTTTCATCTCGGTCAGTAACGTTTGTGATACTTAAAATACTGGGAATAATCATGAGCAAGTCCAGAATTACTATCATTTTTATTCCTTAGGAGCCATTGAAGTAGATCTAATTAAGACTGCAAGATATGACCCACACAAACAAAGTTAAATAAAAGCGTTTAAAGTTACAACTGAATTAAGAGCCTTCTCCTTTTTTTGATGTTGGATATAAAGATAAATGTTTGAATTTCATTATGACCTCAAAACCATTATGGGCCAATATAAGGCCACAGTGACTTAATTATACCTACTAAAAATCAATGTCTGTTACAGTGCTTTTAACCCGGCCGGTGAACAACAAAGTAACAACTGCTGATGCTCATTGAACGCCTTGGAAAGTTATGCTATCGGTGCAATATTATACGATAGTTAGGTTGAGTACTAATCCCGGCGTAGTGCATTCAAAATTACGAGTAGAGCTAGTATTTTTATCATAAGTACGCTAAACGTACGTAGCATCAGCCCTAATAAATAATATTAACAAGTTCATAATTGTAGGGTAATATTACCAGCATCACTTATGATGTTATGCAATAATTTAAATAAGGTAATTTTGAAGAAATTTTAATAAATGTATTATTTCAATATTATATTTTTTACCACCAGAAAAATTACCAATAGAAAACAATTTGAAAAACCATAATATCAAAATAGGACAATTTTTTTATGTAAGTGTGATCACCCTAAATTATGAAGAACAACCTCAATCTGGCCTGTGATTGGTCAAATGGTCATTCCGATGTGACGTCATCGGTCTTCTCAGGTGCCTCTACGAAGTCTATGATCCAGATAGACTAATATATCCATGAGTATAGCTGACATAAAAAGTAACAAACTAAAGCTTGCTTCCACGAGCTATTTGTGTGGAAACTTCATACTTAGGCCAGGAACTCCATAGATATTTTAATGAGCACTGAAGAAGCTTCTACAGAAGGTTTCTGGCAATAACATAATTAGCATAATTGGTATCTTAAGAGTAAGGCTTGATTCACAGGACATGTCGTATCAATAACGAATAACATCCATACGAAAACTGTTTTCATTTTGTGTCATATCCTAGTTAAAACGCCTGTCAAGCAATTTTTATCACCAACCAATTATTATCTGATTGTTTTACAATACATAAATTTTAAAAATTTTATAACCCCTTGCTTTAATTCTCGCGAAAACTTAGTTCTCAACTATCTCGGTAGCTTTCGAACAAAAAACACATCAAAATCGGTCTATTCGTTTAGGATCCACAATGCTATAGACAGTTACTGACTGACACACAGACACGTCAAACTTTTTGTAGCGGGGATTAAAAACAAGAACCAAATGTTACTGTACAAGATTTTATGTTTAGGCATCTTAAAGGTTTTTTATGTTTTCCGCACACAATTATATCTTGTAAATCACATTATTTTAATGCTAAAGTGCTAAAATACTGAAATCATCGATTATCACTATCGCGTTCAAATAGACAAAGAAATGGGAACGTCGCTGAGCAAAGTTCGCTTACTGTGTCAACAATGATAAAGAAAGTACGAAACTGGTAGCCAACAATGTCCAATGAGCGATTGATTCTACATATCCTTATATAGATTCAATTATGTATGTTCGTCCATCACAATTTTGACCGAAATCACTTTAACATTTTCCCATTAGTAAATTTATAGAAAGGTGTTGTTGCGTTATCAAATATATCGGATCTTCACCCTGAAATTAGAAATAATATTGGTCATAAATATATTATAAAAAAATTAAATTCAATCGTTTATCGCAAACACACTCTCAATGTAACCAACAGACGCTCTCCAAAGATTATACGCAAAAGGAATAAAATTCAGTCTTCATTCCTGGAATATTGTAACGACAGTTAAGTTGATCAAGTCATCGTCTTCACAGAAAATCGTAATTCGCCTCATTACCTTACTAGTCGAACTTCCTCTATGGTGGTATAAATGGGCGATGCAAACTAGATCGAATGTTTCTTGTACTAATAGCTTCTGGGAATGTTGTAGTGGAGTGGCAGGTCGAACATTTTTACGATGAGTACGATTATACACTCGTAGGCTTTTTTTATCTACAACTTATAAATTTTTTTTTGATAAATCCTACTAATTCTATTCTACTAATATTAGATTCTTGCACGCAAAAAGTACAAAAGGGATTTTCACGGAATTTCGTAAAACATTGCACTAATTACTAAAAAATATGTTTAATACCAACAAAAAATATGGAGCATATACAAAATGACAAGGTCGGGTGGTTTAATATTTTTTTCAGTGTAGTCTGTCTAGGAATTTTTCATCTAACTCACTCGCAATATATTTTTTGCTTTATTAAATTAGATATAAAACAATTTTCACTCATTAAACAGATGGGTAAAGTAAGTTAGTTTGGATCTTGGGGTAGGTATATAGATTTAACTTACTACCGAAAATGATTTGACTATTAAACACTACCACTGTCTAAAATTTAAAGAAAATTATCAGGTGAAATAAGCTTACGGTATTTTCAACTGATTGAATTACAATTTGGGCCGTTGAATACAAATATCTTGAGAACCCTGTCGAGATTAAAGTTTTACATGTTCTCAAAGGCGTAGAAACTTTACATAAACCATCATCACACACACACACACACACAGTGGTGATTACTTTGTGACAATTTAAGAAATAATTTAAGACACATATTATAAGGTTTGGTTTGTATTGAAATTGAAAAGTTGTGGATTTTGTAATAAATAAATAAATAAATAAATCATAATATCAAGACATAATCCAAGCGCAAAATTTTAAATATTGATAATCTTCTATTATCCTAAACTTCACTTTAAAAGTCTGCATGTCTATAAACTGACTTTGATATCCACTTTATTGGGAGTATGATGCAATGAGCAGGCTAGCTCATCGTTACTGAATGACGTCTAAACTCCTTAAACATTTGAAAGTTTTCTCATTAATTGATGAAGAATTTTGTTTACACATCACACATCTTACTTATTTACTCGTAGTAGTATACGACACCAGTAGAAGCCACGAGGCAGCTTTTTATGTTAATAGAGAAACGACCAGATGTGCCACCTAATGGTAAGTGGCTATCGTCACCCACGGATTGACTATAAGAAATAGAGGAGAAACAGGAAGAAAGAACTGGCTCTCAAGCCCCCAGGCGCCTCTTACGACATCCATTCGTACGTGGGATTGGTGTTAGTATTCAAAGCCCCAATACGACTAAAAGTTTATGGTTATCCTATGAAATATCCTATTAAAATCAATAAGTAATGAAGTAGGAAAAGTTAGAGGTATGTACATAACCGGACACCTCATGACCCATTTTCATACCACTGAACATTATAGGCAATTACGCGAGCTTTCACAATTTAGCCGCGTCAATTACGAATTCATTAGGTCGCCTTTTTGAGCCGAAATTTAACGGCAATCGGCACACAAATTGCGCCCTATACCTACCGCGAGGCAATAAATAAAAACGGTCTTCGCGATTCGATCGGAGTAATGGCGAGGTATCATCGCAGCCTATATGGTGTCAACCGAAAAACTGCAGCTCGTAAATAACAAACGTATAGGTACGCATAAATGAATGCAGTCGGTGAAAAAAGCGACTGTGTAATTAAACTGGGCAGTGCTCCCACGAAACTGTTACTCGCTTTTCGATTCCTCAGATGTTTCGGCAGAGAATTCGCCACATTGTGTCGCGACTGAAATTGAGCCATAAATATTCTACGCGTAATTTTCGATTGTGAAATTTTGTCCCGGCTATTTGCATTTTGGCGCAGCGGGTGCGTCGCCCTGTTTTTTTTTTAATTTCGATCGCGCATGTCCTCTCTAATTTATTGTGCCCTCGATACCGAAAGGATTAAGATTTCAAATTTTTAAATTGAAGTTTCGTTCGAAATATAAAAACATATTTATTTCGAATAATACAAAACAAACTGAATGCAAATCCAAATGTACAACTCATAATTTTCAGAGCAAATCATACTAATGTTTTGGTATACATTTTCAATATTTTAACAAGAAAATATTATTTATACAGATATTATTAGTCTTTTGAAATTTACTCTATAGCTCATTGGAAATACCTACTATGCGTTACAAGAAGGCTTGGAAATTGATTGCCGACATCGACGTTATTCGACAATTACGTAAGAGATAAAAGAATTGTTATCTTGTCTTCAATTGAATTTGATTCCCTTGTATTGAAGTACTAGAAATTAAAATTTAAAAAATTTGTAGTAGTAGGTCTAAACAAATATATTTTGAAAATCAAATTATACCATCGCCTCAAGCAAGTACCTACTTACTACGTAAGTCACTGAAGAGGAAGTGACAAGACATTGGGCAGACCAGGTCTGTCGATCGAAAAATCTGAATTGACTTGTAAGATTTTTAATATTTAGTTTTGATTGAAGAGCTAGAAAAAGCAAATGTGCCCCTATTCGCCGTCTCCTAATATGGTATAACCTATTTTGTGCACCGTCGTTTATTAAACTCTTTGTTGTTTAAAGGTTGTTTTCACACAGTAAAGACCTGTCCAAAATACAGTGTTTCCATATACCTAGCCCAGTAACATCATCTGCAGAGGTTGACTTTACTTGCAACAACCCATAATTGTCCCACTACTGGGCTCCTGGCCTCCTCTCACAATGTGAGGGGTACAGGCCATAGTCTACCACGCTGGCCAAGTGCGGATTGGCAGACTTCACACACCTTTGAGAACTTTATGAAGAACTCTCCGGTGTGCAGGTTTCCTCACGATGTTTTCCTTCATAGAAGGAAGTGATAATTAACTTCTAATACGCACATCATATTTGAAAATTAGAGGTGCGTGCCAGGATTGGAACTCGGGCCTCCGCGTTCGGGAGACCAACGTTCTAACCGCTAGGCTATCACTGCTTTGACTTTACTTTTTATTTAAATATTTTGACTCGTTTACACTACTGTATTATTGGTGGAACACCAGGATCTAAACATCAATTAAATGCATAAAGATCTTGTCGTATTAGATGCGATTACCGAGAAACTATCTACATAAAAGACTCATAATGCTGTATAAATGTATTAAAACCTGCGCTATTTTATTACAGTAAACATATAACTTTTAACAGTAGACAAGATTACAGTTGACAATAACTATTAACTGTAAAAATTTAACTACAACTATGAGGTAATACATTTTAAATATTATTTTTTTTCAAATCTTTGATATTCACATGTCTGAAACTGTAAACCGTTCGCGTTGGTGCTATCTCTGTTTACTTTGCCTAGGATCCCATGTTTAATTTCTGTCAGAGCAGACATTTATGCATTATTTATTCTTCTCCTTATTTACTTGTCATTTTTTAATTTCGTTTACATCCATGCAATAAGCAACACAATCACAGTGTATGTCCAACAAAAGTCTTCGATAAGTCACTCTTACGATCTCCGTACAGATCTCACATAAAAATAGCGGTTAAATCCCGTCGCTATTTGCTCACCTTCATAACATTTTTAGTGTTCCGAAGTAAAATCGGAACCAAATGAAACGAATTTAATGAGTATTTTTAGGGTTCCTAAAAATTAATGATGTATTATGATGGTTAATGAGTATTAGTCGAAAAACGTACTACTTCGGAACCCTACGAGTACATTACGCGTGGCCTGACACGCACATGCCCGGTTTTGAAGTTCAGTATTAACATTATGCTCGCTACTCGCTACTCGCTGAACCACAAACGGTGAGACTAGCGAGCGAGCAGGACGTGAGGCGTATCGACGAGCCTGAGGCACTCGTCGTGACTACTGTTCGAATGTTTAATACTGCGGAATCGTGGGAATACGAGCGCACTTCCACTGAGCTATCTTCTATTTTACTTACATGTCCTCTCCTAACAGAGATGGAGATATTTTGTCACTGGGAAATTGAAATGTCTATGGGTACAGGTTGAATGATTGGTCTAATTGCGAGTTTCTTTCAAGGTTTCTTCTCAACTGATCGTCCGAGTTTAGAAACTGCGGGTGTTTAGGACGAAATTTCTTGAGAGCATCCGTGTTGAGGGCAAGATATGCAGCCCTGATTGTTATTATCATTCGATAACAGTTAAGGGGTAATAGAACGTTCATCAATCATCATAATATCTATTCCTCCATTGTGATAATAGATTTAAGTACTTCATTAAGACTGACCAATACTTCATACCTTCATACCTCTTCTCTCCACCTCTCATCTACATTGAAGCACCTCTCTAACCGTAATTATTAACTAAGTAGATTTTTTACTTCACTAACATCAGCTTTAGTATAAAATGTAATACTCATCGAACTAGACAGGTAATTATATTTCTGTGCAGATAAAGTAAAGATAAATTTAAAAAAAAACCATTCCGCGAAGTGACGCGGTGACATTCGGATATTTATGTCTGTGAATGCAACATTGTTGACAGATCGCCTTACCTGCAACTCGTTAGAAAAAGTTGATATAACGAGTAGTCTAAAGTTTTGAAATAATTCTAATAGCTACGCGTAAACACATCCTTTTACTGACTTAGATCACGCTAATCATCTGGAGCATCAAGCCATCAAGTCCAATCGGTGTTAAATTGCTGCATTCGCCTTTGTAATTACCTTCGAATAGATCACAGAAGTACGACTTCTTATATATGCGACAGTGATGACCTCTACAGGTGGTGTGTTTGTTCGTTTTGACTGTTGACACACAATAAAAAAGTTCACAAATTCAATAGCTGAAACTTCAAACCTATCATATAGTCATGACTATTTTTAATTTTTGAAGTAATACTTCTTTAAGCGCGTTATGAAAAAATGATGAGTGTTTTAAGATTTGTAACACAAAAGTAATAGGATGAAGTTGCCCGCAAAAACATGCGCGCGCATCACTGTGAAGTTGCCCGCAAAAAGCTACCAACAAAATAGAAATAGAACCTCTATTAGTAATGTATTATTTATTAATATAAGTTAAAATATTGTTATTTAATATAATTAATTAATTCTAAATATTATTAAATTATTAATGTTAAATATTTATTTAATAATGCTAAACTTCTCACGCGCGTACATAAGTACACGTTTATGTTTTTTTATTCATATTTTAATGTGTTAAATTGAATAGTTCTTCTAATTTTTAGTAGAAAAAGTACAACATCTGTCCACGGAGTAGCATCGTCGCGTATGTTGCCTATGTTTCATTATGCAGCTAGCATGCAATCAAAAAACGATGCGCCATGGACAATAAGCCTAGGTACTCTACACCAAACAGTACGCGACAAAACAAATTTTTGTTAAATTTTTAGACAACGTGTTTGTAAACAAGTGTGAAGTCAAGTGCGAAAGCTAGTATCGACTCGATGGTTTATTCATTCGTAGTGGTCAAGTATGCGCGCATGCATCCATGACGTGTGGAGGCGATACCATCGCTTTACGATTTATGGTGTTGCAAACGGGGTGACGATAATACTGAATATTTCAAATAATAACCTTATCTTCCAGCTATTGTAAAATCTTGAATGTTTTAGACCACTTGCATTACGTTAAGGTTATAGTAAAACGTTGAGATCTTGGTGATTATACGGTATTATTATTATATGTTAAGGGTTATTTATTTTGAGATTATTAAAGATATTCCTTTTTAGTTATTAATGGCTTTAAAATGCAAATACTGTTATCACGATAGCGTACGGTAGGTTAAAGCATTATTCATAATTTGCGTCTATTGAATGTGTTTATACGTTATGCAACTGTAAGAATCGTCGCTATCTATACATGTAAATAAAATTTAAGTGTTGGTCTGTGTGTGTACACGATATTAAAACACTAACAAAGTTATTAAAATTTTGTCTGTATGTCTGTTTTTCTGTTTCCGTGCTAACTGGAACAGCGGAACCGATTTCACTAGAAGATAGAGAGGTTGAAGGCAAAATAAAGGCTATTTTAATCCCGGCATTCCCAAAGAACGGGATTTATGCGGAAAAAACTCCAACTCCAATACAGTACAGACAGCTATCGATCCTGAAGTCAATTGCCTAGCAGCTTTCAAAAATATTAACAGACTTTTGAAAACGGCCACCCTTATTACGTATTGAATCGACGCTTATTTAAATCGTTCAGAAAATATGCAGTCGCAGTCGCAGCAAATAAATAAATAATAATAATAAATAATAAACGCTTACACACTCATACCCCCGCAGTAGGTTTTCACCTGTGTCGCAGGTGGCATGGACGACACATATAAAACATCACAATAACACCCATAAGCCGAGTACAAATATTTATCTGTCACATAAATATCTGCCCCGGCGGGGAATCGAACCCGGGACCCCTCGCTTCGCAGGCAGGGTCACTACCGACTAGGCTACAGGGTTAGCAAATATTACAAATATGTAAAGACTAGCTGTGCCCATGGTTTCACCCGCGTTAATTTGTGGAAAAAACTAACTACTAAAATATATTATGTTTTAATATTTATATAGCCTTTAGCTTATAGCCTTCCTCGATAAATGGACTATCAAACACAAAAAGATTTTTTCAATTCGCACCAGTACTTCCTGAGATTAGCGCGTTCAACCAAACAAACAAACAAACTCTTCGGCTTTATAATATTAATGTTAATCAATAAATAAATAAATAAACGCTAACACACTCATACCCCCGCAGTAAGTTATTACCTGTGTCACCGGTGGCATGGAATACACATCTAACAAATCACAATCACACCCATGACCCGAGTACAAATATTTATCTGTCACATAAATATCTGCCCCGGCCGGGAATCTAACTCGAGACCCCTCGCTTCGCAGGAAAATGCTACCAACTAGGCTACAGGGTCGTCTATATAGATTGCCTAGTATAGATTGGTTCCACCGCTATAATCCCACTTGTCCATACCATCTGTTAGCGTGTCTGGGACTCATTTAAATGGTGCACAATATTGACCAATAGGCTCTGTGGGAAAAGGGTTAAGCTCATAGTAACGGAATCCGAGCGTAATAACATTTATAGATTAATGTGTGACGAGAAAACTTTTGTACTCCTTTCTAACAACATGCGGAACAAAAACAAACATAATAAGGTATTGCTTAACTGTAATCCCACTTGTGGCGTTCTCCTCTGGGAACCTGAAAAATAACAGACATCATAATTAGAATACACAAAAATTCAATAAGCAAAAATGAATTTAAAACTAATCATGTAAAATTAATAAATAGTATTAAATGTATAAGAAATGATTCTATCGATATTGTGTTAACTTTGGATACCGAAATACTTCATCGTAGCAACAATCACTACATACTTGTTGATGAGTGGCGATGAAGTCCAGGCTAATAAGTGCATTGATTTAGTCACTATTCTATTCTATCTTCTGTTACGACACTTATAAATGATACACTGCACTGGGACAAGTACACACTTTATTGTAATCGCACAATTAACGAACAGCAATAATGCCAACTACCTCCAACATACTTGCATTTATAATATAACCTCAATGTCAATAGTGCTGCCCCCTATCTCATTGTAAATATGGCGGCTGCAAGACAGTAGCACAACCGTATTGCTTAACATTTTTATATTTATAATAACCTTTGTAACTTAAACAACTAAAATATGAATCAATTAATGTTTACAATTATATTTCATGAATTTATTGATTTATGATGCTTAAATTAGTTAAGCGATTGTAAGCTTAAGCCTTTATTCTTTCATCTGAGGCTTAAGCAGGTATAATCATAGACTTAAATATATAGACATGCTGTTCTTAACAAATTTCGTGTCACGCTTTCGTGCCACAGAGTACTCAATCACAGAGTCAATATGCGCCCAGTGTTGCCAACACCCTACTCCGAAAGAGATCATGGATACATTACTATAACTGGACTATACCATGGATATATTACTCTGTCTGGATTACTTTGTAGAGGTACCTGAGGATTAATTACGTCATAACGGAATGACCATTGTGTTCATCCATTCATTGTGCATCTGTAATCCCAGGTTAAATTATTCAGCTGTGTTAAATTTTTTTATAAGTGTTGTGCACTTAAAATAAAAGAAATGTACCGTAATAAATTAATTGTTTCATTTCATTATCACCTTCAACATCCGTTTTCATGACGTAAGGACAATTTTGAAGAAATTATAATAAAATGTGTTAATACAATAATATATTTTTTTACCACCAGAAAAATTATTAGAAAACATTTGGAAAATAGGACATAACACCCCACAATTATGAAGGATAATCTCAATCCGGTCTGCGATTGGTCAAATAGTCATTCCGTTGTGACGTCATCTGTCTTCAAGTACCTCGAAGTTATGTATCCAGTTAAAAGTTATAATTATATCCATGGCGACAATCATACGATTTATGCCTTTTTCCAGTTCATCTCGGAGTGACTACTATATATTTTTTTAACATCGTAAGTAAACATTAATAATTTAAATATGTATTTGTATGCATTGTTAGAAAATTATGTACGAGTATAATAGGTTCATGATATAATTTTTATAGGTTCATAGATTTATCAATAGATGGCGCACATTATAATTACCTATGTCCCGATATTTCTACATTTATAATTTTGTATGTTATTATGTAAATTTATATTATAACTAGCTGCCCGGACAGACTTCGTTCTATCAAAAAAAATTGCAATAAAATAATATTGCGACTATACATTGAGATGTAAGCTATCCTATCTTTCAAGTTGGATCAAACTGCACACGGTGTGCAAAGGGCAATGAACCTAGTTGACATACCTACAAGTCCGCAATTTTGAAAAAACCTCGATTCGGCGGCCAGTGATGTAAAATATGTCAATCGATAGAATAAATGATTATGATCAAAAAGTATTCAGTGATGAAATGAACCCGTAGAAAAATGAAGTAAAAAACTTTGTTTCGGCGGATATTGATAAAACATGTGTCAATCGATAGACTAAGTGATTACGATCAAAAAGTATTAAGTTATAAAATGTCGTAAGTGATATACTTTCTGAGATATTTGAGTTCAAACCCGTAGAAAAATAAAACATTGGTAATTAATTGTCTTTTTTATTTATTAGTGGATCAACACTATAACTATATACATATAAAATATCACAATATCATTAACAAAACTAAATAAATACATATTTATTCATATTTACATATATACATATTATATTATATATTAAGTACATAAATATTTATAACTACGTATATAACATGTGGTTGAAGACCACGGGCGAGGACATTCTAATTGCTTCAGGTAGTGCTGCCGGACGTGATTCTTGAAGGAACTTTTGGTAGTCTTTTGATGTCTACAAGCAAGGAGTTCCAGAACAGTATTGCAAAGGAATTCCTGAAATAAGCAGTGCTATGGGTTTCCTTTAAATAAACAGGAGAAGACACATTATTCAAAATAGCATAAAATGTTGAGAGAATTCTGAAGTTTCACCTGTGTCTAATTGGTAGCCATTTAAGTTAGGAATCAAACTGGGAAATGTGGTCATACTTACGTAAGCTGGAGATAGGTATATCGAAGTTTTTTTACTTTATTTTCCTACGGTTTTGAAATCAAATATCTCAGAAAGTATATAACTTACGACATTGTATCACTTAATACTTTTTGATCGTAATCACTTAGTATATCGATTGACACATATTTTATCAATATCCGCCGAAACAAAGTTTTTTACTTTATTTTTCTACGGGTTTGAACTCAAATATCTCAGAAAGTATACCACTTACGACATTTCATCACTGTATACTTTTTGATCGTAATCATTTACTCTATCGATTGACACATATTTCATCACTGGCCGCCGAATCGAGGTTTTTTCAAAATGGCGGACTTGTAGGTATGCCAGGTTCCATACAAAAATGTTGGAAGCCCTTTGATTAAAATCGGTTAAGTAGTTTAGGAGTCTATCGCGGACAAACAACGTGACACGTAATTTATATATATAAAGATAAGAAGATTTTATTTTAATTTATAGTTTTACTTATTACTTTTCTTTCAATTTCGTTTTGTAGACCGCCATCTAAAACTAATTAAAGTTTTAGTACCTACATTAAATGAATCGTACTATTTTTTTTCTGGAGCCATCTTAGGAAATACGACTTTTATTTACCCACCGTACGATCTCTCACTCCGCGACGTCTGGCAACCCTGTTCCGTAGTGATTAAGTACTCTGTGTTCGTTCTGTCAAGTTTGGTTCAAGATGTCGGTATTAAATATTTGACACTAAATAATTTTTAGGACTGTAAATAAAAATATAGTTACTTACCAATTATGATTAAATAAAGTGAAATAAAGTTCAAACGTAAATAATGAGAACATTTTAACTGTGCTCAATAAACAATAATACGTTATTAAGTGTTTTTGAACAGTCGGAGTTTTTCTAACGTGACATTTACTTGTGTAGCTTGCTCGCAACAGACTAAACTGAGTTGGCCCCAGTTGGGGTCAACACAGGTGAACAAAATGTAAGTACTGAACAGCGTGTCTATATTATTTAGGTCCATGGTATAATATATTACATTTTGTGTTTGTCGAATTTATTAATTTTATGATAATAACACTTCACTATACATTCATAAACTATATCTCACATCAATTTCGGTGATAGTGACTCTTACTACGAAGCTTGGAGTGCTTGGTTCGATTCCCCGCCGGGCCAGATTTTATGTGAAATTTTCTTTCTTATTTCTTCTCCTCCATGACAAAGCTTCTTTTTTTTATATTACCGTAAGCTATAATATTATCGTATGTGTAGGTACTTATCTGTTACTGTGACTGACGTATGCTATAAGTGAAAATTAGGTAAATAACATTCACTTAAAACTGAACCAAATTACTCAAATATTAGCGGTAAACTTTCCAAAAAATATATAAACGCTACCACACACTTAACTAACAATAAAGTTTCTAATAAAATTAGAGTTACGTTTTCTCAGCGCCCAGCCATTAGACGATAGTCGATCGATATTGCGCTATTCAAATTGCCGCCTCACACGCCACCCTTAACGGTGTACTTGAATCCGCCAAATGCTTCTGTATTTCTCAGGCTGGCAATTTGTAAGCGTAACAAATTGTTAGCCCACGTTAGCTAGTTGTTGAATGCGCTGAGAAATATTGTTTTATTCGCTTGAAGGAGGTTTTATGTCAAAATGGGATATCTCGGAATTCCGCTATTCTTAATTATTGTTTGCGCAGTTTGCGTAAACGCTCTGGAGCGACTAGTTCAGTACTAGGTTTATCAAATCAAATCAAATCAAATCAAATGTTTTTATTCAAAATTGGTTTGGTTTACAAACACTTTTTGAAAGTCATGCAAGTTATGCCAATGCTTCAGACAAAGCCCTACTGTGAGAGGGCCCGGGAGAAGAAGCAGCAAGAAACTTCCGGGTTTGTTTTTTTCCTGCTCACAGTTACAGATAGCACTTATCATCTACTACAATCTATATTCATAAAACTCATGTCCAAGCAGTCTTGTCTTTAAAATAATCACCTAATTTGTAATATCATTTCCTCATAAGAATGCTTTTAATATGAGTTTTAAATTTAAGGTAAGGCATTTCTGTAAATTTCAATGGAATTTTATTATAAATCTTTACACATGTACCCATGAACGAGCCACCAGTTTTACATAGTCTAAAATTTGGTACAATCAGTTTAGCCTTGTTCCTCGTATTAATATTGTGGATGTCACTCTTCTTAAGAAAACTGTCGTAATATTTCTTAACATATATACATATATACATTCTTAACATATACACATTATAGACATTTTACTATAATACGAGTACTCACGATATTTATTTTGTATTCCGATATTTCGACCCAGTTGCATGGATCGTGGTCACGAATGAACTGCGGTGGCGCGTAGAAACTTTTGACAAAATGACAGGTGACATTTGACACTATTACATAAGTCTATCAATTTTCCGTCTAGTTCGTTTTTGCGTTTTGTTAATTAAGTTTTGTATAGTAAAATGTGTTCAGTCCACGATGAGTTAAGTTGAAAATCTAGGTTTATGGTCTTCCTCAGTTAGGAGTGCAATATAGTGGGCTGAATGGGTTGAAGACAAAAGTCCCTATTCCGGCAAATCATTCTCTGATCGATTCGATTCTCGATTCGAGTCTCACCAAATGATTTTTTGGAAACCGCTTCTAACCTTGCTCTCTCTAGCTAACCAATTGACAAAAGTTGTAATATTAAAACATTATATTAAAACTACCGTTTTCAACGTTTTAAGTTTTATTGACTTCTGGATAATGAAACTAAAAATAGTTTATTCTGGTTACCAGTAGAATGCAGTTAAAGAAATCACAGCAATTAACCACGCAGTTGGATTCGAGCAGAAGCCATGGGGGTTGTAGTTAACAGGCAATTAACGTCCGTATACATCATTTTTAGCGTATTAAATTCCTTTTTCTTTTTTTTTTCTAATATACTAGTAACCGTAACCACCCTTGCTTTGCTTTGGTTTTAGTATAGATCCATTTTTTTTAATAAAATATAGCCCAAGTTCCTCAGGAACAACAGAGCACATTTAATTGTTGGTTGAAGATTTTTTGAAATTGGTCCAGTACTTTTTGAGTTTATCCATTACAAACAAACAAAAAAACAAAAAGTAAAACTTTCCTCTTTATAATATTACTTTGAGATAAATTATGACTACAAACGAACAAACAAAAAGAAAAAAAAATCCTTTTTATAATATTAGTTTAGATAAATAATGACTATCATGTAAAAAACAATTCACAAAATATTTTCCTACAACAACTACAACTCCAGACGAGGGAGCTCCTAATTAGGGATTGCAATCCGGAAAACCGGATCCGGTAATCCGGCCGGATCCGGCGTTTTTTACGCATACCGGATCCGGTGAAATTTGCCGGATCCGGTGACCGGATCCGGTCACGCCAATTTTTGCTAAAATAATCACCCTGTTGCTAGTTTAGACGCTTTGAATGCCTGGTACAGATGTTGTAATTAATCTAGTATTTCAATGGGGTATTCCTAACGTTCATTAGGGATGTAATGTACAACACAAATTACTGAATGGATAAAATGAAAGTTATAAAAGGGTGAAATTATAATTAATATAACTATATATATAACGTTAATATTACTTCTTGTTTATAATTAGTAATATGTGCCCTAAATGTATGTAGGTGTAAGGTATAGGTGTACCTATTTCAATTGATGCGCGATAACATGACAACAGAAAAATCCCCTTAGGGTCAACGCACATTTATTCGGCGCCATTCGCGTTTCGCCGAATGATTTTGGTTACACTTATAAGAATGCGAACGGCTGCGTACGGCGCTGAATACAATATATATAATTAGTAGGTATAGTAGTTTAGTAGGGTAAGGTTTCCAATGTCGTGCCCCCTAAGGGAAAATAGCTGTAGATTTTAGGGTATTTGAAATTAAATAAAATCTCATACATCCACTTAATGTTTATTTATTAAGCTATCATAGAGTTGGAAAAAACAAAAAACAATATTTTAAAGAAATAGAAATTTCAACACTTTTCAAAAAAGTTCCATCGGTAAGGCTTAGGTGCCTGGTTGCCTAAGTTGTACCGCCTATTAGACTACGTCGTACTTAAAATATCTGAGAAGATTAACATTACAGATTACAATGTTACATTTTTTGTTATATATCTTTTAGCTCCAAGTATTATAATTTTCATGGCCCTATAAATGATTTAAAATAATAACTGGAGTTATTTAAAACATTACATAAGAACTATTTATTTAAGTATATAATGACCAGTAAGTACGACTTAGGAAACTTTAACAGGTAGGTACGACTTGGGCGACAAAGTTTTTAAAGTTACAAATCAAATTTACTCACAAAATAAAAAACTATTTTAGGGTTTATCTAAGCTTAAATAATTTGATAAACACTATAAAAAATAAAGGAATAAAAATATTATAATATTTCAATATTTTCTTTTAAAATTGTTTACGAATGAGTAACAAAAAATAATGAAAACATTACAAAAACCTACTTTATGTTTTTTTTTCTGTGGCGATAGCCAGTTATCCAACCAATTGCTGTTTTTACTCGCATGCCTAAATAGTTCAATTTGACACCACTAGATTTCCAGTTATCCAACCAATTGCTGTTTTTACTCGCATGCCTAAATAGTTCAATTTGACACCACTAGATTTCATTTAATGTTTAAAGCAAGCGGCCAGATATCAGTGAGGTACGATTTAGGCGCTGGTACGACTTGGGCAACCTTATCCTACCTAGGCTACCTATATAATAGTTATAACAAGTTAAAATAAAGGTGAGAAAAACGTAAGTAGGTACATAATATTATTGTCTATAAAATATCTACTAATTCTTCTTATGAAAGTAGACCGTATAATATGTATGTACTGTATACATATGTATATGTACCAACATACTTATATAAAATTTGATGTAGGTATTTTAAGTTCATATTATAAATAAATAAAAAAGTACTTACCGCTACAGGACCTTATTTTTGAGATTTCTTCCCAAGCATTATTTTTTCTTTCTTGATCGCTATAATGTGACGAACTAATATCGTATAAGCAAGCATATTTTTGAACTAGCGATATAAGTTGTTATTCTTCCATCATTAATTTATTTCGTAAAAATAAAATAATTTTAATTATTTTAAAACACGTCCGAACTTTCTCAATCTCCCCAATGATTACGTAAATAAATCGAATCTATACGGGAACTATGAAGGTCGCAACCTGTCGACAAGGGCAAGTAGGGTTGCCAGGTCGGCCAACCAAAAAGCCGGACAAACCAGCCAGTTTGGCCGGACATTAAGTAAAAAGGCCGGACATCCTAAATTATCAAGAATTTTATGTATTAACTAGCTGCCCGGACAGACTTTGTTCTGTCAGAAAATTAAAGAAAAAAAAAAATTAGGGGTGGACCCACCCTTAACATTTAGGGGATGAAAAATAGATGTTGTCCGATTCTCAACCCTAGCCGATATGCACGCTAAGATTTATGAAAATCGGTCGAGCCGTTTCGGAGGAGTTCAACTTCTAACACCGTGACACGAGAATTTTATATATTTGATCAGCTGACCGGGCAACCGTTGTTCTGCCAAAAATTTTTTAGTGGTAGGGGGATGAAAAATAGATGTTGTCTGATTCTCAACCCTAGCCGATATGCACGCAAAGATTCACGAAAATCGGTCGAGCCGTTTCGGAGGGGTTCAACTTCTAACACCGTGACACGAGAATTTTATATATAAGATATTACTAAGACATTTTTTTAAAACTTCTTCACTATTTAAAGTAAAGAAACTAAAAATATTAAATAATTAGCAGAAACGTGCTTTAAAAGCACAATATTTTTCAAAATAAAGTTGTAATAATCTTTAAACGTCAAATATTTTAAATTAAAAGCCATCTGGACTACCCTCATCGATTTAAAATAGGCTACTCATTTCTTGTATACCTACTAACAGCTTCTTGAAATCATCCATCAATATCCCCATTTTTGATCAGAAAATATTTAAGGTTTTGTAATTGGTCAAAACCTTTGCTATGGTCAACTTTAACGTTTTTTTCGTGGATGCTAATAGTTGATTACATGCAGTAACGTCTTTTAACAGTCATCAATATAAATTGTTTTGCGTCCTTGTATAAGTTTCTTATAAGTTGGTAAAATGTAAAAAGCCTAACAAAGCCGGACAAGCCGGACATCGTTAAATTTGGCCGGACACGCATTCAAAAAGCCTAACCCTGTCCAGCTTTATCCGAACGTCTGGCAACCCTAAGGGCAAGGAGTCAAAAATCTTCCATGTACCTACCTACCTACAGCGCGGCGCTGTTCCGCCGCGTTCGGCGTCGTACGCGGCCGAACGATAAAACACATTTGTCGTCGTTTTCTACTTGTTTACCGCGAAAGTGGAATCGGCGCCGAAAAGCCGAAAGGATGCGTACGCGTCTCCATACAAAATCGTTGTTTACTATGGACAAAAGCCGAATGGAGCTGAATAAATGTGTTTTGACCCTTAAACATAATAATATAAATGTGTGTACGGTACTTACTTGTTAATATATTTTTTAGAAGACAAGATATGTTGATAATCTGTTGTACTCCTATCCAAGGGGAAGTAGCCACGTTAGCTTCGTCATTCGTTATTCGTTATTTAGTCACGATGTCGCATTGGACGGGAGCACAACGCTCCATCGCAATCAAAACGTATTTTAAGGCGAATGATTCGTCTGTAACTGCTCGTCAAAGATTTTGTTCGCGTTACAAAATTCGACGTTTACGGGATGCTGCAAGTAAAGATCTAATTCTATCATGGGTGCATAGGTTTCGAGCAACAGGTTCAACATAACAACAACTACCACCGGCCGGACGTCGAAAACAAATGAAAACATTGAATTGGTCGCTAACAGTTCGAATGATAATCCACGGTGAAGTTGGTAAGTCGTTTCGGTGACATCCCCAGGCCACCTAGGTCACCGGATCTCACCCCTATGGATTTTTTCCTGGGGGAGTATGTAAAAAGTAAAGTGTATGAAACAACTGCGACAATCCCAGCACTTAAGGAAAATATTGCTCGTGAAATTAGTGCAATCCCGACATCTCTTCTTCAGCGTCTTCTTCCGTGTCACCGCAAGGAATACTGAGGACAGATTTCAAGTGTGTGTCCGACGTGATCGTCAACATTTAGATGACATAATCTATAAGAAATGAAACCCGCACTTCTCTTCTTTATAATTATTATTAAAATATTTTTTATCTCTTACTTATTTTTAAATTTAAATTTGAAAACCGAACTCTGTCACCGGAAACTCTTTACAATTATGTAATATGACAAATTAGCTGAACCGTACCCACTTCGCTGAATGTCAAACATTTTTACTTGTGATGAAGTAGAATATAATATTATTAATCACAGTAAAATAAAGCCCATGTCACTAAGGAATAATGTAGCTTTTTATTGGTGTAAAAGTCTTTGAAATTTGTCCAGTAGTTTTTGAGTTTGTCCATTACAAACAAAAAAAATATATCAAAACTTTCCTCTTCATATTATTAAGTATAAATAATCATTAGGTGCCACCTGACTATTTGTGAGTATTTATTACGGCTCGGTTCCTTTTTTTTGTCTTATCGCATTTGCGTTACTTTATAATCCAAAAGAAATTTTTTTCACCTCAAAAACAGTCTGTATCGGAACGAGAAGGAAAAATTCTGATTATGTCCTCAATCCGGTCGGATCCGGCCGGATCCGGCCGGAATGGTGAAAATCCGGTAAATCCGGCCGGATTCAAAATGGCACCGGATTGCAATCCCTACTCCTAATCCTAAACGTATAACGTTACAGACATGTTTTAGGTACATACACATTCAGTTAGGTATGTTAGTTCGTCCTAAACTTCATCATAACATAACTGCCACGCTAATAGTTGACTCCAAACCAGAAAATGTACGTAGCGGCCAACATCACAAACATAAAAATTTAAAAGCTCGTTTTAAAAGTTTTTTTTTTAATATTTACTATTTATGTTTAATCATCTAGCAAAAACAACTAAACTGATTAAAGGTCGATGCATACGTAACGTGGATAGGACGGGGACGGGACGGGGCGTGAAGTTTTGGAAATATCGTCTCATACAAAATGTAAACGATAGCGCATACGCCACGGAGGCACGCACGGGACGGGAACGGGGCACGCACGTATATTTATGCCCCGTCCACGTCCCGTCCACGTCCCGTCCACGTCCCGTCCACGTTACGTGTGCAGCGACCTTAACTTGTTTAATTTGTATAACAATAAAACAAATGAAGAGCGCCACGTGCACTCCCTAAATAAAAAAGGCTGATTGAATTTGTATTAATATTTTTAATTTATTTAATTTATTTTATTTAGTTCAGAACACAATTCCATATACAATAAATTAAATTAAAATTACGTTAAACCACCTAAGTCAATATCAATCATATCATAATTAATACAATAACATAATTCACAACATAATTTACAATAACATAATGTCATAATTAATACAATAACTGAAATAATTTGAAATTAAAATTAAAATAGAATTCATGTCAATAAATTTAAAGTAAAGATGGATTATATTTTTCTTTTGTCTTTTATTAGCAACTAGCTGACCCGGCAAACTTCGTATCACCTAACAAACTATTTCTTTTTCTAAAATAAATGTAGCCTAAGTTACTCCTTGTTACACCAACTACATATCTGCCAGTGAAAGTCCTGTCAAAATTGGTCCAACCATTTCAGAGATTAGCCGGAACAAACAGACAGACAGACAGACAGACAAAAATTGTTGTTTTGGTATATGTACCGTATATACAATCCAAATGCACTTATTAAAAAGCGGTTATTTTAATATTACAAACAGACATTCCAATTTTATTTATTTGTATAAGTAATTTTCACAGCCGTTACTAGAAGTACTAAGTAATATTAAGTGAAATAATATCGTCATATGACATGAACATGACGTGATTGCTTCGTATTTTGTAGTGTAAACAGGCAGATGCTTCTTGTATTGCAAAATACAGGGGAAACGAGTAGCCAGACGCTGTAAATGTCACCGCATCAAAAATTAAATCTCAAGTCAGTTGGATATTGCGAAATTGAAATAACATGTGTGTTACTAGCTTCAGAAAGGTTTACGATGTATGATACTGATTCTTACATGAGTGGGAGTTTATAGACGCGTATATATTTATGTTTTTAATGTAAATAGCCGACAGATGAACACATGTGTATTATATGGTATATGGGTGTTCTGCAACACCGTAAATATCACCGACACGTTAGAGTATTCTATAGGTGGCCATTCCCTGTGATCGGGGTTACATTAAAAAAAAAGCGGCCAAGTGCGAGTCGGACTCGCCCATGAAGGGTTCCGTAGCAGCAAGTAACATAATATAATAGTTCTTGTAGTTCGTTGTAACTTTGATCAATGTTTTTTGCGGTTTACGATTTATGACGTATTAAAAAAAAAAACTACTTACTAGATCTCATTCAAACCAATTTTCGTTGGAAGTTTGCTTGGTAATGTACATCATATATTTTTTTTAGTTTTATCATTCCCTTATTTTAGAAGTTACAGGGGGGGGGGACACACATTTTACCACTTTGGAAGTGTCTCTCGCGCAAACTATTCAGTTTAGAAAAAAATGATACTCGAAACCTCAATATCATTTTTGAAGACCTATCCATAGATACCCCACACGTATGGGTTTGATGAAAAAAACATTTTTGAGTTTCAGTTCTAAGTATGGGGAACCCCCAAAATTTATTGTTTTTTTCTATTTTTGTGTGAAAATCTTAATGCGGTTCACAGAATACATCTACTTACCAAGTTTCAATGGTATAGCTCTTATAGTTTTGGAAAAAAGTGGCTGTGACATACGGACGGACAGACAGACAGACAGACAGACAGACATGACGAATCTATAAGGGTTCCGTTTTTTGCCATTCGGCTACGGAACCCTAAAAACGCTTACATACTCATATTCCTGCAGTAGGTGGCATGGACTACACATATAACACATCACAATAACACCCATGACCCGAGTACAAATATTTATCTGCCACATAAGTATCTACCCCGGCCGGGAATCGAACCCGGGACCTCTCGCTTCGCAGGCAGGGTCGCTACCAACTAGATGACAGGGTCGTCATTGGTATTATTACACTCTTATTGCACGTGTGACCTATCTTTCTCAATATTATATCAAAGGAATGTAAGTTACTGTAATAAGCGAACAAAGATGCAACAAAATTGACAGGTGTGGTCATTTCACGCGTTAATGTCAAAAAAATGCGCTTTGCTCGTTAAAATGCAATCTTTGGGTTTACGAGTCGTGTTATTATCATAAAGATAATGTCATAAAGGGCAGATAAAGCTAAGCGTCCATGATGGACTCCGTGGAGTTCCGACTACAACGTTTAAGGTCCAGTTATCCTTTTAGCACTAATTGAAAAATTATTATTGTTCGTGCATAATATAATAATTTATTTCATTTTATTTTATTTTTGTCACAGACAATTACATAATATTACAAATCGTTCTTATAACTATTTATAGGTTACAGACATTAAGTACTAACACTGTAATACTTGTATTGTTTATGTTATTATATTGATACAATAAGACAAGTACTTAGAATCAAGGTGACTTCAGATTTTAAGTATAATATAATGTGATTAGTTTAAACAGAAGGTATATTTTATAGGTAGTAGTATTTTTTGACGTGATAACGTCTATTAAAACGATGAACGCCGGGCGCACGCACGAAAAATGTAGCGTTCCGCGAGCGAGAGAGCGGCAAAAGTGAGAGAGAGGCACGATCGTAGTAGCAGTATCGTAGCCGATGCCGTAGGCGAGCCGTAGGCGATCGTAGTTGAGTGGAGCGGAGCGGAGCGGGGCGGGGCGGAGCGGGGCGGAGCAGAGCGGAGCTTTGTCATGACGTTGTCACGTTAAACTACCGTCCGTAAACCGACTTTACAGACAACAATTTTTTTTTTTAAATAGCAACTGCATAATATTGCACTAATAGGATAGTGTGTGTTGATCTGCCGCGGGAAAAACTCGACTTCAGATCCTAAAATAAAAATAATTATTGCCATATAAAGTTACATAATTGAACAAGACATCATTAAACAAGGTACTTACTTCTACAGTGTACCTACTCTTTTGCTAGCTGTACTTGTCTGTACCTGCTGACTGTACAAGTGTACAGGCGCCAAAAGAATTAGGTATGTAGGGCATGATTCTAAAACCTTTTGTAATTATTAATATTACAGAATGTTATCGTTATTATTATTATTATAAAATCATATCTTATGTGTATAGGTAGCAATGAACAATGATAAAAACAGAAACATTCTATACTATTATTAAAATAACACTTTTAACCTTGTTTTAGAATCAAGCCCTGCCTGCATACCTAATTCTTTTGTCGACTATACATCCTACAAGTGCAGTCAGCAACTGAGATACCTATGCAGGGCATGATATAAAAACGTAGTTATGAATAATGCTCGAATTAGCGTGATGGTAAACGCTCTAGAGCCGCAAAATTTTTGAAGACGTCAATGATGATTAAACTAGCTGACCTATCAGGCGCCGTTCAATACTAGCTAAGGTACGTGCTTATTTCATACCTCCACGAATGTAACACTTCTCACTGCCCTCAAACCTGCTTACATTGAATTACAAGACATAAAACAAGATATAACTAGATGGCGAAGTGCAAAAAACTAAATAAGAAATTACGTTAATAATGTCAAGTGCTGTTACAAAAATTAAATTTTCAGCCGACTGTCACACGGAAAATTAAATTCAGTCCAAAAAACTTCGCGGAAATGCTGGTGGTCCGATATTCGTTGAAATTTAAGACGTAAGAGTAATATACTTGACATATAACGATCGAAATACTCTTGATTTTCTTGTGTAATTTGATTGATATTAATATATTTTACGAATACAGCATAAAACATCTAGAATCTAGAAGTTTGCGATTTAACAGGTCGTCTCCTAGCGTGGTAAAGTACGCTTTAGCAGGTGTATTGGAGTTATTTGATACACATTATCTAAATTTTACTAACATAAAATAACCGACTTCAAAATTACTCAAAAACTGCTTGTCAGATCTCGCTCAAATTTATGTGAAATCACATGACAAGCACCTGCTTTCGATTAAAATTTCGATTAAAAAGAATCATCAAAATCGATTGACCCAGTCCAAAGTTCTGAGGTAACAAACATAAAAAAAAATACAGTCGAATTGAGAATCTCCTCCTTTTTTTGAAATCGGTTAAAAATATTTTTTCATGATATAAAGTTACTACAGTATAAACTTACTACGGGGATCCCGTTGTATTTGTCTCCTCATATTCATGTATTTCGAAAAATTTGAAGAGAAAATGACATCTCGGGGACCTACATACATACAATTTTTACTACCAATTACACCTCAATAAAAATATTTTAACAAAGTAAACGAGGTATTTTATACCATTGATTACTTTGTCATAAAACGAATTGATTATTTTATGGTTGTTCACACCCTTAAGCGAGGACGTAATAATTTTATGATTATGCGTGATGTCTTTAACATACATTTAGCAAACATTTCATGATGTCGTTCAAAATTTTACAACTTCTTAAAGTAATAACACTTTGCCGCGTTTGTTCTCAGCTGACTCGCTTCAGAGATACTTTATAGCTTCCGTGAAGTTTGCAGTGTTTATTACTTTATTACATGTATACCATACAGGTGTTTTTCGGTACTTTGTCTGCCGATTACAGGGAATTTTCGTTAAAATTGTAAGAGTCTTATTAGATTATAGACCGAAAAATTCTACCTTTTAGCAATGACACCAAAATACGTCTAAACTTTTCACAAAAACCTTAAAGGCTCAGTTCGCTTCATACACAAGTCTTTGTTTCTTTGTCCTCCAGTTTTCTTGGATAACTAACTAGAAAAATATCATAGTCTTGTCTAGGAAGCCCCCGCTGTGTTCCGGTTTGATGAGCCGGTACCAGGGCCGCAAAAACAACGCTGCGTGATGTCTTTTACGATTTGTCGCCATATGGTTTATTCCGTCACACCAGGAGCACATATAGATGGACTGGTGCTTAGGCAGGACGGTTTAGATTAATTTATGTACTCAGTGAATGACGGTTGAGATCTATAAAGCGAACTTAGACTTGGAATTTGCTCAGACATTCATATGTAATAGGTGACTGACACTTTGCTAATACGAAAAAAATCTAAAGTCATTATAAAACGGCTAGGAATAGTAGAGTTGATTTTAGACCATTATAGTTTTTCGGATAAGTTTAGTTAATAAGAACTTTCTTTCTTTTTCTTCTCTATTTCTTGGCCGGCAACGCATCAGATGCCTTTGGTGTCGCTGAAGTCCATGGGCGACGATAGCCACTTACCATCAGGTGGATCGTCAGCTCATTTGCCGGCTAATTCCATAAAAAAATTAAAAAGCCGCTTATAACGGCTAATGTTAAGATTGATTTAGGGCCAATATTTTTGTTCAAATAATTTCATGTCTGAGCAAAGGCTGAGTGCGATTTCTAGATCTCGCCCTAGTATTGAATAAAGGGTGCTTAATGTGAGTATTAGATAAGTTACGTAGCCTCATTAAAAAGTTACTACCAATTTGTTAGTGTGGAATATAATTATAAAACTAAAAGAAAATTCACTTGTGTCGTGTTCATTTGAAAAATTCTGTCCAAATCATAAGTAGACTCACAAACATACAGTATGTCAAATTTAAAAGCTCCAAAGATCACTTTAAAAAAATATTTCTGTAAGGATTCTAAGTACAACATATTTATACTCGGAATGGAATCTAAGAAGTGGAATCACAAATGAATCCACAGAGAAATATATTTTTGTAACATACCTACTCAAATAAATAAGCCAATGATTAATGTACCTACTCTTGATAATACATCACAATAACACCCATGATCCGAGTACAAATATTTATCTGTCACATAAATATCTGCCCCGGCCGGGAATTGAACCCGGGATCCCTCGCTTTGCAGGCAGGGTCAACTACTACCAACTAGGCTACAGTTACAAAAGTTAACATAATAATTTAACGAGTGACTTCGTATTTCCAACTAGAGCCTTCAGGACCGTAATAAATTTATACCGTAACAAACCGTAATAATATAATTATAATTTTTCGAAATAATAAGGGTAAAACTGTATTTATATAAAAATATTATCAGTTAATTATGATTATTAAACTTATTAAAATGTTAATCGACAATTCCGTTTCTTGACATTTTCCAGTGACATTTAAGGACAGCATTTTCTTGGATTTTGGCTGTAGTTACATTTAAATAAATTAATAGTAATTATTCGTGATAAATTAGTGTTATGAACGTGGACTTTCTGTAGACGTCCTGGGATCAAAACCAAGAGATTAATTATTTGTCACTTGTTTAAATTGGGCACTAAAGTACATTGATGCAGTAAGTTTCTCCTTAATTAATTACGAGGAGGAACCGCTGCTTTGCTGTTAACCTCAAGTTTCTACCAGGAGCGTGCTATGAACGTATCAGGCACGGAAAGTTGCACGATATGCCCTACTATGCCCAATGAAACCAATCGACCGTGTTCCGTGTGTATCGGACACATAAGCATTATGAATTTGTTTATCCATTTCAATACTCTTAAATTACGTATTTGCATAATAAACATATTTTCTTTCTTGAACTTTGTCCATTACATAATTAACCCCCGACGAAAAAAGAGGGTTCTTATAAGTTTGACGTGTCTGTGTATCTGTATGTCTGTCTGTTGCATCGTAGCTCCCAAACGGATGAATCGATTTTGATCTAGTTTTATTGTATAAAAGGTGACTCCATTCTTAGCTATGTTTAGTGTAAATGAAACTGTCGGGAGATTTTTAATTTTATTTTGACACGAGTAACTGCCCTTGCTTTGCTTCCGTTTTTTTATTTTCTTACACCTTGGATTACAATATTGGACTTTTATTAAGGATCCCTATTTTTTTGAAAATATAATATAGCCTTTGTCACCCGGGGATAGTGTAGCTTCCCAACAGTGAAATAATTTTTCAAATCGGTTCAGTAGTTTTGGAGCCTATTCAATGCAAACAAACAATCAAATCTTTCCTCTTTATAATATTAGAATAGATTGTAAGTAAATATTTTCTTTCTTGCGTTAAATGTATCTCTCTGGTTAATAAACGCTATAATTTAGCTTATTATATCGTGCAAATATTGCAAGCTTAATCAGACTTGCTGTCTCTTATCTTAAAAAGTTTAATATTTCACATGAAGTCCAGATGAGAGAAATCCTGAACTAATAACGACCCTTCAGCCTAGTGGTAACAACCCTGTCTGCAAAGCGACGGGTCCCGGGTTTGATTCCCGGCCGGGGCAGATATTTATGTGATAGATAAATATTTGTACTCGGGTTATGGGTGTGATTGTGATGCATGTCGTCCATGCCACCCGCGACACAGGTAATAATAATCTACTGCGGAGGTATGAGTGTGTTAGCGTTTAATTAAAAGCGCAGTTACAGTTTTTTTTTTAGTAGTAGTAGTTTAGTAGTAGTCTTTTAAAACTAAATACATGCTTTTATAATGTTAATGTACAACATCATAAAAGCATGTATTTAGTTTTAAAACTAGGAACTTATTGCTTTATCCTTCCTTATTCTGCTAACCGATAGCAATAGGTTATTACGCTGTTATGGGTTCTAAGTAAGTGTTATAATTAAACATAAAATAAGGCAATCCATCTAATGAGGGCATTTCCGTGGGCAGCAATGGCCAGTTAGCACCTGAACGCTGTCGGCTACTCGGTTTCACTAAAACAGTGTACAAAAACGAATGTTGTCAAGGTGTGAAATTACACGCGTGCTACAAATTAAGGTTCAGTGGGAAAATATAGTAAATCTCATCGCTCTAGTAAAATAATAATATTTAGTCACTAAACTATGTACACACTATTGCTGAATTGTAATGAAGAAACTCAGCTAAAGCAACAACCCATAATTGTCCCACTGCTGGGCTCGGGGTCTCCTCTCACAATGTGAGGGGTATTAGGCCATAGTCTACCACGCTGGCCAAGTGCGGATTGGTAGACTTCACACATCTTTGAGAACTTTATGGAGAACTCTCCGGTGTGCAGGTTTCCTCACGATGTTTTCCTTCACCGAAGCAAGTGATAATTAACTTCTAACACGCACATAATATTTGAAAATTAGAGGTGCGTGCCAGGATTTGAACTCGGGCCCCTTCGTTCGGGAGACCAACGTTCTAACCGCTAGGCTATCACTGCTTTTTTAACTCAGCTAGTTTGTCCATAAATAAACTATTCACGACATGTTCCACCAAAATCTTATTTATAATTTTTTATTACCAATTAAAATTTTATGGGATCATTATTCTAAAATAAATTCTTTGTTCATTAAGTAATACTATAGCTACAAAGTACTACAAAGTTTCAAGTCTACTGGACTGGCTGTGCATCAGTCAGTTACCCTAAGTTCTTTAATAAGGCCTTCTGTCCACGTAGACGACCTAGTCGTACAATGGCTTGAACAGCGAAAATTAAAAAAGTACAGAAATTGTTTTGAAAACAGGTCTTTTAGGGTTTTTTTGAATACCTTTTCTAGGGATGTACGATAGTTAGTTGTAAAAGCTGGTCGTCCAAATCATCTTAGGAGCAGGAGTTCATTTGGACTCTATTTCTGTGACATAGACACTATATAATATTATCAAATAATGGGAAGTCGGGTTCCTTCCTCCTTTCCTATTTAGCAATGCATCTGTCTAATCCATCTGGCGTCCACTGACGTGGAAAATGGTCATTCACTTATAAAATATCACTTTTTACGGAACCTTAATAACCATCCACCCAACTCACGATTAATCCTTTAAAACAAATACCACAGCACTCAATATCCGATGTCAACGCAACGGTTGGCGTCAAACCTACGCCGTACATAACACGAACACACCTACAATCAATTATCCCCATTCCGACGACCACAAGCCCTAGTTAAGTAAGAATTATATCCTAATTAATAGAACAAATTGCGCTCGGGGTATGTAACGTATTCAAATAGTACCACGCCTAACCTAAACATAAGATCCATGTTTCAATTACACCTATTCCTATGGCTATGGTATGAACTAAATGCGATCTGTACGCCTTAAGAGGGTAACATATTAGTTCGCCTACAAAAACCTGACTACCAAACGCAGGCACCGATGTATTCCGCTTGCGTCTCGTTAGATATGTATCTAGAAACTTGTTACAACCGCGACCTTATACTTCCATGCAATTAGCTTAATTTAACACTAAAACTTGTGTAAAAGGAAATCCATTATACCGACCGAAGGAAAGGAAGGGCAGAAAAAACTATAGCAAAAGCGGCCGAGTCTCATTGAAAAGCGAAATTTCATTAGGGTTTAAAAAAATAATTAAAACCGTTGATCGCCATTTTATTGAGTCGTGAATAAAAGTTTGCATAATCCACAGGCATATCCTACTTTAATTATAAATATGACGATATGGATGTTTAATTGTTACTCTTTCACACAAAAACTAATGAACAGATATTCATGAAATTTAGCACACAGGTAGGTGTTTACCTGTAGGTGATCTGGAATAAGATTTAGGGTACTTATTATCCCTATAAATATAAAGTTCATGAAGTTCACAAAAAAACAAAAATGGTTGTCTGTAAAGTCGGTTTACGGACGGTAGTTTAACGTGACAACGTCATGACAAAGCTCCGCTCCGCCCCGCCCCGCTCCGCTCCGCTCCGCTGCGCTCCACTCAACTACGATACGCCGATCGTAGCCGATCCTGCCTCTCTCTCGCTTTTGCCGCTCTCTCGCTCGCGGAACGCTACATTCATCCGCTACATCATGCGTGCATCCGGCGTTCATCGTTTTAATAGATGTTATCACGTCAAAAATATTTATTTAACTGTAGCTACTACATTGGATATAGTTCACTCAACCTGGACTAGACCAGGCATATTATACTAAAAACCACATAACACATTTGACAGCTCAAAGTAGAACAAACCAGTCAACCAAGATACATACAGATATCAGATCTATTCCACACATCCAGATCATTTGAGACCAATAAATCAGTCTTTGCCAAATAGAGGCAAGATGGCCGCCATGTAAGGCACGCCGATCCGAATGTTACGCGGACGGAATATCGCATGATCTGACGTAAATTTATAGAGATTTGATCTGTTGAGCAATATGTCCCGCTCCTATTAAGATGGCGTTGGCGCGAGCGGGCACAAAAACTAATACCGCTTCCGTGGTGCGGGCTCCAAGTGACAAAAACCCTTTGACACGTGTCTCGGTTCGCAATTATGTAGTTAGAGCAAAGGTGTATAGAAATGAAATATGAAGAATGTATTATCTGAAGGATTATCTGCTTTTATTTTTCTACTTTTGACATAAAACGATCTACAACGCAAATGAAGGACAGGACTGAATAAAAAATATTACTTGGATAAAAAGATCTGTGATTGAACTGATTGATAAATATTAACCATTATAATATATCTTCTAAATTAAGAAGAATAAAATCATTTTTTTCATCGACTTCATCTTTCTTCAATTCTCAATTTTTATTAAGATTGGCCCAAGCATGCTTGTGAAAAAAATATGAAAGTTATTATTGTCATTCGTACAATACAGTAAAAATTACAAGTAATGTTACAAATGAAATGTCAAAAAATGAATATTTACTCGCTTCCTTATAATCCTGATATCGTTATGATAATTGTTGCTTAAGGCGATGTTTTCAAAATGGGATACTTCTGAATGTCCATAAAAGGTAAGTCAGTAAATAAATAATTATAATTATCTAACGCCCCAAATAAGAAACACTAACGGTTACTTAAATCGCTCCTTAGTACAGAATTTGTATGGTGATTCTTTATTGAGGAGCGATTTAAGTAACCGTTAGTGACTTTGAATTGGTGTGTAAGAGCTCATTTCTATATCATAAAGGGCTCTATCTATGCTTCAGTTCAAATAATTCTCCACTCGTAATGAACTTAACTAAATAATTGACAAAAATTAATCATGATATCAACTGTTTCTTGACTGTATATGAGTACTAGACTGAGTTTAAGTTAACAACTTAAGAATCACCGTCTTATTTTACTCATAATTATTATAGGTGTAACCTGTTGTATTTTAACAAGATTATCATCGGATCTGTATGGCCACACCTGGCCTAAAAGGTCACATGACACGCCCGATTTTCGTTTGCGGGTAGACACGTAATGTCCAGGCATGAATATTGAAGAGAGCATCCCCTTAACGCTTTATTTTCAACATGAGTCGAGATAATTAGTTTTTGAACGGGCCTTTCTTTAAAGAAACGCATAAACCGCCACTTAACAATATTTTTTATTTGCGGGCTCGACAGAAATCATATTGAGGAACTTTTGTAAGAAATCATATCGACTATCACTGTTGTGTCTCACATAGAACGGTTAGCGATAAGCGATAAAAAATAAGCAGAGGCAGATAAATATTTACTGTAACAAACGTGCATATTTATTTGACCAAAATCTTTTTTTATATACGCTCCACACTCATAGGATTCCCTATGTCGTGGGTGCCATGGACAACACACTAGACAAGGACATTTCCGCCTCGCTGAAAATCGAAACCAGGACCCTCGGTGCGGCGATCCGGCATGGTAACCATTGCGCCACACTCGTCGTCGAAATCAATCAATGTTAATAGAATCAATGTTAATAGTTACAGAAACACCTGTAGGTAAGACCTGAATTGTTACTTTTTTAACCGCCACGATTCGCTGTATGTTAAGGACGTAGTTAGGACTATTACCGGACACGGTTATCTATCTCCTTTTAATGCAGTTTGGTGGATAGATTAGGGGCAAGTCTCCATTATGTCATTATGAGTGCTATTTAACGATAACAACCGGAATGAGACAGAAAAGAGCAGTCCGTGCCATTTACAACCTCAGGACTAGGGACTCGCTTAAGGATCTCTTTAAGGAAATTAATATTTTAACTGTGGTGTCACAATATATATTGGATAATGTTTTGTATGTTAAGAAATATTACGATAGTTTTCTTAAGAAGAGTGACATCCACAATATTAATACGAGGAACAAGGCTAAACTGATTGTACCAAATTTTAGACTATGTAAAACTAGTGGCTCATTCATGGGTACATGTGTAAAGATTTATAATAAAATTCCATCGAAACTTACAGAAATGCCTTACCTTAAATTTAAAACTCATATTAAAAGCATTCTTATGACGAAAGGATATTACAAATTAGATGATTATTTTAAAGACAAGACTGCTTGGACATGAGTTTTATGGATATAGTTTTTAGTAGATGATAAGTGCTATCTGTAACTGTGAGCAGGAAAAAAACAAACCCGGAAGTTTCTTGCTGCTTCTTCTCCCGGGCCCTCTCACAGTAGGGCTTTGTCTGAAGCATTGGCATAACTTGCATGACTTTCAAAAAGTGTTTGTAAACCAAACCAATTTTGAATAAAAACATTTGATTTGATTTGATTTGATTTGATTTAATGGCTTCATGTATTTTCACCTTGTCAAAGGTTAAAATTGAACTGAATTCTAAATGAACAGTAAAATTATTCTGAATTAGCCTAGCTCTCGCTTACTGTTTCTTGTACAGCAAGTGCCTTACCATCGTCTGTCGTAATTGAAGATGTCTGTCAGGGTTCATCGTGGTACGAAACCTTCGCATTTGCTAATGAAATTGAATATAAATACAAGTATATTATTGTGGTGATCGTGAGTAATTTTTATTTTATTTTACTTGCTATGAAAATATAAATGTAATAATTATTGTCCCATGAGCAATAATATTTAAAAAATATAATACGTTATACCCTCAACCAAAGAACCTATTCCGAAAAGAGCTAAAACACACACACGTTTATCTTTTGTTTTACTACACCAATCACATTGGTATAATACACGAAGGAATTTTAATACTGTATGACAAATGTCAAGCACTTCTGACAACAACAAAAGCACGCGTATCGTCTTGTATTGACAGAGCAACTACGAGCAGAACGGTCAATTGCCTGTTCTTACGCTCTTCATCTTCAGCGCGCTAGTGACATATCTACCTTTTTTATACATTATATCATTTTCCATGAGAGACTCCAATAGAGTAGTAATCCTACCACCCCAAGGCACGGGTAATAGTTTTTCTGAATTCTGAGGTGAGAGTTGGTCATATTTTATTTGTGTACCTAATTTAAATTAAATGTGTAAATCATTATCAGTATGAGTAGAAAATGTGTAAGTATTTGAGTCTGTCGGCCTCACTCAGAGTCACTTGACGGTTACTTAAATCGCTCCTTATTACAGAATCACAATACAAATTCTGCACTAAGAAGCAATTTAAGTAATTATTAAGAGACTCGGGTGCGGCAGTTAAAGTCATGTTTTAGCTTTATAATTGTTATAATACTTGTAGATTCTATCAATCCATAAGCGGATGCTTAATAAGAAAAGAATTGTATGTTTGTTTGTATATCAATAAAAAGAAGATCATTGCCCTCCTTGCATCATAATTAAAAACGCAAATTGTTGACTTTAACACGGATGATTGATGGTGGTTTTATATCAGCCACCATTAAAATGTAATCGAGACTGTGCGGCGTGGCGCTTAACCTGATTTCTGGGGCTCAATCCTTTTTTTGGAAAGTATCGGGATAACGTATCCTGCTTCGTATCGATTTCAAACGTATTTATGATATCGCCGAAATCGCGTGAGGTGTTAAAACAGGTATTGTTCATAAAAATATGATACTAAATGTAATGGTTTGTTTATTGCTAAATACTTCGATTTCTCTGATAAATAAATCGTGATAATATTAATTCAATACATGCGAAGTATCTATCAAGATATTTTCTTTTGTCATATCTAGGCAGAGTGGATCGCATAAAGCTCAAATCAAAACAAATCTAGTCTAAAAATCATAGTCAGTATCAATATGAATTAGGTCATAAATCAACATGTAATTCACATTATTCATATTTCCATGAAGTTCTTTATAGAATTAAAATTTAATTTGGTCGTAATTAATTACAAAAAAATAATTTATAATTAAAAAAATATGTAAGACATCAGCAGATCTAACGAAATGTCCGTATTTTTACTGAATTCAAGCGAACGTTTTACATACTTCACTAGACTAAATTATTTAACGCAAAATTTATCAAGACCCTTCAACTTGGAGGGTATCAAACTGATTCTTGATAAAAAAAACTTCACGTTAATGGAAACTCGAACGGATTTTAATATGAGCCACTGGCAACAGGAATGATTAATGTGTTTTAATAATTAGTGCTCCTCCATTGGCGGCCGTAATACAGTTTTGGTCGGGTTTTAAGGACCTCTTCTTGAAAACGTTAGCTTTTTATACATTTTTTTCTTTATAAATTACCTACTCTACCTTCGTACATACATCCATACTATCCATACTTACTAATATTATAAATGTGAAAGTGTGTTTGTTTGTTTGTTTGTTTGTTTGTCCGTTTTTCACGTCGCAACGAAGCTGTTATATGGTATGGTTTTTGTGTGTGGAGATAGTGAGGAGGGTGGAGAGTAACGTAGGCTATTTTTTACCGCGGTAAAACATCCCCATGGGAAGATCGATATTATATAGTTGCTAGATATTTAGTTCCGGATGTTGTTAATAGATGGAGTTAGTAAAATTCATTTGCATTTCACGCTATCAAATGATACATGTAAGTTACTTAAGTCATAGGTAACTAAGTCTAACTAAGTAAAAGTAAGCAAGTAGGATTTGTAAAAAATCGATCTCTACCGCGGGCGAAGCTGCGGGCAAAAGCTAGTACAATATTATTCCTGAGATGGTACCATCGTAGTTTAACGTGCTAGCACGCAATAACTTTGATGTTATAGTGACTCAATTAAAGATTTTTTTTATATTCTAATTACCGTACACACTTTATATTGGACACACCTTTAGATGTTTTAAACGAGTCACCTGAATGTGTGAAGATGTCATCGTCAGCTATGGACATCTGTAACACCAAAAGTCTCATCTATTCGTTGCCGGTCAAGAGAAATAGAGAAGAATGAAAGAAACGAGAGATATCACTTAAATAGGATGTAAGTTTGAAACTTAGAATCCTTACTACTTAATATTATAAATGTGAAAATTTGTGATTTTGGATGTTTGTCATGCAATCACGCAAAAACGGCTGATCGGATATATATGAAATGGCAGACAGATAGTTTAATACCTAGAATAAATTATAGGATACTTTTTATCCCGTGATATTGATCTGTTCTCGAGGGAGAAGAAGTAAAATTTATAGTAATAGGAAAACAGTTTTGACGTTTGTTATCACAGTGACATTAGAAAACTCAAAACAGCTAATTGAGTGACCAAATTATAATAATATGGTTTATTGTTTTTAATATATTTATTAACAAACATAATTATAAAAAAATTGCGGTGAGGCACATTGTGATCATTTTTATCATACAATGGAAGTTTTAGTAGCCATCGATCTCGTAATAAATAATTGCAACCAGAGTAACCCAGATCCTTAAAATGAAAGGCAATATTTCAAACTGATAGTTTACAACTGCCTACTTATTTTAAATATTATGTTATTTAAATAACATTCACACCACAAAGTGACAATGGTTTAACATTTCTACATTGTGTATCTCCGATCTGATGTTTCACAGAAATCAACGCATCAGATCTAAGATAAGGCCTCTGTTTCCACGCAAGCGATGAATGTTAGCTTCAACTCATTAACAGCCTACTACTGAAGACGGGTCTTTCCTCATGAGGAGGCCTAGAGTACACTCCACCACCTTGCTCCAGTGCGGATTGGTGAACGTTAAATAGGAAAAATTGCAATAAAAAGTAAGGCAATGAAGCGCGGCTTTAGAATAAGGTTATTGACCTCTGATTATCACCATAATGTCCGGTATCAATGGTAATAATATTTAACTATTTCGTCATACTGGTATTTTTTTTCTCCGCAACTATCACAAAATTGGTAGTAATTAAAATAATAGTTATTAAAATAACTATTATGACACAGTAACGAAATACTAACCATTCTTTCATTTGTGTGATTAAATAGGTACTATTTAAAGTAACTTTTTTAAAATATTTGCTAATCATTTTGCATGGTTTGTTAATTGACACAAACAAAATAATAATTTGTGTGAAAAACTCGTTTGTATTTTACTACATCAGGGTCGAACCCTGCAATTATCTTGCAATCTCTCATCGAGAAACAGAACACGTAGATTTTGACAATGTAGAGAAAAGTTATATGCGGTTTTTACTCGTCGGGGATTTTAAGATTTCACTACTTTGTGATTTCCGTTCGTAAAAGGCTTAGATGACGCATTTAGGTACGGAAGGAGCGAACATAGCACAGGAAAACCAATGATATTAAAAAAATATCAAAACTACATATACTAGTATGCCTTTACAAATAACCAAAAAATGTGCTCCGAAAAGAGTTACCTACAACACGCACACATTTATTTTTTGTTTCACTACACCATACAGACTGTTTTAATACACGAAGGCATTTTAACGCTGTATGTCAAATGTCAAGCACTTCTGACAACAACAAAAGCGTGTGTATCGTCTTGTATTGACAGAGCGACTACGAGCAGAACGGTCAATTGCCTGTTCTTACGCTCTTCACGACCGCCGACACCGACGAGACTGCCGACGGCGCTAGTGACATATCTACCTCTTTTTACATTATAATATCATTGAGGAAAACTATGAAAAAATCACTATATTCTTGTGTATATTTTTTATTACATGATCTTTAATGTAAATCAATGCCTAAAAATTGTAGTTTCGCATACTTGGCCTAAATTGTCATTTCAAAGGATTTTCAAATTAGAGTCGTCATTAAAATATCATTACAAGATTGAATTCGTTTATTTTTTCCCTGACTTATGCATGATCATTATAAGCTACTTAAGGTATGGCGTATTTACAAAATATATTGATTGGTCTATGACGACGCCTATGATTATTTTAAATGATTTCAAAGTAAGTTATGTGTTCGTGATAGCTTAAGTAATTTTTATACGTATGCCATTTATTTTCGTACTATGCTTGGTGGTAGGTCTTTGTGAAAGAATTATTATTATCAATGTTATTATAAAGTAATTAATATAATTTCTGGTACTATTATTTCTGTGAAGTCTGCTTGTCTAGCTTCTACTACTTCTGCTAGAGTCGGCTGAGTCTACACACACCCAGACCGAGAACAGAAATTCAAACTCGTTATTCAAATTTCTACCTCGCTGGGAATCGAACCTAGGACCCTTCGAACGATGCCGCGGCGGTTCGGCCGGTAACCAGTAGGCCACGTGGGTCGTCATTAAATGAAATATCATTCTACATGATCAAACCTATGATATGATGATAGTTGAACGGGTGCCTAGTGGCAAAATTTCTCGAACGCTCCCGCGCTCCAAGCCACTAGTCACTACTCACTGCTAAATAGATAGATATCGTCATCATAACGGTAACCTCGTTTCCACGTTTTCGGGAAGTGCATTACTCAGCGGACGCACCCAGTGAGGCAGTGAGCTCAAAGCGGCAGCCGCGAGCTCAGCGTTGTCTTACGTATGATTTGTAACGCTCCCGCTGCGGTACGTGTTCACGTGGTAGCGCTGCGGCCGCGGTCATAGGCGGAGCGGGGGACGATTTGCGGGATTACTCGCTTAGCGATTTTTATATAATACTAGCTGCCCGAACAGACTTCGTTCTGTCAAAAGTAAAATAATATTGCGACTATAAATTGAGATGTAAGCTATCCTATCTTTAAAGTCGTATCAAACTGCACACGGTGTGCAAATTTGATTAAAATCGGTTAAGTAGTTTAGGAGTCCATCGCGGACAAACAACATGACACGTAATTTATATATATTAAGATAATTATGGTTAATTGTATTGAATGTTTTGGTTCTATAATATCAACTTAATTCAAGGTTAGGTCAGAAGGGGTCACAAGTATAACA
Organism: Thymelicus acteon; assembly: GCA_951805285.1. Lineage (NCBI taxonomy): Eukaryota > Metazoa > Arthropoda > Insecta > Lepidoptera > Hesperiidae > Thymelicus > Thymelicus acteon. Next base: position 17,226,768 of record OX638225.1, on the reverse strand, counting down.
TCAATTTGACAAAATGTTACTTTATATTTATCTACTTTGAAGCTTCACTGCTGGACATAGGCCTCCCCTAATTCCGGTCCTGAGCGTTTTGAAGCCAGCGAATGCCCGTTGACCTCTTGATATATCTTTGTATTATCTAAATTATTAAGTAAATACTTATTAATACATACTTCTTTAAAAAAATCCTTCCCTAGTTATTAATTTATATGTGGTCGCCAATTTGAGCTAGCTATTTAAAGTGTACCTATATTTACTGAAGGATATATTATTACGCCTCAACACAATTGCTTTGTTAGTGTCAATTCTTAACAATTAAACCGCCTAGGTCTAGGGTCAAATTAAATAATGAATATAATTGCTAACAATTTTGTATTCGTTTAATCTATGTAGTTTGTTATCTACACCTGAAAATTTACCTGAAAATTGACTAATATTTAGTTTGTAGTGAACCGTTTAAAGAATCAAACAAAATACCCGTAAAATTAATAAAATACAGCCTTTATTCAATAAACACGTATTTTAATAACTAAAAATACGAAGCACATCATGTGGACATCGTGGTTTTTATCTGTTTCCAGATCGTTAAGTACAAATGGAGAGCATCGCTCTTCCCATCACTATGTCCTCGCCGCATTCTGTCGGCAGATGTCCCCACGGGTCGCCTACGTGCCCCCGAGGGCCACCGCTATATTTAATTCCGCAGACAAGTGTAACTGTTAGTGTACCTATCTACTGACTAGCTGGGAATCGTATTACTACTGCGAATAGTTTGTGACTTTGTATAACTTTAACATAACTGTACTTATTCGCTTAGCTACCTTTATTATTTAGTTAGGTATTAAATGTTTTGGTTTTGAAATATAAACTCAACTCAAGATTAGGGACAGAAGCTTGAGAAAATTCCTAGAGTGCGTGAGTTAGCTTGTGAAATTAAAAAATCGAATATATATTTTTTTTAATAACACGGAGGAAATCGTGTCCAGAATACCTTAATCTATTTATTTGTGCATATTATTATGATGCGATGCGCTCTAAAAGATATTCTAGAAACTAGAAGATCCCTTTCATTTAACAAAATTATGGCTTGGGAGTATGTGGAAAATTTTCTCTTATTTTAAGCTGAAAACCCGAATTTATCAGAAGAGATTATTTAGTTATTTAGTAAAGATCCTTAGATAAATTAGGTCCTCATCCAAAATTAGAAACAGAGCATTGTTAGTGTTTTCCTTGAAATATTTATTAAAGATTCAAAATTTCTTATCCATGGATTAACAAAGTTTACGTCTTCCAAAACCAAGCGAAATTTCGGTAACCGTTCAGGATTATTTCGGCTTACAATAAATAAAATCGTCGATCGGGCTCGTAACTTATTTAAGAAGTGTTCTTATTTTAAGCGCACGATTTTGGGCCTGCGCGGGCGCAGTTGAAACATGGCGGATCGCGAGCATAAATTTGAGCAATTTTTTTCTGACTTAAAAATTTAAGCGTGGTTCGGTTTACGCAAAACGAAAAAGGGATTCGGTGAAAGCTTAGTATTTATTTTACTTTAGCGTTTACGGAATGTATTGTTTGGGGATCCTGTGATAGCGTACTGGTTTAAATGGCTTCTCACACGCCAAGCTTATTCAGTGCTTCCGAATTTTTTGGCTTCATGTAGATATATACCTAAATAAGTGTGTATTTTGACTGCTTTACCGAAATTTAATTTCAGCTCTTAACGGTTTAATAATATTATAAATAATAATTTTTAATGCCTCCAGAAGCAGCTTAATCAAATACATATAATTTCTGCCATTTTACTACTCCAGAATACATGACACTTAGAGATATGTTTCGTTTCGTAATTTTATTTCAATATTTAATTTTATTACAATAAAAATTGTGTTCATTGCGTCAGGTTAACCTGAAAAAGCTTTAAAGCTTTTTAGGGTTCCGAAGTCAAAACGGAACCCTTATTGTTTCGTAATGTCTGTCCGTCCGTCCGTCTGTAGCATAACGTACATACTCTTAGTTCTAGAAGCTTTTCTGGCATCAATACAATGTACATAATATTTTTACTTTAATTTTAGTCGACTTCTTCGTCGAATACTTTTTATAGAGAACACCAGAACTACAAACAGAGAAAAGTTTTTACCTCTTTGCCTTATAGCACTTTCTGTTAGTATAAAAATATATTTTATCTCATATAACTTGATGGTTAGTACATAGTTCTCTTCCACATCTATGAAAACAGGACTGAATGAAGGCCAGAATGAAGATAGTATTGATTGACCATTTAAGACAATGCAATAACTATATATAACACCAATTTGCCTATCCCATCGCTACATATCTCCATTCTCGGTACATACAAATAACTCTATCAACATACCTTACCCTATCCTCATATTAAAAACGGTTATTTCTATTAAAGGCGCACCGGAATGTCACCTTATAAGAAGAAAATTAAAGCTAAGACTTGATCTAAAAGGCAAAAATACCGAGGAAATGTAACAGCAAAATGACCATCTTTTTATCACAGGATGAGATTGTCCGGAATCATTAGGGGGATTAGGATGACTGCAGACGGACGGATGGGTCACAATTTATCATATATTAATATGCTTGCATTGTTGCAGTATCTGGTGTTTGTCAATATATTTGCTCGTATTATGGTTTGATGCACTGTTAGGGATTAGATTAGTAATTTAGTAAACTGTAAGTTGATGTAAGCATAAACATAAAATTATGTAGTGAAAACAAAATTTAATAAAAAATTTAATCATAATAAACTAACTATAAAACTTAATCTTTTGCTTATACTCAACGTAACTTTCCTAAACCTCCAGGCAAAACTCTTTTTTAATTTATGTAAAAGCTCACGCTAGATGCTGCCCTCAAAATGTATGGGAATGACATGGTAATGAAAAACATCACGTGCTCTTTTTCCGGATTTAAGGTCACTGAGAAACACAAAAGCGTGCTGTCTAGAGGCTCTGATGCTAGGTTTATTATGTAGAAGTCATTTCCTCACGATGTTTTCTTAACCCAAGCACCTAACTTAACAAAACAACTTAATTTCAATAGATGTTTATGTAATTAAAACTAGAACAGAAACCTATTATTTGAACATATTATCTAAGAATAACTCTTATAACAAATTTTAACTTCATCTACTACATTAACAAAATTGCGCAACATTATTTAATTAAAATCAACTCAACAAAATATTTTCCCTTTTGCAACATCTTACACAACATTACAAAATGTTTCCACGTCTGTAGCAAGCCTAACGTTACTCCGCATGTCATCAGCCTATACGCGAGTAATCGACACATCGTGTGTGGTCTGTGACAAAAAAAACCTCACAGGCGATGGTCAACACGAATAAAATTCTTAGTTGACAGTGTTTGTTTGCTCAATGTTTAGGTTAGCGTGGAACTTCTGAGGAAGCTTGGTCAGTTGACATAAATAGTTATTATTGAACTTTTTGGGTCCACAGTAAATCGCACTTGGGTGTTGATACTATGGTCTAAGATTCGAACTAGAAGCGACCTTCACCCATTTGTTTAAAGGATGAAATTTGTTTTATTGCCAATTTAGTATTCTAAAAAATATATCGTGAGCGGGTTGGCTAAAAAAGTGTACTTTTTCCTTCAAATCCTTTAAACAGATGGGTGAAGGTCGCTTCTACTAGTATGCAATGAGTTCCATATGAAAAATTTAACAGAGATTTAAAGATCGGTTTATAAATACAGGCCTTTAATTAACCGATCCTAAGATCTCTATAATCTCAAAATTCGGTTTGTGGTACTGAAATAATTATCCGAACCGAATCTTAAAATTGCAGAGATCGTAAACTCGGTTTATTAAATGAATACATATAAATTTAATGGACAATACGGCCTTAAATGAGTCTGTTTTAAAACTAAGATTCCTACTCATTTAATTTCAATTTAGCATCACAGTTGTCATTAATTTATTGTTTAAGTACCTGCACAAGTTTTTTTTTAATGTATGTCCTCTACTCTACCCATCATTTAGATTTTTATGAACCCAGTAGATTTTATTATTTCATATAAATTATAAAAAACAATACCTATACTTTTTGATGTGGATATTTGCGATGCACGGATAGTAAAAATAATTAGTTTTGAAGACACATTCTTGTGAAACTGCTGAAGCTAAGAACAATTATTATTACAATTAATTTGATAAAATTAAATAAATTAAAATAGCTGATCAAAATTAACAAATAAACAAAAAAACTGTTAACTAATAGCAGGTCAATAAAATTTTAGGGTAACTTAAAATTGTATGCTCAAAACTAATAGTTTTATACATTTTTCCACTAAACACATTTTCTATTAAAATTTTTATTTGTAACATACAATATACACGGTCAACAAATAAATAAGCAAGATGCTACATTTCTAAGTGTCACTAGACCCTACACCCTTGACTGTTGGTGGCTTAGCAAAACTGTCGTTTCGCACAGGTGGTGGTTTTATGTACCTTTACAATGTCAACCGCACTCCTTTCATCTTACAAATTATATGTCCCTACATAAAGTACTATTTCAGCTGCTCTAAGTGACGTTAATGAGTGATTCACATTGATAGCCGAGTAAAAATAAAGTGGATGGTAAAAATATTGTTACAAATAGTTAAATATTAGACTTGCATGTCCACCGTTCATACAAAGTATTATTAGTAACTATTTGTATATGTATGCCCAGTATACAGTGCCATCAAAATGTCAAAGATTTATAAATTTATGCTAGACATAAATTTTTATGCCTACTTATATTTATAAGTAGGTACAATAAGTTGGGATAATGTAAGTTTCAATCAAAATGACATGTCATTTTAACAATAACATCGCTTTATTATTTGTTATTCCTTATGTTCCTTACACACAAGATGAGTAAAAGTCACAATCCATAAATGTCCCACTTCTGGGCTTGGTTCTCCTCTCACAATGTGAGGGGTACAGGCCCCAGTCTACCACGCTGGCCAAGTGCGGATTGGTAGACATCACACACTTTTTTAGAACATTATGAAGAACTCTCAGATGTGCAGGATTCCTCACGATTCCTCACGAAACAAGTGATAATTAACTTGTAATGCGTACATAATTTTTGAAAATTAGAGGTGCGTGCTAGGATTCAAACCGGCTAACTAGGCTATCATAGCTATCATTCCATGAGTATCTAGTTATAACTGTTTATTGAGCCAGTATCAAAAAGTATTATTAATGTCAAAAGCAATCCTCCTTAAAAACGAAGCAAAAACAGCATTAATCTAGTTCCTTTGATCCATAAATGAGCACTAATAAGATGGCTGTCACGCAATAACAATCTAACCGCCAATTAAGAGTAAGGATAGCAATGATTAATTAAAAATAACAGACGGTACGCGGGAAATTGCCTTAAGGAACTAGTTGGAACAATTTTTTTATTGGAAACAATCCATTCCAGGCTCGCCACGGACAGACACATGGACATTTTCCTAATTAATGACCTCGCAGACGACGCCGGCCGATCAAATGAAAAGCGACGCAAAAAGTCCTCTTTATATATAATGTTGGAGATATTATTGTCCGGGAATTTAATTATAATGTACTAAGAATTAATTTTTGTCTACTTTTTATTCGTTTCGTTTGTATTCATGTTAACTGTTTGTCAAACTATACAAAAACGGTATCGATTTTTTATTTTGACATCTATATGTCAAATATTAATACAAAATTTTTAAACTATTTTGCATCTTTCTGTTTTCACTTATCAATCAATTAACACATTTTTATATTACTATTAATACAAAGTAAGTTATACAAATAATATGCAATCAATTAAATAGTGTAACTATTTTACTTATTAATTATTAAAATTAAATTTTGTTCTTGCGACAGTCAAAAAACGACCACTATTACTTATTTTATCATTCACAATAATAAAACATTCATCAAAAAAAAACATCCATGCAAAACCGGGGCAAAGAGACTAGTGTAAAATATAAGAAATAAACGATCCGATATAGCCTAGAACGCGGCGCGGGCGCATGCGACAGAGGAGTCGGCGGCAAATGGGAGACAAATTAAACGCGCGCGTCCGTAAAAAACGCACCGGATGGACATTCAGCGCACGCACTGATCTTTATGTGTCCCGCCGGCCGCCGTGCGCGATGCGCGGTGCGTCTGCCCGCTATGTGCGCGGTGCCTATGATTTCTTTTAACCCTTTTATTGCTGACAATTGACATGATTTCATTAACTTGAATTTTTTTGTAACATTAAATTGCCACGTAATTTTTATGCGGAAACAAACTTTAGTCAAATTGGAAGTGAGATATCTAAATTGAGAAGTTTGATTTATAGACAGTGGAAGGACTGTTTTAAACCACTTTGCAATGGAAAACAAATTATTTTAAGATGTATTGTAAGGACAATTGTTGTACATATAATAATAGAAATTAAAATATATGTAAAATAAAAATTCTATTTGTTATCTACTTAACTCTCTTTCTGTATTATTCTTACGTCCTTCATACATCCTTCAATATTACCTATGTAGAATTTATTTCCTCAATATGCAAACTGGAATAAGTGTAACCTAAATTTTTTCTCCTTTTTTAAATAATTTAAATATTATGGAATTGTGTCATAATTTATATCCGGCCCGATAGACATAAGACACGCTGTAAGATTCCCAGTGTATCTATTTAAATAATTCGAACTCACTACTTACATAACTTGATATTCGAATCAACGCAGATCTTTAACTGGCTGCTTTAAAGTTAAAAACAGAAATTAATTAAACACCAACATTAGCTTTAGTAATCTAATAAGGAGCTTTCTAGTTAAGAAACGTAACACAAATCATTAAAAACACCACCTTTTATACAAATATGGTTAAAAAATAATTAATTTAACTAATTAATTATTACTTATGGTGAGACGATGCGATGTCAAGAGTTCGTGATTTGAATAAATACCATAATATTTGGAGCTATAAAATAAGCGTTTTAAATGGTAATCTTACTACTAATGACATGTTTTTAAACTTTGCATAGTATTATTTGTTATAATACTAAATTATAATATCAGATTATAGATGATATAATCTCTATAATCTGATCTGTATCCTCCAATTTTGTTATCACTGAATTTTTGGATTATGGATTTTTGCAGTATGGAAGCAAATTTCAAAACGTTTTCGAATTATTGTTCAAAGCCTTCAGGAATCCTTCTGTTTAGTAGCCACACTGTTACAAAGCTCATTCTGCAGCAATCCTAATTAAGAGCGCCTTCTGGTGTGGTCTATCCTCTTTATGGCGTGATGGGAGACATATCCGCGTAACTTGTCCGAACACAATATACAATGATGGTTCAGTATTGTCCGAGTTCCGAGTTCTCTTTTGGGGTTTCAAATCGGCTAGATAAGAGGCTTTAAAATGTTTTTGCAGTATATAGTAGGTACGTTGAGAGTAAAAGAGACAAAGACGAAGAGAAGATAGATATAATAGTTGAAGATGAAGATATATATGAACATCGATACAAAATAACATTTACGAAAATGAGAATGTAGAAGTTTCAAAGTAATAAACTGACGATAAATTGTATCTGTTATGATTATAAACGCGTACAGTTATTTTAAAATTAGGTCAATAGAAAAAGAACGAATATCTGAGTCATTATTTTCTTCTTGTCGATTTAAGAAGTTAGAGTGAGTGTTGATCGACTACAATTAAAACATTATTTAAAATCTTAAGGGAAATTCACACCTGACAAAACTAATCACGTCATAACTCACAACTCGTCACTCGTCATCAGGAAGGCTATTCTGTTTTGTAACTCGACAACGGAATCCGCGATGACTGTCAAAATCCTATCTTTAGTCGTTTGAAGTTTGTCACTCATCGCGGATTCCGCTGTCGAGTTACAAAACAGAATAGCCTTACAGTTCCGAAACCCAATTGTCCGTTCCAATTGTCACTTACGCACGCCCTTTCAAAAATCGATCGCAAAAACGTTTCCCGATCCTTGCCTGTCGAATGCTATTTCGGAGAGAATACTTCCACTTTTTGCCTGCAATATTGTAAATTTAAATTAAAACTCATTAAACATTTCGCCTCATCAAAATGCGCATATTTGCGTCCGTTACTTGTTTTTAAGGGGTATTCAATAAGCGTATCCTTGGTATTAAAGACAAATTTAGGCAAATTGGGCGGTGTTCTTGGTCAAAATGATCGTAATTCTCCGGTGGCACGTCGGTAGCATACCGTTCGCACGTTAAATGACAGGTTTGATAAACATTCATAGGTGAAACATACACGAGAAGCTTCTTGTGTATCGCGGAAGATAATACGCATAATTGTCTCATTTATCTCTGTTTAATCGACTTTAGCTCGTCATAAACCTTAAATGATGTGGACAACTCATCAATCTCCTCGGTCGACTGTTTCTCCAATATGATCTTTGCAGCATAATATATTGTTGTTAAGTAAAAATAAATCGATTTTAAAGACAAAACACCCTTTAAAGCAATACACATCTTCCCAAACGGAACATATATGGGTTGATTCACGTTACTTTTTGGTTATTTCTTTATAATTATATAAAATCATGCTTAAGATTTTCACAACAAAATTTTGTGAGAAAAGTAAATTTATTGATTCTCACCAGATTTCAATCCAGAGATCCATTGCAGAGCAACGTAGTTCAATAATTAAGGAAGCCTCTAGCCGTTTTATTTCAAAACCAACATTTCTAGATTTTCTAATTTTAATTGAAACTGGTTTTGCTCCTTTTAAATTAAACCAGTTAAGTTGCAACTAATTCTTAATCAACTTTGATTAATTAACTCTAATTAGTGTACTTGCTCTGAGACGCTTCTTTACTTCAAATAGGGCAGTTGACTGAGATCATCTTTCGTTTCCACGGAGACTTAAATAGTGAGAATTTGCCAGAAATAATTAAAAATATTTCATTGAAAATTATTCTTGACAAAAAATAACCGACTACAAAATTAAGGATAACTCAAAAACTACTCATCAGATTTTGCTCAAATTTAAGTAGGACAAGCTTTCAATTAAAAAAATAAACATCAAAATCGGTTCACCCAGTTGAAAGTTCTGAGGTAACGAACATAAAAAAAATTCAGTCGAATTGAATACCTCCTCCTTTTTTGAAGTCGATTAAAAAAGTACTTCCTTTATGAATATACTATTATATATTTTATACAAACTACAAAAAAGGGTTTTTCCTGATACGAATACGTAATTTGTGTCAGAGACATCCCTTTATGCTTTCATACTATGGCGTCATACAAGGCGAAGAACAATACGTCAGATTGTAAGGAAAGATAAGAGAACGTATGAAGTCATATACAATGTTTATGACGACAAGTCTTCTGCCATTCTTAGCATGTTGATGTCTTAAAGGTTTGCGTGCTGTGCCCATGTTGTGCCAATAGTTAGTGATGTGACTCAATACCAAATGGAGGTTAGTTACAAGGAAAACATCCGTGACAGGTTCTTTGTAGGGTAGAAGAAACAAATAAATATCATTAAGCTACAGATTTTGACATAATATAGGTACTTAGTAAAACATTAAATTTTTCCAACTCAAGGTCACGGACCTGATAGATGACGGACGTAACCTCGTCTAATCGAGAGTGTGCGTAATTTTTGATTCGCGATTGAAGCAGTGAAGTGTCAATGTGTGGGTGTGTGTACTTGTACGAATAGAGAGTTGGTATTACTATGGGTGCTTCACTGAATTTTTTCTTGGGATTACGTCCGTCTTTTTTTAGGTCCGTGCTCAAGGTGAATTCTTTACGAAAGGTCCTGTCATGATGAGCTGACGAATCCGAATGTCGAATATCATTATAAAAACTTATTTTTAATTATAAAAATACTCGTAAATCAACTACTTATCACTAACAATATTAAGGTTCTACATAATTAGATTTACAGCTCACCTGTCTCAGACGCCTGTTAAAATGTTTGACCACATATTTGACCAACCTTTCAATCAATCTATCAATCAATCAATTTATTGTGGACTATAGGTAATATTAAACTAAATAATATTAAAATTAAAATAAATCCTTATCCCTATCCCTATCCTAATTTACGCTAATTAAAATTCACCTTTCACCAAATAATGTGAACATTTATCTAATACCCATTAGCCACATGATCTACACTTTGTAATAAACTTCTATCCCTCGCTACGGACTCTTGTCAAAATATTTGATCAAGCATTTGACCAAACATTTGACCAACCTCGCACCACAACCACCGAACGCCCCGCCCTCGTCCATCGAACCCGAAATCAATTAATACGCGAAAACTTTCGTTCGAACAATCATTTATCATCGTACGTCTTCTTCGAACTCATTTTTCGAAAAAATCCATTTCATTGACAAGTTAACGATAGCAGTACATGTTCCGATTAAAATTAATCACGGGCGCTGCGAAGCTTCTCCTCTTTGTCAACGTGAAAAGATTTATAATATACGCGAAATTTTCGACATGATTCCAGATTTTTTATCACTGAAACCAATCAATAAACGAGATTGTAATATTGTAAGGCTTCAAATTTAGTGCATACTGAATAAAAAACAATATTGTAAGACCCGTCCGTTCTAAAAAATATTTGTGTAGGACAGTACTTGTATGAATGTACGATGTAGTATGTACCTAATTGTGTAAAAATAAACTGTCGGGGTAGCACTAAACACTAGTAGTTTTAGATTGATTGGACGATTTAAATAAAAAGACAATTTTATTTTTATTTAAAGTGAAAAATATCAAAATCAATATAAACGCTAACATACTCATACCCCCTCAGTAGGTTATTACCTGTGTCGCGGGTGGCATGGACTACACATATATAACACATCACAATCACACCCATGACCCGAGTACAAATATTTATCTGTCACATAAATATCTGCTCTGGCCGGGAATCGAACCCGAGACCTCTCGCTTCGCAGGCAGGGTCGCTACCAACTAGGGTACAAGGTCATCAAAATATCCTTGAAAATACTTCTAACATACATCTAGTATTCGCGATAAAAACTCATATCACCTAAATAAGTCAATAGATTATTAACCTCTACATTAGACTCATAAGTTCCCAACTTAATCAGAGCACGACAAGCGAGAGGTATTATTTAATATACATCTCTGACAGCAGTAACATTCGCTATCCACCATTACATAACAACTGCAGTCGAATGTCCAAAAAAATTGCTCTTTCGATATGATAAATCTTGGTATTTGTTCTGCGGTCAACGACGCAGCGCCCGAAGATTTCGCGCCCGATATTTTTATGGGATTCCAATTGGAATTTTATGGTTCGGGTGTCCCCGAGTCTCATGTTACAGTCTGATAAAATTCTCTGGCGATTTATTGTGGATACCTAGACCCTTATCTGCGGAGAGCTGACCGGAGTATTCGGTGCAACTAACGCAAGAATTCAGTTGCGTAGAGCTAGTGATTTTATTTTGTTGTTAATTAACGCGATTCTTGTCGCACTCGAGATTAATTAATTCCATAGCGATCATGATTATGTGGTCTAAGAATTCGAGGACATACGTTTACATAAATATTGACTGCGCCGTGAAAACACTGAAGTATTACAATAATAGTATCAAAAAAATATACGCATCGAATTGAGAACCTCCTCCTTTTTTTCGTCGGTTAGAAAAGCATGTATAAAAATAGCTTTAATTTCTTATGAGTTGTAGGTACAGGTATTATTTATTATTTAAATGAATAAACAGTAAACAAGTGCACGCGCGCCTACCACAGACTTTCACGACCTTATTCGGTCTCCGCAAACAGAGTGTTTGCCGTTTCGCTTTCAAACTAAATATTTGACGAGCACGATGGTGAGCAAACATGAAATGAAACTATACAAGTGCTTTACTGTCAGGGTTCCGTATCTATTTAAATTTTAATCAGAGTAAAACCCAATGCATACGTAACATGCTTTTTCCTGTACAGGCCACGTTCCGTACGGGATTCTGCTGCATATGCACTACCGTATACATTTTCTATGAAACGATGTTTCCAAAACTTCACGTCCCGTCCTACGGGAAAAACCTCGTTACGTATGCATAGGGCTTAACAGAATCATGTGGAATACTCCTTATTATAAGCAATTTAAAATTTAAATTATTGTGAATACATCTGTCTGCTCTGTCACAAAAACGAGGAAACAAATATTAAATTATCCCATAAACTTCTGCTGTAGTCGGGAATAATAACTAGGACAATAGTTGAATATAGACTAAAATTTACAAAAATACTCATAAAAAACTCATAAATTCCTGCGATCTGAAAGTTATTTTACCTTTAATTTCTCAAATTACCAACGATGTGCCAGGTTCGACTCTCGGGCTATAAATGTTTGATCCCATGTCAATTAATTCACCTCGTGTTTATTTGTATAATGTCTAATATCCGTTTCTAATGCGAATATTTGAACATGTGACCGTCATTTTTTTGTCCTTATTTTACGTATTAATTACTTTTAGTTTCTGTAACAAGTTTGCTACTTAATTTAATATTGTAACGAAATATATTTATCACTGTAATGCTACGGCTAATTAATAGGGTGCGCGCTGGCTGAGATATAGCGGATAGCCGACTTTGCGCTGAGCTATTTGTAGATAGCTACAGTCAAATATTTCACTATGTAGACGTATAATATCGCCATTGCAACTTTAAGACCTCTTATGTGTTAAGTGCCACTTTTGGCAAAATCACTTTTTTACGTCAAATGATTCTACATTTTGCAGCACTATCGAATTCAAAAACTCTCATTTGTGTACGACGTTTCCATCGTGATTTTGAGTGACTCACCAAATTCAAAATCATCTGTGTGCTTGCTAAACAAAATTTTATAGATTTTTGTCGATTCTCTGAAAAAGCTGATTTTTTACACATAAGAGGTCTTAAAGTCGCAACGACGATATGTAGATAATTATGTATTTTTTTAAAATAAGAAGTGTTACTTGATTTTGAAAAGTTTGAAAATTTTGCTCTATTACTATGTAAAATGAATCTTAATAGAGATGTTGACAGTAACCATAAATTAATATAAATTTAATGGTAACATTTAAACACATTAAAATATTTTTTTTATCAAAGTCAATGACAAGAAATTAAATATTATTAATTTAAAATTTTAAAAATTATACTGACTGTCACGTGATCTCAAACGCCATTTGATAATCTTGAATCGTAAAATTAGTCAACATCCTGAATTGTTTTATATCAAAAGCAAACGCCGCTTTTTCGTGTATCATTATCATGTTGTCTTTTGTCTTCCCAACTACCAGGTGCACTCGAAGTGGCTTCAAAAATGTAAATGGCCATTCTAATAAAGCCACTTCAAAAACAAAAATTCAAACATATTCAAATTTCCACCTCGCTGGGAATCGAACCCAGGCTCTTGGCGCTTCCGTCTGGTATCGTAGCCATTACGTCTTACAGGTCGACAAAAAAAAATCATAAGTATTCATTAAAGTTCAAGCGTGTGATCCTTCGCTCGGCTCACTGACTACACTACGAAGTCTAACAAGATAGTTTAAACTATTGATACAGTTCTGTTCGCTTCCTGCAAGGCTTTGTTTACGATAGTTCGCTTCGTGTACCACAACCTATTAGTGAGCTCGATCGCCGATAACTGGCGCTGATAGTGTTAACAGTACAATTTGCATTGCAAATTTTCGGTTTCGCAAAAAAACTCCACCAGTTAAAGAGCTTTTAACTTCGCGTTATCTTAATGTTAGCGCTTTATTTGAACACGTTAACTGCAATAAAGTGCAACGAAGATTATAATTTGATTCGTTAAGGACATGCTTGGTATGGTTTAATCTTAAATGTGGTTAAGGTGTGGTTAGGATTAAAGGAGCTTACTATCTTTTGATAAGGATTTAGATTGGAAAATTAATTATTCCGATTCAATTTCTGCATTCAGCAAAGTAATTTCTTGGATGTAGCCGATTCTGAATTCTTTGGTTTTAGATAAAAAAAATAATTTAGGTGTACTTACTCAATAAGCATAGTATTAGAAGACGACTGAGTATCTCAGTCAGTACCCTGCTGAGCATGGGGTCCTAGGTTCAATTCACTCGGGTCGTGTTTAGGCTTCCCGCCCACGTCAGTCTTTTTGTAGGACCGATAATCGGGCCGATTTTTCCTGCCATATTATTTCTGACCGACTTTATGTAGGACGTGTGCGTTGAACTATTGCTATCAGTACGTTCTATTTTTCTCCTACAAAAAATCGGTCACCGATTATCAGACGTGGGCGGGAAGCGTTATCAAACAATAATTATTTACAGAGCTATCTGCATATATTATCTGCATGTATCTGTGTGTTTGCCATAACGAGAAAATTTCGACCATCTAATCCAGGAATCCTCAACCGAACAGAATTCTTGCAATATTTATTTTCACCTAAGCTCATCCTCTTAAGACGGCAGTTTTGGAATGATCTCAAAACGATACGACAGAGTTATCGCCGCAATAAACATTTCGGTGTCGCAGCTGATAATCAAGTGTAAATAATGCCTTTAAAATGTCTCAAGTGCTCGTGATAAATAACCGGTGAGGTGCGAGGTGAGATTTTGGAGCAGTTTTTTCCACCGGAACTTTACACCTCTAATTTTAGAGTTATTATCATTGAAGTATTATTACTAGCATACAGAACCGACACCAAACACAATGTATGTCCCAATGAATTGGCGCCGATCGGCTTCAATTTTCAATGGATTCGTTCGATTTTGAAAGGAGATCGGGGGCTCAATTTTTAAAATAGAACCTCCCGGCGGGACACATTTTGTTCGAGATGTCTGTTCTGTGACATTATACTTCAATGGTTGTAACAAATTATCTATCACGAGTAACCGCCCTCGCTTTGCTTCGGTTTTCTTATTTTTTTACAACTTATTGGAGTTTTATTAAGGATCCCTAATTTTTTTGAAAATATAATATAAGTAGCCTATGTTACTCGGGGATAGTGTAGCTTCCCAACAGTGAAAGAATTTTTGAAATCGGTTCAGTAGTTTCGGAGCCTATTCAATGCAAACAAAAAATCAAATCTTTCCTCTTTATATATTAGTATAGATGAATTGCTTGGCTCATGGGACAGGTCAAATGACTATACATATATTATGGTGAAATAATGATGTGATGAGAATATTTTGTTCTCGGTCTGGGTGTGTGGGATCTTGTCTTTGTGTGTTGTCCATGCCGCCAATGACACATGGACAACAACAACAACATGGAATCCAAGTGTGGGGCTATGAGTGTGAAGCGTTATTTATTTAATAATTTACTTTTATATATGTCGATGTTTTGACTCAGTGACATGAGTTGTGATCATAGGGACTAACGCCTCAACTCAGAGCCACTAATGGTTACTTAAATCGCTCCTTAGTACAGAATTTGTATGGTGATTCTTTACTAAGGACCGATTAAATTAACCATTAGTGACTCTGAGTTGGGTCGTAAGTCTCGGAAATATCGGTATGAACTGCAAAAATCGTGAGTACCTATTTATATTCAAAAGTGTCCGCGATGATAAACCTAAGTTTAAATTCATTATGATACGTTTGAGCTGTTTTGTACGGTACATAGAAAATTATAGATTTAGACAAAAGTTTTTAATATGTTTAATAAAACAAGAATATAAAAAAATGTATTCTTTTCTGAATTTTTCAATAATTCATTTATTTATTAAAGATCCAAATAACCTTTTACAATTTTTTTCATAGGGTTTAATAATAATAATAAAGCATTTTATTTTCTCATTTTCATGACATAATTATAAATTCATAGTATTTACATAATTACAAAAAAAAACATTAAAATATTAATAAACGGTTGATTCAAATTTAAAATTTAAAAATAACAAAAAATATAAGCATCAAATCAAATTAAATCATTTCTTACAAATTAAAATAAAATTAACGAATTTATTGAAAAACAAAATTAAATTTAAATTGAAAAAAAAAACTAAATATCATTATTTGAAAAAAAAAAATCATTTCATAGGGTTTAACATTTAATAATATTTGTGTTATATGAATAATTATGGTCGAATTAGTACCACAGTACAGGAGAATATACGTAGACGTCAATAAAAAAACTAAATGATAATAATGATTTCCAGTACGCGGGCAGCGGTAGAAAACTTTGAAAATATGATGAAGGCGTGTCACAGATTGTACGGAACTTTCTCAGGTTGCACCATCAATGAACGCAAAGGGACCGCTCCCACTATTGATTTATTGAGCGCCGCTTCTCAATACGTGGCCCGCTTTTCAGGTCTCGAGACAAATCTTGAGATGAATAAAATAACTTATAATATGTTTAATAATAACATCGTCCGTTTATTTATTCTTCCTTGTATGAAACGAGTTTCACTATATAAGGCAGATTTTTAACTAGCCAGGTGATAAGCCATAGGCCATCTTAGACCAAGGCATCACCGACACATTGCCGACCGATAGATGACGAAGTTTGGAATCCGCATTACTGGCTATCCGATTCTGTGACGGTTTCAGGTTGGTTGCTAGTCCAGCGGTAGAAAAAGCCTACCACAATGTTATATGATCGGGATTCAACTTAAAATGGTTGGACGAACATTACATAATATACAGGGTGGAAAAAAGACGGTAGTTGGAGTAAAAGTACCCTGAATATTGATAATGGCAAATTTTATTGAAAAGAAATATTTATTTATTTTCAGAATTAACTAAAAGTACACTGAAAGATTTTTGAAAATTCACCTGCTTGTCCCAGGTAACGAAAAAAAACGGTATTTTTATGATGCCAACCAAAAGGGTCATTTATAAGACTCAATTTCTGTTAAAAAATATAAAATTAAGGGAAGACCGAGAAAAATTAGTTAAGAAATTCTTCTTATAAAGTTCTTACTTACTGTCAAATGAAATAGTCCAAAAGTCCAGGGTATTTTCTTCGTATTTCACCGATTCGATTCCCGGCTCAAGCAGGTGAATTTTCAAAAACTTTTGAATGCAATATCCAGGGTACTTTTCCTCCAACTACCGTCTTTTTTCCACCCTGTATCTAAATTGTCATAATATTCTCACTGTAAAATTATCTGCTGTAAGTATGATTTGTAAGGTTGTTGGCGCAAGTTCTTAGGTAATATCGAGGAAGATGTCCAAACTCCTAAATTATTAAATGAGATGTGTACAATTCTAAACTTAGCCACTCCTGTGAAAGCTAACAAACTACTAAAATGCCTTTTAATTACGTTTCCTTTTCCGCTCCAAAATACACCAGCCCACTAACAGATGTTCAAGTTTATTGCTCCACCGCGGAACCCTTAAACCTATCTTTTTCTTTCTTTTTCATAACAGTTATCTCAAGATAAATGAGTCTCCGCTGCGGTGTGCGCCCGCGCAGATGTTCCATATATGGCACAGAAGAAGTCCCGCGCTGGTATCGGCATGCACTCGAAAGTACTAATTGAGGGACACGCATGCTACATAGTTGCGCCTTTTGTACTTCGTATTTAAACGCTTTTATTTTGCTTCACTAATTTATCTTTATAAACCAATTTATTGTATTGATATTTTTATTTTTAATACTAATATTTTTAGGAGCCCAATATGAATGTAAACTGTGTAAAGTGTATACTACCTATTAAGATAACTATATATCTATCTATGATATATATACTTAGGTAAATAATTCTTAACAAACAATAACCGACTTCAAAATAACTCAAAAACTACTTGTCAAATCTCGCTCAAATTTAAGTGGGGCCATATGACAAGCACCAGCTTTCAATTAAAAAAAGAATCATCAAAATGCTTATGCTGAGTCTGGGCCTGTTCGCGGGTCACGCTGCAGCACAAGCACCTATAAAATATATGACGAGATACTTATTAATGTTAGTTATACATATATAATTCTTATTATATCTTTTTCTTTCCTTTAAAGCATTTTTTTTGTTATGTGCTGCATTTGGTATCCTCGAATACATGTATTTCATTTCATTTCAAAATCGGTTCTCCCAGTCGAAAGTTCTGAGGTCACAAACATAAAAAATACAGTCGAATTGAATACCTCCTCCTTTTTTGAAGTCTGTTAAAAAACAAATGAACAGTGGTTACAAGATCATAGGAGAGAGCTGATGATAGCGATCACCGTTGTCCATAAATGTCAGTAACACCAAAGACATCACCGATGCGTTGCTGAAGAATAAAGAAGAAAAGTAGAACTGAATCACAAGCCAATATAGATAATCTAAATTTTACTAACAAAAAATAAACGACTTCAAAGTCTCAAAAACTACTTTTCAGATCTCATTCAAATTTATATGAGACCACATGACAAGCACCTGCTTTCGATTAAAAAAAGAATCATCGAAATCTGTTGGCGTGATATTGAGTTATTCGTCAATTTGTCGCGTACATCTTAACACAAATTTACGACTTATGTGGTTTTCTCATGGATGCCATTGTCAGATCTCAATAAAATTTATGTGGGACCACATGACAGCCACCAGCTTTCGATTAAAAAAACAATCATCAAAATTGATTCGCCCAGTCCAAAGTTCTGAGGTAACAAACATAAAAAAAAATACAGTCGAATTGAGAACCACCTCCTTTTTTTGAAGTCGGTTAAAAACTGTTATCATAGACCTATATGTACTCGTATATATTATACTAGACAGGCTGTTCAGTACTAAAAGTTTCGACACCTACGTTGACACCAGATGGTGCCAAAGTATTTTAGTCGGCTGCGAGCAAGCGAGACAAGTAGATGTCATTTTTGAAAAACCCCGACCGTTCAAGAACACATAATAACGCATATTGTTTATTGTGGACAGTTAAAACTTCTTCATTTTTTACGTTTGAACTTTATTTGAGTTTATTTAAATCATAATTGGTAAATAACTATATTTTTACTTACATTTAATATAGTTATTTACTTACATTAAAAAAAAATATTTACTGCAAAATATTTAATTTTGATATTCGCCATCTTGAACCGAACTTGACCGAACGAAGCGGTGTCATAGAGTATAAAAATGCTTGAAAAATGTCACACGGATTTAGTTCGGAACAGCAGGGCTATTCAGTTTTGTAACTTGACAGCGGATTCCGCGATGAGTGTCAAAATTGAAGTTCGAGTCCGAGATCTTGATATGTGATTCTCGAATCATTTGGTACGCACTTGCGAAGTGAAGGGAGTCTCGAACTCAAACGTCAAACGACTAAAGATGGCCTCGCCTCGGTATGAATAAACGAATCGGTAAAATTAAATAAATAATTGAACACAAATAAACGAGCCATGGTATTTATTAGTACCTAATAACTAAAATATAACAAAAATAACTTATTTTTATTTCAAAAATCTTTAGTTTACTCGAGAACGCGATAGCTCTTGACTAACTTTTCGTTTGACAATTGGACACGACCTTCGATGGTGACGTAATTCGATGATCGAGAATAATAAATATGTCATCCTCTAATCATCTAGTACGGCACTTGCGAAGTGAAGTGATCCTAGAACTCGAACGTCAATTTTGATACTCCGCTGTCAAGTTACAAAAGAGAATAGCCTTCCTGCTCGTGACTATTATTAATATTTTAATGACTCGATCGGTCATTAGAAGTAATGTCTAAGGGAGAGGGAGAGTGTAAAAACAGCGCTGCACGAGGTTTCTCGTGCTAGCAGAAGCTAAGACTCTTCCTTGGCCCACAATAATTATGTAAGTTAGATTTAAGTGTTTATTGTATTTTATTTATCTTCTTGTGTATAAGGAATATTTTATTTGTTTATTTAGTTAATGGGCATCAATGGGCAGCAGTAGCCACAAATTGTAAAGTTATCGGTTTGGATATTTTTCGATTTCTAGATAAAGAACACTACCTGTTCATATAATTATTAGGCCTCAAAGATTGCATATATTTTTAATAACGGCGTACAAACTTTTTGTCGAGCTGAGACTACATTTTCATGACAAAGTATTGCCTATGCTGCCACCTTTTTATGCTGCCACCTGCCACCTGCGCTAAACTGCAACACTAAAAAATTATGAGCCACCTTAACAGTCAGAATTTCTTATTCCGCCTCATAGCCGATAGAAAGAAAGAAAGAAAGAAAGAAAGAAAAAAAAGAAAGAAAGAAAGAAAGAAAGAAAGAAAGAAAGAAAGAAAGAAAGAAAGAAAGAAAACATTTTTATTCGGATTAAATACACAATTAAGGACTTACATCTAATTTAGTTTAGCTAACGTAAATAATTATTTAATCTGAAACGGGTCTCGCTCAGCGTTATGCTAGATGTACAGAGACAACCAGCGCTGGTCTTCCATTATGATTATTTAAAACCCTAAAAACGCATCCGAATCATATCCGAACCATAACCATTCGCAGTTACTTAGTCGTTTTCTTACGATATCGACACAAGCCGTCGGGATGTCTACGATACGAATTGTTGTATAAAGGCATGAAGCATTATTCATAATAATGCACAACTCGGCACATGCAATCGTTAATGATTAATAATGATAAATCACGTTAAATTTTGACTGCTACGTGCTTCCGAGGTAAAGTGAAGCAGTTTACTCCGAGGTATACCTTCATAAAAGAATCCATTGTATAAGTAATCCGTTCCATTGATGGAAACGTTTTGGATAATTTTCACACACTCTGTTCATACTTTTTTTTTTAAACCGAATAAGTTAGTGCTTGCCCACAAAACCACCTGATGGTAAGCGGTAATGAAGCCTTGAATGGTAAAGCACACTAACTTAGTAGAAGCCTATTCACTCTTGACTTGAAGACCCACATTATAATCAGAGGGGAATACCCACGCAGGCAATTTATTCCAGTCCCTTGCGGTACGTATAATAAAAGACGAAGCAAAGCGCGACGTCCGCACCGGGGGGATGTTGACAACAAAGGGATGAATGCCCACCGTGTTTCTAATTCTACTTCCTATTATTTACTCTTTAAGGAATTAATTTCCAAAATCTTTTTCGTATCTGACGTCTCTTACTTATTAACTTACCTCCCTGCCAAACATCTTCATAAGAATCGTATTATTAGAGATTTCTGTCAGTAATCAGTACATTCTTTCAGTCCTCTAGTCAGCCATATAAGTATAACCTTTCAATTTATATTATACTAGCTGCCCCGACAGACTTCGTTCTGTCAAAGTTTTTTTATATTATTATTTTTGTATGCTGTATCATGGGCTGTATCAGGGGCCCGAGTTCAAATCCTGGCACGCACCTCTAATTTTCAAATATTATGTGCGTATTAGAAGTTAATTATCACTTGCTTCGGTGAAGGAAAACATCGTGAGGAAACCTGCACACCGGAGAGTTCTCAAAGGTGTGTGAAGTCTACCAATTCGCACTTGGCCAGCGTGGTAGACTATGGCCTAACACCCCTCAAATTGTGAGAGGAGACCCCGAGCCCAGCAGTGGGACAATTATGGGTTGTTGCTTTTATGCTGTATCATAAAAAATAAAAACAAAAAAATTTGTCAAAAACATAAAAAAAAATGGGGGATGAAAAATAGATGTTGTCCGATTCTCCACCCTAGCCGATATGCACGCTAAGATTTACGAAAATCGGTCGAGCCGTTTCGGAGGAGTTCAACTTCTAACACCGTGACACGAGAATTTTATATATTAGATATAATTTTTTATACTTTGCGTCATTTAAAAATCTGTTTCCTTTAATCTGAATGTTTAAAAAGAAATCCCAAAAAACATAAACAAATTTGAAATCAATACTCAAAACACCTAATCCGTTTAATGTATTAACGATATTCAATTACCGACATACCCAGAGAATCTTAAGCGCACATCAACCCGTAGCAGAAACGAAATTGCCCCAAAAACCGGAACAGCCATTGATTTAGTGAGCCCGGCGAGCTTCTGTACGAATCCGCCATTTTACACCGGGGTTATTAACATACCGCAAAAACACGATGGCCCTATCAGAAAGCGGTTCACGTAAGTACTTTTTGAAGGAAAACCTATTAAATTTTATGGGTATTTTCCATACTTGCCCTGCTCCAATTTTTTCCTGCCCGGTTTGTTTTGTTCTCACATGGATCTAGAAGAGGGCTGGAATGGACACGATTTTACATGGTTGTGAATCTTGGGTTTTTGGCTATCAATCCTTACAATTTAGGGTTAGGGGTTTATCCATTCTTGAGTCGGAAAAAAACTTCAGTCCAAGTCAATATCTCGTTGTGAACCCTTCTGAACAACGAGGGAGGCCATGGTGGCAGGTCTCTCCTCTTGTAGGTCGCTCAGTCCAACACTAGTTAGCTTAGTCAGTACTTTTATGCTGGTGCTATATTAACAGCTAGATATCTTAGATGGAACGTGAAATGTGTGGGCCCTCTACTTCTGTTGGCAACGCGATGGTAATATCTTGGTGTGATAACTGATAATAAATGGAATTAAAATGATAGTTGTTGGTAAAAGTCATCAGCAGCATGAAATATGTACAGATATAATCTGAAATAATATTTGTATCGTTTGCATGAAATAAATAAAAATAAAGTAAAACCCTGAAGATATTTCATTGATGACATATTATTTGTCAATAAACATTAAAGTCATCATTCTTAATGATCAACGTACATGAACAAGTGTTTTAGAAAAAAAATGTAAAATCCAAGGAATCACGTTGACAATTCCATTGACCACTATGGCACGTCTTCGCGCGGGCGGTACGAGCCACTGTGCCAAGATCTTGATCCTCGTAAAATTTTATGTGTCTCGGACAAAGCGAATTTTGTTAATTAACCGTTTCGCCCGCTCTGAGGTGTACCCTGAAGTGTACCCTGTGCAGTGATAGATAATGTTTTCCCTTTTTTATCGCCACACCAATCTTAATTTCTCGGAGCGTCGTGCGGTATATATTTTTAAATGATTTCCTAAAGGGGACACGGGCAGTTTTGAATTGGGATGTTAATTCGGTATGCAGTTTTTAGCGACTTTAAAGGATTGCAGTGACAATGACGAGCTCATTAAAATTGAAATTATGATTGGCGATAAGTAAGTGTTAATTGCAGTCAAAGAAGTCTTTTTGAAGAATGATTACATTCTTATTATTTTACGCGATTTTGTTTTGTTCAGTTCTTAAGAATTTGGGTAAGGTATATTTTTGTTTCTTACTTTAATGTAGATATAGTCTATGTAAGCTGTTTTATTCAAAACTCAGCAATATGAAATTATAAGACGATTTTTTTTAAGATGACCTAAAATATTACTGACTTAATGATAAGTGCATAATGGGTAAATACGGACTATGAAAGCGAATTAAATCTCCATCTAGTAGTCACTGGACACTGGACCAACGTCCAACAGTAAATCTTGCTTCCTTTCCTAATCTCAATTCCGATAAAACGATCAAACGGCAGCTTAAAAACACGGCACGACTCGACAAATTCACTCTACAACCCACGCTAACCAGGCTAATGAAAGCATGCTAACATACAGTCTTCATGTTACAAGCTCGAAACAGACCGAACAAGCGTACGGAATGTCGGACGAAGGACACCGAAAAAGTGTTTTAATTACCCCTTTAAGTAAATTACACTTTTGATACTCCTTTTTTACGCGATGATACTTCTTCAACGAGCCAGGTTAATGTTTAAGCACCTTGTTACTGGTGTAATTGATTATACTTAATTTAACTTAACATGGCTAGGGAATGGTTAAATATTGTGAACGAGTGTTAATAAAAAAGAAGCATCTAAATGAATAGCGTTGCAGAAGGAATAATTTAACTGTCGATAATAAATTTAATATTCTAACCTAACCTAACCTAAACTAACCAAATATTACATCTAGATAACTTTAAATACGGCCCCATATCTTTAAATTAAACTATAAATAGAAACTCTCATAATTACATACATACCTAATATGTAAAAATTTTATTTTGCGATGTTCTTTAATTTTTAAATTGTAAAGATTGCAATATAGTTTATATTATTAAATTTTTTTATGTAAACTAAAATTTTGTGTTCAATAATGTGGTCTAAATTTACACAACCTAAACAGATAGATTCACTAAAATACTCGTATTACAACTAAAAATGTAACGCAGGTTAAACGAGGCTCGACTTTATCCATAAACATGTAAGTATTTATGCAGTTCAAGAGGCATGGCTCATGCATCGAGTGCATAGGTTATCTTGGGATGCGTCCGCTTTCACCTGTTCGGCGTTTTAATCGCATCCAGTACGATTCCACGTAAATTTCAACCATACATCCGTGGATTACAGTTGAATTTAAATTGTATCATTTAAGTATGTAACCTTATGGGTGTAGATGTTGCAAGTAATGAAGACAAATGTAACAATTGCTGTTGATTAAATGGATTATTTTGTTGATATAATTAATGGTGTAGAAGTAAATAACTGAAGTGTTTTGCAAATACTGCTAGTGCCTGTTTATAATTACGTACTACTATAATTACGATAATATGATTATGAAATAATTAAGTCTTTTACAGACATTTTTCACATTAACTACCTAAAATCTGGTCTATTAATTAATATGAAGAATTGAAATATAAAAGCTAATATTGAATTCAATTAAACTTCGGCTCACTACTAATAACAACAGATGCCTCTAGAGCAACCTGTGGAATTTTCTTCAGGCTACTTGAACCATGAGGAGAGGAAACTACCCTGCAGTAGACCGCGAACGATTTGAAAAAACAACGATATGTAATTTCTCGTTCAGACATAATGAGTAAGAGTGCACTTCGCAAGACGTATTTTTCATACCTTACATTTTGCACATATCCGTCTAAGCATCCCTGACATTAAGGCCCGGTCTACATGAACGCTGTGAACATAAGCTACATACCACATAAGCTCACATGTCTCATAAATCGCCCAGCAATCGGAAAAGTCAGTCCTAATGTCTTATTATCTAGTAAGTTATTACAACAGGAAGGGAAGCTACTTAAGAATAATTAACTCATAATGCAAGACAATTTTCAAAAAATGCGCCAAGTTCAAATACCGCACTATTGAATAGAAGGAATATATCAACATCACTGTGCTGTTACAATTTCCTTCAAATTACTTTGTTTTGTTACACCAAAAACGACTGTACATGAAGCAAATATGGTTCAAAATACAAAGTCCATGTAAAGGAGATAAATCAAGCGGGCAATGCTGACGGTTACAATTTAGCAATTTACTTGTCAACATGATCTAGTCGTATTATCGATATGGTGCAAGTAAGAAGCTACAGCAGGTGAAAAATTCTCAATTATCTTTTTGTAATGTAATTATTGAATTAGCGAATAGACAACACTGTAGTTTACAGCTGCCTCTGGCTATCTGTAACCACACTGAAATAGAACAGGTAAAATTAAAAATGAAAATTATAATTATGATTATCAATTGGCTTCTAAGTTAGGTTTTTGCTCCAATAACGGGAAGGAAGTAGGTGCTAAGGATGTAAGCGACGAAGAAGTTACTATTAGGTGAACCAAAGACTCATTCTTTCGTCAGTTGTTTTCATAAAAACAATGTTAATGCACTGAAGTTAAGTTAGGCTGGTTTCCAAATAGTGGACTGGACTTGGCCCTAGGTTACAAAGATTCAGGATCCTAAAATAGTAATATCGTACAGGAGTTACATGTCGAATGCCTATTTTTTTTTTCTAAAATAAAAGTAGCCTAAGTTACTCCTTGTTACATCAGCTATCTGCCAGTGAAATTCCCGTCAAAATCGGTCCAGCCATTTCAGGAATTAGCCAGACAGACATACAAAAACTGTAAAAAATATTGTTTTGGTATATGTAGCGTGTATACATCCAAATGCACTACGTAAAAAGCGGTTATTTTAATATTACAAACAGACACTCCAATTTATTTGTTTGTATAGATGTCAATTTCCGGTAAATAAACAGAGGAACCACCTGGTGGTAAAGTTTCATCGTCGGCAGTAAGCATCAATGATGCGTCGTCCAAAAAGAAAGAAAGTAAGAATTGGGGATTCTCAGCGATTACGGATTTTATTCGTATAAATAGATTTATCTTTTCTCAATCGCTATTTCCTCTTTATTGTTCGTAATGTTATCGTAAATGGAAATTCCCAGAGGTCTAAGCATTTAAAAATGTAAACAAAAAGCTATTCTGCAAGTTTAAAAGCTTGAAACTAAAACTGTTCCTTAATTGTCAGTTTAATGGGCTGCTTTGCATTTACTTTAATCTAAGTAGTTGGTACCTGCACGGAAGAAAAATACTTTAGAGCTTTGATATTACTAATGATGTATGCCATTGTATGCGTACCTAGCTTGCCTTGGAATTGCTTTCCAATTTAAATGAAACGATTGCGTGGTGTCGCCGTAAAGAAAATCGTGAGATGTGAATGTGATTATGATACAAGGTAAAAATACAATTTTATCGTCGAATTTAAATGTAATAAAATTATGAAATAATAATGTGTATTAAGAAATTAATTAAATAAATATTCAGTGTTTGTAAACCAAACCAATTTGGAATAAAAACATTTGATTTGATTTGAATGAAGGAAACCATCGACAATTTGCCTTGGCAGTTGGCTATAGTCTCATTTCCCAGGGTATTTGAAGTCTATCATAATAAGAGTCACCATCGTCGTCTATGACATGACTGCTTTTTTATGATACATCATCATCTTTTTTATATACTCGACACACCACTCCCGGTTCTTCAGAATCCAAATGAATCCTAATAATTTCTTCACGATCACCTAAACGGGAGACAGAATGCTCACTTCATTCGAAACCGAGTTTGACTCATACTCCCCTATCGGTACATCAAAGCCTGACCGATAGATGGCACTAAAAATAAACATCAATAAAATAAACTTCCATTTGAAAAAAAAATCCAGACGTCGCATACAATTATGAAACATGAAGGGGCAAGTTACATGCTCATATTCCAATATGGAAACTTCCTTATACAATCCAATTCCAATTCCAATCCAATATCACAAAAACGAATGTTACGCTTTCAAGAATATTGTAATTAAATACTGACAGCCATGGTTTTTTTTGCTGATATACCACCTCAAGGCTGTTTGAATTAAGCAGTGCGAAGTGGCGATTCAATGCGTATGAGAATTATTCCTAGCGATCATTAGGAGACTTGTTTTATTGATAGCGATGTAAGATAAGCGAAGAGCGATTAATTTACTCGCTAAGTTAGTTGGTCTCTATAATCTACTGTGTCTAAGTATCATCATCTTTTTGTCACGTTGTTTCAGTAGTGTAATTTTATAATACACAGTACAGATTAATAAAGTTTAGTCAGTTAGTAGAGAATTATACAATTGTATTATGTTATGTTTTTATTTTATACGTATACGTGAGCTTAAGTAGTGTATAATTAAAAATAATATTTATTATATTTTTAAGATTCCGTAGTCTCCTATAATCGTAGCTTCCTTTAAAATATAAAACCAACCGAGTTTTCTAGCACTTCAAATATCTTTTCCACTCTCTTATCGTTCATCTACACGTCTCAAGCAAGTCATGGCGATACGATCCCGAGTTGTAAGGGACTCAACCTCCGTGTATGGTGTTATTAATTGATTTCGTATATAAACTACGTTCGATGCCTTTGAAATTCATACACCATATACGCCATAACAGTGATGGCAAATTACGATGGGCTAAGAGCAGTTTTTACCGCTGCTGATTCATAAGATGCTTATTTAAGTGATACAAAGATGTCTATAAAAGTCGTTGGGTTGAAAAGAAAATTATAGATTGACAAAGCAATTGGACGAATGAATTTTAATGAAGGAGTTGATGTTTTTAGGGTTCGGTATGTTTTATTCAACGATACAATCACTCTCTCTCGTTCTACTTCTAAAAAGTACCCATACCAAAATATTAAACTATAAAGAACTCCTGCACCGTACACTTAACACAGGTTTTAGTTCCTCGAAATCCTCGTCCTTTGCTAAAGCAAGTGAAATGAATTCTAAATAAACATTTATAAATCTAAGATGCAGAATTCGAAGTCATCCCTCAATGTGGAACCAGCGTTGAAACCTTTGAGCTATAAAAATCTAAAATAAAAATAATTATAGAAATCGATGAACTGCAATAAGTTAAATGGTACTAGCAAGCAACAATTTGCGTTCCGTCCTCTGGACAAATGAGCGACTTACCAACTCTTTAGCCATTGAAAAGCCAGATACAGTTTAAAAAATAACTTATTTCAATAATAACCTACATACGATTCATATGCATATGAAGTTGGTATTGAGCCTTGGCCGGCGCCGGTTGCATTCAATAGTCACTCAATAGTGCATTTATTAGTCACGCGCACATCAGCATCTGATATTGGATTGACAACATGCGAGAGCCTGTCTGCGACGGAAGTAGCATGAGAAAATTAATACCAATTGATTATTTTTCTCTTCTTTTTCTTTTCTTTTTCTAGACCAGCCTTTAGGTTTACTTTGTATAGTAAATATAGGGTTGGTAGTAAGTACCAGTTTAAATGCATGGACATTTTTCAACATGTATTTTGTTTATAATTGTGTTTCTAATAATATGTTATCATATTAACATAGAAATGCAGTAGGTAGTGATAGCCTAGTGGTTAGAACGTTGGTCTCCCGAACGCAGAGGCCCGAGTTCAAATCCTGGCATGCACCTATAATTTTCAAATATTATGTGTGTATTACAAGTTAATTAGGTATCACTTTCTTCGGAAGGAAAACATCATGAGGAAGCCTGCACACCCGAGATTTCTCCATAAAGTTATCAAAGGTGTGTGAAGTCTTCCAATCCGCACTTGGCCGACAATTATTGGTTGTTCCTTTGCTTTCATTTGCTTTAACATAGAAATAACACTGGTCTCTTGATACAGGGATTGCTGGATAAAATGCTCAAATAAAATATTCATTCATTAAAATCAATAAGTTTTTTGCGATTTTCTAAGCGATCATAAAAATCAATTTGAATTAATATTATGTGAAATTTACAAAATACTTTATGAAAGAAATACGATAACCATCGCGTGGTTACCGAACGGTAGTTTAAACGATCCATAAGAAACCGTATTGCACAAAATAAACCTACTGTCACATCGCTGGCGAGGCAGCGTTATAAAGGAAAATTCTTCACAAAAAATTGCCTGCTCGTTGGTAAACGTATTTTTGTAGCAGATCTTGAGTTGAGTTACACAATTCAAATTCACTAGTCATTGACTAGTTTCTTGCATATTAAATTGATCCTGCTTGCGATTTGATTCGCGGCCGGGATAGATATTTATGTGATGGATAAAATATATTTGTTCTCGGGTGTTAACGGGTGGTAATGCGTGTAATGTATTTTTGTGTCCTAGTACGGGGTATTTTATTTAGTTATTATTATTATTGTCTTTACTCAAAAACCACCTATCAAATATATTTAGCTATGCCGTAACTTGAACTCAAACCTCGTTTTAATTTTAATTTTTTTGTCTCTTCCGTTTTTTATCGGCTTTTGCGATTTTTTTGCTACTATCTCGCTAGCAATCTAACAATGTCCTTAACGTTTAAGCGTTCACGACAGTTAAGTATTGCACAAATAACAGATATCGCACATGTAAATCTGTTTGTTATTGTGCTATCATCGTAAACGTTGGTCATAAAACTGGTGGTGATCCGATAACATTTTGTTTCGGTGGTATATATTAGCGGTGATGTCACTGGTCATAAACGTAAAAAGGACTAATGTAAGGTCAGCAAAAGAACTCGAGGTGCCTATTGTTGTACTTTTACTTGGCATACGTTCATGGGAAAGCCTGAAGTTTTTTAGTTACATTGTTTACAGTAAAATACCAACATGACGGTTTGAGTCCAAGCCAATTTTTGATCCTGCTGCACCCTTATGAATAACTAGCTGTTGCCCGCAGGTTCGCATACGGAAATTATGTTTTACCTTATTTGTACCTCTTGCAGAAGAAAATTTAAAAAAACGATGAATTTATATTGAAGTACTTATATTTAGTAATTTATATACTGAAACCCACGATAAAATCACAAAGGATTCCTCCAGGAGCGGGTTTTGAAAATTAAGCAATATTTACATTAATTTGTGTTTTTTCCTTTTTTTGCAAAATTTTGAAAAACTGAAAAATACATGTTCCATCAATTTAATCAAGGAACATTTGTTGCAAATTTGAAGCAAATTGGTTGATGTTTTAAAAAATTTCATACAAACTTTCATCCCGTTTCCCGGGGAAACCTTTTAATTTTTCGGGATAAAAAGTATCCGAAAATATGACCCGGAGTATTAGTAACCACTTTACCAATTTCATCGAAATCCGTTCAAGGGTTTTCATGTGATGCCCGGACAGACAAACAGACAGACAGACAGACAGACAGACAGACAATAATTCTAAAAAAATATTTTTGTGCTCTAACACGTTATTGAAGTGCCCCCTAATCGAAATTAAAAAAAAATGTTCAATGTACAGAAAATTTGCCCTTTGAGTTTTATTATAGTATAGATAGATGCATGTGGCTTCTGGTGGAGATTTCTGGGCTCTGTAAGATAACGGGATATTAGAAACCATCCAAAAGACCAATAATTATTATTATTGGGCTTAACTGTTAAAATTAAAATGATTCACTTAAAAAATGTGGTTTAAAATGAATTTATCGTAATACTAGTTGAATACCCGGCGTGTGCTACTACGCTAAAATTAAAAAATTAATTTCAATCGGGAATTTTTTTTCATGGGAAAGTCGAAAATTGACGGAATGGACTGAATGTGCCTAATGCATAGTTTTAGTGGTTAATAGAACCAGGCTTTACTTTGCGGAAATCCGTTGTTAATTAATATTAGTCTACTTTGCAACAATCCGCGGTTAACATGTATGACGGTATATACTAAAGTATCATGTCTTAAAAGACATTCATGGATTCGTGGTTTTAGTGGTCTCAAACCATCTTCGCATTGTTGCCTTTTCAATTAAATCAGTTTAGGACACACTATATGGTTTCAGAGTCTATAAAGGACATCCGTACGAACATTTTTTTTGTGTTTTACTCGTATATACTTTGATAAATAATTTTTCGGTGAACGCTGGATAACAGATATTACGATTATGTTTGGAAAAAATAATTATTTTGTATTCCTTTTTTGCCAACCCTACTGACACATGATTTTACATGACTATTTAGGTTTATCCAATTAACGAACATGTCAATCAATAATTTAAACACTTTAGCAAATTAACGTGTTTTAACATGACGTATATTAAGATTACGATTATAGCAAGAGGCACGAACTTGTGATAATGTTCTGGAAATGTTCTGAAGCTTTAATTGTATGTAAATTATAATTACTGTGAAACTCAGTGTGTGTAATGTGTTGATTGTAAATTAATAATAGTTGAGCTATTTTAAATGCGATGTGTTATAAATTGTCTGTCAGGGGCATTGTGTCTAATATTAAATGAGAAGTTTCGTTTGTAAGAAACTTTTTAGAATGCTTAACTTTAGTACGGCTTTTTTTGGCACATGGCCCACTACTGAGCACGATCCTCTTGAGGAGGCCTAGAGCATACTCCACCACGCTGCCCCATTGCACATTGGTTGAGTTTTATTGGTTAAGTTTAATACCCGAAAGCATCCGGATATGGCTTAACGATTGTTATCTTATGATTACGAATGGGGCCGACTGTTTTAAGTTCGAAGCACGGAAACGCAATAGAAATTTTTGCCACCAACGGTCATTCATCTAACTACTGACCGCGCCCGATCGGTTGACCATTCAAATAAGCTGAATACTTCATCCATAGAACTCAACATAGAAACTCAATACAACGGAACAGGACGTACAACTTCAGCGATAATAAAATATTTATATATGTACTGAATAAGAGTAAAATACAATTTTAAATGCGCACTTCTGATAAGTGAAATCCTGTTTTCTGCACGAATCGAACGCGTAGATTTTCTCGTAGAAATTTCAGATCAATCTTTTAATAAAATTAAATTTATGTTCGCAATTGGTAAGTTCATTAACATTTTAACTAACATTTTCGAAAGTTGAACTATCTATATATATAAAATTGAAAAGCGACACACCGCTGATTAAACAAAAAATCTCAGAAACTACCGAACCGATTAAGATGAAATTTGGCAGGTAGATAGTTTCTGCTAAGGAGACGTCCACTAAGAACGGATTTTTGGAAATTCATCCCCTAAGGGGTACAAATAGGGGTCAGAAGTCACTTTCATACAAACCAACTTCGTCAGTTTTAGAGTTATAAATATGAATTTTTTTATGTTAGTTTATAGTAATAAGAAAAAGGTAATTTTAACACATTTTTTTGGAAAATCTTAAAGGGTTAATTTAATGGACGGTACTTAGTAGGCAACTTCGTCATTTTTGAGGTTAAAAACATGAAAATTTACATACTAGCTCCAGACTAGAAACAAAATTTGTAAGTATTATGTTTTTTTGGAAAATCATCCCCTAAAGGGTTGATTAAGACGGCGCAAATTAGTATGGCAACTTCGTCAGTTTTGAAGTAAGAAGGGTGAAAATTTGTATATATGTAAGCTTATAGTTAGAGACAAAAAATAACTGTATCACTGTTTTCTCGAAATTCATCCCCTACAAATAGGGGTTGGAGGTCATTTTCATACAAACCAACTTCGTCAGTTTTAGAGTTGTAAATATGAATTTTTTATGTAAGTTTATAGTAATAAACAAAAATTAAGTTTATCACATTTTTTTGGAAAATCATCCCTTAAAGGGTTAATTTAATGCATAGTACTTAGTAGGCAACTTCGTCATTTTTGAAGTTAAAATCATGAAAATTTACATATTAGCTCCAGTTTAGAAACAAAATTTGTAAGTATTATGTTTTTTGGAAAATCATCCCCTAAAGGGTTAATTAAGACGGCGCAATTTAGTATGACAACTTCGTCAGTTTTGAAGTAAGAAGGGTAAAAATTTGTACATAAGCTTATAATTAGACACAAAAAATAAATGTACCACTGTTTTCTCGAAATTCATCCCCTAAAAATAGGGGTTGAAAGTAATTTACATACAAATCAACTTCGTCAGTTTTAGAGTTATAAATATGAATTTTTTTTATGTTAGTTTATTGTTATTAACAAAAGATAAAATTTAGCTGAAAATCATCCCTTAAAGGACAAATTTAGGGGATGGAACTTACTACGCAATTTCGTCATTTTTGAAGTTAAAAACATAAAAAAATATTATATTAGCTCAAGATTAGAAATAATCTGTAATGTGTTTTTTTGGAAAATTCTCCCCTGAGGGGTTAATTCATTAGGGAGTGCAAGTTAGTATGGCATCTTCGTCAGTTTTGAAGTAAAAAACTTGAAAATTTATATATTAGTTCAAGATTAGAAAGAAAATTTAAAAGTTGTGTTTTTTTTGGAAAATCAACCCCTAAAGGGTTGATTAAGACGGCACAAATTAGTATGGCAACTTCGTCAGTTTTGAAGTAAGAAGGGTGAAAATTTGTATGTAAGCTTATAGTTAGTCACAAAAAATAACTGTACCACTGTTTTCTCGAAATTCATCCCCATAAGGGGTAATACTAAGGGGTTATAAATATTTAAGAAACTACGTGAATTGTAACAGGTTTTTTGGAATTTCATCCCCTAAGAGGGAAAAAAGAGGTTGCAAGTTTTTCCACGACTTTGTCAATTTCAAACTCAGAAATATGAAAATTAATATGTAAGCTTATAGTGAAAAACAAAAAATTTGTGTAGAGGACTTTACGGATGGGAGCGGGAGGTGAGAGGGACAGGAAGCGAGAGAGGGACCGGGATTGGGAGAGGGAGAGGGACAGGGAGTGGGAGATGGAGAGGGAGAGGGTGAGAGAGGGAGAGGGAGAGGGACAGAAAGCGGGCGAGGGCCCGGGAGAGGGAGAGAGAGAGGGAGAGGGAGAGGGAGAGGAACAGGAAGCAGGATAGGGCCCGGGAGCGGGATAGAGAGAGGGAGAGGGAGAGGGACAGGGAGCGGGAGAGGGAGAGAAAAGGACAGGGGTATTATTGTCTGTTTGTCTGTCCGGGCATCACATGAAAACCCTAGAACTGATTTCGACGGAAATTAGTTAAGTTGTTCCTTATACTTTGGATCACGTTTTAAAAAACTTTTCGTCGCGATAAAATTAAAAGTTTTCCCAGGAAACAATATGAATCTTATTATGGAATATTTTAAAATACCAACGTCTTGCTTTAAATTTGAAAAAAACGTTCTTCATTTAATTGATGGAATACATGTTTTCGAGTTTTTCAAAATTTTTCATGAAAAAGAAAAAAACCAAATTAATGTTAATGTTGTTTATTTTTCAAAATCCGTTCCAGGAGGAATGATTTGTGATTGTATCGTAGGTTTCAGTATATAAATTCCTAAATATAAATACTTCAATATAAATTAACCTGTTTTTAAATTTTCTTCTGCAAGGGGTACAAATATGATAAGCATAAATTCCGCATGCGAAGCTGCGGGCAACAGCTAGTGCTTTAATAAAACTCTGTCTGTAAATACTTATTTCTTACCAATAATTAAATAACAGTTAAAATAACACTTGTGATAACTATGGGATTTATGGATTTTATTTATGGGATTGTTCAAAATAAAGATTTTCATTTCCTTTATTCGTTGTTTTGCTATATTTTTTAAATTTATATTTTTATTTATAAATATATTTTTATTTAAGATTTAGCTAAAACCTAAAAGCCGTTAAGCCTTAAGTACAAAGTAATCTATGACGTCAAGTTGACTATTATCTCCATCTTTATATCAATACTTAAGGCTTGTTTTACAATCTTCAAGTAGAGTCCTGAATAAGCTATTCGCCGGTTAAAGTGACATTAAAGTGTCATTTTACATACACGAAATGTCAACTTAACCAACGAATAGCTTACTTCGGACTTACTTGAAGATTGTGAAACAAGCCCTTAGACTAATATTTTAACTAGGAGAAGCGATCTGAATAAGGCTCATTAAAGACGTCATCCAGTAGAATGCAAAGGCACTTCTCACGATAACTGATCGTACGTGAGCAAATTTCTCCAACCGACAAAGTGGACCATTCATCTCATTATAATAAATCCTAAAGATCAAAAACAACAAATCATTGTGCGCACTATCTCGATCCATTCAGACCCAGAAGGAAACTCAGAAAACAATGTTCATTAAACGAATACCAAAGTAAGTCGGTCCAATAATTGCTTGCCTCCATTTAGACGTTGCGGTTGGTTCAACCATTGAATAGGACAATTTGTCGGTCCACCCTTTAACCGCTTTAGAAGTAGACATTTCCAAGGGTCCGCGGAGAGAGCTCTGATACCTCGTTAGTTATCTTGCGTTGCCACTAAATAATTGTAGCAGAATCGTAGAAACACTGCGATTTGTCCAATCTAAACCTTATAATGTATACTTTAAAGTTTAAATAGGTGTAACATAGGCTCGGGTGCTATGGGTGCGGGTAATAAGATTTCTGACTTAGTGGTTGGAAATAGAATCGAATATGAAACGAGAGCCTTACTTTTTTATGGAGCGACCAGTTTGATTGATTTTCGCTTTAAAATAGTAGATGTTAAGGTTGTTAATGATACGGGAGATGTTGTAGATGTTATGTTTGAAATACGCCGCGTGGTACGGAAGCAGGAGCAATTTAACTGTCCACAGTCTTTATTTACAGGTATTGAGTGATATATTTACGGACAAATGTGATGGTAAGAACGATTCAGTTGTGTTAGAGATATTTCTTAGTTATTTTCACGTTGACGTACCAAGACACCGTATCTATGGCCGACTTAGATTAAATTCTTAAGATTAGCAAAAAATATAGGTACAAGGATAAAATATTCAAATAATTTAAATAATCGTAATAAAAATTATTTTACACGCTGTTAAATCGTGTTCTTTTTCATTCAAACTACAGAAATTTTACTTCTAATCAATTCGTATAATTTCCATTTTTTCAATCAATCAATAAATCGTCTTTATTGTCGAATCGAAGATTCAGTCAGATCTTGTAAAATAACCTTGTAGTATTGACATGGGGCTAATCGTCGTCATCAAAATTGAAAACACTTCTAACAATGAGGAAGTTTAAAAACTTAAGTTAAAAACTTAAGTTTAAAAGAACTTTAAAAGGAGGTTTATCTAAAGGCCTACTACGTACAAAAATACTCCACAAGTTCAAATTTCAAAATTGTTTATTGATAATGAGTATTTTTTCAATATACTTATGTATATCACTTCTTTTTAATTTACCACTATTTCCGAAAGGAACTTTGTCGAAAAAAGAAAAGGCGAAAGGAGGAGTTCAGATAGCTATTAAGTTATTTAGTATTCAATCAATTTAATTTGATTATCATTGTAAGAACAAAGCAAGCAAATAAACAATTTCAATTTTATTTTATTTAAAAATTAACCATTAAAACAATTGCACTTTATTATTTAACCTATTCCAATAATATATTGCAAAAGCCGGAAACTTGCCTCAGTAATGCTTCTGTTACTCTACTTAATAAATCATAATTATTGTCTTGAAATCCGTCTAATTCCTTTGATCTTACAATGTTATGTAATTACTAGAGAGCCAGTACATTCTTTTTCTTCTCTCTTTCTTACTAGCTACGCATCCGTGATGCCTTGGTCGCTGTTATCGAGGTGATCAGGTGAATCATCACCTCGTTTGTCGGCTATTTCCATGCAAACAAAAAGTAATAAATTGTAATCAATAGATCGGGCACTAATGACACCAATTAAATAATCATAAAAAATATCGACCATAACTTCCCATAATATATCAGTAAGTTGCGTGTGCGTTGTATAATTTATGAGTATAAGATGTATTAGCGTTTCAATGGAAAAAATATGGCCCTAGGATAAAAAG
This sequence comes from Thymelicus acteon, assembly GCA_951805285.1. NCBI lineage: Eukaryota > Metazoa > Arthropoda > Insecta > Lepidoptera > Hesperiidae > Thymelicus > Thymelicus acteon. Next base: position 17,189,843 of record OX638225.1, on the reverse strand, counting down.
CGGCATGAGAACTTATATCAACTATATTTTGAGCTCGCTTGTCGGATTATAAGAAAATATAGGTCTATCAATAATCGTAATAAATACTTAGTTAATAATGTTTAGTGATATGGGAATCTGTCAGCATGTGCACGGATGTGAAAAATGCTCATTGCCTATTCAGGGAAACCTGTTGATACTCTGTATATTAATACATGAAGAGAAAATGTTTTTATACCTATTTAAGATTGATGCAAGCACGTATTGTCATAGTCAAAGTTTACTTGGATGGAAATAAAAGTATCTAATACTAATTAACAGAAGCCTTCCAGCAGTAGATTTGTAAAGGATGATGGATGGATGATGGATGATGATTGATGTATGAGAATTCTTCGTGTTTTAATTACAATATCAGAGAACCAGAAATAATGCAGGTCCCTGCATCCATGTGCCTTGTTACTGATGTCCATGGTGACCACTTACCATCAGGTGGTTCGTCTGCTTGTTGGTCTCCACCAATCCACACTGGAGCATGGTGGAGTGGCTCTAAGACTCTCCCAAAAAGAGAGATCTGTACTAAGTAATGGACCATAAATGAGTAGAAATCAGGTGCATTTTTGGCATCATTAGCGGCCCCAGTAATTTTAGTCTTTTAGTTTATCTCGATAACCTTCGATTACTTCTTCGGTAAAACTGGGTAAAAAAATCCGATTACAAAATAAAGGTACAAAAATGTACTATGACAACCGGATTGGTAAGATACAAAAAAAAATCTTAAGAAGCGTAATCGTAGAACAATCGAATATGGAAAGACTACTGAATCTTGTAGAGGGCCATAACAGCAAATAACTAAAATGGTTCTTGCTGCACGGTACCTCACAGTGTTGAAAATTGCAATGAATACACGGAAAAACATAACGATTACGACATAGCGAAGTTGCCGTTTAATAGTTCATCGTTAGTGCTTAAACACCGTGATGCTGCTATAAATTTTTATCGTAAACAAGGCTCATTCATTTGATCAACAACCAAAAAACCCTTACACTATTTGCGCATCGATATCGCCTACCCGAGCCAATAAAACATAACTTACAAATAGTTGTACGTTCTTTACTTGTCCGTCCCTTTCGAATCGATACAAAAAATAAGGACAAAAGATCTTTAGGAAGCATGTAATTCAATTTAGCAGGGGCGAGTGGTCGTTCGTGTACGTGAGATATGAATTAAACGATCATGGATAGGCTTTAGATCGTGTAATGGTTCAGTATATCTTTTTAATTGGAATGGTTTTTACTGAACGCGTTCTTTACGCGAAGGTATGTGAGAAAAACGCATTCTTCAACGGTATGCCATTCATCTTTGAGATGTTGTCAGTAGTGCAATTTATAAGCTGCAAGCGGAAAACTTTTACCTTCGGATTAATTAAGAGCCATAATCAAACATTTTTGTGATTAATTCTGATAGTTTTATACCTACATAAACCAAAAATTCTACTAAAATTAGAATACGTTATTCAATAATGTTAGAAATGAAAAGTAGGTACCTATTTTTTCCCCTATTTTTTTTGTTATGTTTTGCATGTATTTCATTTAATAATTCAATTTTTTTTTTATTTGCACAATAAATTGTGTACAATTTACAAGTAGGGATAATGTAATTGTAGTATATCAAATTTAAGATTGTAGATTTGACTGGCGTTCAGATCATTCTTACCAACATTATATCTCAAATTAATAACTTAGTATTCATTTTTTATTAAAATATTCAAATTCAACTTGAATATATTAAGACTAACATTGAATCTGAAATTAATAAATTCGTAATAGTTTATTTTTATTAAAATAACATAGTAATCGCTCTTACCCGGTATCTTGGACCGAGTAACAAGAAAAGCAATATTATAGATTAGACTGTAGTGTTGACGGTTGTGTTTCAAAGAACAAAGTGGTGTGAAAACGTTTTCTTTATCGTAAAAACCCAGCAGGAGGCATTTTGTAGTTCGATTTGTAGGCACCGTGGCCCGCATAGATTTTTAACGAGCGTTTGACTTGCATCGAGTCACAGTAAAACTTTTTTCGCAAACGGAATAAACAGGATACCAGGGTTTAAGAGCCTTCGGGACTATAAATTTGGTTTTTGTTTACGTAAACGACAAGCGAGGTAAATAAAATTAACATCAGAATGTGTATCAGTTCTTTTTAAAAATACCAAAGATGAGCAGCGGACATTAAAAGGCTATAGAAAGTTCTACTAAGTAAGATGCCTATTTTAAGAACGACAAAGTTACATATAAAGATATATTAATGACTGGAAATACCTTGTCATGTAAATAAACTTGAACTAAGAATTTTTACAGATGACAATAAAATAAGTAACTTGTGTTGCCATTCTATTTTTATAAATATACCCATTGTATAAAAAAGGTATTTTCATGTCTATATCACAATTAGCACGGCAGTAAGATTCCTTGCCCACAGTTGACTATCAGCTTTCTTTTACAGTCGTTCGTGAAATATTTTAACGTGTGTTAATACAATGTTTTGGTTCAAGAGCCAATCAAAAAGCGAACCATTCTTACCTTCTTACCACCAATGCATCAGTGATTAGTTATTTTCATGTATATTAAAGTGAAAACCTTCAAACAAATTAATAATATCTGTAGTACCAATGATTTCAGGTAGATTTAAATAACAGCCCACCAAATTTTGTACGTCTTTAATTGCACTTTTCATTCCGTTCGTTTCAATAACACTTGTTTCTTTCTGGCTGAAGCATAGATGCTGAAGTTATGCCAAATATTCTCGCAATAATACTGCCAATCGCAATCATAAATCTAAAATAATCTGCGGGTCTAAAACCACGGGCCACTGGGAAGCCATTTGCGTCCAATTATAGGCGAATAAATTGGCGCCTCCCATGTGGATATCAATAATCCCGGGACCCGTGAGATCAGCTTGTGTGTAGACCTAGGCGCGGGAATACGACAAAGACGATAAAGTTTTGGAGAAAGGGCCATAAAGTTTTGGAGAACGGGTAACAAAGATTTAGAGAACGGACTATAAAGTTTTGAAGAACTGGCAGCGATAAAGATTTGGAGAACGATCGATAAAGTTCTGGAGAATGGGCGATAAAGATTTGGAGAACGGGCGATATAGTTTTGGAGAATGGGCGAAAAAGTTTTGCAGAAGAGACTGTGTTAAAACAGGAATATGAGTCATATTTTTTTAACTTACAATGTAGATTAATTGATGCTTATTAATCATAAAGTATCACAGTAAATAACATACGAAACCTAGCAACATTAGCTTCTAGCTAAGAGGAAAGCAGCAATCCCCGACGATCCCTGTGTCGACGGCAGCACCTCGGACATTGCGAACTACGACTAAAATATATTCTACCACTTTCCAAGAGTATCGAATAATCAGGATTGAATCCTATAAAAATTAAATAAAATGCATTGCATTAAAATTAACTATTTACCCAAGTTAATTATCATCGATATCAAACACTTACTTGACTTGAAGTAAGCGCTTCAGTTAAAGAACTATAATGCCCAATAGAACCTCTGCGAATATAATCTCTAGACCTAACACCTTGACGTGGCTTATAATTTATGGCGGAAGCAATAGCTTCTGTTATTACAGCAGCGTTATATATTGTGATGGTGGTTGGTCTCGCGACATTGCCCGCGTGATCTCGCATACTCTACTGTTTTTGTTGCTAATGACCGGTATAATCAATTTCAATATACGGATAGCTCGTGGCCAGTCGTGGCTTGACGATGCCATAATTATGATACCAGTTCTGGACGATTTCAAGGTCCTGTGGGTGGTTTTGGTACTAAGTACTAAGTGTGTTAAGACTTTATGTTACGTGACCAAATTGTGCTGGGTCCGATAATTTATTGAGAACATTCCATTTCTTCTCCGTTTCAAATGAATTTTTGTAGCTATTGACGATCAAAACGTTTTATTTCATTTTATTAATTTGAAGTGTTTATTTTTTTGTACGGTAAGTATATATTTTTGCTTTTGGAAGTTGTCTTACTTATTTTGGAAGCTTGTCAATATTATTTTAATATTGTTATCATAAAGTACGCTGCCGTTATGTATCAGATATTTTTGCTGCGTCCATGCATACAGATTTATTCTGCGTAACCTTAGCGCAAATAATAATTATTAAAGCCCCCACAGTTTTATTTACACAAAACATAACTAAGAACACTCTCGAGTAAGTCACCTTTTAAACAACAAAAAATTTGATCAAATCGGTTTATCCGTTTTGGAACTACGATGCTATAGTCAAACAGATACACTGATACATAGCTACACAGACACGTCAAACTTATAACACCCCTCCTTTTTCATCGGAGGTTAAAAAGGCGTATTGTTAATAACTATACGCCTAATATAAGTAACTTCCTTTTTTAATTATTAAGCATTTTTTAAATTAAACTAAGCAACTTTTTATGAGCACTCAATAGCAAATTTTGTGTTTATGTATGAGAATTTATAAGACACAAAATTTACAGTGCAGAATTTCCTCGACTTATTAAATTTGTGTGTTTATAACTGTATAGTTCCCCATTCACTAGACAGTTCGCAAGTAACTCACTAGATACATCTTCGTAGGAACACATTCTCAGCTTCAGTGGGAACATAAAGGCATAACACTTACCTGCAGCTTTATGGTCTTTGAGGCCCCTGAATATTTTTAAAATTTAACTTTTTAATTCACCTTAAAAAAGTTGCTTATATATTTGGTTGAGTCAGCTTATTCACAATCATGTTAATAGAAGTTTCTTGTGTTACATTAAGTTTATTACATCTGTGATCATCATATAATCTTAATTGATAGATACTTTATGAGATGTATGGATGATTCATGACTGACGAACCGATAGGTTACTTTCCATCGCCCATGTCCGTATACCAGGAAACAAATGGAAGTTCGGTCATAGTGATCGAACTTGTTATATAACAGCTTGTTACCAAATAATTAAATTTTAATTTCATCACGCTTATTGAAAAAGGCTATAATAATATTATTATATGTTGAGACATTTAAAACAATATGTCATTCATCACGATTGTTTCGAACGGATGTATCATACATGTCGTGGGCGCTAGTTGGATCAGGATGGGTTCTGCTAATAAATTATAGCGTATCTTAAAAGAAATAATAAATGTGATTAAACTCTAAACCCTGAAATGTGAACCCTAAGACTGACGTTTTCTCAAATATAAGATCGAATAAAAAAACTTTCTTGTAACCTATTAATTCCTAAAACTTCAAAAAGATATATTTCCCAACGCGAGAAGTGCAGGGTTAAGTTTCCGTGCCAACAGAGCATTACCGTTTGTCAAGTGAACACAACAAGTGGTCGGGAATAGGACTTATAGGACTGATATGTGTATGAATTTGTTAACCCGTTCGGAACTGGATTTTGAATTAGACAAATATTATGGTCATAGTGTACCAGTGCTTAACTTAAAAGCGTCTACGAAGATAGTTCCTATATAAATACTTGTCTGAATGTAATTTAGCGTTTAATAAATAATTTATTATATGACAGTTAAACTGACTCTACGTGTAACCTAGTTAATGCTAAACTAAAATAACACTAAGTTTATGTAGCAGGTTAAATAAACAACTACCATTAAATTATGTTATTTTTTCACATGGAGCAATCAACCTAATAAATTTTTAACACTATCGTGCATCCACTCAGAGAGTGTAAGAAAAATTAAAAAGAAAATTGAAATTAGTGCCACACGTCTTATCTGTCAGGGAATTTATTTATAAGTGTAGCAACCTGGGCGCAGGGTTAGCTCAATAACTCTCAAAGATAGTATTAGGGTTGCCACAAACGCAGTCTAATTTCATGATATTTTGAAATGATCATTATCTTATAAATTGTTACGTGCAATATATTTTTTGTATTGTTTACTAAATAAGTTTCTTTGAATCCTAGGTTATGATGCTAAAGAAATATACTATACATATGTATAGTCCGTTTAATATTAATAATCAGTAACTAAAGCCTAAAGTATGCATGAAGAAAAAATTATCATGTAAATATGACTAAAATATCGTAAAACAGATATCATGGATGAATAATATAAATACATTAATGAAAAAAGCGTTCCACATTTTAAAGAACAATAATATAGAAATATGGGTATAAAATACTAAAATCCTGAGTTCCCATTCGCATTCAAATGTTTTTATTCTGCTTTAATGTTTTCGATAAATGTACGTCCGCGTCAACTCAACTTGCACAACACGTGCCCACAATAAAACTTAAAATTGACACCCCTACAAGCGCCAAGTGCGTGAGCCACCATAAATTGAAATTCGATATTGATATAAATATGCGCGTTCGTACGTGACGACATGCGACGTCGTATGTGTATTGCGCCCGGTTTTACCCGTATTTATTGCTAGCTCCCTTAATTACCTCAGCCAGTCGACGACAAGCGACAACTGGGATCGCGTTAGAGTGTCGTCTGTATCAGATCTTCAATATTATACAATAAATTTATCACGTTTGTATGTTTTAATTATACACTGTAACGAGGTTTAATACCTCGTTCAATATTCCTTGGCTGGCAGATGCATTTTTCTTCTAAATTGTATTGTGTTCTTGTAAACTGACGCTGGGTTCCCATAGAGGATGGGATTATTGATAAATGTTATTTTATTTTTTGAATACTTTTATCAATTTTACTACAGTGCCTATTTAATATTATTTGATCATTTGATATTGTACGTAATGGCTGTTTAAAGTAATATATGTAATGCTTGAAGAATTGAAGAGTTATGCCTTTCTATAAGAGGATCTCTACACCAAATTCAATGTAATTGAATCGAGAGAACAGTTTTAGTATTCTTATTGATTTAGAAGTGGCATATGACCAAAATAAGCGTATTCTGTTGCGAACCGAAATCTATTGGATAAAATTGTTATCCTAATAATCTGCGGTCATACAACGTTTTGCATCTAAAAAGATAAGAGGATAACAATTTCAATATCTGGACTCTGCATTCTAATATTTTATGTGGACCTGGTGTCTAACAACTGAACACTACACGACCCGGAATATTAGTAATAGTATCTAGTTCTACTGGATAGAAGAAGGGGACGAGGATGACCAAAGAAAAGATGGAAAGGATTGTTTTACAGATAATATGAAAGATAAGAGAGTTAGTGTAAAGATGACGGCTGATAGAGAAGTATGGAAGAGAAAAAGATATTGCGCCGACCACAAATAAAATTGGGAAACGGGCAAGATGATGATGATGATCTAGTTTTACCAATTAACTTTTCACAGAATTGGTATAAATGAAAATTAAATGCAGGATCCTTAAATTATTACTAAAAGATAACTTACCAGCAGCTCGCCAGTCATTCGCTCCTACACCTGATCCTCCATCATCAGACCATACAAAAAAAATTTGGAGTAATTGAAATTCCATCCTCCTTGAGGTCAAGCTCTAGGTGTGTCCTATCAGAAGTTGTTGGGCTCCGTAACACCTAGTATATTATAATACCATCAAAAACAAAACTTGTAAAAAAACCAAGTCTCGCAACTCAGTTCTTCTACCGTAAAAAGTTGTGAGAACCATGTAATACCAAGTCGGTTAATTTATTCAGTCCCTACTTAAGGGTCCTTCTGTCTTAAGTTATTACGTAATTAGCTAACCTAACAAGTAACAACATCTTATAGGGACCATATTATGAATATTAGAAATCGTTTATGTTATAAATAAATAGATCGACTTGACCATCGCATGAAACACAATGTATCTCACAAGTAATACCTACATATTATATTAAATTTGATTGTTTAGTGACTTCAGTAGTTTATTTTTTAATGAACACCAAAACAGACATTGTATTTAATAAGTTATTCCTGCACTTACATCCGTATATAAATCCTTTTGACATAAAAAATCCCCGATCAAGTAAACCTTGCAAAGACATCAGATTCATCAGAATGTCTTTATATAGACAAAAATTGAAAACGACTAACCTAATAAATAATTCATACGGTAAAATTGCAAAAATTATTCGCACTTTAAGTTAAGCGGAGTTTCAATCAAAATACTTTACCGCTGCGGTAATTATAGGCAAATTGACGAGGATGCGTTAACAAGGTGTGGATGGGAGGACATTTTTTATGCAAAGCTCTCGGTGTGACTGTCACACCGTTGTGTAACGTTGAGTTCTGTCGTTTAACGGTTTATTTCTTAAAAACAGAAACTTTTTAAAACGCAAATGATTTGGTTTTGATTAAATTTAAACATTGTGATAAAAAGTATTTTAGTTTTCGGTATTTAGGATTATGTTTAAAATTTTCTAACGATTCTTCAGAATATTAATACAAAGGAGTCTCAATACAACTTAAGCGGTATAATATTCACTCCATTGCGATATAATCGAACACTACTTCCAACTACAAATACTACTACGTACAACTACTTTCTTTCTTTTTCTTCTCTCTTTCTTGGCCGGCAACGCATCAATGCTGCCTTTGGTGTCGCTGATGTTACTGGGCGACGATAGCCACTTACCATCAGGTGGATCGTCAGCTCGTTTGCCGGCTATTTCCATAAAAAAATTCATTGTAAAAGTACCTACGTGAAATCTTTTGTAAATTATATCTCGTTCATGGATATTTTCTTATACCTGTATGATTTTTATCATGTCGAGATAATTTAATTACAGAATGTGGTCAAATAATTAAAACGCAAAACAAGAGAAACTGTTTATCTGTAGAACTTTATGTCATACGATACGGTGTAATCTGCACCCCCTGTAATTGACCCTTAAAATTCTTAGAGGTGTTAAAATTTAACAAGAATTAATTGCCGATAGCTGGTCCTACGGAATTGTCATACAATTACATGATTTTAAAACATTTTTGACAGTGAGGCAACTATTTAAATTACTGCTTAATATTTTTGTTCTGATTTAACTTGTTCGCTGGAAGTAAGTAATGAAGTAATGAAATAAGTGAACTGTGTTGATCTGATTACATGGCGTCCACCTATTGCTCTTGTATGACTCGTGGCAATCTGCACCACGCTGCGCCACGCCACGCAGGTTTATTAACCGACAGTTATCGGTGACTATATCGTATATAGATTAATATTTCGTATATTAACCATCACCGAATATAACTAACACAGCACTGGCCACTGTTTATGAAATTTCACAATTGCATCCAAAGCACATCCAAAGACAACTTACCTAAGTTAAAGACAGCAAAGATATAAATAACATGTGATTCAATAAGTTATTTGCTTTGCTAAGGAGTAAAAATCTATTTATTACACAAAATCTGTATATACCAAAGTAGGCCGAGTACAATGAACTAACAATAAATAAATAAACGCTTACACACTCATACCCCCGATGTAGGTTTATACCTGTGTCGCGGGTGGCATGGAAGACACATAATATTATAACACACCACAATCACACCCATGACCCGAGTACAAATATTTATCTGTCACATAAATATCTACCCCGGACGGGAATGGAACCTGGGACCCCTCGCTTCGCAGGCAGGGTCGCTACCAACTAGGCTATAGGGTCGTCAACAATAAATAAAATCTACAAATTTCAAGTGATTATTATCCAAACTTGAACTTCACAACTTCAAGTTACCGTATTATTATTACACCATGCCCCCTTATTAACATCGTAATTCTTTCGGAGCCCCACTTAGCGTAATAAACGACTGCACGTACGAAATTGTGAGGCGAAAATAATAAATCTCCCGAAATGTTCCCGTGGTCCGATTATGACACTTAATTGAAAATTCGGTTATCGAGACGTTAAGTACTTTCGTAGAAAAGCTCGCGAGAATGTAGGGTTGACACAAGGTTGTTTATTTTGCTTGCAATTGAATTCAATGTTACCGGAATTCGCTGCTACTTGAACTATGAAAATATTGCTAAGATCCTTTTTTTAATAATCTGAATTTTACCAAGAAAAAATAACCGACTTCAAAATAACTCAAAAACTACTCGTCAGATCTAGCTCAAATTTAAACTTTCGATTAAAACAAGAATCATCAAAATCGGTTCACCCAGTTGAAAGTTCTGAGGTAACAAACACAAAAAAAATACAGTCGAATTGAATACCTCCTCCTTTTTTGAAGTCGGTTAAAAAATAATACTAACACAAGAATTTGAGATACAACAATGACCAACAACAGATTATAATTTATGTTTTTCTACAAGATTTCAGCCAAATAGTCTATCGGTCTTCCTGTAGGTATTGTAGGCGTTATATTTTAGTTTTGTTCTCTCTTTTTTATTAGCAATACCAAAGGTCACAGCCTTGAAATCCACTTATTATAAGTACCAATATTTTTTTACACCTTAAGTAACTTAACAATATTTTAATGAATAATATTAAATGTGGCAGTTGTAGTAACCCTACCTAAAAGAAGGTTCTGGTCTAAATAAAGGGTAGTCAATATCCGCTTTTAGTGGTCAGAATAAACAAGAAAATTGATTTTGAAAGAATAAGTTATGGCATAAGTTCAAAGAAACATTTTGCAAAACAGCTGTACGTCGAGGCGTAAGCCGAAATTATTGAAAAAAATAATTATAACCAGTGCGCTGAATCGAAAATCGAACGCTGTAATAATTTTAATCTGTGATTCGAAAGAAGTTATTCCGAGGAATTCAAAAGGTTCGCTCCAGTTTTGTAATTGCAAATTGTTTATAATTATTTTTTACTTTTGTGCAATACATACAAGTAGGTTGGTATATCAAATAAACTTGCGATGATAAACTTAAGATGCGAAACGGTAAAGCTGTTTCGCTAGCAATTCTTCTACTTTAGGAACCGACTTATTCTTAAAAGCAATCCTCCGACTTTGTCAACGGTAATATTGTTTCTTTTACGCTTTTTATAAGATAAGATAAGATATTATTTTCAGTAAACCTTTCTTATTGTTTCTATTATAAGGAACTCCTGTACAATATTTCAAGCTTCTAAGTTTTTTTACGTACGAAACTAGCCGACAAGCGAGCTGACAATGCACCTGATAATTAGTGGCCGTTGTAGTCTACGGACATCAGCAATACCAAAGGCATTACTGATGCGTTACCTACCAAGAAAGATGAAATAGAAGTCAGCTCCGGCTGACAAACACAATTTTTTTTATTTTATTTTTATTTTTTATGTTGTATTGTAATTTTTTGTTGTGAGTCGTGCATCGGAATGCACGACTGGAGCTTAACGCCATCTAGTTTGTAATCGTCAAATCTACTATTTGACGATTATTATTATTTTTATTAGATGGCGTTGTTATTGTTATAATTGATATTATTATTATCTACGTTACGACTTACGACAACGATGATGATGATGTTTCACATCATCAAAATAAGACGTAACAAGATTATTATTATCATTACGTTGTTACTGATCAGTAACAACGCCATCTAGATACTGTGTTACGAATTACAAATATAAGGCATAACGCACATAACGCATAACGTTACGGAAAAAGTTTGATTTTACTCCTCATATTTCACACCGCGGGCTTAAATATGAAAATCGGTTCTAAAGGAGTTTAACTCCAAAAAAGAATGACAATTTTGGGAGCTACGTAACCATATATAAATATCTCCCCTATTATTTTTCTAGAATATGTTGGTCTTAACACCATAATATTGGGTCCATTCAAAAACTTAACCTTTAATCATATAACGAGAGCAATAGATCTTCATTTGACCTAGCACGTGTTGGTATGTTTGTATGCACGACTTAGGCACTTGTTTCAATGTCGGCGAATAAAAGCACAACAAATAAAATAAACACAGGTTTTTCGTGAGTCTTGTGTTCATATTTATTCAATTTTTAGACAGATGAGTAACCGCCCTCGCTTTGCTTCGGTTTTCTTATTTTTTTTACACCTTGGGTTACATTGTTGGAGTTTTATTAAGGATCCCTAATTTTTTTGAAAATATAATAAAGCCTATGTCACCCCTGTGTATAGCTTCCCGACAGTGAAAGAATTTTTCAAATCGGTTCTGTAGTTTCAGAGCTTATTCAATGCAAACAAACAATCAAATCTTTCCTCTTTATAATATTAGTATAGACAACAGATATTTAATTTTAATGTAATTGTTTCTTTCTTTCTTCTCTCTTCTTTCCTGGCCCAAATTGCTTCCAGCGCCACTTTTGTGTTGCTGTCCATCGTTGACCACTTTCCAACAGATTGCTTGCCTGCTTGTCGGAAACTTACATAAAAATAATAGCAACAAATTTCATGCTTTTAGGATTCCGTATCCAAAGGGTAAAAACAGGACCCTATTACTAAGATTACGCTGTCCATCTGTCTGTCTATCTGTCTGTGTGTCTGTCTATCACCAGACTGTATCTCCTGAACCATGACAGCTAGACAGTTGAAATGTTCACGGATGATGTATTTCGCTTTAACAATAAATACTACAAACAGAATAAAATAAATATTTAAGTGGGGTTCCCATACAACCTCCATACAACCAAACAACCTCCACCAATCCGCACTGGAGCAGCGTGGTGGAGTATGCTCTAGGCCTCCTCAATAGGAGAGACCCGTGCCCAGTAGTGGGACGTTAATGGGTTGAAGCCAGCCCATACAACAAACGTGATTTTTTCCCGTTTTTTGTCGTTGTCGAGGCCGGGACAGGTGAAACTAAAAAAAGTTACAATATGGTGTCTAATGTTGTATAAATAATGGTAAGGAACCCTTCGTGCGCGAGTCCGACTCACACTTGGCCGGTTTTTTTAACGTAACTAGTAGATAAAAAGGTCATATCATTGGTATATCATTGGTAAGGTTGGTGGTCCGTCAAAAGACCTAATGATCCACTTGATAGGAAATGGCCATCGTCGCCCATCCCATCACATCAGATACAAAGAATGCTGCGTTGAGAAGTTTTCCTTCTTCTCCATGATAAATCTTTCCGAAGCAGTTTCTTTTCAAGATGCTCCTTTCCGATCGATTACCTGTATAAGATTCTGCCTTATGATCTCTATTAGGTTGAATAGGATGCCTGTTTCTTTATAATTACATATGTAGGATGTATTAAGTTTTTACCTATCTAACTAGACTATGAAATAGACATTCTAATTTATTATAAGTAGCAGTTTAAATAATTAAGCAATTATCGTCCAAACTATTACGATTGCATGACTGAGGTATTTCGGTGTAAGCAACGATGGGTGAACAAAAATGATATTAAATGTAGGATGTATAAAAAAACATCGCCTACATGTTGGTAATATTACACGTGGCTAGCTGGAAACTATCAAGGGCTATCAGGCATCTGCCGCGACGCACAATACTTAATTGTCTATTACAATACATGAAGCAAAGAAAAGTTGGACATGCGTTATGAAGAAAAAATATCATGAAATAAGATCGAATGTACGTTTCATGAACTTTGAATATAAAATAAATGTAGGTAAGTTTTGTTGTCAATACCACAGAATAGATAATTCAGTTGTAAATTCAATGTAATTATTTTAATTTGTTTCTTTGTCTGAAATCATATCACGCAAGAATTAAGTGGTTGGTTCTCTACAAAAAATAATAATTATTGGCATATTTTTAACTTCTTTTTGGGTCAATTTCTATGATATATTTTCATCCTGCAACTACCAGTCTCTATGAATACCATTTCCTGATTGAAATTATTTACGTTTTTTTTTTAAAGCTTTTACCCCAAATGGTAATAATATGCGTAATAATAAATCCCTCATGGATGATGAAATAAATGACTACCAGTTGATAATGAGGCAATTCATAGATAAGATTTAATAGGTTGTGCTGCACTGAAGTTGTCAACAATTCATAAATAACGATATTCATAAATATGTGTTTACTAAAACAATTTATATATAAATACATTACAGGTCAACGTCCTTTCCATCGGCGTTTTAAAAATAAAAATTGTTCTGCCAACTCACTGAACTTAATTCTCATTAATCATTTTTTATCAGTATAAATCGTCAATATAAACTGGCTCTGTGGTAGTAATAATAATTTTATTGTTAATTAAGCAAGAGTTGCCGCATCCAAATCTCTCATAACTACTTTCTGGACCCAATTGTTGGGGTCAAGATTTTATGGGACTGTCAAGTTAATGGTATGATTGTCTTCGTTATAATTGGTGGTTGGAGTCATAAGTCCTGTGAAATTATTGGATCTCTGGTGATTTGTGGACTTTATTAATGAGATCGGTTCGACCGGTCCAGATTAACGGGCGCCATTGTTGGCTGATTGATTTGTGGGGCGGCGAGTCAAGTTATGGCGGTCAAGTGTTGGGCAAATGAGGTGCTTAATTAGTGTGTGATAGAATGTGGTGCGAGTGTGTGTTTTTTTGGGTGTTAAAGAGTAATGTGTTATTTTAGTGTGTTTGGTTAATGCTTTTGCAATGTTTGTGTTCTGTTTCTGGGACACAAAATAAATTTTACTATGTGATACATCATCACCATCACAACCCATGGCTATTCTGTTTTGTAACTCGACAGCGGAATCCGCGATGAGTTTCAGAATTGAAGTTCGAGTTCGAGATCTTGATATGTTATTCTCTATAGAGGCTAAATGCGGAAATTGGAGCCCATCACCATTACCATTACCATGTTATTCTCTAATCATCTAGTACGCACTTGCGAAGTGAAGTAAGTCTCGAACTCGAACGTCAAACGACTAAAAATGGCCTCGGTATTATGTCATTCTCTAATAATCTAGTACGCACTTGCGAAGTGAAGTGAGTCTCGAGCTCGAACTTCAATTTTGAAAGTCATCACGGATTCCGCTGTCAAATTACAAAACAGAATAGCCTTGAAGTTCCACTTCAGGCTCGGGTTTTCTCACAAAATGTGAGGTGCCAACAGAATTCGAACTCGAGCCTCTGCTAAGCTATCACTGCTATATTTTATGGTGATACAAAAGTGCTGTTATAAATTGTATTTAAAAGCTACTTACTGCACGCCAAACTAGTCTTTTTAGGTTGACTTGTTTTTTCATAGTTGCTACTTTTGTTCGAGACCTACAGTGGATTTTTGACGTGTCCTTGGAATGTCCTGGACATTTTCGTTTAGTTAGTCAGTTTTTTATTTTTGTTAAATTGCTAAATATCTGCAGTTCGTTTACTAAAGACTAATCACGGCAAAACGTAAAAAAAAAACATTAGATATTAGCAGAACAAAAAGTATTGATTACAAAAATTATTTCGTAACTCGATAGTTAGCCGAAGTATCTTCATAAATTTATCTTATTATTGCCTTACAACGATTAAACGAACGAAGTATTCAATCGTTTTTCCATAATTCTACCATGTTCCCATCCAATATGGAATTAGTCGATCGAATTCAAATCATAATAAATTCCAAACCTGATCAAATACAATGCGAACCATATTAATCGGAATCGATTTTGTAATTAACTCGATGCCTACGATCACTTCAACAACTTTATTTTTGCGTCCGATACCATTACTTGAATTAGTATATTTCGATCCGAACATTTCTCGGTAAATAAATTTAGTTAAATAATAGTTACAATTCTTGATTCGCATTATAATTTTCCCACATTTAGATTTTATTGAAGTTTTAAAGTTGCACTACAATTTTACCTTATAATATTTTATCTTAATATGAAATTACTAAATTTAAAGTAATTAAAGCAAGAGTAAGCAAGAGTAAATTACTAGTTTTATTAATTATGTCATGAAAAAGAAAAAAATATATAAGAAATAATACGATGTTGATAAATGACTATTTTAAACAAAATAAATTATTTACGAGTTACTTATTAAAAATACTTCTAAGTACTTGCAGTAAGTCACACGAAATAAATATGAAAATAAACTAACTTGTAACTTAATTAATGATTTATTAAACGTTAAAATGAGACCTCAGAATATATCATTTTAAAGGTATCGCTTCATCCGAGGCAACTATAAAATAACCATTTATGTTACTTTTGACCGTTGATCACAGATCGCACGATGATCTTCGATGCGAAACGATAAAATTATGCACTCTCGACCTCGCGTGTGGAGTTATCGGCTGCATCTCGCCTTCCTCTGAAATATATACTTTTAAGGAATGCATAACACTTGTTGCATGGAAATTTCTTTAAATAATTTATGTTTTTTTTCCTATATACCTCGATTGTCATGTGACAAAAAAAATAGGAAATGAAAGTAACGCCCCAACTCAGTGTCATTAACGGTTACTTAAATCGCTCCTGAGTACCGAATTTGTATGGTGATTCTTTACTAAGGAGCGATTTAAGTAACCATTAGTGACTCTGAGTTGGAGCGTAAGATACAAACTTTCAGGCAACTAAGATCTATACTATAATAAACATTACTTAATTCAAACCTCTACTGAAATTCCATGTAAGTATTGCAAGTGAAATAAACAAAGACATTTTAGGGTCAGTAGGTGAACAAATAATACCTACAGATATGCGAAGAAGTTTCTTTTGCCATTTCTTCTCCTCCTTATCAAAGCACCTTTTCAAAATATGTATCAGTCATACTTATGAATAAATGATTTTGACTTTGACTTTACAAATCTACCGCATCTAGAAATCATACCCAAGACAATCGACAGGCAACTCACCAAGTTAAAAAGTCAATAAAAATATAAACAATCCAACAAAAGGACCGCTCTTAACTTAAATGACGCTTTGAAACCAAGCTTTGAACACAATCATAGAACCCACTCAATCCTCCAAGACAACGCTAAACGTTTTGAGCCATTCGAGCGATGCGCGAACATCTAGGCTTACCAACTAGGGGACAGTACCGTAGGAGGTTTAATGGGACATTAACGATGGAAAAGGCAATTGCCAAGAACAATTAGTAGAAGGTTCGATTAAATGAGCCACTTGAGATTATTCGACCTACGATGCCTTGTTACAGTTTTATCTTATTTTGTTACGAAAAAGGATTGTTGAGGCTTAAAGGTTAAGCGTTTTATATATTCAATCTATATTATAAAACACAAAAAAATGTTTAAACGGGTGTACTTTATAGTCTCTCTCTCTCTCTCTCTGAAACCATCCAATCGATATGCCTCAAAATGGTTTCATTTGAAAGGCAATAATCCGAAGGTGCTTTAGGCACTTTTAGTCCTTTGATAAAGTCGATATTCCACTTTTCCCATACAGAAATTTGAAGGTAATACGTAAAGATGGCGCATAAACAGACTGTCAACAAAAAACACTGATCTGTCATTGTCATCAGAATTTGTTTTAGCGTAGTGGAACACGCCGTGTATCCACTAGTCAATACTAAACTAGATGTATCTGCGAGACTCACGACTTGTCGTGTTCCGGCCTGGGGGCTACAGTGCCAGTTTTTTCTTTCTGTCTTTCTTTTTCTTCTTTCTTTCTTGGTCGGCAACGCATCAGTGATACCTTTGGTGTCGCTAAGTCCATGGGTGACGATAGTCACTTGTCTTACCATCAGGTGGATCTTCAGCTCGTTTGCCGGCTATTGCCAAAATCTACATAGTTCTTTCTATTCCTACTAACATTATAAATGTGAAGTTTGTAAGGATGTGGATATCTCTTTCATGCAAAAATCACTGAATAGATTTTAATGAAATTTGGCTCACATCTAGTCCATGATCGCGAATAAAAATAAAACCTAACCATTACATATAACTCTAATTTATCGATTTCTGTACAAATCTTATGTTTAAGAATCATATAAGATTTTTAGAATTTCTATCTATTTGTCTGTCCGTTAGTCGCGCTAATTTCACAAACAAATGCGGGTTTCATTGACAAAATTAACAAGTTTAAGATAAAACGTATGAATTTTGTTTCATTTAATCAGTTCACAGATAAATATATTTCGAAGTATTTCAAGAATAGGCGTGTACACAATTTCTCTCATATCTACTAAGGCAAAGATATCCCGAAGGTAAACGACAGCGGTTACTATTAAATACATTAAACATAATGTCTTAATGATCACATTTACTTAGCCATAAGTAGCTTAATAGACTATTTATCCAGGTGGAAATAATTGTTACACCATAGGTTGACGAGATTTCCATGTTTGGTCTGAGTAGCCATGTTGGCTGTGATAAGTAGTGCGGAAAGTTAGAAAGCAAAGAAAATACTCATGGGAGATAATGGTGGCTCCTATTAGCGACATGGGACGTAATCTATTTGTCCCTAATGAAGGACCTCGTATTTTGTTTGTAAAGCGAATGGTTCTGTGTGCGATTCCCAATCGGAGTAAACATTTGGTTTTTTTTTAATTTAAAACAAAATATATAGTTACTAGCTGACCGGGCAAATGTTGTTCTGCCAAAAATTTTTAGGGGTAGGGGGATGAAAAATAGATGTTGTCCGATTCTCCACCATAGCCGATATGCACGCAAAGATTCACGAAAATCGATCGAGCCGTTTCGGAGGAGTTCAATTTCTAACACCGTGACACGAGAATTTTATATATAAGATTCAATTTCAAATCTACTCAACAATCACTTTAAATGGATATAACTTTAATACCTAGTAATCAAATATTTTACTGAAAACCTATCAAAATAATTAATTTGCATTATTACAACCGGTAACAATACCAAATTTAATTTATTTCATCCAAAATTTTGCAAATATAGATTTTAACATCTGAGAGAAATATTTCTAGAAACTTGTTTAATGCCGAAACACAAAGTAAGGTTATGTTTCAAGAAATTTATTCTCATAAAGACATCACTGTCCTTACATGAGAACATAACTAATAAAAATATTTTTACAGTTCGTCATCACACTGGCAAACACTAGTACAAATAACTAATAATTAAACTTGCAAAACAGTTAAAACTTTTTACGTAATACAATATTTTCAAAAATAAACCCATTCAACATTTAACAATTATACTATTTAACATTAGAATATTTAACTATAACGGTACCTATTTAATAACACTATAGTAATATCATATTTGTGTTTTCCATGCCAACTGAGACACAGAATCCTAATGGGCTATGACGCTCAAAACTTTGATAAATCATTTTCTTGTATTTTCATCATTATCATTTCTGATAACGTTTTGTGAGATTTTGTTGACTATGACGACCCGTTTGGTGCAATGGTTACCATGCCGGATCGTCGCACCGAGGGTGCTGGGTTCGATTCCCAGCGAGGCGGTAATTTGAATGATGAGTTTGAATTTCTGTTCTCGGTCTGGGTGTGAATGTCCTTGTCTAGTGTGTTGTCCATGGCACCCACGACACAGGGAATCCTAGTGTGGGGCTGTAAGTGTGAAGTTATTTATTTATTTATTTGTACTATACCACACTGCTCCAGTGCGGATTGGTAAAGGGTTTATTAGCCAACCCAAGCTTTGGAAGCTTTCAAGCCGCTAAAGTGCCCCCGACATGGCTGAAAGACTCTAGTCGAGACTGACGGCTTTATGTGCCCTTTGAAGCACGAAAGCGCTCAAGAAATTTTTGCGACTAGTGGTCACCCATCCAACTACCAACTGAGCCTGCTGCCTAATTCACCGATCATATAATATTGAAAGAAACCACCGGATTTTTAGGTTATTTCAAGTTACCACATAAATATTATACTCGCCAGAACCGTAAATATTGTGATTCGATACTGTCATTGCGACCGTGTAATTAGTAAAATACGATCTTCCCAATAAGCCCAACATTAAATTCGTAGGTAAACATTTTCGTAAATTTTCAATTATGAAATTAGTTACGCATGGCATATGATCAGCATAAACCATGTGTACTGTCCAGCGGCATATTAAATCACGGTATGCCGTATACGGCTAATGAAACAAAAGCAGTTACGATACTTTTCGCACGACACAAAATAACTTACACTCATTGAGTTTTACTGAGTACTCGATTCAGAATAAAAGCCTATAAATATAGAATTCGCATAGTGATTTTGCGGTAGGATAGCTAATAATAGTTCGAATTTAAACCTTAATGCTTGGTAACAAAGGTGAATAATAATAATTAAGTGTAGGATATAAGTTGTGAGGTAGCCAAATAAGTCGTATTTCAGTTGCATGAATAACGTATGTGACCCGATCCGTTACGTTTGTCCGAATTTATTTCAGCTTTTTAAGGCCTTCGATTCAATTGTGTCACTTTTTCACAGCTGATGTTGAATGAATGTGGTTATTAAAAAAAAATTACCTTCGCAAAAATTAAAACATTTTTTAGCCTCATTCATATTGCTATTATTGATGACGGAATTTAATATCAATGCTTTATACAGCTTTCTAATACGAAGGGTTTTCGAGCTAAGCTGAAAGGGCGACATGATGAAACGCTAAAATGTAATATGGTTTAAGTTATATTTCCTTCTGTCTTACTTCCATACCTAATTTATGACGTTTACTGTTAAGGAATTTTAATAAGGAAATTTGGTTGTGGTTTGTTATTTTGATGATATTTAAACACACATGTAAAAGTGTGGGTTTCCTTCTGTTTCACTTCCATATTTACATGTACGTTCTCCAAAACTCCTTTAAATACCATCAAACCAACAAACCACAACCAAACCCCTCAGTAAACATCATATTAAACGACGAGCCTATTTAACACAACGTTAACGCAACTCGCTAGCAGTACCATTAACACGTGGCGTCAATCACCGCACAGTGCGCACGCCGCGAACCGCCCACTGTGCGTCAATCCCACGCTGGCGGCCAAGGCTGCGAGATCCGCTTGATAGACTACCAATAGTATCTGGATCTAAGATAGCTTTCAGAGGGTTATGTTTGCTTTAAATACGTTCTTTGTATCATAATGAAGCGGTAATTGGTACGTAACGTATCGTGGTGTGAGGACACCGTATCGGTATCAAATATTTTCTATCTTTTCAGATAAACATCGTTATGGATGCGCAATCAACCACGACCGTCGATTATTTATCTGTGGTTTCATAATGAGTTTTGATGAAGCTGAAAATTTGTGTTACCTAACTACAAAACTAATAAAGGTAAATGATCAGCCAATTCTAGTGCGTTGGAGTGCTTCGTGGTTGCAAAAGTTTTATGAGCGCTTCAATTTATATTAAGTACACGTCTTCTTACAGTTCATATCTATAAGAATAAGTAGAAGTACCCAGATAAAAAAATTATGAAATTATGAAAAATCCTTCACTATTTGTATACTTAGATTTAACTTATTTTGAAAAAAATCTCTAGACTTATTTAAGTAATTATTACTAATTATGAGACCACAACCATGCCCTACAATGAACCGCTAACGGGTTAAAGACAATTTTAATTTAATAAAACGAGGTATCAAAGAAAAAAATGTCGCGACACTCCAAAATTAACCCTCCGATGCCGCAAATAAATTAAAATAACGGTCCAAAGACAAGGAACAACATAATTACAGGCGAAGCCAGTACAAATCAGCTTCAAAAATTTCATAAAAAATCCCTTATCTCGAAATTTAAATTAATAATGAACATTGCTGTCACCACGGATGACCAATCAGAGGCGCTCATTTCATTTAACCACAAATTTAATTTAACCTTCTGTGCGATTGATTTTTAAAGGAAATTAATCTTAATTCGTTTATAACAAGGGCCATAAATATGTTTTACGTGTCCGTAATTAATTTTGTTTCGGCCCTTCGAAGCTCAAAGCACCGCGGAACTTTCTTTTGTTCGAATTTTGAAATTGCACGTCAGATATTATCTTAAAACAAGTGAACTGGAATGTCGTTTGTGTCCAAAATACTTTTTTAAGCATTAGTATTGTTTTGTCCTTATTGATTTTGGACCTTAATTCTTGTTACATAAGTACTAAATTTAGGCAATTCGTTTTGTAATGTGAGAGACAGGAGAACAATTTGAACGATTTTTTTTAATAGATACCATATATTCGTATAATGAACACTGCATATTGCATTATTTTTTAATTTGCAACACACTTGAAATGTTTTCCAAAAAAAATAAGAATGAGTATAAATGACATTAATTGTATATTCCTTTCTTTCATATTGTGCGATTAAACTGTAAGTTCAAAATCATTAATCTCGTAAAATAATCATTCATAATGTAGTGATGTGCTTATTTCCACCGCCCGCGTCCCTTTAAGCTCAGTCGAGATTCTATCAGCGGCTGCGATCGGCCCGACTTTCGGCGTCCGATCGAATTACGATCCGTCACGTTCGAATTCGATGAATCGATACGATTCGATACCGAAACGATAAATATGTCTTGTTATACTGCTTTATTTGCCTGTCGCCGGCTACAATACTCTGAGTTTCATTTCAAATTATTGATTGAGAATTTTATAATTTTTAATCATTGAAGTATTTATATTATTATTACCATATAGAACCGACACCGCGAACACTATGTATGTCCCAATGAATTGGCGCCGATCGGCTTCAATTTTCAATGGATTCGTTCAATTTTGAAAGGAGAACGGGGGCTCAATTTTGAAAATAGAAGCTCCCGGCGGGACATACATTTTGTTCAAGATGTCTATTCTATGACATTATACTTCAATGTTTTAATACATTTTCTTGAAGTTATAGAATCGAATCAAATTTTAATAGATAAATACCTTCCTACTGTCTCTGTGGTCTCTACTATATCTATTGGTACAGGGTGTAAATTAATACAATGTTCTTATTTTTCCTTCGATATTAGAAACACAAGATTACACGTTGTTTGTTCATAACAATTCCTACATATCAAGTTGTTTTAAACTACTTTAGTGCCTAAACACATTAAAAAGAAAAAATATAAAGTAGAGATTAGAGAGTGTAGTAGACGATACAAATTTTATTACCACTAACTTATTTTGAAAATTAAAATATGACTTATATGATTTGTCAGCTAATAATATACATGTAGCTATATTGTCGATGGCGGACTACAATAAGTCATCGACGAAGTAGTATCGAACAGCGAACTACACTGACTAGTTCTGTTGACAAGTCGACTAATTACGCCGCTCCATACATTACATAAGTCCATACCCATGAGTCATGGTCACTTCAGTTCTAAACTATTACTTCTCAACACCTAAACAGTTCAGCTCAACTCGTGTTATCAAAAATCGTTACACTCAATTTGAGTTTCCATCCACGTACACGGTAGGTGTCGAAGTCACGTTCCGGATTCGCATCAAAATTATAAAGAAGTTAAGTGAAATTCGTCCAGAGGTACGTAATGGCGGTGAATTAATGACAGCTGTCAGACACTGAATTTATGTTCCCGCGGAATTATATCGGGACCTAATAGCTCATATTAAATAACAGCATAGTTTGAGGTTGCCGCCGAAATCTGCTCCGGTATTACGATGTTGTGTTCAATTTATTATAATGTAATGGAAGGGTAGAGTACGCAACAATGTGGTTGTGTCACCACAAAAATATTTGCGTTGATTTTATAATTTTTATTACTAGAAACTCAGGCCAATGAAGTTTTCACCGATCACAACTTCAGGGGGCTTTAGAACAAAGTATTCATGGTTTTTTTATCGTTTTCATGGAATTTGATCTGATATTATATATTTTATGAACAATAAACACATTCGTCCTTTTCCTAAGAGATATTAAAGTGGTCTCTGCGTTAATCTCAACGTTCTCTTGCACAGTACTATGGTTAGCTACCAGTGGTAGCCTACCACCCTTTAAATAATCGTGAAAAGTTGTTTTATTTGTTTCAATCGCTGAATAATTATTATATAAGTCACCACCTGATTGTAAGTATTCTCGTCACCTATGGATTACACTAATTCATAGGCCTAAGGGGCCATCCATAAATTACGTCACATGTTAGGGGGGATGTAGGGGGGTCGATGTAGTGTGACATTGTGTGACAAAAGGTAGGAGGGAGTCCTGAATTTCGTGACGTCATATTTCAAAATCAAATAATTGGTATGTATACGTACATATTAAAAAACAATTAATGGAAATAAAACTTATTTCGGAACTGCTGTTTTGATTTAATTAATACTAGGTGTAAAATTTCATAACATGTGACGTTGCTCTAGGGGAGGAGGTCTCACAAATGTGACCAGGTGTGACAAGGAGGGGGGGAGGGGTCAAAAAGTCATGAAATTAGTGTGACGTAATTTATGGATGGCCTCTAAGTGTAGCCGGCCTAAAATGGAGCTGAGGTTCGCCTTCATTCCTACCACTACAGACGAGTAACGCAGATTAAGCTGGATGGTGCAAGACCTATACACCACATCTTCCGTTGTTCACATATGGCACAATAAGCAGACGTTGGCTTATTCCAAGATGGAGTTCGCCTCTTACATCCTGTAGTTTCTACCATCATGATCAGAGATTTTCTCGAACAAGATCAATTTAATTTTTTTGGTCTCAAATTACTCAGCCATATAAGTTTAATATTTCTGTTTAACCAACAATGAAGTTTTACAGTAAATATTGTGTCAATGACAAAAAAATAATTGTTCCTATAAGTAACGTAAAACGTGTCTTCCCTCGGTCATCAGGCCTCATTAAGGTTAATATCAAGTTTTGAGCGAAAATCGATTTAAATGTATCGATGAAAGTTTCGATTACGACGCATTATATCGTATCCTCGAGCAATTTATGCATGGACGCTTAATTGATGGGGTAACTTCCTTAAAAGTAACATGTGATGTGGCTGGTTGTGAGATGTTGAACTAACAGGTGAGTAATATAAGAAATACTGTGAATACTACAAGACGACCTCATTGATACTTAGGTACCTAGTTGGTATACTTGGTAGTAGTGATTCTCCCTCCGAAGCGAGGGGTCTCGAGTTCGATTCCTGGCCGGGGCAGATATATACGAGTATGTATTTTTTATGGGAATAGCCGGCAAATGAGCTGACGATCTACCTGATGGTACGTGGCTATTGTCGCCCATGGACATCAGCAACACCAAAGGCATCACCATTGCGTTGCCGGCCAAGAAAGAAGAAAAAGAAAGAAAGAACTAGTTCCTAAGCCCCCAGCCGGCACCAGCGGGCCGGATTTAGTCGCCTCTTACGACACCCATCCGCTGTGGGATTAAGTTAGTATTCTAAGCCACCCCAATATGGCTAAAAATGTATGTGATAGATAAATATTTGTACTCCTGTCGTGGATGTTACAGTGATGTCTTATTTGTTCTGTCTATGCCACCCGCGACACAGGTAATTCTCCTGCACGGTTATATTATGAGTGTTATGTTACGTTACGAGTTTATCTAATTTATTTATATAGTGTCATTTGTAGGCAATTGATGTGTGTCTTTAAACCGTAAATGTTGCTTATCGTAAGTATGTTCTAATCTAAAAATATTTTATCATTACCGTTTACACAATTTTTAGTACAAATCATTACCAACGGGACGTTTTATCCGGAAAACACGGGAAAAGCCGCGGGCAGATCGATAGTCATCTATGTAGTTTTCAAAGTCTACGCATGTAAATCTCAGTCTCCTCCAAACCTAGGGGGCCATCCATAAATTACATCACACTAATTTCATGCCTTTTTGACCCCTCCCCCCTCCTTGTCACAGCTGGTCACATTTGTGAGACCTCCCTCCTAGTGTGACGTCACATTGTATGAAATTTTACAATTATCAAATTAAAACAGCAGTTCCGAAATAAGTTTTATTTCCATTAATTGTTTTTTTTTTTATATTTACCTATACATATCAATTATTCGATTTTGAAATGTGATGTCACGAAATGTATGACCCCCTCCCACCCCTTGTCACACAATGCCACACTACATCAACCCGTCCCCCCCCCCCCCAACGTGTGACGTAATTTATGGATGGCCCCTAGTTTCTAAACACCAGGTGTTACACCATAAAGCGCTCTGGTTTATTCCCTACAAGAACAGCGTATCATAACCCACTCGTCTTGTTTATATCCCAGCGATCAGCGTGTTACCGGAATACGATCTCTTCTCTCCATCTAAGAATGTAACTGTTAATAATTTAATAGCGTGCTTGCCGGCTAATGCCTTCCGTTCAAAGTGCTATAAATCTCGCTTATTTCTTGATCAGTGTCCGTGGATGTGCGATACGGGACCGATTACTTCTCTATTTAAGTCATTGGAGGACAGAATGGAGAAAGTATATTGGCACGCAGTGTCCAGTGAAGTCGTCCTTTTTGATTTCATGCAAAATGTATAAGAATTTTACATATTAAATTTTTAATAATTTAATGAATGGAGTTGTTATAAATAGACGACGATTTAAGTAACTGGCCAGGCATACATTAAAGCAACTGGTATAATAGTGCGGAGAATAAGTACTGAATAGTGCAGGTTCCCCGCTTCTGATTCGATTGATAGCGCATCTGTGATACCTACCTTATAGTTATTGATGTACAAAGGTCACTACTTAGGATCAGGAGTATCATCTGCCCATTTGTTAGCTATTTACATAAAGAAAACAAAATTAATAATGATTGTAACTCATTCACGTTCGAATCGACGCTTGAAAGGCAAAAATTACCAAGCGACATGTTGACAACTTTACACTAGAGCATTTTAAAGTTTTTGATTTTAGAAAAAAAATCGTAAAAATCGCTTTATTAAGCATTTAAACTACATGTAAAATTCATTGGAATTAAGTAGCTATGACTAATAGGCGACTTTTTACGATTTTTTTTAATTAAAAACTTTAAACTGCTCCAGTGTTTTGTCAACATGTCGCTTGGTAATTTTTGCCTTTCAAGCGTCGGAATTCATTCCATAAACTTCTTCTTCATAATAGCGCAGCGTTACGACGTGTGAACTTATTTCCCACTTACTTTCATTATGAAACGAGGTACCATAAAAAGTGAACTCATACGAACGTGCATAACATTAAGAGAAAATTACTTTAAATTCAATTAAAGTCCACTATGATGGATTACAGAACGAAATTTGTATCAGCGGCTTCCGTAACGCTCCATTTAGTGATTGATGAATGAACGAATCCCCGATTTGATGATAAATGATTATGGAATGAAAGTAATTATGACTGTTTTGGGGGATTGTCCTCATTGGGGTACTATGGCAGTTTTGTAATTATTTGATCATTCGTTTTGATATTTTTTTTTCCTCTTTGTATTACATCTTATTATGAGCTCAAAGTTAGGTAAGCCTTTAATTTTCTTTTTCAGTTTTTTTAGGGGAAAAGTATTTTTAGGGGAAAAGTATTTTTAGGGGAAAAGTATTTTTAGGGGAAAAGTATTTTTAGGGGAAAAGCGGCTTCATCAGTCTTTGAATTAAATTTGTGTGTCAACTGCTCATGGTACATTTTAATCAACAACAAATGATGATTTCTGTTACTAAATATAATTTGCTCAAAATACGTAGTTAGTTTCCCATCCTTTGGATGGGAAAAAATTGCAAAAATTACTGATAAAAATAAACATTTTCCATCATCTTTAAAAGTTGGTTCATTTTATTTTGAAATGCACTGGCATTAGTATTATTAAAGTAATGCCAAAGAGCTAATCCTTGCACATTAGGTATATGACAAAGATAACATCCATATCACAATGTGAACACGGCCAATATTTTTTCTCTGACAGTTCACCGTAACATTGCTACCGTTAATAATTTCAATCACAAACCAATCACTCCAGTTCACATGTTATTTAATGTTTTATTTCTGGTAATAATAAAATTTATAAATAATTACCACGTAGTAAATTAGTATCATTAGTCTTCTGAGCATAGATAGTAATAATTATATTTATGCTATTACAGATGCATCAAACTTCGCCACTCCAATGCGGATAGGTGAAGGGACCAATAAAAGTATCAGATTTTTTTTATGCGGTTTAGCGAATGTTAACATAATTGTTTTTTTAAATAGTACTTGTATCTCATTATTATTATTTCATTATGTTGTTTGTTGTATTATTTGTTCCCGTTTGTTTTTTGTTCTTTTCTATGCCTACCTCACATTTCACCATCACTCAGGTGATAAACATCAACTGGCAGAGAATACCAGTTAAGTTCGCCCTTGTATCCCATAGACATGTATTGTAACCCCTACTTTAAGGTATTTCAAAAGAATAAATAAATAAATATCAGGATAGCATTGCTACCGATAAAGAAGTAATTAGGTTTAAAAACTAAATACAAGGTTTTATAGTGTCAATCTTGGAACTAATACAAAACATTGTAACTGTGCTATTAACCATTAAAGAGTTCCCTCGTCTGGAGTCAAACCTGAGTACAGTATCAGGTTATACTTATAAAAATGCATTGTCATCGGAGCTAAAGCAATAGATATGTAAAATTTCAACTCCTGAGAATAAGAGAAAGTAGGTCTGATTAAGTTTGCATTTGACCCATACAAACAGGATGAGCTAGATAAAACCGCTTAAAAACAGGAACCAAGTAAAAATCGAAAACTTAAAAAAATTGCAACTAGTGGTCTCCCAATCAGCCGAGACCCTCACAAATCGAACTCAATCGATCACTCACGAATGACCATCGACCAAAGCGTATGATCGCGTCTTATTAAGTAAATCAGCAAGCTACTGATACCTAATTCAAATTAAATCTTCATAAAAACAGTAACTAATCCATAGAAAGGCCGTTGTGCATAAATCAAGCTTTAAAAGGGTTTAACGCGTTTGTGTAAGTTATAACGTAGGCATTCAAATAACTTCACACCTAGCGGCGGAGATTTATCGACGGTTTATTATGTTGACGCGATCAATATTAACTTGGCACTCTCGGCAGTGTTGGCTGGATCACGGTTGCCGATTAGGGGGTGGGCAGGTTTTTCTGTGCTCATTGATTATGCAGTGACCGTACTGACTGTTGTGTTAGGCAATGGAGTGTCTAATAAGAGTAAGGCGAGCGTTGTACAAGTCAACATGACTTTACATGAGCGAAAGCAGGGACACTGGTGATTCAGTGTTTACTTTGTTGGTTGTAAGTAATCGTCTTGTTTCTTCTTGTTTTCGTGTTTTGGTTGTTGGCGTATCTGAAATATGTTTGATAGGTGTCTTTAGATAAATTAGACCGAAGCCGAAGGTGTAATTTTTGAACTTTATTTTCCACTGGTGGCTATATGTTGTTTGAGATCAAGGCAATTTGTGCGCCTTGCCCGATTATTTAACTGTCGAAAGATCCAGAACGAATCAATAAAAATAAACAAATGTTACAGGATAATTGAACCGCTACCCTTGTGTCAATTTTATGTGATGTGCTGTCAGTATTTGGATGGGTGACCGCTATAGTAGCATACATTTCATTAGCGTTTCGGTGCTTTGGAGAGCATGCAAAGCTCTCGGCCTAATTTTTATCGTAAGACTAGCTGACCCGGCGAACTTCGTATCGCCTAATAAACTTTTTTTTTCTAAAATATAAGTAGCCTAAGTTACTCCTTGTTACATCAGCTTTCTGCCAGTGAAAGTCCCGTTAAAATTGGTCTAGCCATTTTAGAATGGGTAATCTCTGGGTAATCTCTGGGAACAAACAGACAAACAGACAGATAGACGGACAAAAATTGTAAAAAATGTTGTTTTGGTAGTATATGTACCGTGTATACATCCTAATGCACTTAGTAAAAAGTGGTTATTTTAATATTACAAACAGACACTCCAGTTTTATTTATTTGTATAGATGCTGAAAGACAATGTGCACGCTAATCAGGTTGAACTTCAGCTTTCCATTCCTAGGTCTGCTGGAAGAGATTTCTATTTCTATGGTTCATATTATGGCTTATATTTGTGTACAAAAATTGTTAAATGATGCTCTAGGCCTCCCCAAGAGGAGAGATCCGTGCTCAATAGTGGGTCGTCAATGGGTTAAGGCCAAAGGATAATGAATGGCACAGTTTTCTCTATGTTAAAATAGAGTTGTAGTCTTCAACGTTTCGAAGGTACGTGCTACCATTTAAGGCGGTCACGACAAAACGCGAAGCAAATGAAATATTCTGATGTACCATGATGCCGTGAACCTTACTATAGTTGGTGAAATTGATTTACACCGATCGCTCATGTACCTACATTAAGTATCAGAGTGGAAAGATAATGATTAAATTATAAATTAATTTGATTATTAATTTATAAAGGTCCTCCCACGCAGAATACACAATAATTACTTATCAAATCCAAAATTCGTGTTACTGCACAGCACGCTGCATTACTGAATAAATTAGGCAGTTAAAAAGCGGCCAAGTGCGAGTCGGACTCGCCCATGAAGGGTTCCGTAGCAGCAAGCAACATAATATAAAAGTTCTTGTACTTCATTGTAACTTTGATCGATGTTTTTTGCGGTTTACGATTTATGACGTATTAAAAAAAAACTACTTACTAGATCTCATTCAAATCAATTTTCGTTGGAAGTTTGCACGGTAATGTACATCATATATTTTTTTTAGTTTTATCATTCTCTTATTTTAGAAGTTACAGGGGGGGGGGGGGACACACATTTTACCACTTTGGAAGTGTCTCTCGCGCAAACTATTCAGTTTAGAAAATAATGATATTAGAAACCTTAATATCATTTTTGAAGACCTATCCATAGATACACACGTATGGGTTTGATGA
The DNA here is from genome assembly GCA_951805285.1 of Thymelicus acteon. Taxonomy (NCBI): domain Eukaryota; kingdom Metazoa; phylum Arthropoda; class Insecta; order Lepidoptera; family Hesperiidae; genus Thymelicus; species Thymelicus acteon. Next base: position 17,159,324 of record OX638225.1, on the reverse strand, counting down.
AAAAAAAATTTTCGAGTTTCAGTTCTATGTATGGGGAACCCCCAAAAATTACTGTTTTTCTTCAATTTTTGTGTAAAAATCTTATCGCGGTTTACGGTATACATCTACTGACCAAGTTTCAACAGTATAGTTCTTATAGTTTCGGAGAAAAGTGGCTGTGACATACGGACGGACAGACAGACAGACAGACAGACAGACAGACAGACAGACATGACGAATTTATAAGGGTTCCGTTTTTTGCCATTTGGCTACGGAACCCTAAAAAAGTGATTGATTAACTTATAGCCTTCTAACCTATATACCTATTCCTTTCTGTCGACTTGAGATCATTTTTGTCACATAAGAGCTGCAATTAATGTATCCTTGCATTTCAAAAACAAAGAAAACATACACATTTCAAACTATGAAATATGGGTGTATCTAGTATGATCTATTAAAAGCTAAACCTGAAAATGTGATATAAACGAAAATAGTAACTAAACTGCACAGTTTTTTGTGTAAATTACAGCACGATTGACCGGGAGGTACTGACTACTGACATAATCTAAATTTTACTAACAAAAAATAACCGACTTCAAAATAACTCAAAAACTACTTGTCACATCTCGCTCAAATTTAAGTGGGACCACATGACAAGCACCAGCTTTCGATTAAAAAAAACATCAAAATCGGTTCACCTGTGTACCTGTGTGTGTCACTCTATGGTAACAAACATAAAAAATACAGTTGAATTGAATACCTCCTTCTTTTTTGAAGTCGGTTAAAAACTAGCATAGTTTCTACGTGCATACATACGTGTGTTATCCATGAAAGTGGCGAAGTTTTTGTGGCTTCCCTCAAATTCAAGGCGGTAATCTACTTTTTTTATTTATCTGAGATTTTCATAAAGAAATGGACCAGAATACGTCCAAACTTCACCTTTTGCCTTTTCCTGTCCGTGGGAAAGACTAGCGGGTCCAGTTTAGGAGGCGTCACGCCAATCGATAGTCGCTTGTGATCGACCGATCCACCGGCCGCTGATTTATTCGCCAGTTGGAAAGCTGCGGCCAAAACAACGAGCTAACAGCGGGCGAACAACGACGACCCGTGTGGCGTTGGTTACCATACCGGATCGCTGTGCAAGGGTTCGATTCCCAGCGAGACGGCAATGATGAATTTAAATTTCTGTTCTCGGTCTGGGTGTGTGTCTTTGTGTGTTTCATGGCACCTACGATACAGGGAATCCTAGCGTGGGGCTATGAGTATGTACCTAGCGTTAGTTTTTTTTATATTTTGTTACACAATGCGGTTACATTATTAAGTGTAAGTTACAGGTAGCTTGATGAACTACTTGCGCGGAATACTGAGTCTATATGCAGTTGCACTTGTAATTGTCAGAAATAATTATTTTTCTCAATGTACAAATTATTGCTTGTTGGAAAAAACTTGTACACCTAAATTTTTCATGATTTTATAAAAAAATAAGTCTAAAATTTCGCAAATAGCTCCAGTGACTCCTTCATACATAATGAAACATTACGAAAAGCTAATAAAAAATTCACAGTAATGAACCATAAACTTTTTAGAGCATCAAAATATTAAGCAATAAATAAAATTAGATTCCCGGCTAGGAATCAAACCGATTCATATTATTAGTACCTAAATACACAAATATAGGATACCTCATAACTATTTAATTTAATCACGAGACTTTTGAGGGGCTAAAATTTTTTGGTCATGGCCATATTTCACGATTCCACGGTTAAAAAATAACTTATTTCTCTATAATTTATACAGAATCCTCATTCGAAAATTATACATAATATAGCTCATGTATGTATCCAGGCCTAGATTTCTTCAGAAATGTGCCGATCTCCTTAGTGAAATAGATAAAATTCCAAGTAGGTATAATCGCTACAATTTGGACGCACACCTACCTGTCCAATCTATCTCACGACGCGCCACAGTTGTTGCACGTTTCACTGGCTCGTTATCGGCATCGGATTGTTCCAGTTTATCTTATCGGCTACAAGTTTATTATTTTCCTTACTATCGGTGTATTGAGCAGTGAGCACTCACTTTGCGGATATTATGACGGTTTGATGCATTTGACATCTTTTGGCATCTTCATATAATCTGCGTCTAATAGCAATTGTACGAAACTAACGCCCCAACTCAGAGTCACTAATGGTAACTTAAATCGCTCCTTAGTACTGAATTTGTATGGTGATTCTGTACTAAGGAGAGATTTAAGTAACCGTTAGTCAAGTCGTTTAAGTAACAGTTAATCTCTCTTTAGTACAGAATCATAATAAAAATTCTGTACTAAGGAGCGATTTAACCCGTCGGTTACCGAGAACGTTCCAGCACGTTCGAACTCAAAGGTACCGCGATCACGCGGATCCTAACGAGTTAAGTAACCATTAGTGACTCTGAGTTGGGATATTACTCTCCTAGAGATCCTGTGTTTGAACCCTGCAGGCACCTGTAAATTTTAAATTATGCGTTAGGCTCTACTTGCGACTTTGCCCGCGTTATCCGGGACAATAAGTACCCTGTATCTTATTCCAGACCATGGTCTCTCTGTATGCTAAATTTCATGAAAATCCGTTCAGATTTTTTTGTGTGAAAGAGTAACAAACACTCTTTTACATTAATCGTCGTTGCGACTTAAAGACCTCTTATGTGTCACTTTTGGAAAAATCACTTTTTTACGTCAAACGATTCTACATTTTGAAGCACTATCGAATTAAAAAACTCTTATATGCGTACGACGTTTCCACCACCATTTATTCACCAAATTCAAAATCCCCTGTGTGCTTGCTAAACAAAAGTTTATCTATTTTCTCAAAATGCTCTTTTACACATAAGAGGTCTTAAAGTCGCAACGACATTTGTAATATTAGTAAGAGAAGTTAAATAAATATTTTTGTACGTAAATAGCCGAAACGAGCAGCTATCCACCAGTTGGTAAAAATCGCCGTAGCCCATGGCGTTGCCATGGCGACAAGCAACAATAAAGGAAGAATATATTATGAGAATGAATTTTTCTCAGACTAAAGAATAAAAGGATTCTTGTATTGCTATCGAAATAAATCTTTAAATTCAAATTCAAATTCAAAATAAACAAAATTCAAAATAAACAAGTATTGTTTAAAAACTAAATACCTACACCTAGTAAAAAATATTGTAAATGCTGTTAACGGTAAAAGAGATCCTTCGTCTTGAGCCAAACCTGATTGTGGTGTCAGTGTCAGGTCATTCAAATCACAAAAATGCATTGTCATCAGAACTAAAGGAGTAAGCAAAATTTCATTTCCTTAGGATAAGGGGAAGTATTTAGGTCTAATTAATCTCGTAAGGTTTGTCCCACACGAACATGTTAAGCTAAATAAAACTATTTAAAAATGCTGCTGCTATGGGAACAATTTCACTTCTGTGTGATTCAGGAATTCCAGTACATCTAATTAACTCCTCATTTATGATCCACATAAAATCCTCAATGCAATTATTTACTCAATGTTTAAATGCCAATAAGGAATACGTTTCCTAGTATTTCCTATTAAGATGCTCTCAGACCTTAAAGCATAAAAGTTACTGCGCTATTATCATTCCGGTGGTCCATATTCGGAGCTGTGACATTATTGACTTGTACCCTTTGAAACGAGTTCACAGATTCTCAATTTCCTTAACCGACTGCTACATTTCGTTGAAACATAAAAATCTCGATTTATAATGAACAATTAGTCTGTATGATTTAGTCAAATGTTACAGCAACACATCGAGCCCTTGTACATCAATAAACAAGGTTTAAAATTGGACATTCGTGAGTCACTTGCCAGTGACTTGTTGCAGAGAAATTTTACAATCCGTGATTCTGCCGAGATTCTAGAAAAAATCGTTGAAAAAGTGTAAAGTGTAGTTATTTGGAGAAGTCAAATAACTTAGTAAATTATTATAATTCTTCTCAAAACACTAAATACAAGATAATTTCCCAAAAAAGTTATTTTAAGGTCTCCCCTACAAAAGTTGTTGACTGCAAATTTTACAAATTTTCCAGTAATTTTCGCCCAATTACAAAGTTATCAGCTACCAAGTAAACTGCAATCTTAGTCTGTAAAAGCCATTGCAATCAAAAACAATCTCAATATAGCTCTTTTCTCGGGCAGAAACTTTCAGGTACCCGACAACGCTATGTAAAGACAGGCTATCCAGTGCATACCAGGATCTCATAAGCACAACGTTTTTCGACCTCAGTAACAATAAAATTTTATTATGTAGTACCCTCATGCCACCTTCGGACTCTGTGACGTGCCGTACTCAGATAAGTCAGATACCTCTTCGAAGCTTGCCGTTCTTGTTTTGCCTATACCACACAGCTAGCAGGGATTTAACAAAATCACCACTTTTCACCTATCCCTGCAACGCTCAAAAACTTCCGCTTACCGAAGCCTTTATCAGCCGTGGATGGTTATTTGACCATGTTGTAATACTTACGTTAAACGTTATGAGCTGCGTTAACATTTTATGACACTTAATTTGGTTGAGTATTACACGATTCATCGGTAGCGTAATAATAAGAGCAAGTAACGACGCAAGCATTACAAGCATTAGCCCGTGCAAGTTATGAGAGGATGAAGTAGCGGAAGCGGTTTTTGTATTACAGAAGTATTATTTATTAAGATAATATGTTTTAGTAATAATTGGAAATGTGTGTTTTTTTTAACACAGACAGTCATATAGGATTTCATATACTACAAAAAACTGATTAGTTACAGATATTGAGTGCCAACACTTATTATATAATACTGTTTTTATGTAATCTTGATAAAATAAGACAAGTGATTCTTCGAATTAAGTAACTTTAGGTTTTGCCACAGAAGATATAATAGTACTTATATAGGAGTTTTACTAATACAATTATGTATCTGATGTAATTAGATTAATATAAGGTATATACTACAAGAAGTACAATTAAATTTTTTCAAATAACAATTGCATAACTTTTTCTTTAAATTTAGATATTGAATTACAAAAAGCATCGATATGACCGATTTCCCTGTTGCAAACAGCCAAACAACGGTTGAAGAATGAGTTTGAGTTATTAATAAATGTTAAGATATATTTATTTTACGGGTTTTTAGTTGAAATTTCATTTAACTTTTGGGCCCATTTCGCTCGTTTTCATTCATTCATTCATATTCATATTCTGAGCAGTTTGATTTTGAGAGGAATTCCAAATAGTTGCATTTTGTTTCCATTATAATGATTCATGTAGAACATACGTACACTATATTTAATAGTGAAGTAGGTAATCATATTTAGAATCTGAATTAATATACAATAAAATTCAATATTATTCGTACACCATATTAATAGCACACTATAAGAAAAAAACGTAAACTCTTTTCGTACGTCGACCCTTTCATTATGTGTTCGGGTATGCATTTTCGCTGTCGCTTACATTTTATATTGTATCACTTAAAAATATAAAATTTTATGTGTACTACGCATGGCGATCGAATTGACCATTCTCGTAAAATTAATTGTTATTGCTTAATTCGAGTTTATCGGATCAATTTTTGATTTTTATCTAAGGAGCTGCACTGAAAACGTTCACGAATATCGGATAACATGATTTTTTCGAGAAATTTCGGTTAAGATTGTTTAATAATTAATTTTCTTACTTTATGAAGCTCGTATAACAGTTAATGAAGGCTGTGCAATAATCGTAAAAGCATCGCCTTATAACCTTCAAAAGGTTGTAAATTTATTTATTAAAATATATTAAGTAAGTATATTATTATGAGGACTTTATTGTTAATAAATGTTTGTAATTTTATACAAGCATGTCATTTAAATAAATAAATAAACGCTTACACACTCATACCCCCGCAGTAGGTTTCCACCTGTGTCGCGGGTGGCATGGACGACACATACCACATCACAATAACACCCATGACCCGAGTACAAATATTTATCTGTCACATAAGTATCTGCCCCGCCCGAGAATCGAACCCGGGACCTCTCGCTTCGCAGGCAGGGTCGCTACCGACTAGGCTACAGGGTCGATTGCATGTCGTGTCATTGATTTGCATGAAATATTTGTGAATCATATTCGACAAGTTTGTAAATAAAAATACGTAGTATAAAAGATGAGTATACGCTACTGAAACGGGTAACTATAAAACCTCTTTTCCATACTATTAGTATGACACTGAATGGAACACTGTCGTGAATTATACTTTAACTTGACATCATGCTAATACATCGACAGAATTACAGTTTTTTTCAAATGTGACGTCACTGTCTTTTCTGACCCTATGAAAAAATAAAAACACATTTACTCATTCATTCTGTATACTCTATGTAATTTAAATATTTCGTCGTTGCAGTACACTTGAAGGAAGGATTATTATTGCAATATTACAATAAACTATATTGACCTAAATATGTTAATTGCAATTTACAATTGACCATTGGGTTTTAATCAATCGAATTCTGCCATAAATCGAACCGAAACGAATCAACTTGATACCAAAAACGAATCGATTGTATAACGTCGAATTATTGTTTCATAAATATCACTTTCACTATATTTCATCTGTTTTTGATTAAAACACATAAATAAATGGAGAAAAAATGAGAAATGGAGAAGAGGGCTTTACATTAATTGATTCAATGATTTTGTATATGGACGTCATTTTTTATGAACAATGTATTCTTAATTTTTTATAGCAGTCTTGCTTATTAATTGTTATTACCGTTTTTTATTGCCATTTCATATAATTGTTATTACGACCAAAAAACAAATCGGTACACAAACTTTTATAATGGTTCGTAACAAAACTATTTAACAAGTAATCTACGGAAAAAAATTGCAAGTGAAATAAAATCTACCATTTTCTGATAATTTCTAACATTGCTATTCTCTGATTATTGTTGGGTTTTGGATAATGCGGACTAAAATAAAGTTTATTTTAATTTTTATGTAGCTACACACTCATAGCCCCACACTAGGATTCCCTGTGTCATGGGTGCCATGGACAACACACAAAGACAAGCACACTCACACCCCTTTCTGTCTGTTCTCGACAAAAATTCAATTTCATACCAACCAAACCGAAATTAACTCTCTCAGTTGGCACAATAATTTATTCTCTATCGCGAAATGCATAGATACGACTCTCTTCATAATGACGACCAGTATGGCACAATGGTTACCATGCCGGATCGCCGCACCGAGGGTCCTGGGTTCGATTCCTAGCGAGGCGGAAATTTGAATGATGAGTTTGAATTTCTGTTCTCGGTCTGGGTGTGAATGTCCTTGTCTAGTGTGTTGTCCATGGCACCCACGACACAGGGAATCCTAGTGTGGGGCTATGAGTGTGAAGCGTTATTATTATTATTATATTAAATACACTTTACAGGGTTGTATAAGTTGCGTCTTATTTTAGAATTTTCCAGCGAACAACTGAATCATAACTCCATATTTTGTACACCTAGCTCAAGATTCCACGCTAATAACCGTCCGGTATCCGCTACAAATACGCGCTACAGCCTCCGCATGGTAACGGCCCTCAATAGGTGTGATCTCCATCATTCTCCTTGTACGTCGCGGTAACAAAAACTTCTATATTGCCATCTACGTCACATTCCATCGACACCTCTCGCTTCATAACGACCAATTAAATGATACTTTTTAATCTGTGCGAAATACAGATGGCTCGCGTTATGGTAAGGACTGTTTTATGTGTTGGCGAAGCGATAGCTATACTCCTGTGATACAAAATATGCTAGAAACTAGCACCTTAGTTAAGCATACACGTTTTTTGAATACATATACAAGTACAGGCTCAGAGGTTCTACCCTTCCGCCCTCATTTCAGTCAGAACACTATTCTTAACACTATTTTCATTCGTGCAAATGACAAATTTTCAATTGAAAAACTTTTTTATAACATCACTCTTTTCAATGCTGATGTCAATTCAACGTCTATTTTTATACCCCATTTACACGCGCGCGTGAGTCACGAGACAATCCGCGAGACGCGCGCGTACGCGCGCGTGTGAACAGGGCGCTCGCGGACCAGACCGCGGCAAGTCTCGTGGCTCGCGGGCTCGCGTCGGGAGCGGTTTTGTAGGCGCGCGCCAAAGGGGCTCGCGCGGGCGCTGGCGTGGTGTTCACACGCGCGTAGGGGGCGTGGCTTACGGACGCGCCACGAGACGGTCCGCGACACGCGCGTGTAAATGAGCGGTTATAGTTTCGTCATGTGCGTCCGTCTGTCCGAAGCAAAGCGCCGAGACCCTTAGTGCTAGAGAGCTGTAATTTGGCCTGGATATACATAATTATTAAAACTTCAGGATCGTAGAAGAAAATATAGAAAAACATTGTTTTTTGTGAGTGTGAGGATGTGTACCCTATAGCGTGGGGTATCGTTGAAAAGTTCTTTCAAAAATATTATGGGTCTTTTAAGACCATTTTTGGAATTAGGGGTCTGTTTGCGAAATTTTTGGCTTTAAAATGCTAATTACGGTGAGAGCCTCCCCTGCCAGCTAAGCGGTTGGAGTTGGACAAGTAAAAAATTTTTCAAAAATACGTTATTATTATGAATTCACAATACAAACTATCACGGCTATGTTAGCAAAAGTTGTTAATGAGTAATAGTCAATAAACTTACTACTTCGGAACCTTAACATTGCGCGTGGCCTGACACGCACTTGCATGTTAAATCTTGCCACATCACATCTTGCCCGGTTTTATTATACATAATTATGGTTTAAGTAAAAGTTATTCGTTTTCTATTTATTCGAGTTGAAGTGACATATAAGGTTTCGCTCAAAGATAATTAATTACCTCAACCACATTGCATTAACTTATTTAATTTAGAGGAAATATCTCATTATATGTGAATTTATGGAATCGATGTAGTTCAGACGGTGTTAAATCAGGTAGTGGTGCGATATCCTATCTATGGAGGTAAAATAGTAACAGAAATGGATATGTCAATATCAATAGAGTCATCACAGATTTATATAACGTTGTTAGCAATAAAGATTCAGGCAGTCTTCTTGATTTACATGTTTGCTACGTATGTCTAACAAGATTACCATATAAAATGCGTACATAGAAAATCCATTGAGAAATAATTAATTAATAAAGCAGACATCGCCGCATCCAACACTTGTATAGTCAAGATATCACATGACGGTTCGCGGAAACGAGCCTGGGAACCTAACCACCTGAGCTTTCGGATCATTCCGGTACAAACATCGACCGTATATAATCACCCTAGTTTTAAGTATTTTAAAAATGTAATTTCTAATATTGAAATTAAAATTATTAATTAGTTAAATTACTAGTTTTCGTTCGCATCCTGCCACCTATTCATAATTTGTTTGGTTCAGAAAATTAAGCGTATCTCAAAAAAATATGTTTATGTATGCAAGAAAATCAATATTTGATTCAGTTAACAATCAATCAAATTTTTTTTCAATAACTTTTTGAAAAGTAGAGGTCCCTTATCATTAATTATTATTTGTTATTCCATCTATATGAACTAAATAGAATACATAAATAACATAGAAAACTTTGATATGCCTTCAGTATCTTTTACCCTAAAGTGAAAAGAAGTCGCCCGGTGGTTGCCGATCCTATGTGATCGAACAAATTAAGAAACAGCGGGCGATCGGTAGTTACATGGGTGACTAGTGGCATTTTCTTGAGAATTTCTGTGCTTCGGAGGGCTCGTACAGCCGTTGGTCTTGGTAGTTATCGTAAGATAACAGTCGTTAAGCCGTATCAGAGGCTTTGATTGGTACGAAAATTTCCAACACTGGGTTGGATACTAACCGGAAGGATTAGACTAATCCGCATTGGATCAGCGTGGTGGAGTATGCTCTAGACCTCCTCAAGTGTTGCGATCATGCTGAATAGTGAGCTGTGAATGGACTGAAGATACTCATACCTTCAGACGCCAAACAAAACTACCGCATCCATCCCTGCTCTCCATTACACATCGTAGATCCCAGTTCATTTTTTGCCTCAAAATGCCAACGTTAAAATGTTGGGTCGTGTGCGGAGGTGAGAAATTGCCTTTAGACTAATAAGTGCGCAGTTTTTCCTAGTAAATTACACTGTGACTGCCTTAAGTAGAGGCGCGGGTGTCAGATATAGGGCGGTTACGAGACTATGGAATTAAAGCGAATGTTAAGTACGTTATTATTAGAAAAAATCGAAAAAAAAACAGGAAAAAAGAAAAAAAAGCAATAGGAGCCCATACTATTTTTACCAAAAAAGCTTACACGCACTACTTTACAAAATTAAAACGATACCGAGTCTGCGTCGTGTTTTGGTTCATATATTTATCTGTTTATCTGATTACCTATAAGACAAATCCGTCCAAAATTTTTAATTTCTACGTACTCGTATTTCCACGTCATTTGTGTTTTAAAACACTTAACATAAAAATCTACAAATGTGCAGGCGAACATTATAAGATATTACCGACGCGTTGCCGGGCAAATGAATCACAACACACATAATATTACTTTTCCGAAACTCAATTTTATAGAAAATGATATTTTTTTTAACAGTAATATTTCGAGATTTTCTATATTGCAACATTAATAGAACACACAAGAAACAGTAAATACATTATTTCCTTCCTGTACAATATTATTTATAACTTCACAAAGGTGAAATATAAAGTAAGTCTTCGCCTTAACAAGAATTATAACCAAACGAATCCCTTACTTGAAAATTGTTTTACTCCTCTTTTGGCCTGAATGCCTGTTTACCATATTAACGATGATAATACCATGAAACTCTTTCATTATAACGAGAAAAAGAACGAGCACGTAAATTACTTATTTAGACAAAAACTTACTTAAATAAGTACTTCGGAACGATGAGTACATTACGCGTAATGAGATTTGTTTTTGTGCTTATAGCCTAGTGAATTATAAATCGGCCTCACGTTCAGGGGACCTGGCTTCAATTAAAGGTTCTGGTAGCTCTGTATTTTTATTGAATGGATTTATTTAGTTTATCCTGTTTGTTTATCTTTTTTCATCAATTTTTTTTTCATCCAGAAGGCCATCTCTCAATAAATATATATTTTTTATGGAAATAGCCGGTAAACGAGCTGAAGATCCACCTGATGGTAGGTAGCTATCGTCGCTCTAATCAACCAAAGGCATTACTGATGCGTTGCCGGCCAAGAAATAAAGAAGAAAAAGGAAGAATTAAGTGGCTCTCAAGCCCCCAGACGGAATACGACGAGACGATTAGCAGCTTACTAATGCTCAAGGGTGGTAATTATCCAGGTGAACCCCATGGAGAAATTATAATTAATTAACAATTAAAATCAATGTTACCAATATAATCCCTCGAGGTGCCCTACCACCAGCAGGCCGGATTTAGTCGCCTCTTACAAAACCCATCGTGTTCGTGCACGTCGGCGTGGGTTCGTATTTTTATTTGAAAAAATACGAAGGATAGGTTTGTTTTTGTAGAATTCGAAGGAGATTTTTTGTCCTACTTATAGTTTCAGAAATAATTAACTAATTACTCTTAGCTATAATTATACTAATAATGTCCTTCATATTATTAATATCCTTCGTCATAAGACTTCTTTTGACATCAGTTTCATATTTAGTATCTGGAAGACGAATGAATGAATGAGGTCTAGCTCATTGATACTAGTTAGTATACATATAAACTACCTTTCGACTAAAGACTTCACTTGTTAGTCGTTAGCCCCACAATTAGCAGGTGTTGAATCCCTAGAGACACGATACAAAGGTTCTACCAACAAAACAAAGCCAAATAAATTCTTATTGTCCGCAAGAGATCGTTGACCCGGTACAATATTTAACGTTGGACCATTTTCGGAATTGAGATCACATAAAGAGTTTACAATGCACCAATTAAATTAGTTAAAAATCGTGACAGAGCTGTATTTATTGAAAAAGGAATTCTCGATTGAGTCTTTATCCTTCTTTCGATAGACGGTTATTGTTATTTTTTATGGATTGGATATCATTGAAGAGCTCATAGCTTTGTGGCGTGTGAAATTCTTAAATGGTCATGATAGTTGAGTTAACGTGTTGTCTAGGATAGCAAGAATACCTACTTATTTTTTATCCGCATATGCTGATAGCCATGGGCGACTGTGATCACTTGTGGCGTTGTGGCTCGTCTACGCGTTGGTTGGCTATGTCTAAAACAATCAAAATGGGCAACCAAATAATTCTTGATAAAAAATAACCGACTTCAAAATTAGGGATAACTCAAAAACTACTCTCCAGATCTCGCTCAAATTTAAGTGGGACCACGTGACAAACATCAGCTTTCGATTAAAAAAAGGATCATCAAAATCGGTTCACCCAGTCGAAAGTTCTGAGGTTCGGTTATTTTTTGTCAAGAATTATATTTATGATTTTTCAACCACCAAGCGTCAAAGTCATGTAGAAAAAAATAAAAATAAAAAAAATCTCTGTAAGCAAAGGTCTAATCTCGAAAATGGCGACACTTTTACCGAGGTCATTTTTTTGACATCTGGTAGGTCATTACCATAGCATTACCTCAAGCTATCTCCAATTTTCGTTTATCGTACTACTTTTGGGACACCCTGTATATTGATAGATGAATAGTTTTTTCAACATTTCTCTGTGGGACCGCTTATCTAAAAAACTACTTAACCAATTTGGATGCAGATTTCACAAAAATATTTCAATACCTTTTTTATTTTGTATTCGCTAATTATAACTAGGTACTTCTTTAAAAACTCATTACTTCCAACGGTCATTGCTATATACTACCGGTTCTAAGCCATTCAATACCCGCATTATGTGGCAGCCTCAACTGGGACCTGCGTAATTGAATGTCTCACATGAAGAGCACACGTGAGATTTATGCATGTCTTTCGGTCTGTAAAGGTGAAATTACCTAATACTCGTAAAGTGCACTCAGTACAGGTACCTACATAGTTAGGGCTCCTATAAACCTTTTGAGCGGTAGATTAGTATTGGATTGAATTTGCTGATGTTAAAGTGAGAGTAATATCAATTTTGTGATAAAATATGGGTGCGTTAAAAGAGCTTTCGATTTTGTATGGGAAGTTTTTTTTATGCTTTTAGCAGGCAAACGAGCAGACGGGTCACCTGATGGTAAGTGATCACCGCCGCCTATGGACATTAGCAACACTGGGGGCGCGCGGGCGTCACCAACGCGTTGCCGGCCAAAAGTTGTTGTTTGATGTTGTAGATGTTGTTTGATGCGTTTGAATACATTTAATATTAGGTACAATTTCAAAAATAGATTACTAACGTGCCTAATGTAATGAATTTAAAATTTATTTTAATAAAAACTTTTCGAAAATCAAACCGGAAATACGTCACTTCACTAAATCCCTGCTTTCCGTGATCTTGGAAGAAGAAATGGCAAGAAGTTATCCAAGATTGATTTCCTACTCACATTAACACCAACAGTCCTTACTATTTAATAACATGTAACAAACTCATGTTAAACGATGAAACCTTTATCTCGATGATATAGATTAAACAGCCTCCGCTCCGAAGAATGGACACCAATTAAGAATCTCTCAAAAATATGCTCTTTTTTTAAATTTAGATGCATAGGTATTAAAACTAAAATGTATCCTTCATTTCGATTTAGATACGGTTTCGATGTAGAAAAACATCGCCTAGCATCGCATAATATTATAAAAGCCTTTAAAAGTGTTTGAAGATGTGGTGTAAGAGACAAGAAACCGATTGAGAAACCGATAAGCGTAGACTGTTCAGTCAGACGCGATATAAGGTATGCAAGTTATCGATTCTGATGATGATGATATTGATGATGAGGTCAAACAACATAGTTTAAATCGCAAACATTTCTTCAATTCCTAAATTCCAGTCAACTTAGCGAACGAGTTTCACCAGAACATCAACAATTAAAAAGGCGATCTCACTCGAGTCAATCTGTTACCCGCGGGTCCTACTATTAAAAACAAGGGCCATAAAGCGTCGTTAATATCTTTAACATTTACGGGGAATGCCGGCCAAAATCGGTGCACTGGCGTGCCTGCTGATCTTAATGCGGTCCATACATCATGCGGTGCACAGTCGATATTTTACCGGCTCGTTTCGTTTTCGGGTGCAATAACCGTTACTGAAAAATATTAACAGAATGGCTGCTTTTTGGACACTCGATAGGGTTCTGTATAGCAAAGTAAGTGTTTTGGTCACACAATAAAAATGTATGGTAAAAAAAATAACGCTTCACACTCATAGCCCCACACTAGGATTCCCTGTGTCTCGGATGTCATGGACAACACACAGAGACAAGAACACACACACCCGGACCGAGAACAGTTTAAACACAGAGTTTATAATACTTGACAAAAAATAACCGAATTCAAAATTAGGGATAACTCAAAAACTACTTATCACATCTCGCTCAAATTTAAGTGGGACTACATGACAAGCACCAACTTTCGAATAAAAAAAGAATCATCAAAATCGGTTCACCCAGTCGAAAGTTCTGAGGTAACAAACATAAAAAATACAGTCGAATTGAATACTCCTCCTTTTTTGAAGTCGGTTAAAAATGAGAGAAAACCCGTTGACGACCCGTGTGGCGCAATAGTTACGATGCCGGATTCCACACCAATGGTCCTGGGTTCGATTCCCAGGCGGAAATTTGAATGATGAGTTTGATTTTCTGTTCTCGGTCTAGGTGTGAATGTCCTTGTCTAGTGTGTTGTCCATGGCACCCACGACACAGGTTATCCTAGTGAAGGACTATGAGTTGAAGCGTTTAATAGAAAGTTAAACATTTACGACAAAAATTATATATACGAATGTAAACACTGTATAATGTGAAATGGTTTAGCAACAAAACTAGCTGTTTGAACGAGACAATAAATAAATTTAAAGGGTACACTGACATGACAATATCTACACTGTAAAATCGATTTGTATTATCACTTTTTACACGACTGCCAGGAAGGGTTATGTTTTTCGCGCATATATTGCATGTATGTATATATATATGTAATATTCTTTATTAACTCATATCTTCCAAACCGCTGAACGGATTTATATAATTAAGATATTGGTAGATTCGTCTTGATATGCAAAGTGTTCTTAGAAAAGTGAAATGAAAAAAAAAACAAATATGGTGGCTGTGAAATCTCATTGTTTGAAGTTTCAAAAAAGAAATCAAATTTATTAATGCTGTATGGGTATCAAATTAAAGAGCTCATCATTTCAAAAAGTTATATCATAATAGCTTTTTTGATAGCAGGCGGGTATTTTTTTAATTTTTAAATGTATACTAGTTAAGTTAAATTTTTTACCTGCCATACACATTTTCAGAAGGATTTTCTACACCTTGCTAGTTCTATACTTTCCATATCGGGTTACTAATTTCCTTATAAGCCTTACATGGTAGTTTACACATATTGGCGGTGTTCTAATATAAAAATAAATTAATACAAGAAGTAGGCGAGCAATACAAGAAAATACATATATGCAGAACCTTAATTTAAAATAGATAATAGCCAGGATTTTTACTACTGCTACTTTTTGCTACTTCATTTCTAATTATAAATAATAAACAACTAGGAGTCTATTTTAAACAACACTAATTCCTTACGTGACGAATACGGATTTAAATATGTATTGTTAATAAGCACCAAGTAACAAATGTACCCGCGATACATGCCCTCAATCTGTATATCTATACAAATAAAATTGGAGTGTCTGTTTGTAATATTAAAATAACCGCTTTTTACTAAATGCATTTGGATGTATACACGGTACATACATGTACCGTGTATACCACAGAACATCTAACTAATTATTAGATGTTATGTGGTGTACATACATACCAAATCAACATTTTTTACAATTTTTGTCTGTCTGTCTGTCTGTCTGTTTGTTTCAGCTAATCTATGATATGGCTGAACGGATTTTGACGGGATTTTCACTGGCAGATTTGATGTAACAAGAAGCAAGTTAGGCTACTTTTATTTAAAAAAAAAATAAATACCACACAGACGAAGTCGCGGGTAACAACTAGTAAACAATAAAGGTCTTCCCAGTAGAAAGTTTAAGCTTAAGTATCTTAAGTTATAATACTTACGTCTGAGCCGTGTTAACTTGAGCGACGTTATTTAGGTCTTATTTAGGTGAGCGTCAATAAGTAAACTTCCCTGTTGCTTGCCACGACAAAATTTATTTCGCTTCATATACTCGTAAATGAATTACTTGTGTACTACCTATGTTTACACAAGTACAAACTAGATGGCGTTGTTCAGGAATCTGAATCACGCTGTTGAGACTCTGTGAGATTTTTATAAGTAATCCAGTGCTTTCTTACCCCCTCCATGGTAGCGCAAACGTTTAACGCAACTTTTTGCAAGTCGCATAAGAATTATAACTTCAAAGTAAGTGAAAATCGGTTACATAAAACTATATTTATCATTGCACCAAAAATATAGTTTAAGATGTATTGTATAGATAACTGTTTGTTTATCTAATAAGCTATAAAGTCGCGGGTTAAATATTTCACATAAAATTTACATAAAAGCCGTCTCGGGTCAAATACATAACTCGTGGCGTCACCCGTGTCCGGCCAACTGGAAATAAGGGCATATTTCTAATGTCTGTGAAGCTTTGAGGTCATGTTGCTTCTCCATAAGGCTTTAACACACAACAAACATTTTTCAGTTAACTAATATAACTGTATTTGCTTACAATAAGAATGTATTGTACGCCGATATAGAATGTAAACTAATCTACGTTTATCCGTTTACTATAGCTATTCATGCAATAGAATGAAATATCAGCGTTGACTTGACAATGTAGACGACCCTGTAGCGTAATTGGTAGCGACCCTGTCTGCGAAGCGAGGGGTCCCGGGTTCAATTCCCGGCTGGGGCAGATATTTATGTGACAGATAAATATTTGTACTCGGGTCACAATGATATTATAATGTAAAAAAGAAGTAGATATGTCACTCGCGCGCTGACGATAAAGAGCGTAAGGACAGGCATTTGACCGTTCTGCTCGTAGTCGCTCTGTTAATACAAGACGATACGCAAGCTTTTGTTGTGGTCAAAAGTGCTTGACATTTATTTTGACGTACAGCGTTGAAATGCCTTCGTGTATTATATACCAATGTGATTGGTATAGCGAAACAAAAGATAAACGCGTGTGTTGTAGCTTATTTTTATGGAAATAGCCGGCAAACGATCTGACGATCCACCTGATGGTAAGTGGCTATCGTCGCCCGTGAACATCAGCAACAGCAAAGGCAACACTGATGCGTTGCCGGCCAAAAAAGAGCGAAGAGAAAGAAAGAAAGAACTGGCTCTCAAGCCCCAAGCCGGAACACGACGAGTCGTTTGGCGGCTGACTCATGCTCTTTTCGTAACAGATTTTTTGGTTGATTTGTAAGGGCATAACGTATCTATATTTAAATATCATTGTCGGGTCATGGGTGTTATTGTGATGTGTTATATGTGTTGTATATGGCACCCTACTGCGGGGGTATGAGTATGTAAGCGTTTATTATTATTATTACTATTTAACGTATGTGGTCCGCATTAGTGGATCGAAAAGTTCTATAAAAGAAAATTATCATCATCGCACACCATCACACTATGATAATTTAGTTGTAATACGTGACTAACTTTAAGAAACTAGATTTTCTGCAATTCGAACCCAGATTAATGCCCTATGAGCTGAAAGCAACGATAATAATTTAGTCTTTAAGCGGATATAACATAACTGCATACAAACAAAATTATTACTTTTCAAATTGGCAAACAAGAAGGATGCATCAATTGGCTACCTCTTCGTACCGTCTTTCTAAAGTGACCAGCTAGGCAACCAGTTTTGCTCAGGTTAGAGAATATCTTTTTTTGTAATAAATATAAGTTTTATTGAGTTTCTTTAGGGCTTTTCTTCTCCTCCATGACAAAACACCTCTCCGAAAAGCTGGTAAATTAAAAAAAAATGACGTGCGTAAGTGTATTTTATATTTCATTTCATTTCATTTCATCAAATCATTACGCTATTAATATCTTCAATGACTTGTTTACAATCTTTCATAAGTTTGATAACATGACTTTTGACTTTAAAACCAAATGAGAAGTTTAGTGTCATAATTTCATTGAACCAAGTAACGAGATCATTAACGTCAATTATGATGTAATTGATACACCGGATAAATTAATTTACTACAGCCGTAAAGTTTCGGTTTACTGCACGATGACTGCACGACTTTACTAAAAGTGATGTAACTTTAGAGGATTTCAGTCGTCAGAGTTTATGAGTATGTGCTGAAATGTAAAGTTACTTCCCACGGCCATGGGTTTGTTTTGACAGGTTCATTATTGTCTTGATTGTGATTATGTCGCTTATAATAAGGTAAGTTTTATTATATTGTTTGGAGAAAGATCAATATTTACCATGTCTTAACAGGGGTTCAATATTGGTCAATTATTGTGTCATGTGCGAGCCAAAAGTGTAGTTTTGGCTCGCACGCTAGCTTTGAGATTTTTTTTTAGGATTGCAGCAGGTGTCCTTGATATTTTCCTTCACCAAAACAATTAATATTTAACCTTTAATCGATTCTAAAAAAGGATAGGAAGGATATCCATAATATATTTATGATGATTGGATCCACGAGGAATTGTGAACTCATCCAATATTCCTCTTATATTATGGGTTTAAGGCAACAGATATTTTTTTCGAGGCTAGTTCTTTGAAGTCGATGTTTTGCTAAAATTTTGATTACCAATTCGCAAACGTTTGAAAGTATGCTAATACTGAGGTAAAACTGTCTTTTACCAGCATTCAATCAGTGCCGTTTAGGTGTTTCCATTATCACAAACCGTTGGATGTCTCCATTGACGAATTCCTAGCACACTTCAATTCACCTCAAGCCTCAAGCCTCAAACCGTCATGTCGGAAACGATGGGACTCCGGAATTTCCATAATGGAAGCCGCAATCGAATAGTTGACGCATTTGAACGTACAAATCGATTTCTTGTAGGGCTGTCGGGTTTTATTTTATTCATTTATTTAGCACACGAGATTCACAGATTTATTAAAGAACGTATTAAGAAATTAACTTTATCTTAAGCCAAATTGAATGTATGTATACGTTATTAACTAAAAGTACTTATGTGGTACCTGTATGGTTTAAAATGTTAACTATTGACCGTATAGCTAAAGTTGTCCAAGGGGAACGTATAACCGGAATAAAATCTACACTATTTTTCAAGTCTCTACCAATGATATTTAAAAAATATAGATATGTTATACTCTTACAAATCAACCAAAAAATCTGTTCCGAAAAGAGCTATAACACACAGACGTTTATCTTTTGTTTCACTACACCAATCACATTGGTATAGTACTACACAAAGGCATTTGTTCCGAAAAGAGCTATAACACACACACGTTTATCTTTTGTTTCACTACACCAATCACATTGGTATAATACACGAAGGCATTTTAACGCTGTATGTCAAATGTCAAGCACTTCTAACTACAATAAAAGCGTGCGTATCGTCTTGTATTGACAGAGCGACTACGAGCCTGCGGGTCTATTATGAACTCTTAATTCCAGGCAATTTTACGGCCTAAACTTGGTTGCATTGCAAATTCGTATTACGAACTCTTATTCCCATCCAGCCAGCGGTCACGTGACCCTTCGGTGCCTGGTGAAATTCTTCTGGCTAGAAATACCGTATTATGAACTCCCTTTTGACACTTCGGAGCCGGTTTCTTATGTCAAAAATTGCTATTCAATAAAAGCTGCTCGAGGGACATTGTTTGACACTGGAGTAACGATGGTTTAAAAGGTTTCTTATTAGAATATTTAGAATCGCAATTGTACTACTTCTAATCGGCCTTCTAATAGTATTAGAACTTTGTAGTTGGTTTTTTGGATCAGTAATGTCTCGCCTCGTTGCATTCGAATTTACGGAGGCTGATGCAGCTGAAGAAAATAAAAGAAAAAAATTACATAGGCTCAAAGTTAGAGAAGCGAGCGATCCGTTCGCATTGAGTGATGCTGAGTTCGTCCTAAGATACCGGCTTACCAAATCTATGGTAAGGGATCTTTGCGACGAACTCAGGCCTCTCGTAGGAAATCCAACCAAGATGACTGATTTATCATTGGAGACAAAGGTAGGCTTAATATTCATAATAATTTATTTTCCATCAAAATCGGTTCAGCCCGTGGAATTTCGGGACAAAAACTACCCTATGAGCTATTCCAAGTTATATTCTACCCGTTTACCAAATTTCATCGAAATCCGTCTGGTAGTATTTGCGTGAAAGAGTAACAAACATGGGTTGTGTTTTTACCCCCTTAGGGGAGGAATAACCAAAAATCCTCTCTTACTGCTACCCTTCACTTCCCAAGGAACATAAATGCCAAATTTTAGCTTCTTACGCCCAGTAATTTCGGCTGTGCATTGTCTTATTTATGATATCTTTGTTGAATAGAAGTCATGAGTTTAAAGCCATTTTTTCTATTATTTACCTACCTACGTTGTGTTCTGTCGCGCTTTTGCAGTTAGGTTTATGTCAATGATTTGAAATAATTACTCATTCATGTCAACCTTTATACAGGTCTTAGTCGCCTTATCATTTTTCGCAACTGGCTCGTACCAACGAGTCACTGGTGACATTGGGTCTCACTCCGTGTCACAGCCAGCAGTCAGTGGCATAATTAGACAAATAACCGATTTACTGAACCTACCAGAGATACTAGCAAAATATATTAGCTTTCCAAAAAGCTCACAAGAAAGGAGAGCTAACGTTGTAAGGTAAGACATCATATTATTGAAATTTTGAATTCGAAACTTCTGCAATATGAAATTTACTTTAATAAAGTGTATTTCTATTAGGTTCTTCAGTAAATTTGGAATGCCGGGAGTTTTAGGCTGCATTGACTGCACGCATGTGGCCATTGTACGACCAAATGAGCTCGAAGAATGGTACTATAGTAGGAAGCAATACCATTCATTGAATGTGCAATTGGTGAGTTATTAAAAAAACACAGAAATCCTCCTTTTAAATTTATAATCAACCTTTATTTATTATTAAATCACACACACTAGCCGTATTGGGGCGGCTTAGAATACTAACCCCAATCCCATGCCGGATGGGAGTCGTAAGAGGCGACTAAATCCGGCCCGCTGGTGGTAGGGCCCCTCGAGGGATTAAATTGGTAATATTGATTTTAACTGTTAATTAATACCATTATTACTATTATTATTTCTCCATTGAGTTCGCCTACCACCCTTGAGCATGAGTCAGACACCTAACGACTCGTCATGTTCCAGCTGGGGGCTTTAGAGCCAGTTCTTTCTTTCTTTTTCTTCTCTCTTTATTGGCCGGTCAGTTGCCTGTTCTTACGCTCTTCATCGTCGGCGCGCTAGAGACACATCTACCTCTTTTTACACTATAATATAATTGGTTTCTAAATGATCTGTCTTCGTGCCTAGTTTCATCTTAATCAGTACATTACGGTTAGCGCGTGATGCTAACATCGCATATTATACTATTAGTATGAAGTAAGCAGACCCCTCTTTCCCACTGGGCACTCTGGGCAAAAGCCAGGGCCCCGTGATCGATAGGGGGCCCTAGTTCCTGCCAGATCACTAAACGATAACCGATATTTATTACCGAAAAACTTGTTTAATTCGAATAAATCTAACCTTAATTACTGACTACAATAACCAATTGGCTTATTAGCTTTTTCATGCGCGAAGTTACAATAAATCTAGAAGCTTAATTGCTTATCTGTTTTCTTTGTTTATTCTAACATAAAAATAGTGTTCTGTCAAAGTCATTATCCTTATATGCCCAGGGCCTCCAATAGGTTAAATATGGCCTTGGAAGGAAGATAGTAGAATAGGATAGGAAGAACTATTAGTAGGATAGTAAGTACTGCCTTATTACTAGTAGAATTTATAGTATTTATTATTAGTATTAGACTGCCTTATTATTAGTAGAATTACTGTCTTTGTCTGTGGTCTGCAACCCTAGATCCAATGTGCCATAAACAACATTACCTTTGACAAGGCGACCGTGAGAATCGATTCTGGGCTGTAGCTACCACGCATGGTGTTCAACTCCTGTCGTTGTACTCGGTAGTCCAGGTTTCTGGTTCACTTGTAAATATTAATAATTCATCCCGAATTACAATACTACTACGGCTATTACAACATTTTCTAAGAGTTTTAGAAAAAAAAATTGTTTCGCTACACAATCTGACACGGACCAGAATAACTTTAAAATAACAACATCATTAGGCAATTTAACTTAGGTAACTTAACTATAGAGACGAGACTTAATTCCCAAAAATATTGTTCATTATTACAAATTCACACTTAATACTTATTATTCACATACACACCTAATTATTATTCCTACTTAATTAAAATTTATGCAAAAAATTCACACGTATATTATACACGTATATATATAATTTAATCCCGACCCCAACTTGTGTCACCGACAGTGCTAAACCCCGTTCTTGGCCCAAAACCATTCTCATTCTTACAGGACACCCGAAATAAGACTAGACCCGTGCGTTTTTAACCAACTTCAAAAAAGGAGGAGGTATTTAATTCGACTGTATTTTTTATGTTTGTTACATCAGAACTTTCGACTGGGTGAACCGATTTTGATGAATCTTTTTTTAATCAAAAGCTGGTGCTTTTCATGTAGTCCCACTTAAATTTGGGCGAGACATGACGAGTAGTTTTTGAGTTATCCCTAATTTTGAAGTCGGTTATTTTTTGTCAAGAATTATAAATATCAAACCAAAATGCAGCAATAACACATAACTAAGTATCTTAGATTTTTTCACTTCAAAACTACCGTAACAATCGAAAGAATCCGCTACAATTTAAAATCACAGACCTTTTTAGGTCCGTGTTTCAAATGTATTTAATTGTTCTCATTAAGTCACCTCACTATCTGATAACCATAATCCGCCCAGCAACCCAAAACTTTGCAGCGAACTTTCAACATATTGTTCTCATTAAGTCATCTTGCTATCAGATAACCATAATTTGTTGGCCACAAGCCATACAAGCTAGATCTATTCAGTCACTTTGACATATTCTGTTTCGAGGCGCACGACGGCTAGACGACAAATGATTGGCAAAACAGGTGGCGTCGGTCCCCGATCGCTATCTACGCGGGATAACATCGGCTCTCACATGAATTAGAATTTTGATGCTGTTTACAATTGCATACATGTTGTAGCTGTAACTCTGATCACAGAATGGCTGGTTCTTGGGCCTTAATCCTGCTTTTTGTACTTTTCCGTCATGTCTTAAGTAACCCTCGTGCAATCAGAGGTGTATAACATTAGGTTTATTTATTTATAACTAGACCCGGCCAACTTTGTACCGCCTATCAATCTCTCCCTCTCCCTCCCCCTCTCATATTCTGTCAATCGCGCCAACTGTCAAACGACTGAATATTTTTGAAAAAACATCAAATGTGAAAGTTAGGAACATTTTGTACTGAAAAATTAAATTGTCGTTTTTAGTATTTTCCATTACTTATTATTTATGTTTCTCCGAAGTTCCACAAATATTTCAAGATCAAAATTAGTCAAATCGGTCCACCCATTCTCGAGTTTTAGCGAGACAAACGAACAGCAATTAATTTTCCGAATTCCGAAAATCCGTTTTTTCATGGAAATATTCCGTTCTGTAGTCTGCTTGAAAGAGTATGAGACACCCTCACAAACTTTTACAGTCATAATATTAGTTGGATTCCTTACTTATACTTTAAATTAACGATTCTTTACTAACCACTTGATGTATGTATATACATATACCTCATCTTACATTCGCTGTAAGGTCTTCATCCTGCGATAAATGTTAAGAATGTGCAGGTGAATGATTTAAAATTGAATTGAGTAACGTCTTAAGTAAACCTCGCTGCTAATATTGTGGGCAGACCAAGAAGGGCAAGTAGCAACGCATAAAAACACGTGTAAGTAAAGATGTAAATGATTTGCTTTTGATCGACAAGCTGTCTAAGAAAAATCCTGAGTATGGTCGATTTCCACGAACTTCCTTTATACGGGCGAATGAATGGCATGAATCCAAGACCTTTAGAATAGAATTCAAACGTAAACGCTTGAACAAATAACGGTTAACTAAACTAGTTGCTAATTAAAAAATTGTTGTAACCAACACCCTGCTTTGCACTACAGGTGGTCGTTCTAATCTAAATCTTTAGTTTTGCATCTCTGTCTAGAAGATGGTTTGTGGTACGGTAAAAATGAGATGGCCGATTATCGTAAAAATACCAGAGCTTGTTGATAGTTGCAGCTAATGATGTTTCGGAATGAGATCTATGTACAAAGCCCTAGTAATGGTCACTTCAATAGTCATTTTTCGTATACTTTTCTTGTAAGTCTTTCTCAGTAGTTTATGGTGCATAAGTAAGGTTCAATACCTCTTAGAACATAAAGTAAAGCACTCGTGTCTTTTCCAAGGTTAGATAGATTAGAGCGAGTTCATGACATTATAGCAGGTAACATTTCATGGCAGAATGTAAGATTCAGACCTATAAAAAACATGATATAGAGTGCATTTTTCTATTACTGCGCAAGCCTGTTGGTACACTGGTTGAGCTGTTGGCTAACGCGCGCTCAATACTTGGCTCACAGTTTGGTCCAACAGGACTAATGATTTAATAATCATTGTCCGTGGGTGCCGTTGAATAATTATAATTACTCGTATAATATAATTATAATTATTCAACGGCACCCAGTTCGTAAGAGTGAGATTACTGGCTGATTTAATTTGTCACTATCATTGGATCGTGTATCATCCGTGAAGAAGAAAATTTTACCGTCGAGTTTATGTGCACAGTGCACTATAAATAAACTCTCTTTTATTATTGATAATAATAATCTTTCACTTATACAACCATTGAAATAAATTTTTCAATCAACTTACTTTCAAATTTGGGTGGGCACGAGTCATTAACATTGTTCCTTAATCCTAAATGTCTCGATTTTCTTTTCCAAGACAATCGAGCTATTTATCTCGAGCACTGGCCAACAATGTGGTCAGTCCTACCCACTGGCCACCAGACCTGGGTCTCGTTAAAATTGATGGGCTCGCATTAAACAGGCAATTCATGGGGACTATCTCGTAAGAGAAATCGGCCCAAAACGGTTTTTGGAACCATCATACTTTTAACAGTAATGAATGTTTTCGGGAAACGAGAGTATTTGCATTTATTATGGAATGTGAGTAGAAAATGAGAAAATGTAAGATGCGTCTCAAAGAACAGGAAGAATTGACACAATTCGTTATTTTGTTTCAGTCTGCTTATAGATTTACGCCCCAACTCAGAGTCACTAACGGTTACTTTAATCGCTCCTTAGTAAAGAATCACCATACAAATTCTGTACTAAGGAGCGATTGAAGTAACCGTTAGTGACTCTGAGTTGGGGCGTAAGTTATGTTACAAAAATAAGTTCATCAAAAATCAAAATTATAAGAACACAACAACAATTAGCGACTTCATCACTTGGTTAACAATACCTCAGTGTTGTTATAATTATGCCCCTCACCTTATGAGCTAGCTAGTAGGATTACTTACGCCCCAACTCAGAGTTATTATCGGTTACTTAAATCGCTCCTTAGTAAAGAATCACCATACAAATTCTATACTATGGAGCGATTGAAGTAACCGTTAGTGACTCTAAGTTGGGGCGTTAGCCAATCTGCTAGCCATCGAATTACGTCACTCCATAAGTTTTGAATTAAGGAATGCTCTACTCGTATACAAAATTCTAATCAACTAAATTCTAAGGCAACAGCTTAGAAAATACTTCTTTCTTCATGATGCTGTAAAGTCAGGTCCATCAAAAAAGGGAACACTGTTAGCCTCAAAAGCCTTGATTACAAATAAATAGTTAAAAAGTTTGATCAATCAAAAACATTGTTCTTTTTCAAAATTGTTCTATTTTGAAATCTATTTTTTTTATACTCAATCAATACAGGATCATTCCATTTTGAATTTTTAAACCTCACATAGCTTATTGTACAACCTACGTATTGACATAAAACAATTTACATGGCATATACATTACATACAACAGGTGCGGTGATAATAAACCAGGTACATTGTATACAATACTTATTAAGTAATATACGTTATGCCATCCTTAGATAAGTATCTGAATTTAAAAAGAGGTTTCAATGTGACATTTCAATCTCGATAAATCTTAGCTGATCGTCATTAATCGATAACAGGCTAGTCGATTATATTGATCATTTATGCGAGTAACCTTTCGTTAATGTTACATTTCAATATTTTCGCATATTATCAGTTCATTGTACAAAATGATCGATCCTTTGGGATATCAAAATGATTGAAACATTATTAATTATGGCCCAGAAACGAAACTCTTTAAATGTTTTATTTTGTTTAGGTAAATATTGCCCAAATGTATGTGACTGTTGAGGAGATAGGGATAATTATATGAAGGTCTGTAACATATTTATGTTATGATTATCACTATGATTTAAGATAGAAAACGCGTTATGGAGGCCATACACGATCAGGTGTACTTGATCAAGCGTTAAGCGGACTTGACGCGGCATCCAGGTACTTGATCGTGTATGGTCACAGTATAGCTATCTGGCCCTATATCTATCTCATGCATGCTGGATGGCGCGTCAAGTCAAACTGCAAATTTGACAAGTCAAACTGCAGACTTGATTAAGTACACTTGACCGTGTATGACCTCCATTACCGTGATCAAAAAGTGCTTCGCAAAGTTTCCTAATCAATGATGCATAATAAGAACCAGTAATTGTCAGAACCTTTAATTTTTTGTAGAATATAAACTGACCTCAATTATTCAAGTAATTCAAATACCTGTCTATCAGGTAGTGCAACAGATTCTTCACAACGCAAAAAATGCACTGATGAATTCCAATCTTTTTTATATTATTTAGGATTTTTAAACTCCTGCTAATTTTATTTTGATATCCACTACGAATGTTTATTTTGTTTGATAACATAAAATATCTTTTCCTCATTTGAACAAAAAATAACAAAATTAAATCACCCAGCAGAAGAATTACAATTATGGTAGTCGAACATTTACCATTTACATATGATAATAATATACCTAATGTATATTACATCATACGCTACCACAGTGTCTCTAGTCATAGAGTCTAGTGTCTCTCCCCGGTAGAGGGCGTGCCGCGCGTTTGTGTAAGGCACTTATTCAATTGCCACGTCTTAATTGTACGAGCCGATGACGTGACTACGACGACACGATGACGACACGAAAATGACATGGCTACGACACATATATAATAAGCATGAACACCGATTTTGAAATACTACTTATATCATATTATTTCCTCAAAAAAAAAGGTTTAGTATAAAATAAATATACTTCAATTTATAAGTTTAAAATTCGCACCAAAACACTTCAAAGTGTCATGGCATCGCTTGTGACATCACGCCAAATAATAGACAAAATGTCATTGTCAATTTTGTCATATTCGTTTGTTTACTCAGACGTGACGTAATCCGCTCTGATTGGCGTTCAAGATATCATGGCGGCTTATCGTATTTTGTAGTTTTATTTTATCAAAATATTATTAATCTCGCTCATAATATTACAATAACTGCGTGTTTTGTAATCCATTAATAGGGTTTCATTAAATAAATCCATAATTTTAGTGATTTTTACTTACTGTCATCATTCCTATTCAAGTGGTGCTGCCAACCTGCAGTTTTGAAATGATTTAAAACATGTCGTGATATGGGAATGTGATGAGGCGAGGGGAAACTTAAGTAACGAGAAGAATGATGGATATGAATGACGAAGGGGACGAGGACGGCCAAATAAAATCAAAAATCAAAATCAAAATCAAAATCAAATGTTTTTATTCAAAATTGGTTTGGTTTACAAACACTTTTTGAAAGTCATGCAAGTTATGCCAATGCTTCAGGCAAGGCCCTACTGTGAGAGGGCCCGGGAGAAGAAGCAGCAAGAAACTCCCGGGTTTGTTTTTTTCCTGCTCACAGTTACAGATAGCACTTATCATCTACTACAATCTATATTCATAAAACTCATGTCCAAGCAGTCTTGTCTTTAAAATAATCATCTAATTTGTAATATCCTTTCGTCATAAGAATGCTTTTAATATGAGTTTTAAATTTAAGGTAAGGCATTTCTGTAAATTTCGATGGAATTTTATTATAAATCTTTACACATGTACCCATGAACGAGCCACCAGTTTTACAGAGTCTAAAATTTGGTACAATCAGTTTAGCCTTATTTCTCGTATTAATATTGTGGATGTCACTCTTCTTAAGAAAACTATCGTAATATTTCTTAACATACAAAATATTATCCAATATATATTGTGACACCACAGTTAAAATATTAATTTCCTTAAAGAGATCCTTAAGCGAGTCCCTAGGCCTGAGGTTGTAAATGGCACGGACTGCTCTTTTCTGTAAAAAGATGGATGGATTGTGTGAAAGATGATTTATATTATAAAAGTTGAGGAGATGACCGCAGATAGGGGAGTTTGGAAGAACATTTCCCCGTATTGCACCGATCCCAATTAAAAGTGGGAAATGGGCAGGATGATTATGACTTAACTCTATAACATTTACTGGTGTGGTAGCACCTTTAAGCTTCAACCACTCGCACACATAGAAGTTTGCGTGTATGTGTGTAAGCATAAGCGTAAGTCAGATGTCGTTGTGAAGTTGGCTAACGAAGAAGCGCAAACAAATTACGGTCAGCGTAGACTTGCATTGTTGCCAGTGAATTGTGGATTTTACGCATTTCCAGGATCGAGTTAATAATCACCTTCCATAATATAATGAGGCGGCATGCGGTAAATAGCTCCCTATGTTTGAAGAATTTTCTAAGTGAGATTTATCATGCGGATGTTCTAATTGTACGTTTTATGTACCACCTTTGCGTGGGTCAAATTTCGCAAGCTTAATTAGACTTATTTCCTCTTATTTCTTCTGACTGTTCTGATGGCAATGCATTTTTGTGATATGTGGCACAGATATAGTACGGTCAAGTCTGGCTCCAGACGAGTCACATTTTTTGCTTAGGAAATTGACACTTTATAAGCGAATTTAGTTGTTAGCTTATTAAGTTGTTTTAAATAGGCGGAAGTATTCAGAGATGAATGTTTAATCTCTTTCAAAGCGAGCGAGCGATTTTAGTCCAATTTTTACAGTCATTTAGGATGCAAAATGGAACAATTGAATCAAAATAAATGTTCGTTATGTTAAAAAATACAAAATTAGTATCGTTTCATTTATTGTGTATTTACAACGGATTAACTGGATGATTTTAAATGATGGCAGCTTATCAAGAAGCCTTAAAAACTTCGTTCGTTTTTGGCTGACAACGCCAAGTTATATTTCATGATTAAAATGGCGGTCATCATTTAGCTTAATATATCATATCACATCTGTTCCTTTGTCGACAATTGACTAAAATAAAAAACTACATAAAATATTTAGTACCAAATCTCCTTAACATCTCAAGCTGTAGGTAAGCGATATTAACTTTAATAATATTTGAAACGTATTGCGATCGGGTTAGTCAGATATTTCAATGTCATATTAAGAGAGATGCGTGTTAATCTTTCTTTTGTCGGCCATTAATAAAGATCTCAGTTACCTAATGCCCGTGATTAATTCGAATACACCGTTTAATGACTTTGACTACTGAGAGAGTTCATCTTACGGTCTATGGATATAAATATAGGTAATTATGATTTTTAAGATTTTGTTACAGTGATACGAATAACTCTAATCCTTTATTGAATCATTCGGGTCTTAAAACCATTTATCCATTAGGTATTATTATTATGTAATATGTATATTAATTATTATGAGTAGCTTCGGCCAGATGCTGCCCGGCACTGGTACATACTACTACTACTACTACTACACTAGTAGTAGTAGAAGTGACTTTAGGCTATTTTTGGTATGTTTGTGTTAAAAATAGCCTAAAGTCAATTAGGTATCTAACATTAAAGTCACGGACCTGAAAAAAAGACGGACATAATGTAACCTCGTCTAATCGAGAGTGAAGCATAGCAATGGCCGCCCACTTACCATGTGTGCGTAATTTTTGATTTGATTGTGAGTGTGTGTACTTGTACGAATAGAGAGTTGGTATTACTATGGGTGCTTCATTGAATTTGGTGTTGGGATTACGTTCGCCTTTTTTTAGGTCTGTGATTAATTTATTAAGAGTTTATGTGATACATTTAGCAATATTGTCAAAAAAACTGTAGCCTTGGAAAATTTGCATTATTTTTAATCGTGCAGACCGGTAATGGGCTGAAACCATATACCATAAAGTATCTGTAAATTAATAGACGTCAATATTCGAAACACTGGCCCTGCGGGGACAGTTTCCCCGAAAAATCAGACCAGTAGTATATCAGAGAGACATTCGAAAGCGGATATTCGAAGAGGAGAGTTTGTTACGCATCTCCCTCGTAAATATGATCGCGATACGTTCCGCCGTGTTGGAGGAGGCTGCCATGGTGAATACCACAGACACTTACACACTAGATATGGCTTACAGATAATTTATGAAATCTTTTATATCTATATAATTTTCTATCTATCTTTTCTTCTCCATGCTGAATCAACTTTCCGAAACGGTTAATGAATAAATTATTTTATAGCTGTATGAATTTAAAAATTTAACGATATCGATTACTAACCGGACAATTACTAACAGAACTAAACTACACTAGCCGCACTTACTTCAACGTACATCTTACTAACTGTTGATATTCCTAACTAAGTACTGATATTCTAAACGCTTACACACTCATACCCCCGCAGTAGGTTTTTACCTGTGTCGCGGGTGGCATGGACGACACATAACACATCACAATAACACCCATGACCCGAGTACAAATATCTTCTCCGGCCGGGAATCGAACCCGGGACCCCTCGCTTCGTAGGCAGGGTCGCTACCAACTAGGCTACAGAGTCGTCAACGCTAACAGCCTAACAGGACCTGCTAACCGACTACACTCCCTCCTTTATAGTCCTACGAGTAACCGCCCTCGCTTTGCTTCGGTTTTCTTATTTTTTTACACCTTATTGGAGTTTTATGAAGGATCTCTAATTTTTTTGAAAATATAATATAGCCTGTATTACTCGGGGACAGTGTAGCTTCCCAACAGTGAATTTTTGAAATCGGTTCAGTAGTTTCGGAGCCTATTCAATGCAAACAAAAAATCAAATCTTTCCTCTTTATATATTAGTATAGATTATTTGTCCTATTCGAGATTTGTCACAGGTGTCCGTGGGTGGTAGGAGATGGTGGCACTGCAAGCTGGTTTGCTATCCTCATTACATAAACAAGAGGTTCTTAATTCATTATGATATGACTGACTATTGTGAATTAAAGAAGAACTACCCCTAAATAAAAAAGGGGATTATTATTTGTTATGTCAAGCTTGGGACAGTTATCCCAAGGACCACTGCGACCAGGTTTGATGTATTGTACCTAGCCGAAAAGGGGAAAAATGTTACATATTAAAAAAAAAACATTGTTCTAAATACGAATTTTTCAAACCATCCAGTACCTCAACATCCGCGTCGCTACACTTACAAAACTGCGCTCAATATTTTAGCTCTCGAAAAGAAAAAAAACTTGGTTACTTTATTATTGAATGGACAAATAAATTCACTTAAGGGGAGCCCTGTATGAGATAATAACCTTATTTCAATGCTGAAATACATGTATGTACGTACGTCGTAAGATATTTTGTAAGAACAATTGGGTCTGCGCCGCTCCATATAAAACCGGAACAATTTATTTATATGGAATGACACGAGTGACCTTTTAATGATTTATGCGCTTGCGCATCCGTTTTCGAGTGTCGGGCATCGGCGACCGACACAGGACCGAGACGACCGAGATCGGGACGCAAGACAAAGACGTACTTAACAATAAACGTTTTTTAACTGTACAATATAGATAAATCGTAAATCAATTTGCAGTATTTACGAAATGATGTCGCTTGGCAGACGTTGAACTGCAATATTGAGAGAAAAATATAAGAATTTGAGTCCCTGCATAGTCTAAAACCTGAATGAAAATATACTAAAATTGTTCACATTTTACTATAATACGAGTACTCACGATATTTATTTTGTATTCCGATATTTCGACCCAGTTGCATGGATCGTGGTCACGGATGAACTGCGGTGGCGCGGAGAAACTTTTGACAGGATGACAGGTGACATTTGACACTAGTACATAAGTCTATGAACTTTCCGTCTAGTTCGTTTTTGCGTTTTGTTGACAATATTACGACACACTACACTCACCACATCTTGCCGCAGCACACTTTGCACTTTCTGATTTTGGGATTTGCATAGACTAAGTTTAACTGAGTTAAGTTTAAAATCTTGTACTAAAACTGTTATATGATAACCTATAGGTAATGAAAATAATTATGTAACATATCCACATTACATTATTTTCATATTGTTTATGTGATGTGTCATCACTAGATAAGAAACTGTGAAGAAAACTGCATAAGAAAATTAGTCCCAAATAGTTCGGAACTGTTACTCTAATTGGAGATTCGAATTCTATGTCTTGTTTAACAAATATAAGGGTTGTTAATATTTTTTTTATTTATGTAAATAATTACATTTATTGGTCAATTGTTATTATCATGAGCAATCGTGAGGAAAACTGCACATAAGGCCCACCCTCAGACAAATAAAAAAGCCCAGCACAATATTTTTGAAAGTGCGTGAAGTCTATATATGTATATATGTAAGTGTATACATATAATAAACTGGCGGGTACAGAACACAAAAAATTCTGTGTACCTACATAGTCTCCAAAAAGAGAACCCAAGATAATTCGCTCAACAGGTAGAATTATCATCAACTGGGTTATACAGATGTTATTACATACAATAATATTTTATATAATTAACCCTACCATCTGACCTGCCGGTTAACTCAATCCTTTTGCGAATATACTTATTGCATTGTATGGGCGTCATTTCCGAAATATATTTGGCTGTCAATATAAATAATTATGCGTAATGTTTTTAACACCTTCTTGGAAAGTAAGAAACGTTTATAATAAGACATTTCTGATGCTTCGAAACAAGTTCTCCGAGTAAGTATTGTGAGCCTCAATTTGTCACAGTTAATCTTTTTTATAAGTACGCGCTTGCTTTCAAAAAATTTAATTGGTATGTCGTTAGTGTCAGTACAAACGCTTATATCGTTGTAGAATGGTTTGGTTGGTGATTATTTCGATTTTAGCATGCAGTTGTTGATTACGCTAATTATCTATCTAAAATCTTCTTCGTTGTAAAAATTACTATGTCGTAATACGGACAACAAAACGGTGTTAAGAATCAGAGAAGACATGCAGCACAGACCTCGCCAGAGTACAGCTGCTAGAAGTACTCCGTCCTCGTGGATCGTCAGCTCGTTTAATAAAAATAATATCGTCTTTATATCGCCTTGAGCTGGTATACTGCATTCAAGTGTAGTAAACCACTTTATATTCCGAGATGTAACTGTTAACGAGAATAAGGACTCGTAAATTCTGTAGCATCCATTTTTACGTCGTTTCGAGATTAAGAGCAACGAAATTATCACACAATGAACGTTGTCAATATCTTGAATAAGTATTAGGGCAGAAACAATTGAGCGATTCTTTGAGCCTCACACTAGGATTCATTGTCTCGGGGGAATGGACAGACTATTAACACATCATATAAACATTAATAACCTGAACACATTTATCTGTTTAACACATAATATTATGAAGCTTCATTGAGCCTCAAGGTCCATTAAGCTCCTGATTGAAATCCTAAAAAAGGCACAAATGGTAAAATCTGTTGAAAAAAGCTATCATTATGTACCTTTTTGAAATCCTTATGATGAGTTCTTTAATTTGATACCCATATCGAATTATTCGATTTAGTTTATGTACTTCAAACAATGGCATCTCATAGCCACCATCGTACGTCTTACACACAGAGTTTTTGAATTCGATAGTGCTTCAAAATGTTGAATGGTTTGACATAAAAAAGTGATTTTTTATAAGAGGTCTTAAAGTCGCAACGGCGCGCCGCCTCTTCAATAAAATGAGTAGCTACTGACATAGTTGCACTATCGCAATAGCGAAGACGTTCGTCTGTCGTAAGCCTTAGGGCGTGGTTGCATTCGAATGTAAATGATAATTATTCGCTCCGAAAATCTCGTTCATCATACCGAATGACGCTTTCATATATTTAACAAGGCGTTGAAGATGATAAAGATTTGGAGATCTGTGGGTTCGTCTTAAAACCTGTTGAAATGGACCTCATTTTTTAGGAAAAGTAGAAATGCGTAGGTAAGCGCTTTTTACCAAGTGCATTTGGATTTATACACGGCACATATACCAAAACAACATTTTTTAAATTTTTGTCTGTCTGTCTATCTGTCCGTTTGTTCCGGCTAATCTCTGAAACGGCTGGACCGATTTTGACGGGGCTTTCACTGGCAGATAGCTAATGTAACAAGGAGTAACTTAGGCTACTTTTATTTTAGTTAGGCGATACGAATTTCACCGGGTCAACTAGTATTTTATAAAACCTGAAAGTTTCTCAGTGTATGTCCCCAATACAAGTAAGAACGCTTCGGGACTATAAAGCTTGTATGATGGTTAGTTTGGCCATACCAGGTAATAAATAAATGTATGAAATTCGTTAAAGTATAAAGCTCAATTTTTTGATATTTTCTTCGTAATAACATTAGAAATTACGATATTTATCGTGCAATACTAGGTAGGTACCTACATCATGTACTGACATATTAATAATATGTATCAACCAGAAGTCTAACGCTAACCCGAGATTCCCACACAATAACTGACAAATGAATTATGATAGCGAAATAAATAACCAAAATAACATTAAGTAAATTAGGTACTTCTATATTTAACACTCACTGTAAACTCGTTCAACTCGCGTCAGGCCGTAATAAAGGTAAGTTACAGTCTAATTAAACAAATTGCTAGGAGGCGGTATGGCGCAGTAAATATCCTGACGTATCATAAAGACATAATAGAACTCCAGTAGCTATTCGCGTTAATCTCGGATTACCGCGCCGGTGATGCCGTATCGCTCCGGACTCCCAGTAGCCGGCATAGAGTAGACAACTGAACTGATTACGCAAAGGTTTTGTACCTTAAAGTTGGATAGATGCTTGAGGAAATTATAGAATGTTATAAACAGAATTTGCCTTTATGGGTTTTATTCAACCTCTAACTCTAATTTGTAAACTACTCCAATTTATCTAACTTCTTTTAGAAGTCTAAGGGCTTGTTTCACCATCTTCAAGTAGAGTCCTGAATAAGCTATTCGCCGGTTAAAGTGACGTTAAAGTGTCATTTTACATACACGAAATGTCAACTTAACCAACGAATAGCTTACTTCGGACTTACTTGAAGATTGTGAAACAAGCCCTAATATTCAAAGCGTCTATTATTTAAGTAATATTAAGTGCTCGGCCGAGTTAAGCAGCAGCAGTTAAGCAATAGCGGTCGTTAATTGAGTATATCCACTAAGCAAAAATTCTTGAGCGCCTTCGTGCTTTAGAAGGCACGTAAGACCGTCAGTCTCAGCAGTTATCGTAATATAACAGTTTTAAGCCATGTTTTGGCCGGCAACGCGTTGGTGACGCCCCCAGTGTTGCTAATGTCCATGGGCGGCGGTGATCACTTACCATCAGGTGACCCGTCTGCTCGTTTGCCTGCTAAAAGCATTAAAAAAAATGTCGAAAGTTTTCGGGTGGCATGAAAACTTCCGACACTTGCGTTGGCCACGAACCCCTCCACCAATCCGCACTGGAGCAGCGTGGTGGAGTATGCTCTAGGCCTCCTAAAGAATAGAGTCCCATTCTCAGTAGTGGGCCATTAATAAAAATTCAATCTATGTATCCTACTCAAAACTTTACCCAAGTAAAGCTTAATATGTCAAATTAAAAAGGTACAATTTACTCTTAAATACCTTAAAGTTCACGGTCTCCCAGAGGGCGCCATAAAGCATCTGCGGTAGTTTCTTGGAAGTAATTAATATTCGATATTAATATTCGACGGATGGCATTAATTCTGCTCAACAGTAGCTGGTGTCCTTTTAAGTAATTCGGTGGGTTCGTAAATAAGTTTATTATTTTTATTTATAAAGAAATGGCATTGCGCTATTAATTAAAGAATTGAATTGTGACACGCATGTATTATAATACGTGCGTTGGTGTCTGGATGACATATATATATGTCCTCTTATGAAATGAGGTTACAATTCGTCTACTGGCACCTTACTTTACAAATACTATGCCATTTTCAAACATATACATAAATACTCTCTTTTGTCTTTTATCACAGAAAGGTACAGGTATTTTTATATCTATTTAATCCTGTTCTAATTTGATTTAAATTGCTACATTCTTTCAACGTATGTGTCATTTATTATGTAGGTTCCTAGTATGTGAATTTTAATTTAATTTGATACTGTATATGTAATGTTGTGTAGATATATAATGTTTTATTACTGGCCTTACAATATACAAACTACTTGACATACTATACAAAACGTTTTGGAAAATATTACTAGTATGTGCAGTGGACAGTCCTGTAACCGCTGCTGGGATGTTATGAAGTGTTCAACTTAAAGTATATGCTATAAATTATACTGTCTTGCTGTTTAAGAGTACATAATATTACCTACTATAGTAGGTAGGTACTATAAGACTATAAGTTCACTGAAGGACAAGGACTATTTTTCATGAAGCGAAGCGAAGACCGATTTCCGGTAGAAGTACTTAATAGTTAGTATTACCCTTCTGTATGCAAGAAATATACGAGCAATATTCTTTGATAGTTTTATACTTATAATATATGAGACGATTCATCATGACCGAATAACTGGCGTGTAATATTTCATAAGGCTTTGTGGCATTGTGGTTACTTCCGGTTGCAATTTAGTGCACTCTCTTGACATTATTTATTATATAAGACTTCTGCCTGCCGTCATTAGGAAAAAGGGCACAAGTAACATTTTTTGCGAAATTGAGTTATAGACATGTCATATTCGGAATTAGGAAAAAAAGGCCTATGTGCCTAATTTTTCCTAGATTTTTAGGATAACGATAAACAGGAAATACCAAAAGCTTAAAGGGCACAACTGAACTGAGACAAAATATGTGCTCTTTTATTTAATGTTTACCAATAAAACCTTAACATGTAATGTAAAAGAAAAGGCACAACTGGTAGTTATACCTTCATGTATCTTATTACAAGTACTATTATGATCACTTTTTACTACAATGAAATGGCACAGGTGAATAAAAGTGCCTTTTCATTGTAATATTTTTATATTTGCGCGCAAAATATTAATTGAAAAGTCATATGTGGTTATTTGTGCCTTTAAGACTTGATATTACTGATTTTATTTGGATTTTTAAACTCGATTTTCTCGCAATTTACAAAAAGTTAGATGTGCCCCTTTTCCTTGCAACGGCAGCTGGTCCACTGACTTTACACTAACTAAAGTCTATAGCAGGATACTACAAAGCGATAGTTTGATAACATTGTTGCATTACACAATTCACCCGTTTTATTTTATTTTGAAACAGTTTTTTTTTAATGTGCGTTAAATCTTGCAAGATAATTAGACGCACCTAGTACTTCCTCTTGAAGAGTTGAAATTTTACATGAACATACATTAACAAAATTTTACATCAATAACATAGGTAGAACATGAACATGATGTAGATAATTTAAATTAACATTTGCTTTGTGTACCTATTAATTAGTTTACAATAATTAATGACCTCGTAAAAGTATTTAACTGCGATGTAGGTGCTCTCACGTTAAATTAGGTATTCTAATGATTATTAATCTATATTTTGACAGCCGTTTTTATGATACCTTATTGGTCTTATTGACCGTTCGACTAACACGAGTGCGAGTTTAGGAGTTTCTTCGCAGATATAATAACCAGTAATACCTTGTCGTAGTAGTGTTTATGCATGCCCGAGTTCGAATCCTACCCAGGATTTTATTAAAACGTTGTCACAAGATTGTCTTGTGTCTATTGATTGATTGACTCCTCTGAAAACGGAATATATATCTATAAGTATAAGTGGCCGTCGTCGTCCAATTCGCCCATGAAGTCCATGAGTCCAGTAATAAGACAGTTGAATATACAATATTGTAAGTTCGACTTACATTCGAGTCGCGCATACCTACTAAAAGTGATTGTTACGCTAAAAATAAAAAACTGAAATGTGTGTTGGGACACATAGTAGAAGTGAAACTTTAACGGACAAGTGGAATTTCCAAAAATTTCAGTATATATTTTTTTTATATTTCAATAAAAAATATTTCGAAAAAAAAATATTTGAAAAAAATCCAAAATATATAAATACGAGTAACCGCCCTCGCTTTGCTTCGGTTTTCTTATTTTTTTACAACTTATTGGAGTTTTATTAAGGATCCCTATGTTTTTTGAAAATATAATAGCCTATGTTGCTCGGGGATAGTGTAGCTTCCCAACAGTGAAAGAATTTTTGAAATCGGTTCAGTAGTTTCGGAGCCTATTCAATGCAAACAAAAAATCAAAACTTTCCTCTTTATATATTAGTATAGATATATACATATGAATAAATCATTGAAGTATTATTACTAGCATAAAGAACAGACACCGCCAGCGCATTGTATGTCCCAATGAATTGACGCCGATCGGCTTCAATCTTCAATGGATTCGTTCGATTTTGAAAGGAGAACGGGGGCTCAATTTTTAAAATAGAACCTCCTGGCGGAACACACAGTTTGTTGGAGATGTCTGTTCTACGACATTATACTTCAATGATATAAATATAATGTTTTTTCTCTCCCTCTGCCGCTGCCGCCTTTCACCACGCGATATCGTCTACCCCCTCCACGCGGCCGTAACACTTTTTCGTGACAGGAAAATCCTAATACTCCCACTATATAAATTCAATAAGTTTTATTAAACAAAAGTTTGTTCTTACCTAAAGGGTTTTATCTCATTACATGACAAACTATACGAATTATAATTTCGGAATGTTTTATTTCTAAAGTAAAACGCCGTACAAGATGTTTTACAAATTAATGCTAAGTCCATACTCATACTACTTTTTTAACGAAACAAACGAAACTAAAGCACCTACTTCAGGTATACAAACTAATAGTTTGTATACGTATAGGTAGTTTGTATAGGTATACAAACTAATAGTATGTATATATGTTTTGATAGTTTGAAACTATCAAAAAGTGTTGAAGAATCACGTTTAGTACGTTAACATTATTTTTATTGAATAAAATGGCGTCTGTTTTTTTAATAGACTCAAAAGTTTATGACGAAAAACAATCTAATTTTTTTCTACGTTTGAAGTTTTCAACATTATTTACCTATAGTTTATAGTTTATCTACCTACATACAAAACTACTGCCTTGGACCATAAACCTATCGTAAAAATTACCTACCTATGCCGATATTTTAAAGTAAAGTTATTGCAAGAAATTGTAATTTGATAAAACGTTTAAAAAATCTTAAAAGGGCATATTTAAATGAGGTGTATGATAGTCAAAACGGTCCTTGTGGAAAAATTAATATTAATCGCAATTCAATTAAGGGAACGTGCATCAGAGGTCACACTGAAATGAACTATGAACAACACTGTCATGTGACCGAGGCCTACTAAAATCGGACTTTATTCGTAATAGCTATTTTACAAAAATGTATTGGAGTGCTAACAACAATAATTTAATAGTTACATTGGACCTGTTAGGGTAGATAATGTCGTATAATAGATGTCACAATTTTATTCACAATACTCACAGCTCACGCACAATGTTGGATTCGGCAGTAACTGGTGGCAAAATTGATTTTGTACGGATGTTACATTACGTTAATAACGAGATATTGCCAGTTATCTGATTTATTATGGACAGAATTGATTGGATGCGATGAAGGCAGTTATATAATTATTTCTATAGAAAACGCTCATGTGTCGAAATCGGCAAAATAAAGCTAGCGACACGAAAAACTATCTGAACTTTTGGCATTAATAAATCCAGCCTATAGCCATGTCTAGATTCCGCACAAAATGATTGAAATCCACCTTCGCCTGCAACATTCACAAAGGCGGTGTAAGAGAAATAAATCAATGTGGTGGCGTGGGCGGCGCGCAACCAACAATTACCAATTTGACCGGCTCGTACCCTCTCTGGGAATTCCAAATTCAAATTCACTCGGACACAAACCGCCGAGAGAGGCGCACGCCGAAAATGGTCCGTGAAATTGAGTTACCATTCAAAGTGTGCTGGAAATTTTATTTTGAATATAGGTTTCATGTATGTGATACACATGCAAATTTTTAGCACAAAGCATGCGCAATGCAATCCGCTAACTCAGGTGCGGGTGGAACGGGGTAAGCTTTGAGCGTGTGCTCATGTATGTTTATTTAATAAATAAGACAAAACGGAGTAGGTATATATATGTAACGTTACTCCTCTATAGAATTACAAATGAAAAGAAACATGCATTCGGATATATTTTATTTAAAATTCAAAGTTTCAAAATAAATTTCATAGAATATTTAAAATTTCACATAAATTACTTACAAGCTAATTTTAAACTATTTGGGGAATAACATTATTTCCCTGATATTACTCAGTTAACATTATAATGAGCATTAAAAGACATTGCTAAAAAGATTATTGTTAAAAAAAATATGTTCTTATTATAAATATTTATATTCATAAATGGTAACTACCTAAATTATCTACTTTTCGGATAAAATATTTTAAATAACATAGAAGCTAAAATATAATTCACAAGTATTCTTTGCTCAAAGTAAACATCTAATTATCAAGCACAATTTTTATTTAGCACCGCAATGTTCACAAATCCACAACTAGACCGAGAGATTACAACATGAAATCATTAAATGCAAATCATTTATTAATAATAGCCT
The DNA here is from genome assembly GCA_951805285.1 of Thymelicus acteon. Classification (NCBI taxonomy): domain Eukaryota; kingdom Metazoa; phylum Arthropoda; class Insecta; order Lepidoptera; family Hesperiidae; genus Thymelicus; species Thymelicus acteon. The sequence goes on along the minus strand of OX638225.1, from coordinate 17,118,210 downwards.
AACTAAAATTAACTTATTGCGTCCTAATATCAAAAATAATCTCAATTATAATTATCAACAATAATTAAGAATAAACCTTACCTACTAAAATTTATCACGCGTTTGTATAATTATTTATTATTCTACATTATTATCATTATTTATTATTAATTATAAATATTATTATTTGACAAAATAAAAATTACGAAGACAAAATGATTATTTACAATGAATTTACGTTATCATTTATGACTTATGTATATTTTTGGTAAATAAAAGTTACTGTTACATTTTTGTAACATTTCATAGTACCTAAATATATTATAAACTTTACCATTTACTTTGGCAAATAACGGCGGAAACATTGATAAATTACAAAATAGAGGTAAAAACTTGAACAATGAATAACTATCGCGCTTAGGCATACAGAATGTGATATTGTCATATCTACAAATCTACAACACAATTATAATAATAATAAGTTTAACCTAATAGTAAAAAAAATATTTAACACTATGACCAGAGAGATTTTTAGAGCGTCAAACATGTTATTAATAAAAATAAAGTTACTAAAACTGTACACCGGTAATATAATCTATATATATAAAAGAAAGTCGTGTTTGTTACACTATTTATAACTCAAGAACGGCTAAACCGATTTGGCTGAAAATTGGTGGGGAGGTAGCTTAGAATCAGGAGACGAACATAGGATACTTTTTATCCCGGAAAATAGACCTGTTCCTGTGGGATAAGGTAAATTTTTGTTATATGTAGTTGATAGATTAGTTATTTATACAGATATCAAATAAAGCTCGGGGATGGATATAGGATACTTTTTATCGCGGAAAATAGACCTGTTCCTGCGGGATAAGGTAAAATTTTGTTATGTGTAGTTGATAAATAGCTATTAGCGGGAACGGGAGCGGGAGCGGAAGCGGAAGCGGAAGCGGGAGCGTGAGAGGGAGAGGGAGAGGGAGAGGGAGGAGCACACAGAAACTGTAACGGCTAAGAACGGCTGTACCGATTTTACATTCTTAGGCGATACGAAGTTCGCCGGGTCAGCTAGTAATAATTATATAGACTTACAGGAACAAAATATATTATCAAAGGCAGCCTTATTGCTAACTAGCGATTTCTTTCAGGCAACCTTCTGAAGAAAAAATACTAAAGCTAGAAAAATATGATAGGGGTTAACAAAGAAGTAACAAATATTAGGTTCTTACTTATTAAAAAACTAAGTTATATATCGCTATGATCTAACATATTGCATACTTAAGCATCATTTATAATTTTAAAAACAATACTCGAGAGAAATCTGTACATTATTAAAAATTTTTGATATCAATTTATTAATTAATGGACAAATTATGAAATCATTGATTGATAAGATTTATAAACTTTTAATCTTATATTAGAAATATTATTGTAATAATGTAATTAATTAACAATAATCAAACATTTGTTGACACGACAGAAATGCCGTAGAATTTAAGTATAAAACGTAGTCGGCGGCTATACGGGTAATTTTAAAAAGCATGTCTACACCAATGATATTATAATGTAATATCATTGTTCTACACATCATTTTATCATCGTCTTGATTAAGCTTTGCGTGTCACAAGTTATACTACTTATAAATGAGAATGATTTATAAATAATACGGGGAATAACGTATAAAATCGACATAAAAATACGAAAATTAGGTAAGCTTTGAGCACGAGTCCAATCGATATTAAAGTAGTACAACAAGAATTTCTAATGTTACTAATGTCACAATGCATTGTAGATTCATTGCTATGCTAAATAGTCAAAATATATTTAATAAATTATTATCTTTTGTAATTATCACAAAACCAGATATGCGAATTGCGACTTCAACGCTTTTCATGTTCGGTGAGAGTTTTTATTCTTTGAACAAACTATGTTAATTCATACCTAAGTATTAATTTCATAATATTATTTCACAGAACACGAATAATTGCCACACCTCTACGTCTGCATTATAACAATGATGTTATTATTATATGTTATATATTTTATAAAATTCAAAATAACTCAAAAACGACTCATCAGATCTCGCTCAAATTTAAGTGACACCACATGACAAGCACCAGCTTTCGATTAAAAAAAGAATCATCAAAATCGGTTCACCCAGCCGAAAGTTGTGAAGTAACAAACATAAAAAAACAGTCGAATTGAATACCTCCTCCTTTTTTGAAGTGGGTTAAAAATTACAGTCCTCCGGGAGTCTTTACAAAGTAAGTAACGAGGGTGCCTTTCCCCTTGACGTAGGTGGGGCCGCGGCACTCGCACGAGTAGCCCGCGCTCATGAGGACCCTGTGGACGGAACATTACACTATACATTACACTATAAGTATACTATGACGACCCGTGTGGCGCAATGGTTACCATGCCGGATCGCCGCACCGAGGGTCCTGGGTTCGATTCCCAGCGAGGCGGAAATTTTAATTTCTGTTCTCGGTCTGGGTGTGAATGTCCTTATCTAGTGTGTTGTCCATGGCACCCACGACACAGGGAATCCTAGTGTGGGGCTATGAGTGTGAAGCGTTATTAAATATTTATTATTATTATTTATTTATTTACATCATCATCATCATCATCATCCTGCCCATTTCCCAATTTGTTATGTGGTCGGCGCAATATATTTTCCTCTTCCACACTTCCCTATCAGCCGTCATCTTTACACTATCTCTCTTATCTTTCATATCATCTGTAACATAATCCATCCATCTTTTCTTTGGTCGTCCTCGTATATTACGGATTTATAGTACACGAGTAACCGCCCTCGCTTTGCTTCGGTTTTCTTATTTTTTTACACCTTGCGTTACATTATTGGAGTTTTATTAAGGATCCCTAATTTTTTTTTGAAAATATAATATAGCCTATGTTACTCGGGGATAGTGTAGCTTCCCAACAGTGAAAGAATTTTTCAAATCGGTTCAGTAGTTTCGGAGCCTATTCAATGCAAACAAAAAATCAAATCTTTCCTCTTTATATATTAGTATAGATATAGATTACACTATACAATCATTAAAAATAGGGTACTTCTTTTACACCTTCGACACAAAATTTTTAGTAGTGAATATTCGTTAAAGTAATAAAATATTATAATAGTGAAGGAATATGTAAAAATAAGCCTGTAGATTATTACATAGCAATATCATCAATACTCAAGTTGATCTTCGAATATGACAGGAGCTAACTCGAGGTAGTTATTTCAAACCTAATACAGTCATCAAGGGCATACAGAGGGGCAAAGGGAAAGCTTTCCTCCCCCTAAAATTATATACCTACCTGTACGCGCATACTGTCATACTTTTTTTTTATAAAGGGGCAAATTTTCTGTTTTATCAAATTTTAATGGTTAGCTGGTAGAGAATGCTTTATGCATTAAGCTCCCCATTTGTACCATTATATTTTTGTATAATGTGGTCAATAAAGGTTAAATAAATAAAATTTAGGCCCCTGGGCCATATAATTTGATTAGCCCCCCCCCCATTCCCCCTACGGCTAGATGCTGACAATGAGTACACATACTACCTGCCTCTATATTCTCCCCTACTCAAAATTTAATCCCCCACACTCAACACTCAACTCCTCAACCCCCCCCCACACCTCCCCCCACTCACTTGGCAGTGTCCTCGGTGACGTGTATGCGGCCCATGAGGCCGGTGGAGTCCATGCGCGAGGCCACGTTGACGGTGTTGCCCCAGATGTCGTACTGCGGCTTCTGCGCGCCCACCACGCCCGCGATCACTGGCCCGTGGTTCAGACCTGCAGTCAAACACGTTACATAGTTGTTCATAGCAGCAATTAACTCTATATCAGGCGTTAACCGCTGGATAGATGGCGCTAGCTGCTCAATGTACTCTTCATATTGTGTTAAGAGATGGCGTTAGTTACCACTGTTTTATTTTTATTTAGTACAAAAATAGTTTTTGAAAGATAATTAAAACTGATACACGTTATTAAATTAATTAAAGTGAAACTTCTAATGCGACTTCCAACAAGGTTGCGTTAAACGTTCAATGCTTCATATTATTTTAAGAGATGGCGTTAGTTACCACTCTTTTATTTAGTACAAAAATAGTTTTTGAAAGATAATTAAAACTGATACACGTTATTAAATTAAATATTTATTGAATCATGTCAAAGAAGTATAACTTCTCACGCACGTACAAAAGTACACCCTTTTTTATTGCTTATTATGCAGTCGGGTAGGATTTCAAGAAGGTAATTATGATCGTTTTTGACGTGATAACGTCTATTAAAACGATGAGCAGGGCGCATCTATGAAAAAATGTAGCGTTCCGCGAGCGAGAGAGCGGCAAAAGCGAGAGAGAGGCACTATCGAATACGATCTCTTTTCCTCTCAATCAGCCGGTGCGTCCGAGTAGAAGAGAGACAGCGGCAGCACACAACTTACTTCCTTACCTACACGTGAACTGTTTTCGTCAACTGTTTAAAAAGTGAAGTGAAATGTTCATGTGGTTTTCATTGTTTACATCACAACAACAATAGCGATAATAAAGGTAATTAATTCTTGTATATAAAAATGTAGATTTCATTTCACTCCTTTTGCTATACAAAATAATGGTAATTTAATTAAAATGATTCAATTGTATCTATAAAAGTATGCAATCATTTCATCAATGTTTTGTCATGACGTTATCACGTTAAACTACCGTCCGTAAACCGACTTTACAGACAACCATTTTACGTTGAAACTTTTTAATTTTTTTTTTACTCTCGGGTTAAAATATTAGATTTTTTAAATTGTAAACGTTTATTCTCGAAGTGTTCCACGATGCACGTCTTACCGATCCTAAGCTTGAACCGCTGGAAGGACTCGCGGTTGATCTGGTCGAGGATGGTGGTGAGCGCGGCCGCGAACTCCACCAGGATGGCCACCGTGTGCTCCTCCTTCCTGTTGGCGTCCTGGAACACATGGCTTCTACTCATTAACCGTCCACTACTGAGCACGGGTCTCTCCTCTTGAGGAGGCTTGAGCATACCCCACCAGTCCACCACGCTACTCCAGTGCGGATTGGTGAAGGGGTTAGCGGCCAAAACAAAGTTTTGAAGTTTTTGGTGACAAGGATGACATGGCTCAACCACTAATAATATTATATATTAATGAATTTTTAAATACTAAATGATTTATATTTGTTATTGTTGTTGTTTTTTTTTTATGTAATAATATTTTATTTCTTAAATGACACGTGTATCTAATATTGAATGACATATTATATTGAATTGTGTGAAATATTAAATTTAACGTAACTCTGTAAGGATGCATGTATATTAATTATAATTATTAATCTGATGAAAATAATGAATATTTGTACGCCGTTAATTGGCAAAGTATATTGGGACACAAAATTCTGTTATACTTACATCTATTGTACCTATACTTTAACAAATAAAGATGATTTGATTTGATTTGATTTGATTTGATATTAACCTACGATAACAACCAGGACCGATGTTTAGGTTCTCTCCTCCTCCTCCTCCTCCTTAGATTAGCTAGTGACCAATCTAGCCACGAGAAGAGGGTAGATAGTTGAGTTCGCTCCAGACTGACTAATACTATAAAGCGTAAAAGTTTGTATGGATATATGTATAATAAATAGGCATGATGACAGTAAGTAATAATCACTAAAATTATTTATTTATTTAATGAAACTATTCATGGATTACATAACACGCATTTATCGTATTATTATGAACGAGATTAACAATATTTTTGATAAATTAAAACTACAAAATACGGCAAGCCGCCATATCTTGAACGCCAATCAGTCTCAATCAACGCGAATTACGTCACGCCTAAGTATACAAACGAATATGACAATACTGACAATGACTCTTGTCTCTATTACTTTACTGAGGCGTAACGTCACAAGCGACGCCATGACACTTGAAGTGTTTTGGTGCAAATTTTAAACTTATAAATTGAAGTGAAGATATTTTATACTAAACCTTATTTTTTGCGGAAATATGATAATTATGCGTTGTAAATATAATATAATTCCCAACAATACATAACAGTATTTCAAAATCTGTCATCATGCCTATTGTGCAGGTAGACCATGGTCCGCAATAGGATACAGGGTACTCATTATCATCGAAAACGCGGCCAAAGCTGCGGGCAGAACGCTAGTATGTAAATGAAACGTAAAGTGTGACTAACCAGGCTCTCTTCCTTCCCGGGGCGCAGGCCGGCCGCGATCATGTAGGTGCTGCCGATCGTCTTGATCTTCTCGATGCTGCTGAACTTAGGCTTCAACAGCAACTGGAACAGACGAAAAGCCACAGTTGTACATATTGTCATACTTGAGACAGTTGTTACTCCATCACGCTTTAGTGTTGGTACATTACCAAGTACTACCAACCAACCCACGTGAGACAGTTGGTACTTCACCACACTTTAATGTTGGTGCACTACCAAGTACTACCAACGTACCCGCGTGTCACAGTTACCTTATCAAAGTCGCAGATGATCTCGTTGAGCAGCCGCAGACACTCGAGCCCCTGCTTGTTGACGTCGGTCTCGTCGTAGAACTCCTTGTAGTTGGAGATGGACGCAAACATCACTGGTACACTACCAAGTACTACCAACGTACCCGCGTGTCACAGTTACCTTATCAAAGTCGCAGATGATCTCGTTGAGCAGCCGCAGACACTCGAGCCCCTGCTTGTTGACGTCGGTCTCGTCGTAGAACTCCTTGTAGTTGGGGATGGACGCAAACATCACTGGTACACTACCAAGTACTACCAACGTACCCGCGTGTCACAGTTACCTTATCAAAGTCGCAGATGATCTCGTTGAGCAGCCGCAGACACTCGAGCCCCTGCTTGTTGACGTCGGTCTCGTCGTAGAACTCCTTGTAGTTGGAGATGGACGCAAACATCACTGGTACACTACCAAGTACTACCAACGTACCCGCGTGTCACAGTTACCTTATCAAAGTCGCAGATGATCTCGTTGAGCAGCCGCAGACACTCGAGCCCCTGCTTGTTGACGTCGGTCTCGTCGTAGAACTCCTTGTAGTTGGGGATGGACGCAAACATCACTGGTACACTACCAAGTACTACCAACGTACCCGCGTGTCACAGTTACCTTATCAAAGTCGCAGATGATCTCGTTGAGCAGCCGCAGACACTCGAGCCCCTGCTTGTTGACGTCGGTCTCGTCGTAGAACTCCTTGTAGTTGGGGATGGACGCAAACATCACTGGTACACTACCAAGTACTACCAACGTACCCGCGTGTCACAGTTACCTTATCAAAGTCGCAGATGATCTCGTTGAGCAGCCGCAGACACTCGAGCCCCTGCTTGTTGACGTCGGTCTCGTCGTAGAACTCCTTGTAGTTGGGGATGGACGCAAACATCACTGGTACACTACCAAGTACTACCAACGTACCCGCGTGTCACAGTTACCTTATCAAAGTCGCAGATGATCTCGTTGAGCAGCCGCAGACACTCGAGCCCCTGCTTGTTGTCGTCGGTCTCGTCGTAGAACTCCTTGTAGTTGGGGATGGACGCAAACATCACTGGTACACTACCAAGTACTACCAACGTACCCGCGTGTCACAGTTACCTTATCAAAGTCGCAGATGATCTCGTTGAGCAGCCGCAGACACTCGAGCCCCTGCTTGTTGACGTCGGTCTCGTCGTAGAACTCCTTGTAGTTGGGGATGGACGCAAACATCACTGGTACACTACCAAGTACTACCAACGTACCCGCGTGTCACAGTTACCTTATCAAAGTCGCAGATGATCTCGTTGAGCAGCCGCAGACACTCGAGCCCCTGCTTGTTGACGTCGGTCTCGTCGTAGAACTCCTTGTAGTTGGGGATGGACGCAAACATCACTGGTACACTACCAAGTACTACCAACGTACCCGCGTGTCACAGTTACCTTATCAAAGTCGCAGATGATCTCGTTGAGCAGCCGCAGACACTCGAGCCCCTGCTTGTTGACGTCGGTCTCGTCGTAGAACTCCTTGTAGTTGGGGATGGACGCAAACATCACTGGTACACTACCAAGTACTACCAACGTACCCGCGTGTCACAGTTACCTTATCAAAGTCGCAGATGATCTCGTTGAGCAGCCGCAGACACTCGAGCCCCTGCTTGTTGTCGTCGGTCTCGTCGTAGAACTCCTTGTAGTTGGGGATGGACGCAAACATCACTGGTACACTACCAAGTACTACCAACGTACCCGCGTGTCACAGTTACCTTATCAAAGTCGCAGATGATCTCGTTGAGCAGCCGCAGACACTCGAGCCCCTGCTTGTTGACGTCGGTCTCGTCGTAGAACTCCTTGTAGTTGGAGATGGACGCAAACATCACTGGTACACTACCAAGTACTACCAACGTACCCGCGTGTCACAGTTACCTTATCAAAGTCGCAGATGATCTCGTTGAGCAGCCGCAGACACTCGAGCCCCTGCTTGTTGACGTCGGTCTCGTCGTAGAACTCCTTGTAGTTGGGGATGGACGCAAACATCACTGGTACACTACCAAGTACTACCAACGTACCCGCGTGTCACAGTTACCTTATCAAAGTCGCAGATGATCTCGTTGAGCAGCCGCAGACACTCGAGCCCCTGCTTGTTGACGTCGGTCTCGTCGTAGAACTCCTTGTAGTTGGAGATGGACGCAAACATCACTGGTACACTACCAAGTACTACCAACGTACCCGCGTGTCACAGTTACCTTATCAAAGTCGCAGATGATCTCGTTGAGCAGCCGCAGACACTCGAGCCCCTGCTTGTTGACGTCGGTCTCGTCGTAGAACTCCTTGTAGTTGGGGATGGACGCAAACATCACTGGTACACTACCAAGTACTACCAACGTACCCGCGTGTCACAGTTACCTTATCAAAGTCGCAGATGATCTCGTTGAGCAGCCGCAGACACTCGAGCCCCTGCTTGTTGACGTCGGTCTCGTCGTAGAACTCCTTGTAGTTGGGGATGGACGCGAACATCACCGCGATGCTGCTGTACCGCTCGTGGTACAGGTCCTCCTGTGATCGTATTACAATATAATATATTAAGGGTGGCTTTGTAATTGATCAATTTGACCAATGACCAGTAAAACATGACTTAGCATAACGATGTTGAGCTCACTCAGTTCATAAGAGAGAAATAAAGAGAAACGTAAAATGAAATAAATTATTGCATTTTATGAAACAACTCTACCGCTCTGGCAAAGCTGGGAGCGGAATCTAGTTCATAATAAATTAATGACAGAAATAGAGATTATAGAAACAAAATGAAGACGGAACCTACCTCAGATGCGACTGACGTTAAAAAATGTTGCGCCACGTGTGCCGGCAGAATGTTTTCGAGAAGGATCTGGAATAATGTAAAACATTATGTAACATTATGTAAGGTAGTTTACTTTAATGAAGTTTCTCATAATATTACTATTGAATGAAGATATTTTGATTCTTATGGATCATACAAACGGCTATACTGGACAAGAACCGGCAGTAATGGTAAAGCATCGGTATTATGAAGGAGTCCTTAAAGAACAGAACTGGATTTCTGGAATCTATTCTTCTTCTATTTAAGGTGAGTGTTCATTCATTAGTTTTTCATTGTAAATAACATCAAGGGGACAAGCCACTTGTTGGTATGTGGTCAACGTTGTCCACAGACATCGGTCCCAAAGGTATAATCGCCGCGTCGCCAGTCAGCATAGATCTGGGACTTGCGCATTATTTCTGATTCTCCAACACAGATAACATAATAAATAAAAAGTAAATGGTAGGTAAATTTTAGCAAGAACAAGAATGTAAGATCCGTTACCACCATGCATGAATATCGTCGGGATTAAGCCGGGTGGTAAAGCACCCAGCGATCTCCAGCAGGAAGTTTCTGGTTTCCTTGTACAATTTTACCCGATAAAGAAAGTTCTCAGCTTGGTTGTATTTTTATGCTTGTTACGTCAGAACTCCGTCATTATCAACCGATTTGGAGAAAGATTGATTGACAAACGAACTGGTGACATTCAACGACATTAGAAAGAAAGAAATAAATGAAGAAAGAAGGAGATTATGCTTCTGTTTTGTATAACCTTATTAATCCCCCGCATAGTCTCCACCTCCTCCTGTTCGAACTTGAGCTTGTCTTTCCAGAGGAAGTCTGTCCGCGACGTGAACTCGATCTGCCGGTCCAGCACGTGCAGCAGGCACGCCAGGAACACCAGCACCAGGCCTGCCTTCGCCGCGTACGGGATGGTTGAGAACCTGGGTCACGGGTAGCGTTAAGTCTGTCTGTGGTAAAACTAAGAAATAGTACCTTTTTATGGAAATAGCCGGCAAACGAGATGACGATGTACCTCATGGTGGCTTTCGTTACCCATGGACATCAGCAACACCAAAGGCATCACTGATGCGTTGCCAGACAAGAAAGGGAAAAGAAAAAGAAGGAAAGAGCGTTGCCTGCAGGCCTCCAATGGCCTGCAGGCGACAATGGCTGCTATCTAACGACAACAACCAGGACCGACAGGTACCTGACCTTCTAAGAACATGGCTAAGAAAAATGTATCACTAGCAGTAATGTATTCATCTACATCTACACAGGCTTGCTTTACTATTAACTCGGTCGATCAGTATTATACATCGACACAAGCCGCCAGGCAAAGCACTGCTTCACAATAATTAAGAACCTGAAAACATATTTACTTCGACGATTCGAATCAAAACTATTCGAATCTCCAGATTGGAATTTTTTGCATGGTAGATAGGTAGCATATGCTTATGCATTAATTTAGACCAGCATGGTAGACCTGTATCCGGAGAGACAGTTCTTGTCATTTTATAATACCTATAGAAAATAAATATTCTCACTCAGTATCCATGTCCCTCCTCTGGTACTGGTTGAAGAGTTCGACGGAGGCGAAGAGCGCGATGTGCGTGGTCAGCGCCAGCACCATGAGGAGCAGCTTCAGTACGAAGCCCGCGCGCAGGAACACCGAGATCGACGCTAGGGTCAACACTGAGCTGTAGAGGTAGCTCTGGAAGGGTATGGGCTATGGTTAGAAAAGGATGGATATATAGATATAAAATGTTCTTTTTCAAGCAGTTGTATACAAGCAAAAAGTAGCATCATCTCTCTCTGTCTCTTACGAGTTGAGCGAGATCAGAGTCGCCATGTTGAATAATAATGTGATGAGGGTTGGTCCAATTAAAGTGCTACAAGTCGTTGGTAAAGGTAAAGAAGGTTAAGATTTTAGCTTTTTTATGGCAATCGCAGAGAAGTGAGCAGACGCGCCTTATGACGTGAAGTGGTCTCGCCCATAGACATAGAAAAGAAGAAAAAGAACTGCCGGCTCTCAACCCCTAACCGGAAAATGTATTGTATCGTTTGAATATCCGACAAAAGAGCAGATGAACCTGTAATAATAAATTGAAACGATTTATACTTTCTTTTCATTTTCTTTATCTATGATGTCTTCTGTGGTTGATAAAACTAGCTCGTCCTAGCAGTTTGGAAACTGTTCACTGTTAACTTATTAAGAATATCTGATAGGTATATATACTTACAGGAGCAGAATCAACGTCAACTAAAATCGGTACACCAGTGATGTTGGTGGAGTTGGAGTCGTATGGCTTGCTCCACACTTCGGCTGGGAACTCTTGCACCAGGTATGTCTGGAACTAGAGTAGTAGAGTAGAGTACAGGGGAGTGGGATATGGGACATTTTACCATTCAAGATAAGTTTAAAATCATACAAATACAATACTTAATTACACAAAACACAAAATACTTTTACAAAGATACAAAACATGACCAAAAACATAATAAAGTTAGGCCGTTTAGGATAACAATAAGTGGTCTAATACGTGGGTAACACTGAAAATGTTTAGAACTGGCCAGTTAGAAACATTGCTAATGAAAACTTTTTTTGAATTTCAATTTTAGAACTCTTTGGTAACCTAATGCAGTATATTGCATTCATTTGTCATTTGTTTTTGTGAATTGGCGGCAAATCTAAAACTCTTGTTACACGTGAAAATGAACCTAACGCGAGAAAATTTTCGGTCAATGATTTATTATGACTTTCGTTGTGCGTTTACTCAACAACAGAGCTATACTAGGCTGCGATTAGCATTTCTTAATGAAGCCCCATCTCGTGCCACTATTTACAATTGGTTTAACGAGTTTAAGCGTGGACGTAGCAATTTCAATGATGATCCGCGTGAGGGACGTCCTTTAACAGCGACTACTGAAGATAACATCAGTGCTGTGCGACGCATGATAGAGGAAGATAAGAGAGTGACCTATCACCAGATACGGGTAAGCCTAGGCATTGGTATGAGTCAAGTTCAAAAAATATTACACGAACATTTAGGCGTCAGGAAGCTTTGTACCAGATGGATTCCCCATACTTTAACCGACGACCAGAAACACCTTCGCATAGACTGGTGTCGCCAAATGTTAGATAAGATCAACGGCGGTGACTCAAATGCTGTATTTGATATCGTCACAGGTGATGAAAGCTGGATATATTGCTACGAACCCGAAACCAAAAGACAATCAGCTCAGTGGGTGTTTCCTTTCGAGGATCGGCCAACTAAGGTAAAAAAAGGAAAAAGTCAAGGAAAAAAGATGATTGCCTCATTCTTTGGTCGGAAAGGTCATTTCGCGACAGTTGTGGTGGAAAATGGAAGGACAGTTACTGCAGAATGGTATGTCAATCGCTGTTTGCCTGTTGTCTTGGAAAAAATTCGACAGCAGCGCCCTCGAAGCAGGATCCTCCTTCACCACGACAATGCTTCAGCGCACTCCGCAAAACGGACTTTTGAATATTTTACTATGGCAGGTGTCGAGATAATGAGTCATCCGCCATACAGTCCTGACCTGGCGCCCTGCGACTTTTATTTATTCCCAAAAACTAAAGATAAAATTCGAGGTATACGATTTACGAGCCCTGAAGATGCGGTGAAAGCGTACGAAAATGCCATAGAAGAGACCCCTAAGGAAGAATGGGCCCACTGCTTTTCTCAGTGGTTCCATCGAATGCGACGATGTGTAGAGAGGAACGGAGATTACTTCGAAAAACAATAAAAGTATTGGCAACTTTCTACATTAAGCCGTTTTTCATTTTCTAAACATTTTCAGTGTTACCTAGGTAACTACCTATTCCAGACATAGACAGAGAAGAAACAAAGTTTGCAGAAGAATAAGGGTTAGGATATACTAGAAACTAAATGATAGTTATGCATAATGTAGAAATAAAGAAGGAATAAAAATAACAGCAAAGGAATAATGAAACAGGCAAAATGAGGACAATTACAGATAGAGATTGTTTATTTTCATTTGTATTTTGAAGGAATTCATTGACGGAGCAAGGCATGTAGGAAGGGAAAGAATTTGCCTCCGATAAACTTACCAGGTTTATAACGGCGCACGTTCCTATGAGGACTGTCGAAACCAGGAACATTGTGATTCTGATGTAACAGTTGTTTGCAACCACCTGCAATATATTAAGTACCAAACATATTTTAACTAATTCAACATCCACGAGGTAGTTTGGTTGACTATGGCATGGACCTAGGGTTCCCAGATAGTCGGGATTCGTCTAGATTGTCCCAACATTTCACATGATGTCCAGATAAGTCCTGACAAAATTCAAGTACAAGTCCCGACAAAATACAAAATGTCCCGACAATTCCAATACAATTTTTTTTGTCCCGATAAATCCCGACTTTTTGAAGTTCTGTCCAGATATTTCAGTCTTGCCATCTAGCAACCCTACATGGACCCCTTACATTTTGAAAGGGGAAACGATCCCATCAATGGTACAGTTATTGGGTGTGATGAAGAAACACTGCCAAACTTCGATGTGGCAATGGTTACCATAGCGACGCCAACTTCTGACACTTGAGTTGGCCACTAACCCCATCACCAATACGCATTGGAGAGACTTAGGTCCCATAGTGGGTTGAAGCCAAATGATTGCCGATCATGGTCATATTGAAGCATCATCACGTGTTTTCTATGTTAACTGCATCGACCCACTTAACGCTAATCGTTTAGTATCGACAATTAAAATAATTGTAAATTACACTAAAAATCGTGATAGATCTTAATAACCATAAGCAGCTAAGAACCATCTATAACGTCAAGCTTCAAAGCAATCAAAAAAACTACCGCATCATAATCGATCCATTCGTGTAGGAGCTACTACGTAGCCACAAGCCACACAGACTCACTCTTTTTGCGTCAGTTTTGAAAACTGAAAGACATATATATCGATTACTGATCAACAAATGTTAGCCACAAACCTGTCCAGGCTTGGCACAATTATCAGCATACAAGTCATGGGGCGTGTCGGACAGCAGCCGCATGCCCGAGCCGGGGCAGGTCCCGTCGTACCAGGACAGGTACACGAACACCAGCAGCGTGATGCACGTGGGGCCGAATGTTGCGTACAGGACCAGACCTCTGGAAATAGATAATGGTCCCGAATCCCGATTGTAATGTGAATGTCTTCCAGGCAGTTGATAGGTTATTAAAACGTTAATGCGCTGTATGACTACATAATTAGTAAGTAAAAAAAACTTTATACGTCTTCTACTAGTACTAGCAGATTTAATATAGTCCCATATTAATCAAAATTCACATTTTCAGATCAGATGATAATGTCTATGAGGAATTTAGGGAAGTCATCAAATATAAAAATAACGCTACACACTCGTCGCCCGATCATAGACTTCCCTGTGCTGTAGGTTCCATGGACAACACACAAACACACACCCAGAACGAGTACAGAAATTCAACTGCTTCGCTGGGAATCGAACCCAGGACCTTACGCCACACGAGTCGTTAAAAATAAAACACACATAATTATGGCAATTTGTTTTCATCGTTATTTAATAGTCCTACTAACTTGGGCACGGTGAGCAGCTGTATGAAGGCCAGCAGAAGAAACAGTGCAGCATCACACGCCACGTTGTACTTGAAGTGCGCGTCAGGCTGGTTGCGGTACTGCCACTCCTGCTCGCCGCGAGTGAACCTCAGCGACACGTGGTTCATGCCTTCCGAGTTGTTGCTGCAACCATACTAACTTGGGCACGGTGAGCAGCTGTATGAAGGCCAGCAGCAGGAAGAGCGCAGAAGCACACGCCACGTTGTACTTGAAGTGCGCGTCGGGCTGGTTGCGGTACTGCCGCTCCTGCTCGCCGCGAGTGAACCTCAGCGACACGTGGTTCATGCCTTCCGAGTTGTTGCTGCAACCATACTAACTTGGGCACGGTGAGCAGCTGTATGAAGGCCAGCAGCAGGAAGAGCGCAGCAGCACACGCCATGTTGTACTTGAAGTGCGCGTCGGGCTGGTTGCGGTACTGCCGCTCCTGCTCGCCGCGAGTGAACCACAGCGACACGCGGTTCATGCCTTCCGAGTTGTTGCTGCAACCATACTAACTTGGGCACGGTGAGCAGCTGTATGAAGGCCAGCAGCAGGAAGAGCGCAGCAGCACACGCCATGTTGTACTTGAAGTGCGCGTCGGGCTGGTTGCGGTACTGCCGCTCCTGCTCGCCGCGAGTGAACCACAGCGACACGCGGTTCATGCCTTCCGAGTTGTTGCTGCAACTATACTAACTTAGGCACGGTGAGCAGCTGTATGAAGGCCAGCAGCAGGAAGAGCGCAGCAGCACACGCCATGTTGTACTTGAAGTGCGCGTCGGGCTGGTTGCGGTACTGCCGCTCCTGCTCGCCGCGAGTGAACCACAGCGACACACGGTTCATGCCTTCCGAGTTGTTGCTGCAACCATAACGATACCGATACACACACAGAAAAAATAGCCCCATACTGGGATTCCCTATGGGTACCATGGACAGAAAGAAAGACAACAATACGCAGTATTATTCAATTTATTATTCAATTTCCACCTCACTGGGGATCTAACCCAGGACCCTTAGCCCGTCAGTCCATCATGGTAAAGGAACACGGTTCGTCAAATATGATGAAAATATGATAAGAATAGATAAAGCTTCGTACAAATCAGATATTCACAATTAAAACTCACCTACAATCACAACATGTCCTCTGGGGTAATAAATTTTGCTCGATCATCGCCAAGCTCTGCAGAGGAAAACAACGTCACCCAGTTATTTTAGATGTAAAACATTACACTTTCTAAATAAAGTACTGATTGAATAAAATTGAGAATCAACTTACAGATATCCCGATATTCTTGGCCAAAGTAGAATCTGTGATATTAGCGAAAGGTTTATCTGCTCCCCAGCACTCCACATACTTCGTCATTTTGCTGGAGGGACGAGATCTCGACGGAACCCCTGGGGTTGCTGTAATGTATCATACATATCTTGCATTATAAGTGTCGAAATAAACTCTTGTATTAAAGTTAATTTTAGTGGAAAATTTACAATACAAGATTAATCACGTAGGAGGGAACATTTTCTGATTGCTGAGGATTGAACAGATATAGGAATGACTTACACTGAGAAAGATACAAATGATAATGGAATAAAGAAGAAACAGATACACGGGTACTTTAAAACTGCAGAACGAGATACACAAAACATTATTACGTATGCACGTACACGGGGTTTGTATCCACGTGTGTACTCACACACACAAACATGCTTGTTCATGTAGAACCGTGCTACGGTAATCATGTTGAGTACATTAGGTTTTCTATTCAAAATCATGAAACAAGATGTAATGACTGATTTATTATTGACATTGATTCATTGCCATCCGAGTCAAATAATACCTTAGGTGCTAATATGGCATCATTGCTGATATTGCTAGTTTTCATGTATTAAGTTACAGAACCGTTTCTTTTTTCTTTTCAAAAAGACAATAATACCAAGTCACATGTAATGACTGAAAACTGACAGATTCTAAGGAATTACGTGCATTTAATGTTTACATTGAGATGTGACAAATCTGAGAATTTGTTCTATAATCTGAGGTTTATCTAACTATGTGTGTGTGTCTACCTATTCATAGATCTAGAGATGAAGTAATAAGAACAATAATCATGACGAAATACGGAGAAATACATGAAAGGACAAACAAATTCCAACACATCTTTAAGTGAACATTATAATGTTAATGAACACTTAATTACCAACTCTAAACTAGTAGAAAACCACATAGAAAAAATTAACAAAGGTCTAACTTATCGATTCGATTGATATGGTACTCAACATCCTACGGAAAAACTGCGGAGTAATCGTCTCTGTAGGAGTTAAAGACTGTTCCGAATCTGGTCCTAAAAATATTAAAATATTTTAATTATGTGAAGTACGACTGTAGGATAAAACAAATTGTTATCAATACTTATAACCCAGAATTAAATTAAGACACATTTCTATGTTACTATGCTATGACTTCAACAAAATACGCAAGGTGTATAAACTACATAATAGTTTTGGGTCCCAAAATCCAAACATATCCCATAATTCAATTATTTTTTATGTAGACATAATTTAATTAAAAATTCTTATGTCATAGTCTTATGTCATGTCTTATGTCATAGTCGTTTAAGGAAAGTTTATTATCAGGGTCCACACGCTAGTTATAATATGTTATTCGGTATTCCTATATTATTTGTCAAGGCTTTTAGTTTAGTTTGGATCATTTCTATTAAATTCCATGGGTAAAAATAGATGTGTTTTATTGGTAGGTAAATTAACAGCAAAAACCTTGCTAATGAAAACTCTCGTATAACTTTATTATCACGAGAAATTTTGTTATTAAAGGCAAGGACCAACTTTCTTTATAAAAAGTTTTCATTAGAAAACAAAGCTACAAAGAAAAGAAGTCACAAAGTTTATGAAGTAACATTGTTGTTTAATTAAAATGCTGAAACGAGTACAGTTCTAGATACTCGTATAAATTACTAACATCTAAGGTCAACCAAACAGAAATCAAGAAGTCTAACTTATCGATTCCACTGACATAGTACTCAACATCCTACGAAACAGTGTCGGAGTTACTGCCTCGACAGGAGTCGTTGGTGGTGATGATTCTGGCTCTAAAGAAATATCCAAAGAACATGAGAATTAATAAAGAAAGAATGAATAAAGAAGTAAAAAGATAAGAAGTGAGAATCAATAAAGTAGTCCAATAAAAATGTTGTCCAGCTACCAGAATTATAACTCAAAATGACCGGATGCAATAATTCAATCGACAAATACTGCGCAAAATGGCTTCTCTTACTTTGTCTAAATTGATGGTTAAACTCTGAAAAAATATTAGAATGATGGCGATCATTTGTAATTTACCTGTTCCCATATTAGGACTAATAGCTCCAATGATGGATCCACTTCGACTCTTGGGCTTCACACTGACGGGGATGCCATTGCTCAAACCTTCTCCAGAGCCCACATTGTTACCTTCGAAAGCCACTGTCTTCAGACCTTCGACCCTCACTGAAGATCTTCTATTAAGATCTGGAATTAGAGATTTTGACTCTGAGAGTCAAATTGTTCCAGATAAGTATGAAAATAACAAAAAATGAAAATGTTCAAAATAAAATAAAATGAAATAAATATTTCAAAGAAGCTCTTGGAGGTGGCAGTTCGTTTTGTTGTTTTTGCATTAGAAATGATTGATTGTCCTAATGTGAAACCAACGTGTCTTTTATTGAAATATGGATAAACATCCGTCATTATTGTATCCTGCTTTTACAGGCTTAAGGGATAGGGCTATTTAGAATATTATTATATGGTTAAAAATAAACTGTTAAATATTACTTTGGCTAAGTCAGAATAGTTTCACATCATAAATCACATGGACGGAAGGGTTCATTTTCTTTTATTAAGTATTTTGCATACAACTTTCACTCTTCGTGATGGTGGAATTAGTACTGGTCCTTCTTACTTGCTTATACTAACTTCTATGATAGTGGTATTTTTATTTGCTTCTAATCTACCACCCTCCTCAACCGTAAAATATTTTAAAATTTAAATTTTTAAAAGTTTAAATTTAGCCTGCTTCAGTTGCTGTACTGAAAAATAAAACCCCAGACCTCTCACACAGCAAAGTCCTTTGTCATCTAATAGACTAGGAATTCGTCGTAATGTTTTTGGAATATGCTATCATTTAGACCGTTGTCAAGTTTTTTACAAGAAATCCTTTACCTCCAGGATTCCGCATTGACTCAGTCCTGAGCACCCTGGTGGCGGCTTCAGGCTCGATAAAGCTGTGCTGGCTAGGCGCGGGGCTGACGTTGGCCCGCGGTCTTGTTGGAGACACGTCCTGGTACAGCGAAGACACGATGCTAGCTTTACGGTCCATTGTGCACACTGACAGACGACCGTTTTCCGACATGGCGGGTTTCTGTAAAATTGACAAATGAGCCAAATGAGTTACCTGATGGCACCACTAACGTTGCCTGTGATGTGAACATTAGGAACACCAAAGCCATCACTGATGCGTTGCCGGTCAAGACAGAAAAGAGAAAGAATTCGCTCTCAAGCTCCCAGCCGGAACAAGACAAGTCATTCAGCGGTTGAGTCTTATGTTTGGTTTACATGTTATAAGTAGTTAAGTAGATAACTAAATTTTAACTAAAAAGTTACTTAATTGTGTGTTTAACACGTTTTAATTTACTTAAAATTTAGTCATCTACTTAACTACTTACAAGTAAACCGAACTTTAGGGTGAGGTCAAAAAATACGGTCTTTTGGCCTCACCAGTGGCCAAGTTAGGCTTCACGGAAAGATAATAATACCATAGTAGGAAGTAATAACATTTGCTGTAAATGAAAAATGCCAACTCAAAATATTTCTTCATTTTATGTTGCAATGGAAAGGTAGAATAGGTGCTAACTAAGAAATCAGAATAAAAAAGCGGTTAAGCTGTAAATTCCAAGGTCAAACTCATGTCATGTCAAAATATCTTTACTTTCTCCACCATCCTTTTTAGTTAACTTTTAATCTCAACAATAGCGTCTAATTTGCGATCGTACACCTTAGAGCATTTACCCACGTAACTAAAGTAGGTACCGCATTTCTCAAGCATTCAGCCAATTCAATAAAGGTGTACAACGCCTCGTAATTAATTATGCCTAAATAAATAACGAAGATCAATGTCGGGTTCACTGAAACGAAAATAGGGTGTTTAAGTAGCTTCTAGTTTAACCTTGAAATAATAGCATGTAATGTTTAGAATAACATCACGATAATTCAGAGATTTGAGAATGAGAATCTGTTCATTATTCACCTTTTTATTCTCTAATAAAACAGAACAGAAATTACCTATCAGCATGATCGATCAATGTACAATCTATAGGTATATTTATAGCACTGAAAATGCAGTATTTCGGCTTATTCACAGTCTAGGATAATAATTATAATTTATTTTATAATTACACAAGATGTTCATTAAAAATATTACGCAAAGAAGAAAAAAGGGACGATTGACTCTTCAGTATGCTTTAATATTCCGAAAACCACAATGTATAGTACGCTCTGAAATTATATACTAACGAGTAACCGCCCTCGCTTTGCTTCGGTTTCCTTATTTTTTTACACCTTGGGTTACATTATTGGAGTTCTATTAAGGATCCCTAATTTTTTGAAAATATAATATAGCCTATGTTACTCGGGAATAGTGTAGCTTCCTAACAGTGAAAGAATTTTTCAAATCGGTTCAGTAGTTTCGGAGCCTATTCAATGCAAACAAAAAATCAAATCTTTCCTCTTTATATATTAGTATAGATACCATCACGCCTATGCAAATAGCATGGGAAACATAGGACAGAGTAATGCAACTATCACAGTAACATTTTGATGTATTTTGTATATATACATATCACTGCAATGTACGTAACATTGCAGTACTGTAATACTAATTATGCATATTTACCTACATTGTAGGAAGAGCAAAGCTTGATAAATTAATGTCTGAATAATGACATCTTAAATGTTTTATTCTATATTAACCCACTTGTTGATATTGCTTTAAGTTTCTTCGTTTCGGGATTTACAATCCTCATCTTCTTCACAAACTATGTCCCGAATCAATTGCTACTGTTGTATCTACTAGATAAAATTCATTCTCACACATCTTACTTATTTTGAAATATTTGGTTCTCTTCTAGCATCTATGCCACTATTTGTAATCCGCGTAATATTATTTTTTTCAATTTTATCCTGCGATGCGTTATCTCAGCTGTCACATTTTTTAATTATCTTATTCTCTATCAACACCACATCTTCGTATCTTTTCTCAATTTCTTTGCCTATTTTCTTTTATATTATACAAGTGTACTGGTTATTGTTAATTTTCGTTTGATTAACATAAAAGACTTCTTGTCATTTTTAACCGACTTCAAAAAAGGAGGAGGTATTCAATTCACGTAGTAATTAATTGTTCAATTCGACTGTATTTTTTATGTTTCTTAACTCAGAACTTTCGACTGGGTGAACCGATTTTGATGATTCTTTCTTTAATCGAAAGCTGATGCTTGTCATGTGGTCCCACTTATATTTGAGCGAGATCTCACAAGTAGTTTTTGAGTTATTTTGAAGTCGGATATTTTTTGTCAAGAATTTTATTATAGTATCTATACTTATTTGATTTTGATAATTTTTGTATTCCAAATGCTTCATCATCATAAAATGTGTTCTTTACACTTTCCGGATCACTGAAGTTATTCTAAAGAGTATTTCGCTTCAGTGCATTGCATCTAGTGAAAACTTACATTTTAATAAGTCTGATAGCTCTTAACCCATTAACGGTCCAGAGCTGCAGAGCAAGGTCTATTCTCTTGAGGAGGCCTAGAGCATAGGTGCTCCACGCTGCTCCAGGGCGGATTGATGCTGTTGGTTGCCAAATCAAGTGTCGGAGCTTTCAGGGCAACCGAAGGCCTCCGACATGGCTTAACGACAGTTATCTTACGATAACAGACGGAACCGATAGCTTCAGATATCTTTCGAAGCACGGAAACATAAAGAAAATTATGCCACTAGCGATCTCCCATCCAAATACCGACCGCGCCCATTGTTCCTGTACTCTGTCACATATTTCTTTAACAACGTTTTTGAAAACTTATGTTTTTTTATGTTTTATTAAAATATGCCTTAGGTACCTGATTGTATATTGTAATAAAACTAATATAACGCTACGTTTATAATTGGTAAATAAAATTAACACAATTTGCACAAGTTTTATTAAATTTGTTGGGCAACTTCTTTTACTTTTTTTGTCTAATAAACCTACTTAACTCACTTAAAATAGAGTTCGGTCTCACATTACTTCAAACAGGTCTTGAATTTGTATCAAAGTTAAAGTTACACGCCAAAGTCTACGAAGATGATTAGGTCAACAAGTTCCTTTGAAGTAAATAATTATGTTTTTTTCTGGTCTGCGTAGTGGTGTAAAGTTCACCAATTTATGAAAAGACCAAAAATAATTAATCTTTCTTTCTTGGGAAACTCGAGCCTCTGCCCTAATAATACAAATTAAGAATTATGTGTTAATTACATTGAAGCCAGAATCAGAAGTGGATTTCTACATTGATACAGTTTCGAACCAAAGTACTTTTAAACCTTGTTTTTTTTTATGGAAATAGCCGGCAAACGAGCTGACGATCCACCTGATGGTAAGTGGATATCGTCGCCCATGGACATCAACAACACCAAAGGCATCACTGATGCGTTGCAGGCCAAGAAAGAGAGAAGATAAAGAAAGAAAGAACTGGCTCTCAAGCCCCCAGCCGGAACACGACGAATCGTTTGGCGGCTGACTCATGCTCAAGGGTGGTAGCTATCCAGACGAACCCCATGGAGAAATAATAATAGTAATAATAGTATTAATAAACAATTAAAATCAATATTACCAATATAATCCCTCCGAGGGCCCTACCACCAGCGGGCCGGATTTAGTAGCCTTTTACGACACCCATCCGGCGTGGGATTGGGGTTAGTATTCTAAAGCCGCCCCAATACGGCTTGGTCCTAGAGTTATGACAATGTCGATTGTCAAAGGCTTTACTTCAATAAAGGCTTTATTTTATACGTGACAATTTTTAACCAAAAAAATTTTGATTTTTAATTCAATTTGATTTAAATTAATTTTTAATATAATTCTGATTTTTGATTACTTTTTAATTTTGTTATTTGACTTGATTTATTTTAATTTTAGATAATATGTAATTTTAATTTAATTAAATTTAATTAATTTTGATATAATTTGATTAATCTTTAATTTATCATTTAAATTAATTTAATTGATTTTAATGTAATTTTAATTGAATTAGATTCAATTAATTTTAGTATAATTTGATTAATTTTTAATTTATCATTGTTATAGGTACATATATTATCATTGTTATTATTTATTTTGATTATTTTTATAATGGATTATTGTACTGATTTTATGTAAACCTTGTAACATAATATGGAGGAATCTGAAATAAAGTTATTATTATTATTATTATTTACTCACATCCTCTTTACGAACGCACACAAGCTAACTTGACTTTATGTACCCAGCCCAGTCAGGATACAAACCCAGGGTTCTTTGTTCAACAAGATCATAATAAAGGAATTAACAGATTTTGTATTTTTTCTCCATCAAAACTCCCTCCTCCCAGCCAGCCGTATGAGAAGTTATGAAACACGATGTCTTTACAATTTTTAGGGTTCCGTACGAAAAAAACGAAAATCGGTACCCTTGTAGGATCACTCGTGCGTCTGGGCGACCACCATTCACAGCCAATTTGCTCCGAAAGTACTGAACTAAATGAGTTGAGATTTGGTACTCGTGTATTTTTTTATGACCCAAGGACGAAAGTATAAAGTAAACAACCGAATTTTGAAAAAAAAATTAACGAAATAAAAATTAAACAAAAACTGTTTTTCGAACCGTATCGTGTTGTATATCGAATGAAAGGACTTGTTTTAAGGATCTTAAATATATTTTTGCTATAGTTCTGCTATGGATACTTTTAAAATTATTCAAGAAAGAACTTTTCGTTAAGACGAAAATAGATCATTCCCCCCCCTAATATATCCGAAACTACTGAGGTTTGAATTTTGAAAAAAGTAGAGAGAATAGTTCTTTACTTAAATATTACCTACAGAAAAACCTATAAGAAGTCTATGGTCTTAAAAAAAGTGGCAAAAATAAATAAAATAAAAAAATAACGGCAAATACATTATCAACGTACGGAACACTCTCCACACGAGTTTAACTCGCACTTGTGCAGTTTATTAAGACTAGGCAGATAGATTTGTGAGATAGTTATACTTTTTCACGCAAAAACTAATGAACAATTTTTTATGAAATTTAGCACACAAGTAGGCCATGATCTGGATTATGAGATGAGGCACTTGTTATCTCGGAAAACGCAAGGAAAGCCGCAGACAGAGTGCTAGGTAATAATAATATTACCATAAACGCTATTATTCCGTTGTCTCATGTTCTCGGCCCGAAGGTACGCCTTCTCCCTAACAAATAGCTCAAACCATCTCAGGGATGTTTGTTGTGATTTTCGAAAGTAATTAGATCAGATTCGGAAATAATGATGATCATGATTATATCCAATAAACATTTTCTTAGTCTGAGAGCAACTCCTATCACAATAATAATAAAGTAATTTTATTACTCATAAAACTTCGTAACCGTAAACATTCCTATCATGTTACTAATGTGTTATTTGACGAGACGCGTTTATATTGGAAGTTTTATTACTTACAAACAAAGATATTACAATATCATTGCTTACAAACTGCCCCCGCGTCGTTTCAGTTAATCCACACTTGAAAAAATACACATCTACACAGATGTTATCTTGTTTATTTGTGAATGAAGAATAAATTTAGCACAACCTTACTATAATACATTAAACCGCAGTCAAGCACAGTGAAAACCGCATCCAAATCATAGAGCCGTTTCTGATATTAGCGAGAACAAACAAACATAGATGTAATGTTATAGTATGATACACCTTATAAATTACAGATAATCAATAGGCTTTTAATAAGTTAGTGCGCTCACCATCCTGGACCACATCTCCACTTACCATCAGGTGGGATTGTGGTGAAGCATTAGCTTATTCTAAGTAAAAAAAAAATAAAAAAAAAATAAAAAAAAAACAGTTGAACCACAAGTATTTATATGTCATATATTTTTATCTATTACTAGTTTTTGCCCGCGGCTTCTCCCGCGGTAGACATCGTTTTTTTTTACAAATACCGCGGGATATTTGAACTTTTCCGGGATAAGAAGTAGAATAGAATAGAATAACTTTATTTCATAAGTCAACTGCAATTACAAACAAAAGAAATAAGTAAACTTAAAAACTATGATAATATAGAATTGCAGTCAAACTGTATGAAAAGGGACCGCACTCAGCAATGGCCGCAGAAAAACTACGACCGCTGGTTTTCAGGGCGATCCCGAATTCGCGTGGTTTTGCTTGTGGCGTCCCATTTCATACGATCAAACATACAAACCCGGAAATGCTTAACCTAACACATAACGTGAATTAAACCTTATTCTACTTATCTTAACCTGTTACAATTTAACACATTAGAAAGAAACAATAACAATTACGAAACATGGGGTATCTACCCTCGACGCTTACAACTGGTCCGACCGACGAGACAGGGCATTAGTATTAAGAAAAATAAATAAATAACTAAATGCTGTTCGTATGTGTGTGTGCTTGTGTGCGCGCGCACGTGTGTGTGTGTGTGTGTGTGTGTGTGTGTGTGCGTGTGTGTGTGCAAAGTGAGTGTGTGTGTTTGTTTTGACGCAATTAATTACTTAACTGATTAAGAAGTAGACTGTGTTAATCCAGAGTATAGGCTATCTCCATTCCAAACAGCCAAATCGGTTTAGTAGTTGTGGTGTGATTGAGAAACAAACATCCAAACATCCAAATATCCAAACATCTTCACAAACTTTCACATTATTTATAATATTAATAGGATATTATTATTATGTAGTGTTGTGTTGTAAGACTTGTAAGTAATAATAATTTTAATCACTTAAAATTTTATATGTAGGTATCTTTGTTAATTAGCGTTACTGGCTTATACCTTCGTGTAAATTAACTAAATAAATAATAAATTTAAGAATTTAAAAAAAACCACTTGCTGTCAAAAAACCTATCCTGAAACCTTTTTGAAATCCTTATGGTTGATACCCATATTGCATTATTCGATTTATTTTTAATTTTTGATACTTCAAACAATGGCATCTCACAGCCACCATGTTTGTTTTTTTAATTTCACTTATCTAAGAACACTTGGGTTATCAAGACGAATCTAACGATATCTTAATTATTTGAATCCGTTCAGCGGTTTGGAAGATACGAGCTAATAAAGAATATTACACACATACAAACAAACATACCTACATTGACCTGTTCAGCCATGCGATGGGACAGCAACAGCGACGTATTGCCAATTTCCGATAGCATTGATTCGTGTCGGGCTGTAGGATTCGTGGACTTTGTTTTATTTTAAAACCTTACAGTATAGGTCTCAGATGAAGGAAATAAAAGGCAGATGGAACATTCGCAAAGAAATGTAACGAATGACGTGATGTCACTTTTTCGCTATGTGTGCGTGACAACCTTAATGTCAACTAGCAGTGGCACCGTATGGACACGTAATTATTTGTGTGTGTGAGGATGCCAAATGAAAAGTCACAAACTCCCGCAATTTTGTAAATGTTGTTTCACATATTTCCAACTTAACACATTATGCACAATTAAATTGGCAAATTATTTATTACTAGTCTAGTGAACGCCCTTGCTTCGCTTCGGTAAGCCCACAGTCGATAAAAGTAGGGATGGTATTCTTTAAATTGTCGTGATTTTTTTATTTGTAAACCGATTCAAATAAAACAAACACTAAATGTTAACCCAAACTCATTACAATACGTCAGTGAAAACCGAATCTTTTATTAAGCCGTTCCTGAGATAGGAGGAACAAATGCATAGAAAACCAGACAAAAATTTACGTTGTAATAAATTAATGTGATAATCATAATTGATTTTAATTTCATCACTAGTTATCAAAAAGTACA
This sequence comes from Thymelicus acteon, assembly GCA_951805285.1. Classification (NCBI taxonomy): domain Eukaryota; kingdom Metazoa; phylum Arthropoda; class Insecta; order Lepidoptera; family Hesperiidae; genus Thymelicus; species Thymelicus acteon. The sequence continues at coordinate 17,091,168 of OX638225.1, read as the reverse complement.
CTTATCAAAATATATGTAAATGTTCTTTTAATATAAAATAATACCTAAATATATTTAATTGTCTTAATTAACCTATGGACTTTTTTATGCAGAATAAGTTAGTGTTTAACCACAGAACCACCTGAGATGGTAAGCGGTAATGAAGTCGTGGATGGTAAATCACACTAACTTAGTAGAAGCCTATTCACTCTTGACTTGAAGACACCCACATTATAATCTGACGGGAACACCCACGCGGACAATTAATTCCAGTCTTTTGTGGTACGCATAATAAAAGACGAGGCAAAGTGCATTTTTTTTTTCTCTTGTAATAGCAGCTGTCGGCAATCTGCAAAATTATAATTGAAATCATTTTAGTGAGTAGGCTAAACTAAAAACAGAAACTAAAATATAATATAATATTTTCTTTCAGTCATGCATTTTATCGTAGGCAAACGTGACATTTTCAATTAACCCGGTTATAATATGCATTGGCTGCATTTCTTGATTTTTAAGGTTTAAATAAATACAAATATTTACTTTTTAAATATTTTTTTCGACATACATTTATAAATCGACCAGTGTTCAAATAGCTCATGCATATTTCCCCAAATTTAGGGTAACCGATTTTCACATAAAGCTGGTATACAAATGAATAATTGTCGAGGTTTTGTGTTCCGAACAAACCGCAAAAATATTATTATAAATAAATAATAAAATAATGAACAGATACCTGTGAAAAGATATTCCATCTTCTTTTCATTGATTTTGCGAACTACTTTTAAATTGTTTAAAAATGCAAGACGGCATTTTAACTGATAAAATTATTTAATAAATTTTGACAATTGCGATGTTCATGCAATTTGACGCTTTCTTTAGTAGTGACACGAGATTGTATTAGTTTTTTATTTTGTACGAGTAACCGCCCTCGCTTTGCTTCGGTTTTTTTTTTTATTTTTTTACACCTTGGGTTACATTATTGGAGTTTGCTTAAGGATCCCTAATTATTTTGAAAATATAATATAGCCTATGTTACCCGGGGATAGTATAGCTTCCCAACAGTGAAAGAATTTTTCAAATCGGTTCAGTAGTTTCGGAGCCTATTCAATGCAAACAAAAAATCAAATCTTTCCTCTTTATATATTAGTATAGATTATTCTTGGTAGGCTTACGTCATATTCGAACGAGGTTATCTGCCTTTTATTTCCTTCATCTGAGTATAGGTATAAAACTACATAATACGTCTAATATTATGTGGCACTTGGTTAGACAGTGACAACTGTGAGTAGTTCATAAGGAGCCAGAATAAAAAAAATAATCATTTGGCACCAAAACATTTCTCTTTATAATATAACTAGCTGACCCGGCGAACTTCGTATCGCCTAAGAATGTAAAATCGGTACAGCCGTTCTTAGCCGTTACAGTTTCTGTGTGCTCCTCCCTCTCCCTCTCCCTCTCCCGCTCCCGCTCCCGCTCCCGCTCCCGTTCCCGCTAATAGCTATCTATCAACTACACATAACAAAATTTTACCTTATCCCGCAGGAACAGGTCTTTTTTCCGGGATAAAAAGTATCCTATATCCATCCCCGAGCTTTATTTGATATCTGTATAAATAACTAATCTATCAACTACATATAACAAAAATTTACCTTATCCCACAGGAACGGGTTTATTTTCCGGGATAAAAAGTATCCTATGTTCGTCTCCTGATTCTAAGCTAACTCCCCACCAATTTTCAGCCAAATCGGTTCAGCCGTTCTTGAGTTATAAATAGTGTAACAAACACGACTTTCTTTTATATATATAGATTATTTAACTAAATTGGGTTAATATAATAACATTATGTTTTTATCCACAGGTGTGTTATAGGTTTATTAAAATTAAATCCAAATATTGAAATGGATCCCACTAATCATATATCATGTACCTAAAAACGTTTGCCAAAACCTACGATCTTATATCCTCATGAAGAGCCATAGCTCTATAACATGTATCTGTACAAAACCTATGTTTTGTTCAACGTTTCGTCAAAATATTGGGTAACAAAATTAAATACAACCTTACATCTTTGAGACAGCAATACTATAGGTGCTAAAATTAATTACCTATTAGGCAAGGACGCGAATTTAGTGACTTAGTGGGGTAATAAATTATACCTGCCAATAACATTCACTAATTGTTGTACCCAGGTGAAAGGGTCAATAGTAGATCTGGGGGCACGGCAGTGCCCCCGCCAAGACGAGCAAAAAAGCGGCACGGCCGTACCATCCTTTTCTCGAAGCAATTCAGGCCATTTTCGACCCCCTTTAACTTCGTTGTGGATAAAGCTATAAGCCTGAATTTTTAGTAACCAAAAGCAGGCATTGTATAAACACGGTATATTTCAAATTTCATTCAATTTGAACCAGTAGTTTAAGAATTATAACTAGTCAAAGTTTCTTAATTTCGTCACTCACTGACTGACTGACCGATCATCAAAACTCTAAGGCACTTCTAGCAGACATAGAAGCTTCAAGTTTGGAACACAATTAGTGTTTAGTGTATAGATCAAGGAAAAACTAAAATATTTTGCAATTTCGGTCCAGTTTTCTAGATCAATCTAGTCAATCTATTTATATAAAACATAAAAGATTTTTAATATTGACGATATGGTCACTATAAGATGTTGTTACTTGTTAGGTTAGCTAATTACGTAATAACTTAAGACAGAAGGACCCTTAAGTAGGAACTGAATAAATTAACCGACTTGGTATTACATGGATCTCACAACTTTTTACGGTAGAAAAACTGAGTTGCGAGACTTGGTTTTTTTTACAAGTTTTGTTTTTGATGGCATACTAATTAAGTACACATGAAATTTATTTCACTGTCGAAATAGCAAGTGTTACAGACAATAATTGGTAGATATACTCGTAGCATTGGGACCGTACAAAGGTCCTAGTTACCTTAACTTTTTAATCCCTTGAAAACATCAATCATCAGTACCCGGTGTAGGACCATTCATCCACGTCTAGTATATTGTTCAAACACACCATCAATCATTTGAGAGTTGGGCACTGTTTACAGTTCATTGGAGAGATATCGTAAAGATATCGAAGTTATCGTCATCTAAATGTTCAGATAAAAAAGTACGTAAAGGATCAGATTGTATTATTTTAGGCAACCCTGTCGACTAGTTGGGTGACCCACGACACGACTGTCCGTGAGAGGTCCCAAATCGATATCCGGGTTGACATTTATGTAACAGCTGATGCATTAATGCTTATTATCTCCATGCAATGCATCACACGGAATCCTAGTATTAAGGGAGTGTGTAAGATTTTTAGGGTTCCGAAGTTAAATCGGAACCCTTATAGTTTCGTCATGCCCGTCCGTCCGTCTGTCCGTCCGTCCGTCTGTCCGAAGCAAAGCGCCGAGACCCTTAGTGCTAGAAAGCTGTAATTTGGCACGGATATACATATTTATTAAAACTCTATAACCGTAGAATAAAATATTGAAAAACATTTTTTTCAGGGTATCTTCTCTACAGGTATTTAACGTGAGGATGAATTTTTTATTCGTCGCGTATCCTATAGTGTGGTGTATCGTTGAAAAGGTCTTTCAAAAATATTATGGGTCTTCTAAGACCATTTTTGGAATTAGGGGTCCGTTTGTGAAATATTTGGCTTCAAAGATTTTGATTCGAATCAATTGTCCCCCCCCTGCTGACTAAACGGTTGGAGTTGGACAAGTGAAAAAAATCCTAAAAATAGGTTACATGATGAATATACAAGGAAAACTATCACGTCCATATTAGCATAAGAAGTTAATGAGTATTAGTCGCTATACGTAATACTTCGGAACCCTACATTGCGCGTGGCTTGATACGCACTTGCCCGGTTTTATTTTATTAATAGATAGGTGTTCTCAGTGTTATACTTATTTTAAGAAAAGGACGCTATTAGCAAAGAGGTAAAAATATCGGAACAAATATGTATTTATATAAAAAAATTCGTGTTAAACTGACGTTAAATAGCCTGCTATTAAACATGTAGTTAAACATCGTACATTATAGCCTAGTGGTTAGAACTTCTTTCTCTCGAACGCAGGGGCCCGAATTCAAATCCTGGCACGCACCTTTAATTTTCAAATATTATGTGCATATTGTTAGTTAATTATCACTTGCTTCAGTGAAGGAAAACATTGTCCTCATCTGCACACCGGAGAGTTCTCCATATAGTTCTCAGAGGCCTGTGAAGTCTACCAATCCGCACTTGCCCAGCGTGTTAGACTATGCCCTGTACCTCTCACATTATGAGAGGAGACACCGAGCCCAGCAGTGGGACAATTATGGGTTGTTGCGTTGCGTTTGCGTTGCGAAACATCGTTAAACAAACAACTCTTACCTTAGGCGGTACAATAAGGTAAGTTTCAATCTTGTGGTCCGCCAGGTATCCTTCCCTGGAGGCGCCATCTCCCGGTTCCACCTCGAACCTGTCTCCGAGTTGGAGCATCGTGGCTTTCGTGATGTGCACTCGACTGTAGAAGACAAAGGAAAAGCTTATTAGTAAAAAAAATCAAAGCAAATAAGCTAAGTTGATTTAGTGTGAAGAGATTATTAGGTTGGAAAATATTTTTTACTTCTAAAATAAACGAAGTGTCATTTTGTTGTCCTGAAAAAAATGAATAATGTCGTGTCGTAAATAATACCAGTTTATCTGATTCTGATATTATACCCATTGTTGTAACACAATGCCTTTATTTTTAACCCAACAAAACATGAAAGGCGGAAAATAAACCGTACAAATTATGAGCGCCTAAATTTGGAAGTATAGCAATTATTAATTTAACTAAATTGCAGTAATTGTTCCTTTATCCACAAGCAGTGCTTTCACTGAGTTTCACATGCCGTTGGAATGTTTCAAAAAACTTATAATATTTTGATTGGCCACTGACCCCTCCACCAATCCGCACTGGAGCAGCGTGGAGCAGCAGCAGAGGAGAGACATGTGCTCAATAGTGCGCCGTTAATGGATTGAAGCCATATCCATATAATTTTTTAGAAAAGAATAATTTTCTATCAAGACTGACAAGGGAGTAGATACATCAGGTTTTTTTTTTAAATGAAAATAGCCAGCAAACGAGCTGACGATCCACCTGATGGTAAGTAGCTATCGTCACATCAGCAACACCAAAGGCGTCACTGATGCGTTGCTGGCCAAGAAAGGTTAAGCAAAACGTAGGTAGTGTTTAAGAACCTTGTGTATGTAAGCTTGTAATGTATACGTATTTATTGTAATGAGAGTATGACGCTCAATATCATGTAGATTACACCTATAAAAGTGGTATCACTAAGCACTAAATTATAGTATTGTCTACTCTTAGTAAGTTTGTAGTGTATATCTTGTTGGTGTGACAAATAAAATAAAATAAATAAATAAATAAAGAAAGAAAGACAGAAGAAAAAGAAAGAAAGAACTGGCTCTCAAGCCCCCAGCTGGAACACGACGAGTCATTAGGCGGCTGACTCATGCTCAAGTGTGGCAGCTATCCAGGTGAACCCCATGGGGAAATAATAATAGTAATAAAGGTATTAATTAACAATTAAAATCAATATTACCAATATAATCCTTCAGGGACCCTACCACCAGCGCCAGATTTAGTCGCCTCTTACGACACCCATCCGGCGTGGCATTGGGGTTAGTATTCTAAGCCACCCCAATGGGTACGGCTGAATTCAAGTTCACAGATACGTACCCAGCAATCCCTCCAGACTCCATATGGTTAGCCAGTGTGACGTCATCGCTCCAGACATCGAACTGCCACTTCCTCAGCCCCAGGACTCCACACAGCACGTTCCCGGTGTGGATCCCGATGCGCATGTCCACATTGAACCCGGTTGCTTCGCGGACGAACCTGGCCAAAGCAAAGCATAGTGTGAGTAAATTCAGAGTGTTACACTGCGAGAGAGCACAAGTAGATCCGTACAACCTAGTTCGATCAACGCACACAGACAACGTTCACGGACACGTGAATAGAAGCGCGATTGTTACTTTATCGTTTTGTGCATGCGTGCGGGCGTGCGTGCGGGCGTGCGTGCGGGCGTGCGTGCGGGCGTGCGTGCCTGTGTGCGTTATGTTCGGTTTTCACGTATTAAGTAGTTAAGTAGTTAACTTAAATTTAAGTAAATTAATACGTGTAAACGGACAATTTAGTAGATTAGTAATTTAGTACTTTAGTAATCAAGTAGACAAGTAATTTAGAAATTTTTCTATTTTCTGTTAAGTAGGTGGGCGGGGCTTATCACTTAATACGTCTGGACAGGTACTTTTTAGTTAAAATTTAGTAAAATGTATTAAGTACAATTGTCTATACTAATATATAAAGAGGAAAGATTTGATTTTTTGTTTGCATTGAATAGGCTCCGAAACTATTGAACCGATTTGAAAAATTATTTCACTGTTGGGAAGCTACACTATCCCCGAGTAACATAGGCTATATTATCCTCCTAAGCCCCAATGTTCTTACTCAAGGACTTTAGGAAAAACTGGTATCCGCCCAGCCTCAATCAACTCAATGTAGTCCTGGTGACACAATGTTCTCACACGAGAACAGTTCAGTTCTTCTAAGTTAATTCAAAAATTGGCGCGGCCCGCCATTTTATTTAGTGTTGACATAATTGAAGGATGTCCTAGTGACGTGTTTCAAGCTTGATCCTCAGAAACCAATCAAAGACAATCTGTCATTTGGTTGCCGAAATGCCAAACACGGAGCGCATGCGTAGTCGAGGTGAGATGAATCTCTAATTATTAACTCAATCACATGTTATTTTTTTAACAACTAGTATTTTATTTTGAGTTGAAACACCATACAGGATTTGTAGCTTACTATTTATGCAAATACACTATTTAAAATTACTTTTTTTTACCTCTCATTTATTATGTTCGTGTACGAGAACATTCGGCCGGTGTTCTATTAGTTGCCTGTTACAATATGTACTCGTTTAAGAACATTGAGTATTAATGACTACTTTAATTTTTTTAGCGTAACAGAGAAAATAAATCTAAAATTTGCTAAATGTTTCGTTTATTGGAGAATTTATAACCTAGGATGAAGATACTAGCGAAGATGTACAGATCAATTCAAGAGCAGCATCAGCAAACCGTGGTACCTCGAATATATTGTCTTGATTAGGATTTCGCCTAAGTAATTTTTCAATCCCCGCAGTTGAGAGATCTTCTTGATGCGGACATTTTGTTTTATTTTGTACGTTTTTTTATGCGGAATCCAAGAATTACATACCGCCGCGTTATTGCTATGTATAAATAACATTCGCTTAAGTTCAAATTTAGACTATGATCCTGTAGTTTTAGTCAGGCTGGTTTTTTTTCGACTATTAACTTAACTAAATTATCATCTATGTATTGGCGAAAGTAATTTATTCAATCAAACCTATATTCAGTTCTAATCAAAACTAGAAACTAGACATAATTACGCTAAATAAAGATTTTTTATAATAAAAATAATAACTTTTTTAAATCCCTAACAGCCCAATGTTCTCAGACATGAACAAAAAATTTTGAACTTAAAACTGCCTAAATTTATTGTTTGACATAGTACAAATTCAATAAAAAAATACCACTTCAAAAAAACCACTCTATCATAGTTATATTTATATTTGTTGGTCTGCGCGGTAACCATAATTGTACATTATGTACTTGTCAAAGAACATTGGGTGATAACCTGGAACAAGGCATATTTTGTTTGGGCCTTAGGAGGATATATTTTCAAAAAAATTAGGGATCCTTAATAAAACTCCAATAATGTAACCCAAGGTGTAAAAAAATAAGAAAACCGAAGCAAAGCGAGGGCGGTTACTCGTACGTATGAAATAAAGAGCTTTACTAAATCATTACGTGTGGACGAGCACTAAAAATTTTTCACTTAAAATTTAGTTAACTACTTAACTACTTAATACGTCTAAACCGAACATTAGTATGTGTGCTTCGCATACCGTATAGCGTCGATCATCTGCAGGCCCATATTGACGCAGTTGTAGGCGTGGTTGGGCCGCGACACCGGCAGCCCCGACACGCAGTAGTAGCAATCGCCGAGGATCTTGATCCGCATGCACTGGTTCTCCTGGGACAAACGTGTCAATATAGGTTTTATATTATTTTCTCGTGTGGCTGTTTTAAATGTGTGAACCTAAATACTTACAGATTAACTGAGGTACGAGTATATCGTAAGAATGTACATAAATTAGTCTTTGCGTATTATCACTTAGACAAGTCTTTGGTTAGATTGTTTTACAATGCGCAATGTAGGGTTCCGATGTAGTAAGTTTATTGACTAGCAAGCAAGCAATTCAGTAAGTACTTTAAAGCCAAATAATTCGCAAACGGACCCCTAATTCCAAAAATGGTCTTAGAATACCCATATTTTTGGAAGACCTTTTCAACGATACCCCACAATATAGGGTAGGTACGCCACGAATTAAAAATTCATCCTCACGTTACCTGTAGGGGAGATACCCTGAAAAAAAATGTGTTTCAATATTTTATTCTACGATTCTGGAGTTTTAATAAATACGTATATCCATGCCTAATTACAGCTTTCTAGCACTAAGGGTCTCGGCGCATTGCTTCCGACAGACGGACGGACTGACAGACGGACAGACGGACGGACATGACGAAACTATAAGGGTTCCGATTTTAATTCGGAACCCTAAAAAGATGTAAACTGTACTGAAAATCACTTCCCAGCTTCATTGCGAAATCTATCTATCAATATTAAACTAAATTACTAAAATATTACTGTCAAAATTTCTAAAGCTTATTAAAGCTCACCACCGCAAAATGCGCCAGATTTATAATTTATGAAAATCTTTTGCACTGAAATCCACAAACCATAGAGGCGGAAACTCCTAAACCAATTTCCAGTTCCAGTTCAATGGCAAACCTCGGACTTTATCAAGAGTAAAAGCTTATTTACCTATAGGTTTTATCAACAGCGTTTTCGTTTTATCCGGTGTCCTTCAAAGTTATCGGATCGGAAGGAAGTAATTAAATCTTGTCGGGACTGGAGACTTTCAAATAGGGTTTTAGTTACTTGATGAGATGTTAGATATTTTGAAATAGAGCGCCAAGATTCCAAATGGTATCCATTTGGTAGCTTGTATGTTCGTACGTCAGTAGGTACGTAACTAAATAACGTTACACACTCATAGCCCCACAGTAGGATTCCCTGTGTCGTGGATACCATGGACAACATCAAGGCGTCTTTAACCTATTGGAAGCCCTGAGCGTATTAGGATAATGGGGTCCCTATGACATTGACACTATTTTGTTAGAATAAACAAAGAAAGTAGATAAGCAAGCCTCTAGATTTATGCAAAAGCTAATAAGCAAATTGGTATTGTAGTCAGTAATTTAGGTTCGATTTATGCGAATTAAAAAAGTTTTTCGGTAATAAATATTGGTTATCGTTTAGTGATCTGGCAGGAACTAGGGGGCCCCTGTCGATCATGGGGCCCTGAGCCTACCTAGATTGCCCAGTGGGAAAGAGGGGTCTGGACAACACACATAGACAAGGGCACAACCGAAAACAGAAATTAAAACTCATCATGCAAACCTGTTGCTATGAATCGAACCCAGGACTTCGGTCACGGCGGTCCAGTATCGTAACTATTACGCGAGACGGGTCATCAAATTTCGAAACCCAAGAATTATGTGAACGATTTTACAAGGCTGCGTTGTGTCAGTGACAATGTTAGTGTTCTGACCGCGTGAAATTAAACCTGTGCAATTTTCCTAGTGAAAGGCAAAGAGAACAAAGGATGTTAGACAATGTGTAGTGCAAGTATAGTGCAATCAACATATTATAGAGAAAACACGGGAATTATAATTATATTTCAATTATATTTCAGTATGCTGTTAAGAAACCGGCTACCTACAAATCCTAAACGCAACTCTAATAAACAAGTTACATTTCCTTAATTATTGATTAAGTACTACTAAGATGTTTCAAATATATCAAAATGCATTTGGTTAACGCATTTGGTTTTGTTCTTCGCTGTATAAAAAAACAAATTAACGATTAGGTAAAATCGTTCAATATCATCGATTTTTCATCAGAGCGATTTAGTTAAAAAAGGATTTACCAAAAGCCGAGGCCTTCAGTTCTAAAGTAACTAGTTGTGTCTATGTTTACTATATCCTTAATTTAGGTAGGTACACGTGGTTCAAATCACTGTTGCAAAGCTAGTCTGTGGAGGATGTTTACAAGGCGCTGGAGCGTGGAATGAAAATTGATGGTCGATAAGTTGTCCATTAATGTTTCTCTTAATTGCAGTCTAATCACAGTTTATTGTTAAACGTGTTTGCCTTCAATATAAGAATAGATCATTAAAGGAATAGGGAATACTTTGTGGTAATATATTCCTAGTTAATGATTAAGCATAATAATAATAATAACGCTTCACACTCATAGCTCCACACTAGGATACCCTGTGTCTGGGTGCCATGGACAACACACTAGACAAGGACATTCACACCCGGACCGAGAACAGAAATTCAAACTCATCAATCTTCCGCCTCGCTGGAAATCGAAACTAGGACCCTCGGTGCGGCGATCCGGTATGGTAACCATTGCGCCACACGGCAAGCAAAAGAAATAGCCCACCTAATAGTAAGTGTCTATCGTCGCCCATGGACCACAGCGACACCACAAGACGATCACTCATCCATTACCGGCCAAGAAAGAAAAAGAAAAAGAAAGAAACAAAGAGAGACAAGATAACTGTCATCTAACGATAAAAACAAGAAATCTGGCCAAGTGCTTTCTGAAACACAGTAGCACTCAAAACACGCATCACCGAGTTCCAGCTCCAGAATGCTTATTGGATTTTTTAGCTGTCGCCCTAGTTATCCCATTCCGATAATTGAATTTGAACCAGTTATTGTTTTCCAATCAAATGTTTGTTCACGTGTGCAGTTTTTATCTGAACAGTTTAAGTATCTCTATGTATTCTGTATTCGTTTTGTGATTTTATAGAATTTTGTCATTGTATTTTTAAACGATTTTGTTTATACTCTTGTTAACATTTTTGAACTTCTACTGAACCAATTCATGAAACTGTATGCAAGCATTGACCTCCCATCATATCCAATATTATGATGAGTGGAAGAACCTATGCAGAACTTACACATACGCAATTTTCAACAGATTGTTTTTCTTATCGCGAGTAAGTGATAATTAATTTCAAGCATACAGAGTACTGAGGCGTTTGGGGATTTAGACCAATTAACTATTTACCTGTATTCACCTACAACTATAACAGATATTCATTTATCTTAGAAGTAGGATGTCAACTAAGAAGCTTTGCGACTCGTGTATGAATTTAACAGCACCATAACGCACCTATTTAAGATTTATTATAACGTGTACAATGATATTATAATGTGAAAAAGAGGTAGATATGTCACTAGTGCGCCGTAATTGTAGTCAAAGTGCTTTACATTTGACATGCAGCGTTAAAATACGTTCGTGTATTACACCAATGTGATTGGTGTAGTGAAACAAAAGATAAACGTCTGTGTGTTGGAGCTCTTTTCGGAACAGATTTTTTGCTTGATTTGTAAGGGCATAACGTATCTATATTTTTAAATATCATTGAACGTGCACAAATCCATTGTAATTTGTACCACGACATTTACAACGCTATTCACAAAGGGAGTGCGCAGAGCAATAACTTTGTATTATTAATTCACTGCAATCACCGAGTATGAGTAACGTGCCAACAATCACTTGAGTAACATTTCAAATTCTGTGTTATCTGTACACGCAGTGCGCATCGCATTGTTGAGATATCGCACCTATATAAATGATATTTAAAAAAATACAGATACGTTATGCCCTTACAAATCAACCAAAAAATCTGTTCCGAAAAGAGCTACAATACACACACGTTTATTTTTTGTTTCGCTACACCAATCACATTGGTATAATACACGAAAGCATTTTAACGCTGTATGTAAAATTTCAAGAACTTCTGACAACAACAAAAGCGTGCGTATCGTCTTGTATTGACAGAGCGACAACGAGTAGAAAGGTCAATTACCTGTTCTTACGCTCTTAATCGTCGGCGCGCTAGTGACATATCTACCTCTTTTTACATTATAATATCATTGACCTATTGAATCTAGAACTATGAGAAAGAGCGAAAAATATATGCTCAAAGGAGTCTCGGATCCGATTTTGATGAAATTCTTTTGAAAAATCAATATTCCTAACCAGAAATTGAACCTGTTGATTTCAAAAAAATCTTGTATTATGACAATTGCTTCTAGAAGGAGTCAAAACGCTTTTCGATACTAATCGCCTTACAAATATCATTTATAATTTTCGTAACATAAAATAAAAATATAATTCCGGGAACTTGATGTTAATTACTCACATTTTTTCATAAAATAAACAAATTACAATATGCTTAAACTAGGTAAAAGCTAGTTATTACCTACTGAAGTGTTTCAGCTTTGAATGGCTCCAATAAATTAAATGTTTATTGGTAAAGTTGAAGCGCTCCCTCGCTCATTTCACTCTAACAAGGCAATAACCAACTCACTTCGAATTACCCTTTGTGAAAATTTCCCTTTGCAAAGACTGAAAAAGCAATGCACGCCATCATAACGATTTTGGTTTTCAAATTAGGTATTCAAATTATAAAATTATATATTACTAACTGACCCGGAGAAATTCGTATCGCATAACAAACAAATTTTTTTCTAAAATAAAAGTAGCCTAAGTTACTCCTTGTTACATCAGCTCTCTGCTAGTGAAAGTCCCGTCAAAATCAGTCCAGCCATTTCAGAGATAAGCCGGAACAAACAGACAGACAGATAGACAGACACAAATTGTAAAAAAATGTTGTTTTGGTATATGTACCGTGTATACATCCAAATGCACTTAGTAAAAAACTGTTATTTTAATATTACAAACAGACACTCCAATTTTATTTATTTGTATAGAGCTTAGATATAGATTTTGATAAATACTGACTTGAATTTTTCGTCTCAAGTTTCCCAGTCAATTAAGCAAGGTAATTCATATTTATAGGTATATGAAAGGAACTGATCCCTGTGGTTTTCATAATGTGATTTCGATTATCTTATCTTACAAATAAATAAAATTGGAGTGCCTGTTTGAAATATTAAAATAACCGCTTTTTACTAAGTGCATTTGGATGTATACACGGTACATATACCGTCTGTCTGTCTGTTTGTTCCGGCTAATCTCTGAAATGGCTGGACCGATTTTGATGGGACTTTCACTGGAAGATAGCTGATGAAACAAGGAGTAACTTAGGCTACTTTTATTTTAGAAAAAAAAAAGTTTGTTAGGCGATACGAAGTTCGCCGGGTCAGCTAGGTATAATTAAATTGATGGTAAGGAATTTTTTTTCTTTCAAATATGTCACTTTTATCGACCAGCGGCATAAATTAATTAATGCTATTATTCCCCTTCATAATAGCTAAACAAGCACAATTCAAACAGGGGCAGTTATTTAAAGTTCGGAAAGGCTTTAATGTTTATGCACATCAGAATTCGCGTGCCTGCCTGATTACACGTTTAAAACAAGCTGCAACTCGGTAAACTGGCGAACTATTTGATATGAACTTTCACGTTTTGCATTTGCGCTGGATAAAGTTGTAAATGAATTTTAAGTAGTTTTGAGTTGGAACAGATTGCACAAATAATGCTGTGAATAAAATGTGGTCAGACAACTCGTAGTTCTGCTACGATTTGCTCACGTGCACATCACTAGTATAATCTTTACTTCGATAAAGTATTTTCCACGCTTGGCTTGTTAACACCTTGTAACTTGTCGTCTGTCTCCGTTTGAGAGCAGCCATCTGTGCGCCTGGTCCTTCGACCAGGTGGCAAACAAGCCTATAATTCTATTTATTTTCATGCACTCAGGTGACCCAACAAAAACATACCGCAAAAACCTGCCAGACCTAGATTGAAATTATTTTTTAATAAAAAGTTGTGAAGTCTTCTAAGGCTTGCACATAGAAATTAAAATTAATCGTGGCTTCAATCCATTACTGGTCCACTTACAGAATATGGGTCTCTCCTCGTAATTGATGATGCCTAGATCGGATAGTACTACATATAACGCGCTGTCCTAAGTGGGCGAATCAACGTGAACGCGAAGCGACGCGAAAATAACAAACAGTCGAGATGTATTGAAGTGTCCTACATGACCAAAAGCACGTAGAGTCCGTTGCGGTGCGGCGCGATTTGACGCGAACGCGATCAGTTGGTTTGATATTTTCGCGCGAACTTCAGCGGCGCGGCGTATGTCAGTGGCGGTGAAGTGACAATTCGCGTGCACGTAGGACAGAGTCGCCACATCGCACCGCATCGCAGTGAATTCGCATCGGATCGCTTCACGATCGCGTTTGCGTTGAGTCGCCCACGTAGGACACGGTGTAAGCAGAAATTGTTCATATTATCACAAAAGAGCTTTACCTGAGCGATTTGATCGAATCTCCCAAACAGCTCGTTTAACGTCTTCACTAGATCAGACGCGCTGAGCCGTTCCGACAGTGGGGTGAAGTTCACGATGTCAGCGTACAGAATGCTGACGTTGTTATGACGCTGCACGTGCATTTCATGGAAACGGGTCTGCTTGGAGCTGTCGGCGCACGCGTCCGCCATCTTTAGCATTATTGAGCGTTTCACCTGGAACAAAGTGGATATTAAAGTGGTAAGCGCGCAGCCTAATCTAATGTTATGAAGAGGAAAGTTTTGATTTTTCGTTCGTTTGTTTGTTTGTAATGGATAAACTCAAGAACTACTTGGCCGATTTCAAAAATTATTTCACCAATAGGATTTTCTATTGTTTCTGAGTAACATGAGCTATATTTTAATTTAAAAATGTTATATTTATTAGGGATCTTTACGAAAACCGAAGCAAAGCGAGGGCGGTTACTGTTGCATATATTTTTTTAGGGTTCCATAGCCAAATGGCAAAAAACGGAACGTCTGTCTGTCTGTCTGTCTGTCTGTCTGTCCGTCCGTCCGTCCGTCCGTCCGTCCGTCTGTCCGTCCGTCCGTCCGTCCGTCCGTCCGTCCGTCCGTCCGTCCGTCCGTCCGTCCGTCCGTCCGTCCGTCCGTCCGTCCGTCCGTCCGTCCGTCCGTCCGTCCGTCCGTCCGTCCGTCCGTATGTCACAGCCACTTTTCTCCGAAAATAGAAAAAAATCAATAAATTTTGGGGTCCCCATACATAGAACTGAAACTCAAAATTTTTTTTTCGTCAAACTCATACGTGTGGGGTATCTATGGATAGGTCTTCAAAAATGATATTGAGGTTTCTAATATATTTTTTTTCTAAACAGAATAGTTTGCGCGAGAGACACTTCCAAAGTGGTAAAATGTGTGTCCCCCCCCCCCTGTAACTTCTAAAATAAGAGAATGATAAAACTAAAAAAAATATATGATGTACATTACCATGCAAACTTCCAACGAAAATCGATTTGAACGAGATCTAATAAGTAGTTTTTTTTAATACGTCATAAATCGTAAATCGCAAAAAACATCGATCAAAGTTACAACGAACTACAAGAACTTTTATATTAGGTATGTTACTTGCTGCTACGAAACCCTTCATGGGCGAGTCCGACTCGCACTTGGCCGCTTTTTTAATAATATAAGTTAATGCTTGACTACACCATTCTCCGATGGTACTTAAATTTAGATGTAGTCTAAAATTGAGAGCGCAATAACTTAGTAAAAGCCTATTCACTCTCTCATCACAGGAAGACACTTATTATTGGGACTTTGAAAAATTAACTTTACAAAGATTAGTTCCTTAGTTCATTAAAATATGTTTTCATTTTGAATTAGTGACTTTCAGCATTTTAAGTTTGAAAAAATTGTACACCGATGCATTTATAAAAGGAGAAGTTTCAAATAATCCTTCAGGTGTAGGTACTATTTATATTTATTTTTATAGAATAAAAACTATATTAGTAGTGTACTAAGAAGGATGAAACCTGTTTATTACTATCCTACTGTATACGATAATAATATTAAACTATATTATTATTATTTCGATGTATATATCAACTGTACATGATTAAATCCAGTAATTCCATCAGATGACGAAACATTGTTATTTGATCTTACATGATTTACATGGTTTTATGATCTTTCTTCCATAAATTATCATCAGTTATCGATAACGACTATCGTACAAATTGTGTTTTACGCTTTATACGTACAATATCATAGGTTTAACGTGACCCGTCTAGCCTTGCTGATAAAATATACAATGTTGATATCTTTTAAATAATAAAATAGAATGATAATAATATTTTATGTCTTTTTGCAAGATTACACAAAATACGTTTGATTACGGAAATTATTTTAATTTTATCCGTTATCTTTGTTTCCTTAACTTGATAAATAAATCAATTTTTAAGTTAAAACTCTAATCGTCGTACCTACCAAGCGTGCTACAGGCAAGAAGTGAAAATTACTATTCCTTATTTATTTATTTTTTATTAAACACTTTATTGTTTGTAAATACGTAAATAAATAGGTAAGTACACCATAAAATAATGGTCATGAAGAACACAAGAAAGGAGTACAAAAAAATGTTGTTAATCTTAATTAGAAAAAGGATAATACTTTGACGCAATCACGGATATCACAACTCGCAGTATCCAACTTATCTGACCTTACAAAACTTATACCGGAATTCCGCTGGTATTCGTCCTAAACCAGAACTCTTCCATAATTAATATACTTCCGAACCCAAATATCAACAAGATTTTCCATCCTAACTTTTCGCAATAAAGCTGGCTTATAGCCATCTGCGACCCAACTCTCTTAATGGACGAAAACTTGTCATTATTGGCCACTGCGTCAAGTTTCCCCCACTCAAGAGTTTGTTGATAACTTTAATCTCGTAGCGTGAACTTGGAGAATGCTTATTATTATAAGATTACATTTAAGTGCTTCGGAGAAACTGCTTTG
Source organism: Thymelicus acteon (assembly GCA_951805285.1). Taxonomy (NCBI): domain Eukaryota; kingdom Metazoa; phylum Arthropoda; class Insecta; order Lepidoptera; family Hesperiidae; genus Thymelicus; species Thymelicus acteon. The sequence continues at coordinate 17,074,164 of OX638225.1, read as the reverse complement.
GAGATTTGTGCTTACGATGAAGTCCTCACAGGGTTCAGTGGTAAATTATCTTGTTTTGACTTCAACGAATTCACGGAATTGTATTAAGTTTCAGTTAGTGAAGTCTGAAGAGAACTTCAGTGCTCTGTGGAAGGATCAGTGGCCAATCCAAGTGTTAGCAGATGTTAAGTCTTTGATGATGCTTAGCGAATATCTGATGATAATGGGAACTTAAGAAATCAAATCAAATCAAATCAAATCAATTTTAATTTGTTAAAGTATAGGTACAATAGATGTAAGTATAATAGAATTTTGTGTCCCAATATACTTTGCCAATTAATGGCGTACAAATATTCATTATTTTCATCAGATTAATAATTAATTTACATGCATCCCTACAGAGTTACATTAAATTAGTTAAAGGTTTAATGATACTATGGAAGCGCGTAAGAAATGCCGTAAGCTGTCACATAACCAACTATCAGTTGTTATAACTTGCTTAACTGCGACCGAGTAATACATACTTGACATAGAATTGTCATAAGATGAGTGTCTCTTACAATAACTACTTATTATAAGTACTATTATTTCTTCTGTGCAATAACGTAAAGATCGTCTAATTCAAAATGAATGCCACTTACGCAAAAAATATTGTAACAATCAGAAAGTAAAATATTAATTTCCACTTATTTAATATCAGATATGTTATGTAAAACACGTTGAAACAATAATACTGAGTGGGGGTTTATTTTTAAATCTCGAAAAGATATTGTAAAAATCTTCTCTGAATATTGATTTTCTTCTTGGTTCAGCCCTCACAGGCCGCACACTTTCTACAAATATTTCGTTTCTATGAATAATTGAATGATGTACTCGTATATGTTATAAACAACCAACACCCTAAAACAAACCTATATAAATATATCCCGTAATCTTCTGTCGAGATTATCTTCGTAGAAAGCCCTTGCACAGTTTTCTAAACATTCACAAACAATTTAAACTATGAATCGAGCCTATTAACTAAAGTCCCTCATAAATCAATCAATTTGGTCCCCCAAGACAAGGAGGCTGTCGGTAAGATTAATCTTAGAAAACAATTAATTCCCGAAGGAATTATAAGATTTAATTTAACATATTTTGGAGGTATATATCCTGTAGGTAACTTATTGAAATCACTAAAACTTTTACCTGAGTCAATTTATGAGTGGTTCACTAGTCTCTTCTCACCTGAGACTCCGCGTTCTTAACCACCAACTTTCTGAGATACCCTTCTGTTAAAATGATCGGTAGTCTTATACAAATTTTATAAACGTACACACACTTGCATTACATTGTACATGCCACGGACCACGGAATATATCCTTTTTTATATCTATTTCGTGTTATGGAAATAGTACGCAGTCACATAAATGTCTACTTCTTCAAACGTCTGTCTTCGACACGTTAAAGATTAACGGAAGGCCAAGAACAATTATTGACTATCCAGCCGTAGCCAGTGACGACTGGATTGAAAAAATGGAAGAAATAAACAGTGAAATGGATATTTTGACAGTTTTCTGTAATAAACAATGAATTATATGTTCTAGAAACGCTCATCAGTGCCAGCGCAACGGTCAGAGCACGAAACGAACGCGGCAGAGCGGGGGAAGGCTATGGTCATAGATTAGGGATACAGACATACAACTGCCTCATTATAGATTATGTTGCCTAATAGGTTTTGCCCTCATGAGTAAAAAGCCCAATGCATAGGTACGTAACGGGTTTTTCCCGTACGGGACGAAAAAAATATCATTGGCGACGTACGGGCCACGTTCCGTACGGGATTCCGCTGCGTATGCACTATCGTATACATTTTCTATGAAACGATGAGGGTGCGAACACAGAATCATCGTTTCAATTGTAATCAAATGTACCTAACGACATAAAAACGCAATAAGATTATTCCGTCTCTAATACCTACAATTTATTTATAGTTCCGCTATGGAACATCTGTACATTTTTAATTTATGATCATGACGTCGTACGATTTTATTCCTAGCGATTCTCTCTTTCGCACGCATAGACGGATTGTTGACGTGCAAACGAGACAGACTAGCGTCAGGTTTGTTTAAACAATATGGCTGCGACTATTTTGGATAAAATATTGGATTAAATCAAGAAATACCTTTTATTATGCTTGTTTTGTTACGAACTACGAAGTTATTATCACTTAATCAATGAATAGGTATTAATACTTACTTTAATACTATTATAAAGTATTGTTAGATTTTTAATACACATTTACGTTGTTTTTGTCGCAGCAATGCGACCGTTTTAACTCCGCGCGTGCTAATAGTACACTGCAACCGTTGTTGCCTCGTCAGGTATTGTCAACGGACCGTATTAATTAATGTACCTGAACGCTCAATCTAGGTAATAAACAATTATTTTTATACATTCTTTACGTAAGAAATGTAATATGCTTAGAAGAGTAAACAATAATTTTGGGTAACCAAAGATGTTTTTAATAGAATGTGAGTATGTGCGTATTTGGAATAAATTATCGTGGATTCGGGAAAAGATTTGACGTGAACAAACAACTGAGCTCGCCTGCCTGCCGAATTTGATCGAATTTACTTGTGAGTAATGATATTTATTTCTGGCTTGATTATTTATTGGTTCTTAATTGTGTGTCTTTACAATCCATGATAATTACAGAAAGTGTCATTGCTGTCATTGAAGTATTATTACTAGCATAATTATATAGAACCGACACCGCGAACACAATGTATGTCCCAATGAATTGGCGCCGATCGGCTTCAATTTTCAATGGATTCGTTCGATTTTGAAAGGAGAACGGGGGCTCAATTTTTAAAATAGAATCTCCCGGCGGGACACACATTTTGTTCGAGATGTCTGTTCTATAACATTATACTTCAATGCATTGATGTGTTTAGGTAATGTTTGTTTAAGGATTCTTAGTTGTATCAGATTTATGTATCTGTATTTTAAAGTTTCGAAAAACTATTAATAGTAGTGTAGGTAATATGACGTAATAAACGAAATTGCTTAGAATGATGCAAGCTAATTCTATGAAATATTCTCAGGCGATTCATGATTTTATAATGATTCACACAACATATACCCATTACCCAGTTACACTGAATATTGAATCACTGTCAACTTACTACGGATCTCCCACGCAACACAAACGGTTAATATGACGTTTTTAACAGGACATTCAACCTTGATATTTGGGTACGATGCATCATTTCCGGGTTCGACTCCCAGTTCGACAAAACAACATACATGTTACATACTTATAATGTTCGTGCTCATTTAACGTTACCCTCACCCATGTTAAATTTTAATTGACTGCTTTTTTGTTAGGTCATAATTGGCACAGTTATGAAATAAGCAAAAGCCTTATCACAATACTAGCTGTGCCCCACGGTTCACCGCGTTAATTTGTGGAAAAAACTAACTTTAAAATATATGATGTTATACTATAGCCTTCCTCATTATATGTACTATCAAACACAAAAAGAATTTTTCAATTCGAACCAGTAGTTCCTGAGATTAGCGCGTTCAACCAAACAAACTCTTCAGCTTTATAATAATAGTATAGATAAGGAATGCATTGTCATATCTTATTTGTGGCAGACAACAAAACTAATCCGGTCATTGATGTGAGATATTTACAAATTACCTACTTTACAAATATGTATGAAATGGAATTCACTGCAATTGTGTAGAAAAGATTTTTTTTTATTTCTACCTAATTAGGGGCCATCCATAATAATTTATGGATACAACATACAACATAATAAAAACTCATATATGATACTCATATATACTCATATATTATATCAAATAGTTAGAACATATTTTACACAAAATAATGACATTTACGTAAGGTATCGGAATTTAATTAATAAAGTATCAAATATACCTTGAAGGAAACCTTTAGAAACGACTGAGAAACAATTTAAGTTCCTGTTAAATCTTCAGTGACATTTCGATCGAACGAAATTAAAATCGGTGCCGTTCAATTTCGAGTGAAGGATGTGAGAACCAAATTTTTCAGCGAAAGTTGCTATGATATCACCATTACTTGTGTGTGTGCTGTTGGGTTTACCACCTTATTTACAATTAGTCACAGTTAGTAACAAGAATTTAATTTAGAGAATAGTTCAGCTTTCCAATAATGATGAAACGCGACCTAGACAATTTACGCGACCTAAGTAGATATACAGAATTACAGACTCGAATAGTACCTAGTTATATTAGAAGATGATCAGGTAATTTTAAATTACATAGGTACACATTTTATAACTACAATATTATTAAACCATTAAGGTCCCTTATTTATTTATTTAAAAAAAAAACATACTGTAGCTAAAAGAACATTAGATATAGGTATTCTTTCTTATGCACACAGCACTACTTGAACAGACTTTCAGGACATTATCCGGAAATTAATCCCTTGATCGTTTACAAGAGGCGACGTCTAGACTTTTTTGGCAGCGTATGATAGCTCTAAAATTTTATCGGCGGCGAAAGATAGCCAAGAATCGACAGTCAAGTGCATGTGCGCTTGATCGTCTTGATCCGTGAAAGATTTTAAATTGAGATGCTGTCTTATTGATTACACTGATCATGAACTGATTTTAGCCAAGAAAACGGAAAGGTGCTCAATTCGGTTGTAATTTTTAACCGACTTAAAAGAGGAGGTTCTCAATTCGACTGTATTTTTTATGTGTCACTGTATCTCTTGTACTGGGTGTACAGATTTTGATGATTCTTTTTATATTTGACTAGCTGACCCGGAGAACTTCGTATCGCCTAACAATTTCCAAATAAAAGTAGCCTAAGTTACTCCTTGTTACATCAGCTATCTGCCAGTGAAAGTCCCGTTAAAATCGGTCCAGCCATTTTAGTGATTAGCCGGAACAAAAAACAGACAGACAGACAAACAGACAGACAGACAGATAGACAGACAGACAGACAAATAGACAGACAGACAGACAGAAAAAAATTGTAAAAAATGTTGTTTTGGTATATGTACCTTGTATATGTTACCGGCAAAACCCGATTTCAGGTTAAACTTGTTTGGCCTAGGCCAGACTAGTTTGGCGCGACACGATTAGGCAAAACTAGTTTCTCGTCAATAAGTTTGGCTTATGTTTAACTTACCACCAAATAAATCATTGTTAACCCAAAAGTAGTAAATGATCACCAAAATTAATAGGCCAAACTAGTTTAACCTGAAATCGGGTTTTGCCGGTAACATATACATAACATCCAAATGCAGTTAGTAAAAAGCGGTTATTTTAATATTACAAACAGACACTCCAAATTTTATTTATTTGTATAGATGTATAGATAACTGGTGCTTGTCATGTGGTCCTAGTTAAATTTGAGCGCGATCTGACGAGCAGTTTTTGAGTTACCGCTAATTTTGAAATCGGTAATATTTTAGAAGAACTACTATTTATTATGTTTGTTATCTCAGAACATGGTCATTCATGAAACGATTTAGATTTTTTTATTTGAAATTAAGTATATAATTCCACATTGGTCCCATATAAGTTTTCAATGTAACTTGCCGAAACGGTTACCATCATATCAAGACCGTCTTAAACATTTCAAATTAATCAGCCTTAAAGAACGCAGAGATTTTCTTGAAGTTGTATTTCTGTTTAAGTTAATGAATGGCGAAATTGACTGCCCCGATATTCTTAAAAGAATAAAACTAAACGTGCCGTTCAAAACACCAAGACAATCGAAACATCAGCCACCGTTTGCATTAGGCGCAGCCAAAAGTAATCTCGGTCATCACTCTACTCTTAACAGAATACAGCGGCGGTACAACTCTCTGGCCAAAACTACAGAAATTGACTTATTTAGCAACAAAATTTTAACTTTTAAAAACTGTGTAAAGAATTCTCTAAGCAGTAGTCAGGATTGAACTTTTTATTTTAAGTTTGTGTATTCAATTTTAAATAAGTTAGCTATTAAAAATATATAGAAATAGTTTTTATGTTATAATTCTTCGTCCACGATGCATGCCGTGGTAACCTATAATTAAGGCAACATTTAGTTCTTAAAATATTTATATGACGTATTTTTGTAATCTTAATGTGTGTCTTGTTGGTTTATATCCATAAATAAATAAATAAATATTCATCAAATTGAGGTTTGACGGTGCGATCCACGAGGAATTGAGGGAACTTAATTTCAGTGATCCTGATTAGCGATATTGATAACTAGTTAGCGATATTGGTAACACGCCGGGTGCGTGTGTTACTACGCAAAAAAAAATTGTATGGAAAAAGTCGAAATTTGTGCCTAGACATTGTTTTAGTGGTCTCAAACCATCTTCGCATTATTGCCTTTAAAATTAAACCATTTTGGAGCATTGGTTGGATGGTTTCAAGATCTAAAAGCGGCCAAGTGCGAGTCGGACTCGCCCATGAAGGGTTCCGTAGCAGCAAGTAACATAATATAAAAGTTCTTGTAGTTCGTTGTTTCTTTGATCAATGTTTTTTGCGGTTTACGATTTATGACGTATTAAAAAAAAAACTACTAACTAGATCTCATTCAAACCAATTTTCGTTGGAAGTTTGCTTGGTAATGTACATCATATATTTTTTTTAGTTTTATCATTCCCTTATTTTAGAAGTTACAGGGGGGGGGACACACATTTTACCACTTTGGAAGTGTCTCTCGTGCAAACTATTCAGTTTAGAAAAAAATGATATTAGAAACCTCAATATCATTTTTGAAGACCTATCCATAGATACCCCACACGTATGAGTTTGATGAAAAAAAAACATTTTTGAGTTTCAGTTCTAAGTATGAGGAACCCCCAAAATTTATTGTTTTTTTTTCTATTTTTGTGTGAAAATCTTAATGCGGTTCACAGAATACATCTACTTACCAAGTTTCAATGGTATAGCTCTTATAGTTTCCGAAAAAAGTGGCTGTGACATACGGACGGACAGACAGACAGACAGACAGACATGACGAATCCATAAGGGTTCCGTTTTTTGCCATTCGGCTACGGAACCCTAATAAAGGACATCCGTACCAACATTTTTTTGTGTTTTATTTAAATAGAAGATTATTAGTCATAGGTAAGAAACTCCTTGACTTCAATCTCTGAAGGTATGTGGTGATGAAGTCCAGGATGACAATAAAATTAATTAATGTTATTTATTTATTCAGTGAATATGTCATTAAAACACAAACATAATTTTATTTACGTGTGCTCATATTTTGTGAGTAATCATTTTTAACTACATACTGATAAATTCCTAAAATAATTTACCTGTCCGTTGTTAGGTGAACTGATTCGTCACACACACTAATATGGTATGAAATGTAATAGTTTAAATATATATTTTGAGTCACCTTACCGCAACTTGCATTCGATGAAAAACTTTTTTTTAATTGGTACTTCTTTTCTCTATCAGCTCGGGCGATAATTTCAAGTTGTTTTCAAATAAACTTCAAATAATATAATTGAATACCAATAGAATCAGTTGATAGTCTATATAAAGTATGAAAAAGAGAATTAATATTCTATTGTGATGTGGTGAAGACTGACGGAAGGTAAAAGGGTCTAGCGCACATTCTTGATCCTGTATAATCCCTGTATATCGAGAAGCCCGCTATTTCAAACACTAAATATATTATCTAAACATACTCGTATATCTGTCCTGAATGGTGATCTCTGGGGCTTAAGTTATCATATCTTTGTGTTATATACTCTCCGTGTCTGTTAAGATTAAGACATACTTAATCAAATATATGTAGCAAGACTAGCAATGCAGCTGGTACAACATTACTCTTTCACATTATTCTCCCTGTCTGTCTGTCTCCTTTTGTACAAATAAAACATTCATCGGTTACAAAATAAGGATTTAATTTTATCAACGAGTACAATTAAAGTCATCGAACTCCTGATTACAACCGCAAGTAGGTACTTACTGCATGCTATTACCTCGATAAGGGTTATTGTAAATGGATTTTATAACAATAGGGACAAAGTAATGTGCTTGGTAAATCCAAATTTCTGATGGTTTTAGTAAACACAGGTCTTTAGGCCCCTTGACGAGGCTTACAATGCTGTAGGAGTATGTATCCCACCACGCTGCTCCAGTGTGGATTGCTGGAGATTTTTTTATACCCTACTTTCTTACTATTTTGTACACCCTACACTTAGTTAATCCAATTCAGTTATTTAAGGATTTATTCCTTTATTTTTAACATGTGTAACGTACAAAAATGTTCATTTTCCACAAGCGAGTAAAAAGGTTTCTAAAACCCTCATTAATTCCTAAAAATGCTCTCTTTGGCAAAAATTATTACAGTAGTAAATAGCAGAAATGCAAACCACAAAATAATAATGATAACAGTTTACATGAACGAAGTCGCAGGTATAACACGTATAATTAAATAAAGATAAAACAATGAAACATTGTTTATGTAGATAAGATGCAGGAAGTCTATTCTCTTTTGTAACTTGACAGCGGAGTTTCAAAATTGACGTTCGAGTTCTAGGATCACTTCACTTCGCAAGTGCCGTACTAGATGATTAGAGGATGACATATTTATTATTCTCGATCATCGAATTACGTCACCGTCGAAGCTCGTGTCCAATTGTCAAACGAAAAGTTAGTCAAGAGCTATCGCGTTCTCGAGTAAACTAAAGATTTTTGAAATAAAAATAAGTTATTTTTGTTATATTTTAGTTATTAGGTACTAATAAATACCATGGCTCGTTTATTTGTGTTCAATTATTTATTTAATTTTACCGATTCGTTTATTCATACCGAGGCGAGGCCATCTTTAGTCGTTTGACGTTTGAGTTTGAGACTCCCTTCACTTCGCAAGTGCGTACCAAATGATTCGAGAATCACATATCAAGATCTCGGACTCGAACTTCAATTTTGACACTCATCGCGGAATCCGCTGTCAAGTTACAAAACTGAATAGCCCTGCAGCTTCTAAATGTTTTCTCTTGACTCTTAAAAAAAGTGTTTTGCAAAATTTCATGGTGGGAAATCCCGTAAAATTATGGAAACTAAAATAATACAAAACATTTGGAAGAAAGACGTGAAAAGAGTGAATTTAAATCAAAATAGTTTTTCCATGGACCACGAGAAAAGAAAATAAATATATAGCCATAGAAAGCATGTCACCTAATAATATACGTTATGTAATAATAAACCACATAAATAATAATGATTGAATGTAATTAAATCGAAGAAATCATAATAAAACATACATAATATTATAATAGAGACACACAAATTCGTTAGATCAACAAAAAAAACTACAGCAAAATACTTGTAGCAATAGAAAATATAAGCAAACACTATAAAGATTTGAACTCACATTGTCATATTTTTGTTATTACTTCTGCTCCACTCTCCATTTTGGATGACATGAATATCAATTTGAGATGTTGACGTCCGCTCAATTTTGTTTGTAATTTTATTATCGGCGTAGACGTGTTTAAGTATTTTGTAATCAGCGTTTTGGCAGCGTATTAACAACGTACATTAGATTTGGAAAAATTTAAATTCCGCGTAGTCAGTTAAAATTGAAAAGCAAATAACATAATGCCATTAACCTGTCTTATAAGTCATGTAACTTAATTCAACCTTCGTCTTTAAGATACTAGAAGAGCATTATCTCAAGAGTTATCTAAGCAATACAATTTTATCGTTTATTATTAATTAGTATCGGCAAATTGTTTCACGTGCCGTTGAAAAAACTTGTGACAATGCTGATTCACGTTCGTTTGAATAGGTTTTGTTTCTGGTAAACATCTACGGTCTTATTACAGAACGAGGTCTATCGTTAGTTCTGGTACTAAACCTCCTTTGAAGCTTGGACTAAACAAAATTGTTATTACAAGACGCGGTTTAATGCTAAGCCATGGCCTAAGAGAGTTTGTGACTTTACGTCTGACACCTTACACACACGAAGAAATACGTGTCCATACGATGCCGCTGCTAGTTGTCATTATGGTTGTTATGCACACATAGTAAAAAAGCGACTTCACGTCAGTCGTTACATTTCTTTGCGAATGTTATAACTACCCTTTATTTCTTTCATCTGAGACTAACATGAGTCTAAAGCTAAACCTGCGAGGCCCCTAGTTTTACGTTGGACTATTTCACAAATGTCAAAGTCAGTTTCCAGATTGTTGTCGTGTTTATTTCGAAATTGTTGAATGTTTCATCAACTCAAATATTATCATGTTGCTTCACACTAGATATAAAGTTATGTTGGTGATATATTTCTCTTCCTCACTCAAAACTTGGCAGTACCCTTACTATGCTATTATTACCTATTTTTTCCAATGATTTGACATTGTTTTGTTTTTGTTATTTTAGATTCAAGATGATGCAGTTGATTTGCAGAGTTGCTGAGCCATATACTAAAGGGAGCCGGAGCAATTGCAAAATTGTCCCATAGATTCAGAAAAATCCTGCAGCCTTTGATGAACAAAAACAGATGATAAGGAAGTGGAACCTCCATACCTTTTGTCACTACAGTTTGTGACAATATAAGGAGAAGGCAATTTATACTACAGCACTTTTGGATAATAATAATTTATTTTATATTGCATTGTAATGTTTTTTCAAATCAATTTTATCAGTCTTATGAAGGAATCTGTTAGTACCTGAAAAATGAAATTAATACTTAGATTACGACAAGAACTTATATGTATTTTTAACCTAGTGTAAGTGTACTAATATTAATAAAGTTTTGCTATATTTTAGTAATTTGTAGATTTGTATTCATTTTGTGATGGGATGAGTCACAATATTTATTATTTACAATACACTCCGCTGCATAAGGTACACTTGTTCTTAGCACTTATGAACCAAAGACCACAACATTGTAATAAATTTCGAAGCCAACTGGATTTTATTTTAGTTAAGATTTGTTTTGTTTACGCAAAATTATGGATTCGTATTACGCGCGAGAAATCCATTCCTTTACACACGCGTACATAAATTCTTAAAAAATACATGTTTTAACATGTAATAAAATCCACGACAACAACAATCAATAGAATTGATTGAAAACTGTATAATTATCTATTTGCAATAATATTTACGCTCTTATAGACATATTCCATTGAATATGTCAAAAACAATAAACAGCATCATAGTATAATGGAACGTCGTAATCTTATAAATACTGACGGACTGAATCTGTTTCGTGTCAAACCCGTGTCAGTTATTTCAGCATTTTAAGCCAAGGTCTAAAGTCTAAACCAATAGTACTTACAAGTCAACGAGTATTTTGCGTTTTGTAATAAGCTTTGGTTTATAGTATGTTACTAAAGTCAGTATCGTACCAAGCCTGGACTATTTAGTCATGGTTTAAAACTAAACTTTAGACCTCGTCTTGTAATAAGGGGGTTAGAGATCATTTCTAAGAATGTGTCGTTACGGAAATAGGTCATTAATCGATATTTATTTGATGTGGGGCCAATGGTGCGAATTGATTCGGAACAATGACCTAACTACGAGAGTAAATATGCCAATATTGTTTTCACTTATGAAGCTGTCGTTAATGATGCTCATGATAACCGCCAACGTAATGTATTAATGTGCTTGTTATCATCGGATAGTTCTTGAAGTAGAAAATCCGTGAGGGCTACTTAAACACTTAGTTAAAGATAACATTAATATACCACAAGAGCTACAGCCTTGTAACTTTATAATGATTTGATCTCCCTAAGGTGCTTGAACCAATTAGGAACAAATAATAATTGATTAGGAACAATTAGGTCAAAGAGATATAACAAACGACTGTAATATTTTTCACGTATTATTAGTTAATACAAGCCCACCTGATGGTCAGTGGAAACGTAGTATATAATAAAGTTAAATATCATAATATATATAAATTACTAATATATAATATGTAAATTTAATCAAATTTGCACACCGTGTGCAGTTTTATCCAATTTGAAAGATAGGATAGACGGAAGGTTTTAATAAAAAAAACTTTTGACAGAATTTAGTCTGTCCAGGCAGCTAGTATCATATAAATATAAGATACCTATTTATAACATAATAATTATATTGTTAATTTGACTTTATTTTGAAGTATAGACTAAACACTTCAATTTTACTTACTAAGATACGATTCTTCTTCTGCCTGTAAACTGTATACTGTAATACAGGCTATCACCGGGTATTGACATGAAAAGGAAAGCAACGGTTTGAAAAGATTTTTGCAATTCATAGAAATTTCTTTTGTTTTCAAATTTAGGTTTTTTCCTCTACTCTCTGGTTTTTCAAATATTTGGAATAATTCTACGGATTCATGATTATTCACATCCAAAGATTAGAACTACTACTGGACTAATAATCGTCTCCCAAATCTTCCAAATTATAAGATTATGGTGAGACCCGTTGTTGAAAATAAAATATATCTTACGGCGTATCAGTCGCAATCGATATTAGATAAAACGTGTTGAACATCATTATAACACATCTAATCAGTGAATCATTGTTTCGGCAAAATCCTTTGATATTATAATTCACTTGACCCGTAATTTTTATTGCAATACAATTGTTATTACAAATAAGGGCACTAGTAGATAGAATCGTTCAGCTTTATTAACAAGAACAAAATGCATCGGTGATTTTGAAACACTTTTATCACGAAAGTTGCCTGTAGCAATATCATTGCCTGTAACTTATCTTTTTATGACAGTATCTTAAAGTAAAGTAGGGCATTATGAATAGAATTGTACAAATACAATATTATTACTTGTAACAATAGCCATTTACATCGACAAAGTTTTTATTTCAGATTATCTGATTAGTGGAACTCAAGTAATCTGAGAAGAGCAACCCGCCCTGGTTTTGCACGGGTAGCACTAATAAAACCTAAAAAAATATCCTAATCCCATTGCTACCAAGTACCAAGCTTCACGTGATCGCCCACTGGGCTAACCTGAAGATAACCTGAAATTAAATCAGTCCGTTTCGAAGCCCATAGGGAACATACATTTAAGAAACAAAGATACTACACGTTATATCAATATTTATATACCTACTTAACAGAAATGCACCAGCTTGTATAATGACTATCTACACATTTTACAGTTACTATAAATCTTTGACATTGACTGTAAACAATTTAATATTCCGAGAATATCAATCATTATAACAGCAATATTATCTGTAATTTATTAACTAAACAAGCTGAGACAATAACGGGACAAAGGGTCTCAACAGATGGCTCAAAACAGATTAAGGAAGGAAATACTGAAAATGAGCAAACAAACTCATTCAGAAACGATAACGTTTCGTAATTTGTACCCAGACTTAAGTAAAACAATTCATGAAAATAAAAATGTTATGTTATTTATAATCCTACCTCCTTTACCTGAAATTAGTTAACGATGATAGCTAACTTCATTGTTGTTAGTAAAGTGATTACCAAATATGACGTTAATCTTGAAATTTTTTCCTTTTTAACTGACTTTAAAAAACGAGGAGATTTTCAGTTCAGTTAAATTTTTTGGGTTCCCAAAGAAAAAACGAAAAATGGAACCCTTATGATCACTCGTGTTTCTGGGCGACCGCCCTTCACAAACAAATTTCTCCGAATTCTCCGAAACTACTAGAGCAAATGAGTTGAAAGATACTCATGTGCTTTTTTGTGACTCAAGGAAGGTATAAAGAAAACAAATGAATTATGAAAAAAAGTTAACGAAATCAAAATAAAAAAACTGTTTTGCAAACAGTATCGTGTGACATGTAAAATTAAAGTCCACATAACATTGTAAGGATCTCAAATATATTTCTGTTATAGTTCTACAATGGATAGTTTTAAAAATATTCAGGAAAAACGAAAGTTGACCATTCCCCCCTCCCCACCCCCGTTATCTCCGTAATTACTGAGGCTAGAATTTTGAGTAAAAGACAGAAAATAGTTCTATAATAATACAAGAAAACATTTAAGAAGCATATGGTCTTTAAGAAAGGGCAAAAATTTATAAAATACAAAAATAACGGTTAATACATAATCAACGTACGGAATCCTCTCCAAGCGCGTTTAACGCTCACTTGACAAGTTTATATATTGTTTGTTACCACAGAACTGTCATTTATCGACTGACGGTTTGGACTGACTGTTTTGGCTATTTTTTTATTTCAACTGATATATTTGATCGAGATTTGACGATACAATCCATGAGGAATTGAGGGAACTCCTCAGATATTTAAGCTACACAATCCAAATAATTACCTTTGAAAACGGTTCTCTGTCAGGCTTTTCCCACTTTTCTAATTATGTTGTATCTGTTTATCTTCACTCTGGAATTCGTTATTCATCTTTTTTCTTGGTGCTCAATACATACCTACACTAAGTATTTAATTATTTTCATTTCAGAGCATTGAGTAAGTATTGCAGTGAATATTTTCTACGCAGAACAAGTTTTACAACCCAAACAAAATATTATCATAACATATCGATGGCATTCGCGATACTATAGTAATAAATACCTTATGATTATTACCTAAACTAAACACAACGTAAGTATGTACTAAGCATCTTTCGTTACGTGTTATTTGTGTTAGTTATACCTATTACTTTTAATATACATACATGTCAACTATTAATCTTTTTTATCATTATAATCTTATTTCGAGATTTAAAATGTCTTCAATAGTGTATCCAAAACTCGCATGAACTAGTTCTAATTTTGCGCTCTCAAAAACCACACGGGGTTTACTTTACCGATAAGACATGATTAAGGGGCATCACTCCCTCTCTTCAATGTACGTGTATGAATCATCAGTTATGCGCCGGCAACTCGTGCCCCGATGGCCGTAAACTCTTTCAGTTCATACCATACCCGGCTCACGCGTCAAATCGTGCGCACGTACATTAAACAACAGCGGACCCAAATACAGCCCTGTGAAACTCCTTTATTTTTAATGACATTGTAACGATTGTGAGTGGCAGTGATAAGAGTTCGTTGTGCTATACTATGATAGTTGATGTTATATTGTGAACGTCCAGTGTTGTGATAGTTTTAGTTATAAATATGTTTCCGAGAATCCAAGGATTGGTAAGTTTAGTTTTTTAACATTATGATTGTAAATGTGAAGATCAATATCCTTATTAAACTAGTTTCTTCTATACTAATATATAAAGAGGAAAGATTTGATTTTTTGTTTGCATTGAATAGGCTCCGAAACTACTAAACCGATTTCAAAAATTCTTTCACTGTTGGGAAGCTACACTATCCCCGAGTAACATAGGCTATATTATATTTTCAAAAAAATTAGGGATCTGTAATAAAACTCCAATAATGTAACCCAAGGTGTAAAAAAAATAAGAAAACCGAAGCAAAGCGAGGGCTGTTACTCGTATTAAATAAGAGCATTGATCTTTACATTGAAAATCTGTCTTTATTTTGACTACAATTTTCGGAATAGGTATATTATTTGCACCTACTCTATTATTTGTTGTCATAGTTGCTGTTCAATTTTTTGTTATGTTATTTTTGTGTCTCTAAAGTGTGTGTGCAAAATGCTTTTAACCCAATTGTAATACAAATGTAGCCATGTTACTATTTCTAAATACCGTTTACATATTAGAATTAGGATATATATTTTAATAGTTATGTTCATTTACCGGTGAACTTAAATTACTTTAAAATAATTTCGAAACCGACTTTCAACCGAATTAAAAGCCAATTACAATATACACCTGACCACTGTAACATTGATTATACTAATAATGTCCAATATCTGCACATTAAAATTATTAGGTACTGAATTACTGATATAATAACTGACCTACATAGCAATAATTTACCAAACACCAAAATCGATTAACCTTATTCCATAGCTAATTGATCATACGTTCCGATTGATTAAAGAAAATAAGTGTTTTCATATTATAGTCACGTCTTACGTACCAGATTTCCACTCTCTAGAACGTGTGTTTTGCATTCCAGTCAAGCACTCATCGCCTGATGGCATTGGACGTAGCTCCCTAAAGAGTTAATGGCATTTCTTATACCCATAGGGATTCACCTCGAAATTGCATGTCGTCTTGAATAATGATAGACAGGTTTCATTAGAGACTTTATAAAACTATTTGCCGATAGATTTATCGAGGCTTAGTCTTTTAATGACGTTGGAAGAGTTATTACAGAAGAAAACAACTTGCATAACTCCTTGATAAAGCATTATTTTGCAAACAAGGAAGTAAGTTTGGATTACAGTTTCATCACAGTTCACATTTCTTTTACTGGGAGTTCCGTTACACTAGCATCAATAACTTTACTGCGAATTGGGTTAAGTTCTTTGTCAGCTTTGTCCAATTTCTAAGAATGTTACAAATTGAAGCGACGTGAAACCGTTCACTGACTCACGATCGTTTACTGTTGCCTTTACGAGTTTAGACATAGGTGATAGTATGCTTACCAGGACAATTTTTGTGTACTTATCTATATCAAATAGTTAAGGGTAAAAATGACACTGACAACAACCAACTCCCATTATAGTTTATTAAAGTTTCACTTTTATTGTTCTATAGAAATAGCAATATTCCAAGAATAATTACAAATTACTCGTATAATCGATATTCAACTAAACATTTTATTATCAAAAATAATATATTAAAATTATTTTGTTCGTACTACGTATATATCGATTGTATAAAAACTCAATAACATGATTCGCCTTATCACTTCTAGGATGTGTAACTGTACATATTATTATGTATTATTTTATGTATATTCGTATACGTTACACTGTAAATCCTTAATTGTTTAACTTATAACTCTTTAACATTTTTTTTTTACTTTCTTTTTAATTTCTCTCAATATTTATACCAACAAGGAAGTACGCAGAAGTTTTCTCGTATATCTGCATCTGTTCTATACTGTATATGTTTTCTAAGAGAACTACTGGTTTATAAATATTTTGAAGTTTTAAAAAACTATCAAAATTATTCTCTATCAAACTAGCAAACACTTTTCTTCAGTTATACTAATATTATAAAGAGGAAAGATTTGATTTTTTGTTTGCATTGGCTATCCAATTCCATATTTAGAGCCTATGCTCCAAAACTACTAAAACGATTTGAAAAATTATTTTACTGTTGGGAATCTACACTATCCCCGGGTGACATAGGCTATATTATATTTAAAAAAAAAATAGGGATCCTTAATAAAAGCCTAATAATGTAACCCAAGGTGTATAATGTAAATATGTATTTAAAGTGGTTGTTTGTACGTAAACATGTTGTTGTGTAATACGTAATACGATTAAATTAACCATAAGTCATAACTTAACATAAATATTTTTATATGATAAGGTACAGACTTTATTCCGCATAACATGAACTTATCATAATAAAATATAGTTTTAACGGTGCGTTTATAAATAACAATTAATTGCCGTAACATTAACGGGGTTGAAAAGACGCCATTACATTAACAATGCAACTCTAAAATTTTTTCTTCATAACGTAAGTGAAGAGAAAACAACATGAACAAATCTAGGAAACAAATATAGTTTGCATTGTTTAAATTTATAATTTTAAACTTAACTCATCGTGGACTGAACACATTTTTACTATAATAAGAGTACTCACGATATTTATTTATTTAGTCTATGCAAATCCCAAAATCAAAAAGTACAAAGTGTGGTGCGGCAAAATGTGATGAGTGTAGTGTGTCGTAATATTGTCAACAAAACGCAAAAACGAACTAGACGGAAAGTTCATAGACTTATGTCAAATGTCACCTGTCATCCTGTCAAAAGTTTCTCCGCGCCACCGCAGTTCATCCGTGACCACGATCCATGCAACTGGGTCGAAATATCGGAATACAAAATAAATATCGTGAGTACTCGTATTATAGTAAAAATTTATAATTATCGGTAATGATTATAATTGGTGATTTATCAAATATGTCCGATTATTATCGTTTAACACATATTTCCCAATTTTATAATTAATACATAATAATACCTAGAAAAAGATAATCATTTGGTTATATTTAAAAACTTAATTTTACTGCTTTGTAATTATTTGATAACCAAATATTGTCAAATATTACCTATTAGATACCTACTTCTGCAACTATTGAACATCAAACCATAAAATTACAAGTGTTTTAAATCTTTATAATAGTCTAAGTCAAACAGGAAAAATTACGTACAGTCGGCCGTAGAAGTAGCTTAACATTTTAGTATTTGTAATAGTAACTGTTTCGACGGTTTCCTAGCAACATCTATGACAAATTCAAGAAATGTAATGTGACAAGGTACTAAAATGTTAAGCTACTTCTGCGGCCGACTGTACATGTACCTGACCGTCTATAAGACCTCGACGAGAGACCTCATCTATACGTAATGTGTAACACGTAATATCATCATAACTGCATAACATAATGTCTGTATGCTTGGCGTTCTTCCAATGCATGTATTTGCGATAGTTATTTGTTGATAGTGGTAGTGTACTTGGGAAAAACTTCCTTTAACCTGTTCTCCAAATAACAAGAGGTCCTTCGTAAAATGGTTCCTTCGCTTCTGCATTTAAACTGCAACTCTTTATACTTGTGATGAGTGATCCCTTATCATAATATCACCATCAGCGCGTTTATCTTTTCATGCATGAAAAAATCTATGCCCTACAAAGTCCGATTCCCCCACTTTCCATTTTTATTTCTCCTTGCATCATATTAGTATGAAATTAAATAAAAACAATGGCTTTAAACATTCCCAGCTACCAGTAGTTAACCTTCGGGTAGTAATAGCAATGCCTACAAAAACCAAAATGTACCGTGAGAGGAACGTACATCAATAAATAAAAAATACATGGACAGTTGTACACATTAAACAAATCGTTAATTACATAGTGTACGAATACATAATTATGTACGATGGGAATGGTGACGGAGACTGCATAGTATGTAGTTAGACCCTGGTGTATGACAATGATGAATATCTGATAATTTAAAAAATGTAAATGCTAACGATCCAGAATTATAGTGATTAGAAGGACATCTTAGAATCAAACTTAGTGGAACAAATTACTTGTAGATGGTTGATCGACGAAGTCAAATTTAGATCTTCATTTTTGGTATAAAATTTGAACCAATATACTGTAGAATTATCCGCAAAGGGTGTAATATGGATTGTATTCTGTAAATCAGGTTTCCTCATAAAACCACATATTAGCGGCATCCAACACAGGATGTGTGGTACCACTTCCTTGCACCTTATAAATATTTTCACAGGCATTTTATCGGATGTACGTACGGTGACTTGCTTCCGTTAAGGTTCGTATTGTCATTCCGATCCGACTGTTAGCCGCATTTGTTTGTGGTAGGACTGGTATCTGAATATTGCATGTCTGTGGTTCGGCCTAAATTTCGTAATACTTTTTCAGATGAAACCTAAATGTACAACATATTTTTAACTCAATATTAAATTAAATAAATATATTTTTAACCGACTCCAAAAAAGGAAGAGGTATTCAATTCGACTGTATTTTTTTATGTTTATTACCTCAGAACTTTCGACTGGGTGAACCGATTTTGATGATTCTTTTTATAATCGACAGCTGGTACTTGTCATGTAACTTAAAAACTTAAATTTAATTAAAACTTAAATTTGAACTAGATCTGATGAGTAGTTTTTGAGTTATTTTGAAGTCGGATAATTTTTTACACAAGCTCCATCCATTTTATAGAGACTGTAAAAAATATAATTTCTGATTTACCTACCGTATAAAAAAGATACCTAATTAAAAACATACTAACAACAAACATACTGTACAAACTCGACCCCGTTGCAGTTTCATTGTTAACACAAGTGTTGTTAACAACAAAGCATAATTTGAACATCAATTTGCTAGTTACTTACAGACAAGATCATTAACATTAACTAAATTGATCGTAAGGTTAACGGCATCAGTTAATAAAGTAGTAAAAGCGATAATGGATACGCCACGAAAATCCACGAGTAATATTACCTAACTAGAAAGAGGCAATAGAAAATAAATTAAAACATTTGCAGCGAGGGTTTGTATCACTCATTAAATTGACTCGTATTACATGATTTTAAACTTAACTCATCGTAGATCGAACACATTTTACTATATTGGGTACTCACGATATTTATTTTGTACTCCGATATTTCGACCCAGTTGCATTGATCGTGGTAACGATTGAAACTGCGGTGGCGCGAAGAAACTATTGGAGTACAAATTAAATATTATAGTAAAATGTGTTGACTCGTATTGTCTACCTAGCGATAGTCTATAATCTATAACTTCCGTACATTTGTGGCCGCATAACTAAAAACGTTGTAGATTGATTGCCTTGAATTTATTACACAAGATAGTATTTTAATAAAATAATGGTATTGGGAAACTTCTAGCGTTTTGAATAGACTTCCAATTCCTAGATAGATAGATAGATAGAGAATAGATTTGGTGATACTTTCGATGCTTTGATACTACTACGGTATTTGTAATTCTCTACGATAATAAGTTTTAAGCTAAAACTAATGATTCTATAGATGAATTTGGGACTTGATAAGAGAAAGATTAACAAGCATCTTGTGCATTTTCTACTGATGACTGCATTCAATATGGAGTGAGGATCGCTTTGTAAACAGCGAGCAATTATATCTTCACTAATAAATCTCGCGTCATGGCATTCAACTATAAATAATCACATAACAACAACTCAAACCTTTACAATGTTGCTAATCGTATTTTGATTAATAACGATAATTTAAACATCTAAATACCTTCAACTCTGTATAGTCATAATTGATCATATTGCATTAGTGACTAGCAGCAGGTCCTTTTTGCAAAATAGGCAACCCTAATCCCCAAGTTCATTGAACGCACGTTTTCTATGGAGTTCAAAAACCCAAAAAAACAAAACTTACGTCCGTACTCGAATAGTTCGTTCGACAAAGGTCGGTGTGGCGGTGAACAGCAAAAAGCCTTGATAGTTTTAAAAATGTCATCTTAAAGGTAAAGGTAACATGAGCAACAACGACCCTGTGATACAACGCAGGAATATCGACTTTATTCCCAAGATATAGTCGTCAAAATTTCGTGAATGAGTGTTAAAAGCACATGTTTCATTTCACACGTTTCCAAGGGTTTTTAATCAGCGATAAATTTGTTGACAATCCTCATTTTGTGTGACACGAGTATGTTATAATCGAGGCGTTTGATGGCATCATAATATTTTTCTTCGGTTTCGAAATTGCTCAGTCCAAATTGTTTGTTTATACTGTTCAGTGATGAGAGGATGTTCATAATTTATATCATTATCATTAATCTGTATTGGATTGGAAGTTGGAACACAAGTAAACTAAGTAACTAAACGAAAATCTCTCAGTTTTGAACGTGTGTTGTGTATCAAATCAGGCAGGTGGAATAGGTTTCCGTACTCCATAATATATTCTGGAGTATCTTTACGTTCTTAGCTTATTTTAGGACGACAGAAAAAGACGTATTAGGTGTCTGATCTATTTTCAAATGAAATCAAATCAAATCAAAATCTTTTATTCATATAGGTATCACTGATACACTTATGCGAGTCATTTTTTTATCTAGATGGTCATTGGTCGGCTTTTCACATAAAAATTCCCCCCGTTGAACCCGAAACTACCCCGAAGAAAGTCAGATATTTGGTATAAATGGAAGATGCCATGAATACTTACTCTTTGATACGGAGTTCTTCAAGACGCCAGTCGATCGTATTCTGAGTGTCCATGAAAGACGATAGTCTATCTATGTGATAACCTGTCTGATCGGTTGATTTAAGAATATTAAGAGTGCGATGACCCGATATAAATTGCCTAGTTTATGGCTGTACGATATAAAATTAACAACAACCATCAACTTCCTACTTATCATTGGCACTTACATTCCTTCATGAAATTTTTAAATGTCTTAGATAATACAATGCGTTCTGCATTTCTTAATAGAGATGTAACGAATATATTCGTAATGGTATAGATATTATATTACGGTACGGTATATTCGTAACAGAATACATACACCGTTAACGCATATGTTATTCCGTATTAGTCTATATTAGTCACTGTTAGATTCGCGGTGATCGCGTAGATTCGTCTCATATCATTTTGTGTGTGGAACGTAGTGTTTAATGCAAAATGCAGTGAAATTCTTGGGCAACCATTATATTGAAAATTGCAGATTGCTCTTGATTTTCTTCTGATTCTTCAGATTCATGGCTCCTTTCTTTATCATAACTTATGATTCATAAGAAATCCTAAGAATTTATGCTAATACAATTACTTTGTGTCTGATATGGACAGTTGATTCAATATTTGCATATTGAATTTGATTCCCAAAGTTAAAAAGTTAAAAATGACTTTGTTTTGTTACGTTATATTATTTAAAATGCTTAGTAGTAGAGACAGAGATAGTTTTTTGGTTAAGTAATGTTTTATGAAATCAGAAAAGAAAACATAACAAAAATTTTGGAGTTATGTTCTATGCCCTGAAAATATTTTTTGATGCCATAGACGTACTAACATTTCACAAAAATAGAAAATTAACTAAACTGATCAAGTTTAAAAGGTGCATAAATCTCTGTAAAAACTAAAACTGAATCTGATCCAAACCATTGTAACCCTCTCAATCAGCCCTATCTGATTACGCCTATAATCCGAAGGGTCCTTCGCCCCCGACCGAACCACCTGCGAAGTCCCACCGGATGTTGTAATTATCCTACTTGGTCGCGTCCGCTCTACATATGGGATACTCGCACAAAGAACACAAAAAACAGTAAAAAGTCTCGTTCGAACCAACGCGAGTGGTCAACTCGTGAGAACTTAATTGATTAAGAAAATTTAATAAAGTTTTTACTAACATATTTTAACGTCTACACAGATGTTAATTAATTAGCTGTTTATTTTTAAGCTGTGCTTTGAAGTTCACTACTTTGTTTAATACTTTGACAAAGTAATTTGTTAGTATGTATTCTGTATATTTCACGAAAATTATTTTTATAGTATTAGCAGTATAAAAAAATACCTAGATAATCTTGGAAATAATTTTGGAAACCCCCTATTTTTCGACGTTGCTTTTTAATTCTAGGGAGTACTAAATAATGTGGTAATTTGGGATTGTTTATCAATTAGTTACCTACTAGTGTAAACTTCAGAGAAAAGTCAAAAAATTTTACAATTAAAAAAACAGAAATTTTAAATGGATTCCAGTCTTATAAACGCTCCCGCGTCATTCCGCCCGACTTTAACCAGGACCTTAATGACCCACGCTGGTGCATAACTGCAGACACAAAACAAGAACCTGCACAATGCCGTCATAAGGTTCGAACGATACTGGTTCAATGTGGTTTTTGCGTCGGCCATATGGATCCCATACAACCGAGAGTACTGCATACAACTTATATTGGCTATCGACAACAGTAAACTACAAAAGTTACTGTAAGTTTTCGATAGCCAATTTACGAGCAGATTAAAAAATACGGTGCAAGTTCAAGATGAATTTAAAAACAAAAAACTATCAGAATATTAGAAAATACCACGATCGATAAGGAAAACACAATGGTAATTTATATAAAGGAAAAAATTTAATATTTGTATACGATTGAAATACGATCTCACATGCATGAATCGTGGTAGTTTCATCAAAATATATCCACATACTGGTAATGAGTTTTTAGACTTATATTGAAACGAGTAACCGCCCTCGCTTTTTTTTAATTTTTTGAAAATATAGCCTATGTTATTCGGGGATAGTGTAGCTTCCTAACAGTGAAAGAATTTTTAAAATCGATTCAGTAGTTTCGGAGCCTATTCAATGCAAACAAAAAATTGAATCTTTCCTCTCTATATATTAGTATAGATATGTATTCATAACAACAAAATATTCTGTGTATAACGTGAATAATGTTCGAGTACAATATTTTAATATTAAATTAATATATTGCGTTCAAGAGGCAACTCTCATGTCAAAAACATGCCAACGTTCAACGCACGAACGTTATCTTTCAAATATTTACTTAACCCAAAATATGCAATAATTTCACTGAAATTTACAACAGCGTCGCTGTAACCTACATTTGAAGATGTGTGACACTTAAAAACTTTACACGGGTTAAATAAAAGATACGTAAAAATTTTGTTCAAAGTTATAGTACTTAGATCATCTTTATTACAAAAACATTAAAAAGCTATGAATTCGTACTATCGGTAGCATGTCATCAACGAACTATCACAAACACTCAACCAGAATACAAACACTTATCTTGCATGTCTGCTCCGGTCAGGAATTAATCCGGGACCCGTCGATCAAAGGACATGGACTCTACCAACTGCACCGAATAAAACATAACTTCATAGTAATATAGCAATCAACATCTCTGACGGTATAGTCCTGAAAGTGAGACTTGACGCCACGCTCTACTTCAAGAAGTAGTTCGAAGGCCTCCTCACGAGGAAACACCCATGCTCGGTAGTCGGTCAAGCCAGGCCTAAGGCCTTTGACAAGGCATAAAGTCTCTTGACACGTTTTACAACTCATAACACCCACAATCATACTTAATATTATTAATGTGAATGTAAGTGTGTTTGTCACGCTTTCACCTGAAAACTACTTAACCGAATTGGCTGAAATTTGGAATGGAGATAGCTTATACCCTGGATTAAAACATACGCTACTTTTTATCCCGGAAAAGTTCAGGGTTCCCGCGGGATTTTTAAAAATCGATCCCTATCGCGGGTGAAGCCACTATAAACTGAATACACAAACCCTATCAATGTTAACCGGCGCTCTGATATTATTTTGAGAACGTTACAAGTAAACAGAGCCAGACGCACCAGAAACAGACAGACCTATTTCTGTACGATATAGTGAGTCATGGTGTCTCATCGCCGCACCGCATGCTTATCACATGACTGGAATGGTTGGGGATTAACTGGGTAACCGGTAAGGGACGGAGCATTGTCTGGATACTGGATATCATTTAACAGGTGAAATCGATAAAACATAGGCATCATTCATTCTTCAAGAGCTTTGGAGAACATTGTTTCTTGTAAAATCGGGCAAGTGCTTGGCCACGCGCAATACAAGGTTTCGAAGTAGTAAGTTTATCGACTATTACTCATTAACTGCTTATGCTAACATAGTCGTGATAGTTTTTCTTGTAAATTCATCATAAAACCTATTTTTGAGAATTTTTTCACTTGTCCAACTCCAACCGTTTAGCCAGCAGGGGGAGGACACTTGACGGACAGAGGGACAGACGGACAGACGGACGGACAAGACGAAACTATAAAGGTTCTGATTTTACTTCGGAACCCTAAAAAGGACATCTTTACACGTCTTGGTAACAACGTCACAGACAGCGCTATGATATTAAACAACTTTTAGGTTTTAGTAAGCAATTTTAGAATACAGTATTATTTCTTGGCTTCAACTTCAATTGGCCAACTCAAGTGTCGGAAATGTTTATGTCTGCGAAGACCTTCAAGTATATTTTATTCGATATTTAAAATTAAATTAAATTCTGTCATAATTTCATTCTTCCTGTTCTAAACAGTACGAGTAAGTAGGTTCTACCAAACATTTCTAATTCGTGTATCAGGCCAAGTTCTCTCTTTGTTAAACAATTCAGCCATATCAATGAGTTCAACGACAATGACTTTGCATCAAACCGATAGTGATAATAATTATAATTATTAGTCTATAAATAGCATAAAACAAAGACAGGTATTATTTCTCTTTTTGCTTATTAAATTTTTTAATTACGCAGTGTCTTAATAGTTTTACACTCATAGACAAGTTTTTTTTTAATTATAATGCGTAGTCCTATACAACATTTCCGTTTTTTCCTTTGGATATAAGATTCACATTTACAAAATTGTCAGTAGTCGCTCTCGATTTGAAATTACGATGAAAATAAAACACATTTTTCGATAAAAAATAGCTAATGATAAAATATGTTTAGGTCCTTGTTAAAAGGTTGTGTTAAGCTTTTGTTAAAATTTTGCATCCCTTTCCTTCCTTTACACCTAGCAAATCTCTCATTTCTAAGTCATGTGACAATTACAAATTACCTTGTTTCCGCAGTGTAAAATATCGTGAAGAAACTAGTACGTCTGTAAGGAATTACACAACACGACACGTAACATCGAACCGAGGATAATCGATTTAGTAATTGAAAACATCGAACTGCACGTGAAATAAAAACGTAAATCAGTGAAGCGCAAAACTGGTTCGAGTCTTGTGTTTATCTTTGAATACTTATATCCTGGAATGTTTTACTTTCTATAGAAATTGAATGAGAATTGAAAATTGTGATAGATTGTTATTGTTTAGCTCGTAGACAAACCGACCTACCTATACCAAAATACCGAGAAAAATTGTTTCTTTGACACCCCGTAGCCTAGTTGACTGTGAGCCTTCTGGAAGTGGGTTCGATTCTTGGCCGTACGTGATAGATGAAAGTTAGCGTATGCGTGTGGTACGCCAACAGCAAGGCAGGGGATCCTATGCCCATAATAATAACGCTTCCCGCCCACGTCCGATAATCGGTGACCGATTTTTTGTAGGAGAAAAATAGAACGTACTGATAGCAATAGTGCTCCCATATTATTTCTGACCGACTTTTTGTAGGACGTGTGCGTTGCACTATTGCTATCAGTACGTTCTGTTTTTCTCCTACAAAAAATCGGTCACCGATTATTTATCGGCCATGGGCGGGAAGCGTAAACCGATCGCGGCTAAAGAGCGCGCTCTCTGACCTTACAAATGTCACTTTCATACGATCTATGTATGTCAGCACATATACCTAATCTTGAGATTGCAGAGGTTTTTGTCGGTTTATTAATACGGGCCTTAGCGTAGCCGCATTTATCAAACACAATCGTCTGATTTACAGATTAGATCGCGTATAGAAATACTGAGCACAGCTCTATCTATACACTGCGTTCTTTATCGTAGATCTTTTAAAATCGATCCAAAAGTGTTTTGAGTGATTATCAAAAAGGCATTAGAAGAGGAAATAGAGATAGCTACCGGATGACCCGACATGGCGACGGATGGGACGCTGCGAAGATAAACATACGCTTGTTTGATTGTTTTACGGAAGACACGCATGTCTATGCCGACACTGCCGAGTACTGCATGTCGCGTCGTGTCGGGGAGATGTGAACAACAGTTTTAATTTCAAACTAGCGCTATGCCCACGGCTTTTCCCGCGTTTTAAAAGATTATTGAGCGACCTCTATCTTGTTATAGATTATGGTCTACCTGCGTGCCAAATTTCATGGAAATCCCATCAGCAGTTTTTGTGTAAAAGAGTAAAAAACATCTAAACAAATTTTCACGTGTATATTATTAGTAGGATGTCTTTATTAAGTACTGTAAAACTTTTATATCCAATTAAACGTCGTGCTTGTTAAGACATA
The DNA here is from genome assembly GCA_951805285.1 of Thymelicus acteon. Classification (NCBI taxonomy): domain Eukaryota; kingdom Metazoa; phylum Arthropoda; class Insecta; order Lepidoptera; family Hesperiidae; genus Thymelicus; species Thymelicus acteon. The sequence goes on along the minus strand of OX638225.1, from coordinate 17,046,703 downwards.
TTTATGACATGGTATTTTACTCTATTCCGGTAAGTCGATTCAAAAAAACTTTCCTTTTTAAGTTCGTGTGCACATGCATACAAAATGCAATTGTAAAATTAAATAGTTTTTAAATTTCGTTGATGCATGACCATAATAAATTTTCAAAATAACAATTTTTTATTTTAAATTGAAGCACATTTCATTCGGGCTAAAATCTATTGTACAGTTTAAACAAGCTTTGTATTGAAACCTACAGAGTTAGTAACTACACGGTCTATACTGTGTAAGTTTCAAATGATATTTATACTATTAAATACTTCACTCAGTGTCTACCACAGACCACAGAACACACAATTTATTGGTACTCACATCATACTTTTCGCAGGTAAACTAGTACTTATGTATCTATCTTGTATTGCTTAGAATACTATTATAGGGGGGGATTATTAGTGAAGAGTGTATATCGTATCATTCAAGGCCAGCAACGCACTTGCAGCTCCCTTAATGATGCACGTGTCCATAGGCGACGGTTACCACTTACCATCAGGTGGGACGTATACCTGTTTGCCCGTCATTAGCATAAAAAAATAGGAAATTATCAGTGACTAATGACGAAACCTAATAGGATTAACAAACAGACCGACAGTGATTACTCGTTTTTGGAGTCTGTGACGAATAAATATACTAAAAGTAACAATATGTGAAACCGAATATGGCGTTCCGCTTGCTAATTATGAAAATAGGGCTTTCTGAAGGTAATACAATCACAATACGCATTTCATCTTGAAATATTTTTCCTTCTACGAATGCGTTATTATTGATGAAAAATTATACCGAACTATTATGTGAATTCTATTATTCGACGCGCAGAAACCATTGAGTCGTTTTAGAAACAGTGAAGGACTTCTGTATGTCCTGTTAACACATTCCTTGTTTCAGTTTTATCTGTATACGCTGTCAATTATTTTTATTTCTCTTTTCTATTGTTTACTATATACTTCTTTCCTTCTTTTCCTGTCCTTTTCTTCTGAGTATAGGCACTACCCTGTCCTTTGTATGTGTAAGTTCAATTATTCCAGTCAGTGGTTGCCTGGAAGAGATCCCTGCTGTTTTAGTGATAAGGCCGCCAATTGTACGTTCATGTTGAAATGTATATTTTCATTTGTAACTTTTATGTGTACGTACAATAAAGATAATTAATTTGTATTGTATTGTAAGTGACGAAACCAAATTCTTATTATAAGCAACGATAATTATTATAATGAATTATACTCTATTTTAACGAAAAGGTCCCGTATTCGACGATTACATTGGGCAGATGTTAAGTGTGAGAATCATTGGACAACTTTGTGATTTAAAAGTTTGAAAATTGCGGAAGATAGAGATAAAGGTATCACACGCATTGAACAGTACACAGTCAGTATCTTCAGTTTATTAGTAAGTTTGTAAACGCACCTAAACAATTACACTGTTGCTGTGTACCCAAATATCTCATTGTCTTCGATTCACAATGCGAATGGTTTACGCTTTTTTGTGGTTGCAATTGTAAAACTTTTTGTACCCGATACTTCGGTTTCTATTAGTTCTATCCAATATCGGCCACTGGGCAGTCGTTGTCAGAAAAGAATAAAAGTAAAATTGACAAAAACTCGCCTCTCGTGAATTGTATCGTCAAATGGCCTTTCGTTGTCAGAGGGAAAGTCGCGTTTAAATTGCAGAGAAAAATTTATTTCCTGCCGATTCTATGGTGCTCCATTTTGAAGCTTAAAACCGTCTGAAACAATTCGAAAAAGTTATTTTTCGTTATCCAAATATCGCATCATTCCATGTTGAATGTGAAGTGTTATTTACTAGAATTAATTGAAATTATAATTTATTATAAAGTGTAAATAAAGTTTACGATCGAAAATGCGAAGGCACGTTTCATACTATCACGTTATAAGCTCTGAGGAAGAGGATCAGTGTTGTTATAGCGCCAGAGACTATCAAAGTATACGGCGCGAGTCCAAAATGCTTTTATTTAGGAGACCGGTAAGATTTCACTAAAACTCTTTTGTTTATTGGTAATTTACATATATGCTATGCTTCACTTACATGAACTATCGTAACTATCGTTTTAGCCGTATTGGGGCGGCTTAGAATACTAACCCCAATCCCACGCCGGATAAGTGTCGTAAAAGGCGACTAAATCCGGCCCACTGGTGGTAGAACCCCTCGAGGTGTTATACTGGTAATACTGATTTTAATTGTTAATTAATACCATTATTACTATTATTATTTCTCCATGAGGTTCGCCTGGATAGCTACCACCCTTGAGAATAAGTCAACCGCCAAACGACACGTCGTGTTCCGGCTGGGGACTTGAGAGCCAGTTCTTTCTTTCTTTCTTTTACTTTCTTTCTTTCTTGGCCGGCAACGCATCAGTGATGCCTCTGGTGTTGCTGATGTCCATGGGCGACGATAGCCACTTACCATCAGGTGGATTGTCAGCTCGTTTGCCGGCTATTTCCATAAAAAAAAAAAAACCTACCTGTATACATAGGAATCGATCAAAAGCATTTTTAGTAGTTATAAATACCGTTTATATTTGCAATTCCTAAAAAAAGTTCATCTAAATATAAAAGGCTTGGTCCTTGGAAGAAGATTAGCCGTAAAGGCAATTTTTCGACCATTGAGGGGATTATTTTTAAATAATTTTGTTGAATGACATGAAATTCATTATTTTGTTTACTCTGTCCAAAGGGCTATGAACTCGAATGAGTCTTCTCAATAGGAGCAAACATATTAAAATATAATGATATCACCGATTACCCCAAATAAAAGCGCCAGATTTTATGGATGACAAAGATGATGTTAAAAATGATGGATGAAAAGATGTGCTACTTTAAATTATTCTAGAAGAATTTCACTTATTCTTCTAGAATCAAATATGAACCAGATTTATTTGGTGTGGAGAGACAGTAATAAGAGGCTTGCTTGCTTCTTGCTGAAATTCTATACTGACCACTTAACTTATCAGGTTCGTCTGACGTCTATTGCGAATACATAAAAAGTGTCGTACAATTAAATAGTAAATTGTTACACAAAGGAGCAACTCATTTGGAATACTACACTCAATCATGAAAATAACATTACTATTATCACTTACACGGAATTATTAATACAGGTTATTATTGAAAAACAACTGTTGTGTAACAAATTAAAAGACTATTTACGCTTCAAATCAAGACCGATTAGTAGTTTTACCACCCATAACTAATACTTTTATTTTAATTATTACTTTTAAACGTGGTAGGATTTTAGTGAAACATTAACTTATGATAATAAAAAAATTATAAAACATTAGTTTCATTGGCATTTAGCTAAACCTTATCAAGTTATCACTGACGTAAGTGTTGCTTCGTACAGTGATAGCCAATCTTTTAAGTACCTCTGAACTTCGCTACAAAATTAAATCAGAGCTGCTGTGAACTTTGACGTCAGCAATAATCGTAATCAGTTTCCTAATAGTAACGTGTTATCTCGTTCATAATAATTATGTAGAACAATATCTAGGTACATTATTCTATTAATCGTTTTTTCAGCTGTCTAAACCAAACCCATATGAGACAAGACAATACCTAAATAATAACGCCGTCGTATTTTGGGTGTAAGAAAACGTAGACAGATGTCAGAATTAAATTTTAAGTAAAAAAATATTAATGTAGGATGGAAAAAAATTAATTAATTATTGTATAAACTTACCACTAAATAGTCCATTCATTTCAGATTTCAATGTATGGGCGAAACGGCAATATTTATAATTTTATGAATCGTATGGAAATGAATGTAGTAACTTATTTGTAGGTAATTTATGAATAAATAATTTACTCCTTGACCATTTTATTCTGACTTGTATTGTTTTTGTGAAAATTGATAAAATCTGTAAAATGGGACACTTTTCAAGCGGGGAGGGGGGTATGCGGACGGGGGAGGGAGGGGAAGACTTGTTTTTTTAATGTACTCACATAAAAGTATAACATAGCAGCAGTATTACAAAATTATAAATAATGTCTTTAAAAAATCTAGAATTAATGGACTATAAATATTAAAGTATAAATGCATGCAAAAAACAATGCATGAATATCTCCTTAGGACAAAAATAGCACAAAAATACCTTCTTATTTGCAGACAAGGTCATTACTGATTGAAGAACAGGGTTGTCGGGTTGTTTAATTGCTATATCGAACCTTCAAGAACGTTTCCGACATGCAGTTTATTTTTACATAAATTACTTTAAAAATAATCGTTATATGTGAATTTAGAGTCCTTGTTGCACACAAATTTCAAGTAATTACCACTGCAGGTTACGGGCGCTAGCCTATTTACTTCGTTCGTCTTACTATACTAAACGCAAAGACTCGTGGCAGGCGGAATAATAAAACGTGCAAAAGAGATGGCGCACATCCTGCCACGAGTCGTTTACTCAGTTGACCTGTAAAGATTTCCAAACGAGTCAATCATTCGGGATTTATAAGGAGTTGCATTCTCAGATATTTAAAAGAATTTAGCAAGGAACCTTAAGCAATACTTACCTACAGTAAGTAGTAATTCTTAAAAAAATATATTAACACATTCGTAAAAGAATTAAATATGTATGCCGATAAAAAATATCTTAATACCTTTGGGTCTAAAAGTAGCGAATGAGAATTAAAAAATTTGCGATTTTCGTAACTACTTTTCATATCAGATCGTACCTAAATTAACAAAAATCTAAAATATTTGCGTAAACGCTTAATATGTCACATATAAGTGAAATGCCTATACGACATTTGTATCACGACTATATTGTGTATATTAAGTGCCAATAACTAAAGTATTGTGCAAAGACCAATTCGTGGTTCACCAATGAACCACCACGCATTCACCGCATGATCCAACCAGACTGTACCAGTACTGTACCAATACTGTACCATTCTCGGTTCTAACGATGGAACATTTTCAACGATCTATTCTTATTTTGTTAACACCTAAAATAAAATCATGTTCAATATATTTTTTCTGTTATTTAACACGTTATCACGTCGATCTGGATTTCGTATGGTAATTCGAATTACAAACGATAGTTGATTTTGATAATTCGGGAACCGCTGATGTTCTGTTTGAAATTAACGATTCCAGGTTCCAAATTTGGAATATTTATGTAGAGTGGAACGAAGTAGTTCTCATGAGCGTAAGGTGAGAAATGTATTACTTAATTGATTATTATTTGACGACCCTGTAGCCTAGTTGATAGCGACCCTGCCCGCGAAGCGAGGGGTGCCGGGTTCAATTCCCGACCGGGGCAGATATTTATGTGACAGATAAATATTTGTACTCGGGTCATAGGAGTTATTGTGATGTGTTGTATGTGTCGTCCATGGCACCCGCGACGCAGGTAATAACCTACTGCGGGGGTGTGAGTGTGTGTTAGCGTTTTAGCCTTAGCGTTTAGCGTAATATTGTTCATTACTTTTCTGTTATACAATAATTCTTGTAATGCAACGGCCAATCCACATATTTTGACTAAGGTACAGTCTACACTGTAGAGTTTGTGAAGTAAGGGTGTGTAGTGTTAGAAACTTGGTTCTACATGAGATCTGATTATAACGTTTTGACAGTGCGAGCCATATAGTCTCGTCGTGGCAACATTTTACATGAAAATATTTTGACGGAATAGATTATATCTGAAATTGTATAATTACAGGTATTTTTATTATTTTACGCAGTATTAAAAGTTTAGGAAGATATTAAAAAACATCTCACGATCAGTTTTCCGCCGCGGCGCCGGTTTGTGTAATCGCGTCACAAAAAATCAACGGGAATCCATTTACATGAATTTCCATACGTTGTTCTAACAAAAATACGCTTTGGTATTCGGAAACAAAGCCACGTTCTACGATGGGAGACTGACAATGAATGAATTCAGTTACGAAAAATAAATATAAAAGACGCGCATTTGAACAGCGAAAGTATTCTACGATTAAATAAAAATTAGCGTGCGATTAATTTTACATAGAATTTTAGTAAATACTGTAGTAGGTGTCATGGAAAATTAATAGTCAGTTGAAATGCACGAGAAATAAGGACACTACAGTATGCACTGCACTACAATATGAAACTGAACGACTCCGTAGCCTAGTTGGTTTGATATAGTACCCTGCTTGCGAAGGGGACTCGGGGTCAATTCCCAGCCGGGACAGATAATATCTAATTATGTGACAAATAAATGTTTTGTACTTGAATCCTCCTTATTAGTCATGTCTTATTTCTTATGACCAATTTGACCAGATCAAGGAAATTAAGTATGAATGTGTACGCCCCAACTCAGAGTTACTAACGGTTACTTAAATCGCTCCTTAGTACAGAATTTGTATGGTGAATCTTTACTAAGGAGCAATTTAAGTGACCGTTAGTGACTCTGAGTTAGGGCGTAAGAGTTTCAGCATTTCTTTTTTTTTGCATGAAATAAGTTAGTGCTTGACAATCCCACCTGATGGTAAGTGGCAATGAAGTCAAAGATGGTGAACGCACTAACTTAATAAATGCCTGTTCACTCTTCTCTACAACTTTATTCCGAAATCAAATTGACATGGTGACATACAAGCTCTAAAGATGATAATATTATGTTGCTGGTCTGTGCGTAATTTCCGTGAGTTGTGCAAAATGTTTCCTTCGCCGGGAATCGAACCGCTACAATGTAAGTGGCATTTGCGACACAGTCACGCTAGCGTTGCTGTTGCAACTGATGAAAGTTAGGACGTCAGCCCAGGGAGAGAGAAGCGATACTAACATAATCTATTGTATTTTGCAGTTAACATGATAATATTTCAATGTATATACTCCATTTTTTCTACAAGTCCTATTTGGTGAACAATCTAACATTGTGTTTTTATCGTAATGTGTAATGTAAAATAAGGCTGACAGAGAATTAAAAAAATTGAAAGAAAAATCTATATGTATTTATTACATAAAACACAAAATATTTTTGTACGGATGTCCTTTATAGAAACCTATATGCCCCAGAATTGTTTCATTTGAAAGGCAATAATCTGAAGGCCGATTTTCCACTTTTACCATATACTATACCATCTCTACTATACCATACGTATATTAATATGTAAAGATGGCGCGTCAACGCCACACACAAACACAAAAACACTGATCTGTCATTCTCATCAGAAACTTTTAGCGTAGTGGAACACGCCGGGTATTCACTAGTTTAAAAACAAATAAAAATAATCATTTAATGCCAAAATTATATTCCAATAAAAAATAATGCCGAAATTATTAAGCAAATATGACTCGTCTAAAAGAATTTAAATACATATACCACGGACGTAAAAAAAGACGGACGTAATCCTAAGAACAAATTCAGTGAAGCACCCATAGTTATACCAACTCTGTATTCGTACAAGTACACACACCCACACATTGACACCATCCTGATATGACATTGACACCATCGCAAATCAAAAATTACAAAATTTCACACACACACGGTAAGCGAGCTGTCAGCTGTCAGCTTCACTCTCGATTAGACAAGGTTACGTCCGTTCTTTTTTTACGTCCGTGACATATACCTATCCAGCTCAAACGATACTATAGTACAAACAAATTATACTTGTCAAACGATGAATTATGATTATCATCCGATTTAAACTGTCATTTCCAACGTTATTAATTACAATTATTTGAGCAAAGAGTATTTAACTCATTCTCTATAGCCAGTTCCATGCTATTAGTCTAAAAAAAAAGTAATAAATAGACAAAAAGTGTGTGGCGTATCAGTAACTCAAATGTATGTATGTTGAAAAAATTTGTAGATGTCAGTCACCGCTTACAACCTTCCTCATGTGCTAGGTAGGTACGTTGCTTGCAAAAAAAACGCGAACAAAAAATACCAATCTCTGATTATGATAAACAATGACAAAGTTTTTAGGGTTCCATAGCCCAAAACAGAACCCTTAGTTTCGTCATGTCAACACATATGTTTCTCCTAACATTCACCACCCTGACCAGTCCTGGCCTTCTGAATTCAGCGCATAAGAAATAATAACGTACAGCAAAATAAATAATGCAATGCAACATGCGATTTTGTCTTGCAAAAGTGCTATATATTATCACATCGCGTAACTTTCACTACTCACAGACTTTTATGTCGTTTTGAAATTGGCCAGAAGGAAATGAGAGCGGTTGGATAACGTTAGCGGCAATGCCGTTTTTGTGAGAATTTAAACTTTTTGAAGGAAATATCGTGCGGATCTACGCTAATCGATTTCCAACGTCTTGCTTCCTCATTTATCTCGTAGTTTCATTTACATGAACTAACTCAACGATCACCAGGTCAATACCCTTTTCTACTTGTAAGTCAAAATAAAATAAAACAGTAAAAATAATTTATCTTAAAAAGTTTAAATACAGTCTTATATTTTGGTAAAAAATGACGTAATGCTTTAAAAATACATTGATTTTTTAGAAAAACGTTGGATGACAATACTCAGTTCAGTTAAATTGTCTATGAATTTAAATAGTTAACAAAGTGATTATTACAATCACTTTCATACCTAACTATACTTTTTCAACTATAATATTAAACTATATTATGTATTCTACTCAAACACCGTACCAAGGACCTTAAATCACTTATCGTACAAGCTAATGTTCAGTAAATCTATGTAAACACGCTATTTGCTTAATTTTAGCGTCAGTTAGAGTGAGTGATCTTGCTGAACACCTTGCATTCTCTAATATTTGCACCATACAATGTAATGTATCGATCACGCAATCCGTATATGCCGTTTCATCGTGGTTTATTCACTGGGGATTAGACTTTGACAGCTATGCGAAGTTAATTGAAATAAATGGTGAGATATACATTTTTTTAGGGAAAAAACATTTCATTAAAAAAATCTCTGAATGGAAAATCCCCGTTGAAATAATATTACAATCAACAGCATTTTTTGCTTTACCTACACTTACGCCCCAACACAGAGACACTAACGGTTATTTAAATCGCTCCTAAGTACAGAATTTGTATGGTGATTCTTTACTAAGGAGCGATCTAGACACGCGGCAGCGTGTCAAGCCAAATTCAAGCAAAGGAACTGGCTTGCCAGCGCCGAGTGTAATATTACACGAACCACTTGGTGCCACTTTTGACCCCTCTATAACTCAAAACCTCTTTAATGTAAACACATAAAACTACGTGTGTTTAATTATATCCATGAGGACATGTAGAAGCCCAAATTTTATGAAGCTAGCTCAAACGGTTATAAAGATATGAAGGTCAAAAAGTCGTAAATTTTACCACTGACTGACTGACATATAGTACCTAAACCTAACATACATCCAGATGACCTAGAAGGATGAAATTTGGAATCCAGCTCGGTAATTGTATGTAAGCGTAGGAAAAAATCAAAAAATAAAAAAAAAGGTCGAAAAATAAGTTGTGTCCCCATACAAAAAAACTTGTAATATGCGCTAAGAAAACCACACAGCGGAAAGGCAAGAAAAACATTAAATCTCAATACCTGCCTAGTTTTCTTTATAAAAAGTAATGATATCCCACCAAAAACATAAAAGTAAAAAAGGAGAGCCAAGTTCAATACAAAAATTATGCTTAACTGTGGGCTTCGCCGCAAAAAGAATGGAGATCTAAATGAGTGCCAAGATCTATGCAAAATCGAATTATGTGTTTATAGGAACAAAATAACATTATGAACAAGTTTTAAACTCTATTTCTTTGCTTTATTGGATACCTATAACAATTGCTGTTATTTAAAAATGTGAGATCTTAAAGTAGGTTATATTTGACTTGGCCAGTTTTAATTACATCAGTCATTTTATAAAGTTATTCAACATTTTAATTCTGATAAAAACTGGCCAAGTCAAATCTAACCTACTTTAAGATCTCACATTTTTAAATAACAGCAATTGTTATAGGTATCCAATAAAGCAAAGAAATAGAGTTTAATACTTGTTCATAATGTTATTATTTTTGTTCCTATAAATACATATTTCGATTTTGCATAGAACTTGGCACTCATTTAGATCTCCATTCTTTTTGCGGCGAAGCCCACAGCTAAGCATAATTTTTGTATTGAACTTGGCTCTCCTTTTTTACATTTATGTTTTTGGTGGGATTAAAGTAACCGTTAGTGACTCTGAGTTGGGGCGTTAATTTCTTATCCTCGATAAGCTAGTATAAGAAAAAAATAGGTGAATAGATAGTTCCTACTAATTACATATACATGTTCTTATTGAACTACGTTATAATAAAAAAAATCTCTCATTAAACAAAAAAATGTTTTCATGACTATCTGTTTTAGGTATAAGTATTTTATATTTTTGAGTAGCAACTACGTATCTATTTATAGCAAATCCATTTTGCGTGTGGCGTGTCAAAGGACTAACAATTCTATTTTTTGCACTAAAACACTTTTATAATTTACGGAACAAAGGGCTGCGTTGAACAAAACATAAAGGAATTAAAGTGACAAGTCATTGTTTACCTTTTTTATTTAAATAGTTGACAATCGAGTAGACAAGCCACTTAATGTTAGATGACCACCTATGCATCATCATCATCATCATCATCATCATCATCATCATCATCATCATCATCATCATCATCATCATCAATATCATCATCATCATCATCATCATCAGTATCAGTAACAACTTCACCGATGCAATGCTGACCAAAAATAAGGTACATGCAGGGGATCCACTAATTTCATCATCAAAAAAGAAAATATTCTCAATTCGGTTGTGTTTTTTAAAACGTTTATTCAGATTTCCATCATTTATGAGCCGATGTGGAAATTTATATTTTTTATTTAAATATTCCAGATTGGTCTCATATTTATCAAAGTCCTGATGTCTATAAGGAATTGATGGAAATTTTTATATTATAAATATATAACTATGACGATTTTGATAATATATATTTTTTAATTTTTATTTATATCTAAACGTTTCACGCTTATTTAAATTCATGCTGTGAAAACTGAATAAAGTTTAATTTATCTTAGAAGAGTTCAGTAAACCGAGTTGAATAAATTACAGCGAAAGAAAAACAGACGTAACTATTTCACAATCACTATTGTCTATTCAAAAATGTTTTCGTAATCCCAAACATTTGAGAGGCCACTACATCATATCACAAACAATTGGTAATTGTTGCAGTAATGTGTCCAAACAAACTTGCAATGTCAAGGATTTTGCACTACGTCAGACGTATCATGTACTGTCTTCTGTGGTATCAGACAAACTTACCACGGCTTACTAGGGCGACTAGGGCACTAGCTGTAAGGGCCACTGGGGCACTAGCTGTAAGGGCCACTGGGGCACTAGCTGTAAGGGCCACTGGGGCACTAGCTGTAAGGGCCGGCCCGCTAGGGCTAACAACAACAAGCAACAAGGGTTAGTAATGCCCATTTGAAATAAAAAATTAAGTAACAGAAGCAGTTTTAACCGACTTCAAAAAAGGAGGAGGTATTCAATTCGATTGTATTTTTTTATGTTTGTTACCTCAGAACTTTCGACTGGGTGAACTGATTTTGATGATTCTTTTTTTAATTGAAAGCTGGTGCTTGTCATGTAGTCCCACTTAAATTTGACCGAGATCTGACGAGTAGTTTTTGAGTTATTTTTAAGTCGGTTATTTTTTGTCAAGAATTATAACACTGTTTAAAAGATGAAAGAAATCGATACTTTAATTCTATGCTTAAGTATTTTTTTTAAAATATACTCGTACTGAATCTTACTTAAAATAAATTAGAATTATGTCATTCGCTATAAGAACCTCTTATAGTTAGTCGCTATGCCAGGAATATTTCTCAATCGAATATCGTGCATATTGTATCTAATAAACTTTTTCTCGTATAACATTAAGGTACATAAAAAAGTCGTTGAATAAATTATTAAGTATCCGAAACCTTCAGAATGGCACAAACATTACTGATAAAACATGTTACACATGACCTTACCACGGCCAATGCTCTGCAGCCATTTAAATACGGTCGTTAATTAATATTTACACTCGAATTCCCTGTACAGAATTTCCGGAAGTTTTCATCTCGAGACAATCAATAAAACTAATATTATAAATGCCATTTGTGAAGTTGTTTGGGTAACCTTCACACGCTAACCATTTATATATATAGACTTTACTGAACCATACAACCATACAACAACATAAGAACGAACGGTGGACTAAGATGAAGGTATTATAGATTATGGATTGTATGGTTTGATAATAAATACTAATAATAAAAATTATATTGCCGCACACAAGATTAAAAATTACATGGCGAGAGAAAAGAAGAGAAAAGAGACGACAAAAAAGTTTGTGAATGGACAAAAGGAAGTGGCGCAGCTTGTGCTGACATAGGACGATGGTCCAATGTAGCGCTGTTTTTCAGCCACTCCTATCTCTTTGTTGGTGGACGGGAGTAAAGCTCCGATGTCTCCGGCTCCCTTAATTTTAACAAAAATATCCTCCATAAAACACAAAAAATATATATATACAAAATATAAATTAACAAAATCAAGATCAAACTTGGCACACAGACAGTCTAAACCAAAACATTCTAAACTTTTCCCGGTTACACGTTCCCGTGGGAAGACTTAACATTAATACGTTTGTGAAACCTTTCATCCGTGCGCAAAATCTCGTAAGCAATATTTTTTTAGCGCAGCAATAAGCAAAAATTTCGTTTTAGAAACAAAACAGTCTCTTTAAGCATAACCCAACGAGAATCTGAGATAATGATATTAACTTCAATCCATTAGAAATCCATTTCCCATTAGCAAGGCATGAAGGCAAACCGTGTAAAGTTCGGAAGCCGCACGATGACCTCCAGTATGACTTAACTATAGCTATCTCACAATACTTTAAACTAAACTTTTCAAAGTACAGAAGTGGTAAAGAAACACATAAGTTATTGATCCATTTACCAACTGTGCCTGAAGTTAACCAAGAAGTTAGTGAACTAAAGTTAGTAAACTTGGTCGATCACTTCAGTTCATAACAAAATTCAGTCACTTGATATTTCATTCGAATATTTTAGTGGATTTCTAAAGTAATTCTGTCAACCATAGAAACATTGATATTGGTAAAAGGTGTATGAAAATGGTCATCAATCTGTCACTGGTGCTCGTTTTCTGAAGTCAACGCTACGATATTTTTATTTATAAGTCGAAAACATTAAGATTTTCTTTCCGCTAACATAGCTAAAGGTAAATTTATTCAGATTCAATTCCTCATTATGACAGTTGCAGATCTGCGTAATAGCTTTAAAATTTGTGACGTACTTCCAGCTATATTCAAATATTTTGCTCGAGTGCTCGCGGGCAATTTTTTGCAGAGCGTCTGAGAAAAACCGGTCTAGTTTGTAAAGCACTTCAAAAATGTATTTCTCCATCTACAATTGCTTCTTCTTCAAATAATCCATTTGAAACTTGGAAGAGATGAGATTATTTCACGACACCCAATTATTTTCAGACTATTTTTGCTTTCGAAGCATGAGAAGAGAAGCGAATGAACTCCATTCGTTTAGTCCAAATGCTTTATCAGAAAAACCTTTAATATGCTAGAAAGCCGATAGTTATAACAGGATAATGGATAATCCGATAAAATTTCTTGATATGCATTAATTGCAAAGCAAAGCAAAGCAACAACCCATAATTGTCCCACTGCTGGGCTCGGGGTCTCCTCTCACAATGTGAGGGGTATTAGGCCATAGTGTACCACGCTGGCCAAGTGCGGATTGGTAGACTTCACACACCTTTGAAAACTTTATGGAGAACTCTCCGGTGTGCAGGTTTCCTCACGATGTTTTCCTTCACCGAAGCAAGTGATAATTAACTTCTAATACGCACATAATATTTGAAAATTAGAGGTGCGTGCCAGGATCGGCCCCAGACTCGGGCCCCTTCGTTCGGGAGACCAACGTTCTAACCGCTAGGCTATCACTGCTGCATTAATTGACTATCCTGTAATTAATGTTTTCTATGAATTTGATAGTAACAATTCAATTTTATGATTTATCATCAAGTTTTCCGTAAAGCTTATTAAATATTGTTATTTTGTTTACAGTTTCATTCGGTGACGGATAAGAGATCTCAAAACAACGACTATGGCGAAAATAGTGTTACAATCGTCACAGAAAAGAAGATAGAAGATGATTCCTCAGATGCATCAAGTGGTGAAAATGTAGATATTGGAGGTAAGCATTATATATTACACGTTTAATGTAAGTAATTAAAACAAATATATATATAATTTGAACAACATCATTTCATTAACTAACGAGTAACCGCCGTCGCTTTGCTTCGGTTTTCTTATTTTTTTACACCTTGGGTTACATTATTCGAGTTTTATTAAGGAACCCTAATTTTTGTGAAAATATAATATAGCCTATGTTACTCGGGGATAGTGCAGCTTCCCAACAGTGAAAGAATTTTTCAAATCGGTTCAGTAGTTTCGGAGCCTATTCAATGCAAACAAAAAATCAAATCTTCCCTCTATAAATATTAGTATAGATTATTATTATAGATTATAGATGTACGCTTAGTAATTTGTTCAACAGTTTTGACTGAGGTTAATTGGTTGTTTTAATTCCATATTTTACGTTTAATTATGTTTACAAACATAACATGAGAACAATAAACAGGAAAAATTGATTTATGCAGGAAATATAGCTAACGACGTATGAGTCTACAGAAGTTGGTAGTGATATGTGTGTCATTGCCACTGTACAATGAAGCTGTAGAGATCAAGTTATATTGGTTACCAGACACGTCTATCATTACAGACGCAGCAAAAAAATCTTAAGTTGCGTGGATTTAAAGTTCATGTTGTATAAATACTTAATGATATAACGTTTCGTTTGTATTTTATTTGGTCTTCACTCTGATGTAGCCTTGCGTAGGGAAACTAAATATATCGTAGTATATTAATATATATAAATAATTATAGTCTTCATCTGTCTATTGCTTTACATACCCTGTCGTAGCAGAAAAATGAGACCTATTACATTTTCCGAATCAAATAAAATTTATTAAAGGATTTTCTTTTAGAATTTTGAAAACAAAGGCATAAAATAAGTAACATTAAAATTTACACTTATCAAAACCAAAAAATATAATGGAGAAAATTTATAACCTAGTATTGTAAGTATATTGGCATAGTTACAACATTTTAAAAGTAAACGGCTAAACTGTATTAAACCAGTATATTGCACAAAGCATGCCGTGTCAACTTTTGAGTTGGCAAATACGTTCCACTCTTTGTTCTTTTTAACTGAATTTCCTGAAATGACTCTTCGTTTCGTAATGTTTACTTTATAAGTCATTCTCCTCATCACTTCATTGTTCATCACTAATGCTTGTATCATAATGAATCAGATCATTACTAAGATAAAAATTACGTGTAAATTAGATAAACACTACGTCACCTAACTGTCATTCTTGTTATTTGACTCATTTTGTTAAGTTTTTATGTTCATAAAAATATTGTTACGTCAATTTGAGAATCTGTAATTTCTAAATGACTCGGCCAATCCGCCAATTGAGTCCATAATTATGTTTGGATCCAAAACGTGGCTCTGTGGTCAAATTAACTATCGATGAACGATAAACAAAAAAAAACCTAATTGCAAAAAAGTTACCTACCTTTATTTTTTGTAAACATAGATGATCCGTAATCAATCGTTCAAAATAATTTCAAACGGACGAAGACGAAGTGCTCAGTATATTTCTTTTTTCTTTAAAAAATACGTAACTTAGATTGCTATCATATTATTATATCATGAAATAGATGAATCAGATAAATCAGATTCGCCGACATCAAACACGTCACTATTGAGGAAGGTCAATGAATCATTTGTCTCTCCAAATACCACCGTTACATGATGACGTCACGCGTAATTTACTCGTATGATGTGTACAATCTTTCATCATTATAAAACACGGTGCATGTATCTTATTCGTATATTTTATGATCGTTTGTTACAAAACATTTATCCAACTTACGATGCCGTAGACTTTATCTATGCACCTAAGTAGGCAAACTGAATTGGCAGAGTTCATGATTATTTTTTATTATGAAAATAATTTACCTGAGCAGGTAGTTTACAGGATAAAATTGTTAAAAATAGATAAACAAGGGTTATTTAGTAAAGTCATCGTATTAATTTCAGTCTACGCTTAAGGATATTGTTTTTTATAAGACAGGTATTTCTAATGAGTGTCGTTGGAATAAATATGTACCTACCTACTTATTCTCAGTCACGAAGTAGGTAACTCAGTCTAAATCTCAACTCAATCTGATCATGATGCAATGGTGCAACGCCCAAGTCGCTTGCACAGTGTATGAAATGTTTTTAGTAAATTTTTTGTCACGTGCACCTTTTTTAACAAAATTAAATTAAATTGATTCGGCTATTTTTTGTATGTAACTACACTTTTAGTTTCTTTTATTTTCATGTTATCCAGGAAGGTCATTCACACAATGATGTCACGCGACCTTCATTGCCTTGATATTGCTGAAGGCAATATCTCTACAAAACGTACGTTCGTGCGGAAAACCAATTAGTTGACTCGCAGGCATGCCAAGTAAAAACATACTAAAGCAATAAATTCTAATTTTTATACATTTAGTATTTTTTTATTCAGACAAACACAAAAATAATTTTTAAAGTAATTAAAGGAGAAAGAAGGTTCATAGAAGTAGTACAATACAACCTCTTGAGAACTGCACCTTCACTTTTTGCTTCTTATAAAGTAAAATGCACGACTTTAATCCCACCCAATGATATTTATTTTAATTGTCGATGTTGAGTTGGTTGGAAAACGCAATAGTTCAGTAAAAAAAACACTATTGGCCTAAAGATATGCTTTACATCAACGGGGCACCGATATATATTAGGCGAGCATTACATTATTGTTTTTCACGGTCGGCGGCGACCATTTAACTTAGTGGTCCGTCTTGAGAAATTGGACGAGTGATACACCAATTCGATTTGATACGAAATAGATAACAAGATGGTTGTGTGATTGTTAAGGCTATGTCAATATAAAATCTACTCTGTGCTCTCCATCTGAGTCTCATTTAACAGAGCTTTTTAACCAAAAAAAGAGTGTATCTATGTACCTATATATCTGTGTGTCTGTATATCCGTATGTCTGTCTGTGGCATCGTAGCTCCCAAACGGATGAATCGATTTTGATCTAGTTTTTTTTTGTTTGAAAAGTGACTTCATCGAGTGTTCTTAGCTATTTTTAGTGTAAATAAAACTGTCGGTGGTTCTTCAAATTTTAATTTAAGATTACTGAAGAATGTTAGACTGCAGTTGCTTTTGCTTTGGATTGTAAAAGTAGGCTAATGACGGCGTCAACAAGTTGTTACCGCGGCGCATTGTTCGTTAGTTCATTAGGGTAACGAGAACTTTATTACATTTACTGACAATGTTTTGCGGGAATTTTAACGAACGCAGAACGAAAACTTACATGCCATTTGAGGTGTATGAAAGCTAATGTAGCTTAAGAATTAAAAAGACCCGTTTTTTAAGAATCTGCGTCATTATCATCATAATTTTGAAACTTTTATTAGATTTAAATTTATTACCTACCAAGAATTATACTGTTGAATTTTATAATTTTGTCGCCCTATACCTATCTAATAGAGGAAATCGAAGATACAGCTACTTTTTTATTTAAAGAACTCGTGCATTTTGCTTTTGGCCATATCAAAAATACTATCGACGATTCGCCACTTTCCATTCTTCCAGCCAGATTTCTGAACAAAATAATGTCAGTGTTTTTATAATTGGATTATGTCGCATTATCATGATGGAGTCGAGTCGATGCAGTTAATTTTTTTAATTACGAAAAACCCATTCGAACATTTCAAGTGAATTAATTCAGTGAAATACACATTTCACTGGGATTAAATTAATTAAATTCTTATTCTAGGTTGTAGCGTGATGTATAGGTACAAGTAACTTTTAGATGTTAAACCATCAGTCATGGTTGTTTGAGACAATATTTGAGTGTCAAATATTGCTATAACAATATCAGCTTCTCAGCTCAATGAAATGAGCATTACATCGTAAGCGTTTACATAACCCGGCCGAGGCTAACCGTGTCAGATGGCGAAATAACTGGTTCTGTCGATAAATACGGCGTGGCTCTAGTGCAGTTATATTATAGAAGCTGTTTACAACCTGCTAGTGTCAAGTGGTCTTCGCCATCCGTCGGCCCAATAACAAGGCTTGTTAGGATTTAATATAACACTCACTTGCTGATGGCGAAGCAATGACGTAGTTTCTCTTATTAGTTTGCTGGTTACTGTTTCTTCCTTTATTACACTGGCGTAGTGGAAATCCTAGTCCTATACCTACCTACATTATGGACCATATGGCACAATGGTTACCATGATTGCCAGACGAAAGGACCGGAGTTCGATTCCTAAGGGGCCATCCATAAATTACGTCACACGTTAGGGGGAGGGGGGAGGGGTCATTGTGTGACAATTGGTGGCAGGGGTCCTAAATTTCGTGACGTCACATTTCAAAATCGAATAATTGGTAGTACAGGTAAATATTAAAAAACAATTAATAGAAATTAAACTTATTTCGGAACTGCTGTTTTAATTTAATAATTTCTAGGTGTAAAATTTCATATGTGACGTCACACTAGGGGGGGAGAGGTCTCACAAATGTGACTAGCTGTGACAAAGACGGGGGGAGGGCTCAAAAATTCATGAAATTAGTGTGACGTAATTTATGGATGGCCACAAACGAGGAAAAATTCGAATGATGATTTTTTCTGTACTCAGTCTGGGTGTGTTCTTGTCTTTGTCCTAGTATGAGTTATGAGTGTGTAACTACTATTCATTTGAGAATGTCCATTTCTATTACACAGCTTGTATCTTGGTGCATAGTCAAAATATTTTGCGGCTCAATGTAATCTACATATGGAGCTATAATTCAACAGTCTACAATTATGTCAATATGTCGCTACAATCTTATCTAAACATAAATCGCTTTAACTAGTTCGCATAATAAGAGCTATTACGTATGATAACAGCCTCGTATGAAGTGATAGCGATCGATCAATCTTACTGGAATTAGGCCATTGCGTACGTAATCTAACAATAGCATTACGAAGAGACTTCATCAAAAAAAAATTTGCCGTCTCTTTATATAGATCCCATTCTCTTTTACAAACTAAGAGATCTACAGTGCTCAGATGTAGCGACGAATATGAGTTCCTCCACGTTTCGTATAATTTTATGTTTACCTCCTGACGATTACCAAAGGCGCCACCGTAAAAGGCAAAGGCAGTATTGTTAGACCAAAGGCCCCGTCGCAATATCCAAGGCAGTATTGTAACACCCAAGGCACCATTTTTACAACCAAGACACCGTTGTAACACCTAAGACACCTTTGTAACAACCAAGGCACCTTTGTAACACCCAAGGCACCATTGTAATAACCAAGGCACCATTGTTACACCCAAGACACCATTGTAATAACCAAGGCACCATTGTAACAACCAAGGCACTATTGTAACACCCAAGGCACCATTTTAACAACCAAGACACCGTTGTAACACCCAAGGCACCTTTGTAACAACCAAGGCACCTTTGTAACACCCAAGGCACCATTGTAATAACCAAGGCACCTTTGTAACACCCAAGGCACCATTGTAACAACCAAGGCTCCGTTGTAACACCCAAGGCACCACCGCAGGGGTTAAACTGCGTGTAATAATGCAACATTTCAAGATGGATCAGCCGTAGCCTTGTCCGTATTCTGTTGTGTGCACATAAACGTATAGAAGATGTTAATAACTTGGCTACAAATCATCTGATCTGAACTGAAATAACAAAGATATTGTGTCAACATATCGTTTAACTTTACACAACCACTGACAGACGCACCAACGATTATGTGTAAGATAATGCTGAGACAGTGCGACCTTGGTTTTATTACGTAACTATGTAATCTGCTAAATGGCATGGGTATTTATTTAAATTATGCACGTGAGCACACTCGATGGTAACCGTCACGTGTCGCACCAAACTGGTTGATTGCACGCGAGTTGGTTTACCGATTTCAAAAGGAGACCGTGTGGTCGTATTATATGGCTGTATACTTTTGTTATTATATGTATTACAGATTTTTAGTTTTTACTATTTTGGGTGTATGAAATACAAAATATTTAGTACGTATATTAAATGTCCCAAGTGGCAGAAAGTAAAAGTGCCTCTGAGTTATATTCACAGAACTAGTGGGAAAAAATTCCCAATGGTCCTGTCAACAGGACTACTCAACAGGACAAGTGGGAATAAACGAAACTCTCTGCTATGCACTCGCTCGTGGCCAATAAAACAATAGATAAACGGAGAATTGGTCAATTAAATACAATTATTATTATAATAAATAATTGATACGTACCTACAGACGGACAACTATATTATATGTGGTCATTGCAATGTTATGGAAATAAACTCACTGGACGAATTATTTTCATGGTTGTTCGTAGTTACTTTAGAAGAATTTAGATTAGGTAAATTATAATATTTTTAATAGGTTTATGTACCTTAATTTGACGAAAGTATGAGACTCAGGCTTGATAGCCAGTTCTCTTTTTTCTTTCTTTCTACACTTTTCTCTTTTGGTCGACAACGCACCGGTGACAACCAAGTTGTTACTTAAGTATTAAAATATAAAGCTACAGTTACGGTAACTATAACATGATCTCTTATCGGCAGGAAAAACTGATTGTTAAACTTTTTATTTTAATTTTGAAACAATATTATCACCATTTTTGGTTACCTTTAATACGATACAATTTAAGATGGTAACACATTCAAGGTTAAGAAAGTTTTTCAGAGACGTAAATTCGGTTAGGAGATGTTGTTCTTAAATTCTTATAAGTATGCCAAGATTGCCAACTGAATAATACTTCTGGGTCGAAATGCTAATTAAGTCGAATCATATCCATTTATTAATCATTTATTCAAGTAGGAATTATAATACTCTTACAATAGAAATGAATTATAATAGTAGAGAATGTATTATAATACACACTCTGTCTAAATCACATTTTTCCTCTACAGTTTCTTGGCTGAAAATAACGCATTTATTTCGTCAAAGTTCTTTGTTATAGAGAAAAACATTTCTTTTCAAAGAGGATTGCAAAGAATTTATTTCAAAATAACATAAACATTATTGTTTATTAGAATCTTTAATTAATTATTAAATCTTTAATTTATTTAATTATCTTTACTTTAAGAATCTTTAATTAATATAAAATTAAATTTAATTAATTAAAATCTTTCCTTCTTAAAATATTTATTTCTTAACAACCTATTTTTAGATTTTAATGTTATTATCGCTACGTTGTTATCGCTAGATAGTCGATAGCTTTCGTTAAACTATGTCAGAACGGAGACTTCCTTTCTTTCTTTTTCTTCTCTCTTTCTCGGCCGGCAACGCATCAGTGATGCCTTTGGTGTTGCTGATATCCATGGGCAACGATAGCCACTTACCATCAGGTGTATCGTCAGCTCGTTAGCCGGCTATTTCCATAACAAAAAGACAATAAGATCTTCGGACTAGGGTTGATTCAAACACTAAACTTTCTTTGGAGTCGGTTATGATTTTGGTTGATATTTTGATAAATATTATATCTTTCTTGTTCCAGATAAATCTCTCCCGCTGGTAGAACCCGCTCTGGACTCCGCGGAGGAAGGCCACGCGGCGCAGTGCTCCTGTCCCAACTGCGATGAGGTTCTGTCCAGGTTCTCAGAGTGCAGCATCTGCTTGGAGCCGTTACAGGTACTGACTTTACTTTACATATTGATTTCGTCCACTAATCCTGGAGCAGCGTGGTGGAGTATGCTCTAGGCCTCCTCAGGAGAGACCGGTGCTCAGTAGCCATTAATGGGTTGAAGCCAGCCATATATTGATTAAAAAAACATTTCAAAGTTTTGTGGACATTTTTGTTCTGTGTAGTAGATTGACATAGTAAATAAAAAAAAATTTTTTTGCTTGAAGTTTACGGAGAAAACAGATTTTAACTTTCATGCATATCCATACATATAATTGTGTCTTATGTATGTTTATCTATTCTCCCATAAATTCTGAATTATTGACAAATTATTGAGGTATCGTTAGATGCATTTCGATCATCCGCATTAGGCTATGTGACGTTTTGTCGTTGACTCTTTTTACCGAAATGTACCGTGTTGGATACCCAAACAAAAGACACAACACATTTCTTAATATAAATTTCGTTTTTAAACCTACCTTCCTGCCTGTATCTTATCCTAAATCTATTTTGTAACATCAAAATTCTTGGAATCTCTTTGGAATCTTAAGCTACAATTTTATTTTCACTTTTTTTTTGCCTTTTGTTAAGAGATTAGAATCAGTCGATAGAAATCCACTTTTCGTAAACAAGGTTTTTCTTTACAAAGCGTTTAGAAATCTGTTCATGTTTTTCTTAGTATCGCAATATTTCAAATAGTATTAGGTGCTTTACAT
This sequence comes from Thymelicus acteon, assembly GCA_951805285.1. Lineage (NCBI taxonomy): Eukaryota > Metazoa > Arthropoda > Insecta > Lepidoptera > Hesperiidae > Thymelicus > Thymelicus acteon. Next base: position 17,024,138 of record OX638225.1, on the reverse strand, counting down.
AAATAAAAATAATACTTCACCCCACGGCCCTAAAAAAAGACGGACGTAATCCCAAAAACAAATTCAGTGACGCACTCATAGTAATACCAACCCTCTATTCGTACAAGTACACACACCCACACATTGACACTTCACTGGTTCAATCGCGAATCAAAATTTACACACACATGGTAAGCGGCCGGCCATTGCTATGCTTCACTCTCGATTAGACGAGGTTACGTCCGTCTTTTTTTCAGGTCCGTGACTTCACCCCTACAATGGAGAAGTTTCCTAATGTTGTAAATAAAGAATCAAAACAAATAAATCGCAAAAAAAATGAGAAGTTAATGCTGTGAAAATATATTATGATAAGCAAAATGACCAAGGCACCTAGCGACCCACCACGCAAACCACCTCTGTAGCCAGAACGAAAACCACTACGCTCTAGGCGCTAAGCAAGCCGTCTGTCTGTGCGGACGTAGCCTAAGTGATGTTTGTAGATTTCACCTAAAGACCTTGAGTTTGTCAGATATTACATCCATATCAATAACAATGACTATAATTTCAAGGTCAATGAAGGCACGTGACTCCGTGATGTGATACAATAAGAAAATTTATGCAACTTCATCGCTTTAATTGCAAAATATTTCATTCAGTGAAGCGGAATGTCTTTGAAGAAATACTTAATTGTTGATATTATCGTATAACCTGTCCTAATTATCTATTGCGTGTATTATTATTGTACGTGGGTGAATTTCCCAAGTGCGTTTTTGAGACGGCGAGGTTGAAAATTAATGTGTGGAGGTAAACTACAATTATGCATAATTTTATATAGGTAGTTTAAATAGTGATCTACATGATAGTAAAGTATTCAGATGTATTTAATACATAGATTCTTAATAAAAAAATATCTAAGACCTAAAATCTAATTCCGGTGTACTGTCCGACCTCCATTTATTTACATATTTTATAAATTTAATTTTTTTTGGTAAATAAATTTTATTATAAAGAAATGTTTTTTAGAAATACATTAAATAACACAACTAATATATATTTACGAAGTAATTTAAGATAGTGCAACAGCTCTTAAAACATCTTTTAAAAATGTCCTACAAAAAAAAGCAATACCGGTGGCGCATTTTGTATACTTCATTACTTGTTACGATACGATTTGGAAGACACCTTACTGGCTCTCCCCGCACCGTTCAGTTGTGCTCTTGCAAACTGCGTGTTAGGATGACCGACTGGCTACGTAATTTTCCTGCCAAACACGTAAGTACTCACTGCGGTGGCGCAGGAATACAAAATCATCCAATTCCGATGTCATGTATATTAGTAAAAGTACAAAGCAGATTATCAAGAAATTTTATGGAGGCTTCCATTAAAGGTTTTCAGCCATAATTGTGAAATAAAAGTTAACCTGTGAATAACGGTGTTTTTTAAAATTCAAGTTTTGACTCTAATTCTAAGTCTGGTGGCCTAATCTCGGTGGCTCCGGTGGCAAACCAAAGCGCATAGGGACGTGTATAGACCAGTGCCGATAATATTTGAAACGAAAAAAAAATAATCTAGGATGAAACCCATTGCAAAAGGAAGAGAATATAACGAAAATTAAAGGAAAAATAATTTACAGGCGACCTGAGGTTGGGAAGTGGAGGAGGGGGGGTTCAAGGGTAAAAAATAGTTTATCTCAATTTCCGGCAAAACTACAAGTCCTATAGAAAAAAGTTAAATAGCAATGTTGTAAGTAATAAAAAGATCTACAACTTTTTATTTACACTTTTTTACATAACCTCAAAATTTGTGAAAAATTCAAATAACCAAATTTTTGGTTTTTTATTTTTATCTTTTACAAAAAAAATTTTTTTTTCACGAAATTTGGTGAAAATGAAATGACAACTATTTTCGCAAAAAATTTTCGGATTCGAGTTTTTAATTTTTTTGGCAATCATTGTGTACAATTTTGAGGTATAGGTGTACCAGAATCTCATGGCATTTTTGACAAGCAGAAAAAAGGGTTTTTAATATGGCAATGAAAATTATTAAAACTATATCAAATTGTCAAGTCAAAAAAAGAGTTGTATGGATTTTTTTTCTTTTCCTAAAATGATGATTATTTTCAATTTAATACCGAAAAAAACCTTTACGATCACAAACCAGAAATATTATTTTCAATGTTTATCGAAAAACATGTGAGAAAAAAGGTGTATTTAAACGACAATCTACAATATTAATATTATCCATCTCCTAGGATTGACTCGTTTTGATACTTTGTTTTCTTGATTATATTTTCTTAGTAATTAATCTAATTATGATTTCTTTATGTGTAAATAGATTTGCAAATGATATTAAAATAAATAAAATGAAGAATACTAACATTGTTATATATTAAAGCTTGCAAAAATGTTGTATTATATGACATGAAAATTTATATCATGCAAGTTTACATCACTGAAATGTTGGAGGAGCAATTCATTATTATTATCTATTTAGGTATTCTCTTCATAAAAAAAAAAACAATATACCTATACAGATGGAAAATTTTAAACTGTTGTAGCATAAATTACCTAGTCACTCTTATAATCAATTATAATATTGAAAATTAATGTGCTTAATATAACACTGTCTTTTATATATTGTCTCTGAAGGTAATAAACCAGACTTTTAATGTAACCTATTATGAAACTAACACTATGATAAAAATATCAATGATCAAGAAGTTTTATTCAAATTTCCCCCACGCTGGGGAGTGTTGCGTCTCCAATTTTAATTACCCCATTTTGCCATCAGATTCTGGTACACCTATATTTATTAACATTTACACTTTAATTAGTCGAAAAACGTAAGATTCCATGTTACTTTGTTAGACAAAAAAATTACAAATCCATAAAACATAAAGATTGCAGAAAACATGCGAAAATAGTTGTCGTTCATTGCATTTTCGGAGAACATTTACCATAGTAGTTTATAGTTAGTAGTAGTAGTAGTTAGTAGTTTATAGTTTATTATATACCATTAGAAAGTAGAGATTCCAACGAACAAAAATCTCACCGATTTTTTTAAAAAGTAGATATTTTGACGTGAGAATTTTCGATTGAAAATTAGGTTGCTTTTTCGATATAAAGTCATAATAAGGTGAAAAAAGAAATATTTTAAATCAAAAAAATTACAGTATGTTAAGGACATACAAAGGTAAGTTTTCACTAAATTTCGTGAAATATTTTATTTTATAAAAGATAAAAATAAAAAACAAAAAACTTGGTTATTTGAATTTTTCACATTCATTTTGAGGTTATGTAAAAAAGTGTAAATACAAAAGTTGTAGATCTTTTTATTACCTACAACTTTGCCATTTAACTTTTTCCATAGGACTTGTGTTGCTGGAAATCGAGATAAACCGTTTTTTACTACTGGTCTAATAGGCCATAGAAACACAAGCGTGTCTAATCACCGCTTAAAGGAGTCCGTTCATCTAGACTCCTACGGTCTTATTACAGAACGAGGTCTATCGTTAGTCCTGGTACTAAACCTCCTTTGAAGCTTGGACTAAACAAATTATTATTACAAGACGCGTTTTAACGCTAAGCCATTGCCTAACTTTACTATGATACTAAAGCCTCAGATGAAAGAATTTTGACAATTGCGACGTTTGCTTTTTGACGCTTTGTGACACGAGATTGTATTTGATTTTTATTTTGTATTTACCGTGGTAGGTTTACGTCGTATTCGAACGACTTATATGTGCCTTTTATTTCTTTCATCTGAGCACAGAGTACTTAATCACTATGCATCTGAGACTAAAGCTAAACCTGCGAGCCCCCTAGTTTAACGTTGGACTATTTCATAAATGTCAAAGTCAGTTTTGAGGTTGTTGTCATGTTTATTTCGAATTTGTTTTAACATGTAATAAAATCCAAGACAACAACAATCAATAGAATTGATTGAAAACTGTATAATTATTTATTTGCAATAATATTTACGCTCTTTATTAATAATAGACGTGTTCCATTAAATATGTCAAAAACAATAAACAGCATCGTAGTATAATGGATCGTCGTAATCGAATAAATACTGACGTTTTGAATCAGTTTCGTGTCAAACCCGTGTTAGTTATTTCAGCATTTTCAGCCAAGGTCTAAACTTGAAACCAATAGTACTAACAAGTCAACGACTATTTTGCGTTTTATACTAAGCTTTGGTTTAAAGTATGTTACTAAAGTCAGTATCGTACCAAGCCTGGACTATTTAGTCATGGTTTAAACCTAAACTTTAGACCTCGTCTTGTAATAAGGGGGCTACTCTTCAAAATGTATCATTAAAGTATTAAAATATGATCTTGCCTTTATTATTTCTCATTGGCATAATCAATTTCGTTGGATCAGATTCTAATTCCAGTGGTCCTAATTTTGGTGGCATTTGATGATGTAATTTGAAAATATCTCCGGAACTAATAATTTTTTTTTCGATCTCTACTATGTGACTAATTATTCCTACTATTTACATATTATTTATGCCAAATAAAAAGTATTAGAAACAGCAGTTTTAAATTTAATCAATTTCGGTGGCTCGGATTTTAATTCCGATGGTCCTTTAATAATTTCGGTGGCATTTGATAATTTCAAATGGAAATATCTCATAAACTAACAAATTTTTTTCGATCTCTAGTATATGATTAAATAGTACTAATATTTACCTATTATTTAAGCCAAAAAAATTTATCAGAAACAGCAAATTTAAATTCGCCACTGTAATTAGGCAAAATTCGCGTTTGTTGAAATTGACCCACGTATCACCAAGACCGTGCATCGCTTAGGGCAAGACACGTCCAAGATTTATCACTCTGACTTAATTTATATTGTAGTTTGCAATTTTAATACTCGCCATCAATCTTCATTGTTATGCGATTATTACCAAATCCGAATCTAAATTTAATCAACTCTTGATATTTTCGGAACGATGTTCCTTATCGCGCGTTGCGAAAGGGGGCTAGACGGAAAAAATTAAGAGGAAAAGTTGTAACGACACTTTTTGCCGTCATTTATTAATTAAAGCGAGTACTAGGCGACCAGAAGTGTTCGAGGGTGCGACATCAGTGATACTGTACAATCATAGTATGTGGCTGTGTTATTTACTCTTCGGTATTTAGCATAGGCAAAACAGGGATATCTATATTATGATCATGCACATTATGTTATTATTGCTATTTCTCTTGTCATGCCAGTTAATATGCGGAAGAGCGACAGTGATAGAACAAATCCATGACTGCCACTCTGACAAGTGTCTTGTCAGAGCGACAGTGATAGATTTATTCTGTCCCTGTCGCTCTTCCGCATATGACGGGAGAAATGGCAATAATAGCTTAATGTGCATGATCATGATATGGACGTCCCTGTTGCGCCTATGCTAAATACCGAAGAGTGAATAAGACGGCCACATACTATGATTGTACAGTATCACTGATGTCGCACCCTCGAAGACTTCTGGTCGCTTAGTATTAATCGAAAGGAACTTCGTTTCGTCCGGGTGTCCCTTGACACCTCTCATTTTTTTTTTATTCATTTCAAATTAACTTATATATTTTTTTAATTTCACTCTTTTTGTACAATTGCAGTTTACATTATTTCTTTTCATAACTGTTTTATTCATGAGTTGCTGTAATTCCTCTATTAATCATTCATCGATAACCAAATATTTCATGGAAAAAATATTATTTTACGAAGTCGCCTACTTTTCGTGTATTTAAATTTACTTAAAAATTTTCTTAAAAATACGTATCTCATTAAAATAGCAATAATGTTTGCAAATCTCACGAAATCTATTTGGCTTTTAAGTCGACTGTAAAATATAACCAGAAAACCTTTTTCAGTAAGAGGATTTATATTTTAATGGCGCAGGTGTACTGGGCAGAAATTAAAATTGTTCCAAGACTTTGAAATGAGGATTAAATAAATAGAAGAATTAAACTAAGAGAACAATAAGAACAGTCAAGAGAGAACAATAGAGAGAAAAATTGGGTAATGGAGAAATGACTTAATTGATATGAAGAACTCCATGTATTATAAGAATGTTATGTTCAAGCAGTCTGCGAGTGAGTGCTTATCCTGAAATTGTTAGCAATTTTATAGTCGAACAATAAAACGCTTGGAACACGTTTCATGAACGAAAATTATAGCAGTGGGGAAGAAATTATGACTTTCGCTCATTTTCTCTAAACGCTTCTTCAGAAAAAAACAAATGGCGTGGATTTATAAGCAGCTGAAATCTTACGTGAATATTACTGAACTGAACATTATGAGATGCTTTGCTGGATGTAATAACAAGATTTCTGTATCGTCTTTTAATGCAGTAATGAGTAAACAATCAAATAAATAAAAATACGTGTATAGGTAATGATTTCTCTAAGCGATAAGAAACACGGCATTGAACAATTGCGTGGTGAAAAAAACGCAGAAACAGAAAGGCTTAATGTAGTCAACAGACGTTTTGGTTTAAGATTCATTTAAGCAATAAATATGAATTATTTAGAAGCTATAAATGAATTCAGAAAGCACATGGTTACGCTTACTTTAACTCATACTAAATTACACGAGTTAAGCACCCTGGTTACAAATTCTTTAGAAAACATGTTTACACAAAAGTTTCTTGTTTGTAATAATTCTAATTTACTAGCCGAAGACTTTCAAACTCCAATATTAATATCGTACGCAGGTGTACCGACTAGGAATTATAATGTGCCTGGAGTGTTGAAACAAGAATTAAATATAAATTGCTGGCTGGAGCGAAGAACTCAGAAGGCGCTGTGTTCATGTCAAATTATTGCAGATTTATGGTTCTTTGCAAAACATGCACACAAACAGGTTTAGTGTCTTTGAATACATTTGTTTATTATTACTCGACAAAAACATCAGCATGCGGCATAAATTACCGTGAAGTTATCACGTAGGTAGTACACTGTGGAAAGGGAACGATATCAAAAGACCAGTACGACAGATTTTGTACGGATCGGTGTGCGTAAAGGAAAAAACAAAACAAAATTGAATCACCACTTATATTCAAATCGCATAAAACCGAGGTCAAGTTTAATTTGGATAATTATGATAATACTGCTCATATATTGTGGCTCACCAATCTCACCATGCGTGTTTCGGTTAAATTAATACCTCAAACCAGGCAAACTTGAACTAATAACACTTCAAAATAGTTATCTATTTAAGTTTGTAACTACGAGCATCGCTCGGAAACTACAGTTAAACTGGTAGCTTGGAAGTTTGTTTATGAAGCTTTGAGTATAAGATGGATTTTAACATTTGAAGTTTTGGTATACTTATAGTGTGGGCAGTTAGTTGAATTTAACCTACGTTGATGATAACATTTATATTATTATCATAATTATTCGTACTAGACGCGTTGCTGGCCAAGGAGAAAACGATAAATCAACCCGCTCCTGAATTTATATCCTGTTTTATTTCCTAGATTTTGAATTATGGAGCAAAGACAAATTATAATCTACCTATGTATAAAAATGAATCTATATTTCCCTTGGTCATGGCATTTTTTATTTTATAACTGTCAGTCGTTTGCCAGTAGGAGCGATTGACTGAATATGAGAGGGAGAGGGAGAGGGAGAGGGAGAGGGAGAGGGAGAGGGAGAAGGAGAGGGAGAGGGAGAGGGAGAGGGAGAGGGAGAGGGAGAGGGAGAGGGAGAGGGAGAGGGAGAGGGAGAGGGAGAGGGAGAGGGAGAGGGAGAGGGAGAGGGAGAGGGAGAGGGAGAGGGAGAGGGAGAGGGAGAGGGAGAGGGAGAGAGAGAGGGAGATGGGATTTAATGATCTCTGATTTGTTAAGCCTGCCAAAAAGTTAAGTTAAAAATAGCACTACATTCTATGATTGTTAGGCGATACGAAGTTCGCGGGGTCAACTAGTTTTAATATAATTTTGACATCCGTAAATATAGCTTCAACCCATTAATGGCCCGCTACTAAGCACGATACTCTCCTCTTGAGGAGGCCTTGAGCACACTCCACCACTGCTCTAGTACTAGTGGGCATGGAGTAACAAATAACGTTGTCAACAGTGCTGCGTACGTGTGCCCCCATACTCCACCACCCTACTCTAGTACCATGGACATGGAGTAAGAAATATAATATTGAATGTTGTCCACAGTGCTGCGGTCCCTGCGTGTGTCCCTGGTGCGGCGGTGTGTGGTGCGCGCGTTGCTCCCGCCGCATGTCGCGGTGTGCGTGGTGTCGAGGGAGCCTCCGAGCACCGGCTACCCCCTGTCTGGCGCTGCAGCGACTGGTCAATGACCTCATGTTGCCGTGCCGGAATTACAGGTACTTGAGGTTTTTAAGTCTGTGAACTTCTTCGGCACTTCTTCTTCATGACATTAACATTTCCAAAATGGTGGTACTACATCACTATCATGACAAAAAAAACAGTCATTGTCAGAACTTTGCTAGAAACCGCATAAATCTCAGCAAATACTGCTAATATAATATCACTAATACATGGTAGAACACTCATGGTTACCCTTGATTTATACACTGCAAGTATACGTTGATACGATTATACGTTGATACTGATGGGCAACCGTTCCATATGTATCGGGTATGATACATTGGACTCCCACAGTATTTAGCCAACAAAGTCATAAAACTACAAGAAGTAATCAATGGTGAATAGTAACATTTTAAACATAATTATAATGGCACTGATGTGACTGCTAACCTGACCTTAGCTGATCCTAAAATAATCGAAATATCGAATTAAGACATAATAAACAAAAGTGATGGATAAGTAATTAAATCGAATGTAATAATTTCACTAAATTAAGGTCCATCAAATCATTAAGCTAATATGGTTCCATTTAGCCTATAAGTCGCTACCCTCAGTTCCCTCTATGAAACAAGACGCGTGGAGTAATCAATACCACAATTCATGCTGATGACGCACGCATAGTAAAACCCAACCTACTTTACTAATTCATTTCATTTTCATTCCGCATGAATAACTTGATAAGGATGGATCTTGTAATAAAATTGTGAGTCTTCATATCCGCTTTCTTCGTTCAAATTACTTTCATTCATTGAGTCATTGCGACTGATTAAAGGAATTGGAAAGACAGTTGCTGACACTTAATTTTAGATATCAAGATGTAACGCGTTTGATATTACAAATTGTGACGAGGGTTATTGTTAATTAAATTTTAGGTAGGTATAATTTTATTATTATTCCCTAGTTGTTTAGTGACAATATGGTAACGTAGACACGAGCAATGAAAAATTTTAATTATGATAATGCGTTACCATTATCGAATATTACTTTTTGTTTGTCTGTTTATAAAAATGGATGAATTTTTGCATAATTTTATTATTACTTAAAGTATGTGTCAAGGATACTTTTTGTCCCGAGAATTAAGATCAATTATGTTGCAATTTCTTTGACTCGAACTATTTTCATTATCCTATGTAAGTGTATTAGGAAATTCCACTAAAACGTTGGGTGCCACCAATCCTGTTACTTTGATTTGAGGTTTATGAGCCGAGCTCGTAAATTACCCCTAAAAGAGTTTTCGATCGTTAATTCTGTTTGTCTAATAAAATTTGGTCCCGAATGAATCGAGGCTTGGTGTATGCCATTTTTATAGCTTCCATTTATATTTATCTAGATCTTATATATATAAAAAAAGAATGTTCTTTATTGGTCCAAACTAATGCCACATACACTAACAAACAAAAAAAAATCAAATTTTCTATATTATATTCAGTGTTAATAAGTTGAACCCTAAATTCAGATAACTTCTGTGTTTTCCATTCTTTTCTACTTCTCAAAAACTTTGGGTTTTCGATGGAAAACTGTATTGTCTGACATTAAAGCCAAATAGTAAAATCATTCGAAAGATACTGTAATAATAAAATTGATAGAATCAACTCTGAATATATCCTAGATTTTCGACCGTCTATATACATTAAGTATTACCAATAGATTGTGTAACAGTAAAGTTCAATGGCAAGCTGATAAGAAGCGTGATAAAAAAATCTGAAACAACTTAAGGTCATTAGAAAGTCGTACAAAAACGATTAAATTGCCCAAATTATATACGCTTTGCCACTCAAGCAAATACAATTGGGTATTATAAGATAATCAAAATTAAAATTAAATGATCTACAATTAACGCTATGTGCCAACTGGAATTCTCGAATTGAAACGAATGTTTTTTGTCCCCAGGCGCGGCTGCACGGAACTACTGACGGCTAATACGAGAGTAAAACATGAGGAAGATTGTAAATACGACACTATGATCTGTCCAATCACTCCTACATGCTGCTCTGTGGCCTTCGAGGAGCTATCAGCACATCTACAATCAACTCACAATATCATTGCAGTCTACTCCCAGAAGATCAAGATCTTAATAGAGAACTTCCAGACAAAGTTGAAGAAAACTGCCTGCTGTAGAACCAAGTACAAAATCATATTGCTGTATCAGAAGAGCGCCTTCATCATCAAGGTCTGCATCTACAACTACCACGTTAAAGTCGAAGTAATGAGGAGGAAGCTCGGCTACATCGCTGATATCAAATCAGAAACGAGGAAGAGTGATTACTGCGCACTCATCGAATTCCAAAGCAAGGCACTCTGTACCAAATCGGCAATCCTCATAGAAAACGAAGCATATAGCAAGAAAGCTGAAGTACAATGGAATGATATTATAATGAAGTCTGAAAACGACGAAGCTATAACGATACATGTTAATATCAGCAAATCCGATATTGAACCAAATAGAAAAGAGTTTGCGGAATCATGAGTCTCGGACTGTAATGATACGCACCGCAATAATGTACATGTGATATTAGACACTGGATTGCAGTGGTGTATTTTGAATTATGTTTAACTTTTATGATGCGTGTATTAAGTGCGTTTGTAGTATATGAATGGATCCAAGATAGAAACCACCTTACTTTTGATACCATTGTATTTTATTGTTCTATTTATATTTCACGTTAAGTAAATTCGGCCTCGACAAATAGACAACTTTCAAACATGGCGACACCGCTGCCTCGAGGTTCGTTCAACAAATAATAATAAAGTTACAAAGTTATGCCATACACGGATTAAATTCCCATTAGGACATCATTTCAAACTCGATTTAAACGGGACCAAGAAATTCATTTTTTTTTCTGTAGAACACTACCTAATAGTAACTGTAAGGCACTAACTTTTTGCAATACCTAGTCAGCTTATACTTAACGAAAAAATCCTCAGGAAAATACCATTGTATAATAGTGAACTACAAAGATTTACCTTAACTTACGCTTTAACGTTCTCATACATACGAGTAAAAATAACCCATAAGTTACTATTATTTTGGTATCAGGTTTCGATAAGTAACTACTGGCTATAATACTTCTACTACCTTTTATGTCTCACTTATACTGGTAAAGGAAACAATCCGTCCAAATTAATATTCATTTCATCTATGATAGTTAAAGAGTAGTTAACTCATTTTTGCTATACGTATTTTCTTATAAAACAAAAATATTTTAAAATTATGTCGACATATTTGAATTGGTGCACCTGAAATGTAATCGAAACAACCGAGATTGTAATCTTCACGATTTGTGTAAAATTTTAAATTTCCAATGTATTTATATCACAAAATCTACTGATGTATAAAATTAATTGTTATGTTGCTACCAAATGTGACTGATGTAACCTTAATTAGTGTTAACTTTAATTATAAATTAAGATTTATTCCAAAATAATTTAGTTTTAAATAAATAAGGAGTACTTTAACCTACGTTTTTATTTTACATATATTTTTCCTTTAACATAATAATATATTGTGGTGAAGAACATAATTATATGGATATCAGTAACCCCAAAGGCATCATGCTCTTCGTCGATCGTCTGTTCGTTCGTCGGCTATTAATACAAAAAAATGTTTGCACTTTTCCCCGCAACTTATTTCCGACTAATATTATGTATTATAATTGTGAAAGTACATGTATGGATATTTGTAACTCTTTCACGCAAAAACTACTGAACGGATATTCATGAAAGAACAATGCCCAAAAATTATTTTTACTTTTTGTAGCGTCTTAAAACGTCAGTTATACCGAAGCAATTCAATATTTTTTTACATATTTTAAAATTAATATCTGTACCCATATTACCCAGGGTAAATTTTTTTTTTTAATAAGTGATGAATTGACTATAATAATAACAATGATGTCGATATTGTCCATTTTCATTCGATAAAAATGTTACCATTTTCATACTTTTCTACTTTAATGGTAGAAAATATATTTTGATAGTCATACATATTTTCTGATTTTAATTATTTCATATTGTATAAAGTGAGTAATTTGGGTAATCTTTAATAAATAAGTAACATTCTGCTTGAACTTTTTTATTTTTATATTTCAAAATATTTCTTTTCTTCATGTTCAATCTTTCAGTAGTAGTAAAATGGTAACTTTTGAATCGTTTTTAAAATTGACGTTGACGTTTAGGGATCAAATCGTGACATCACATACTCTTCCGGCATCGTTGTTTTGTTGTGTACATAGATAGGTACTTTATGTACTTTATGTATAATACTTCTATGGTTATAAAACATTCAATATCAAAATAATTTGGTTCTGGGGTGTGCCTGCTGAAAATTCTTATATATCTAAGCTCAGAAATTAATGCTGTATTTTTTAGTTTTTTATTTTTTATTTTAAGACGCTCAAGTTCAAAATGAAATAAAACTATGTATGGCAGTTTGGCATTGTTCTTTAACACACAGATAGACCACTATCTAGGATAGGATATAGGGTACTTATTATACCGGAAAATGCGAGTAAAGTCCCAGATAGAGCGCTAGTTTAGAATATGGACATTCACAAATGACGCTACAATTTGTCTCAAAAATCTCTGGCCACTATCAACTCAATCGGGCGACGCGACGTGCTCGTCTCAAAAATAGATATAATATTTCTAAAGATATTAATGGATCTGAAATTAATGGATCATATTCGTAAGTATTTAGTAAATCAAAAGGCAATTATCTGGAGACACATGAGGAAGGCTAATGACGGCTATAATTTGAACATCAAGCGTACTGAAATACTCGAATCGAGCATTGTCTTATAATCAAGTATTCTAACGTGATGCTGCACGTGACAGGAATATCAGAGTATCTCATGCGAAGAAGGCTTATTATGTCTGCGCGATTAACTATTGATATGACCGCTATGATATATCATTCATCGTAGACAAATCACATTATTAATTGTACGACAGAAGAAATAATAGTACTTATTTCTTCTGTGGTACAATTAATAATATTTAATCTATCTATAAACCGTGCTTAGGCTTTTTTAATCAAATAACCGAACAAAAAAATGATCAACCATAACGTTAGCCGTTTTATATGAATTGTTAAATTCGTATTAAGTATTAACCAAGTGTCAGTCATGTCACATTTAACTGTTGTCTGAGCAAAGTCCAAGTCTAACTGCCGCACTCAGAGTCACTTAACAGTCACTTAAATCACTCCTTTTAGTACAGAATTTGTATTATGATTCTGTATTAAGGAGCGATTTAAGTCACCGTTAACCCGTCGGTTACCAAGAACGTTCCAGAACGTCGTAACTCAAAGGTGCCGCGATCACGCGGATCCTAACGGGTTAAGGGACTCTGAGTACGGCAGTAAGTACGCTTTATAGGTCTTACTTTAGATTTCTCATATACTTCGGACAAATTGCAAGAAGATCACATGATAATAACATGGCGAAACTCATAGACAGGAAAATTGCGTCATCAAAAACATTTAAAGATAGAATTAGAAGAAAAAGAGCATCTTATTCTTGTTTTGTCGATCGGCCGGAGACTAGACCAACAATAGCATCTCTTTGCTCATTCTTCGGCTATTTGCTTCAGAACATAAAGATGCATTATATTTCATAAAATCCTGTTTCTATTATTACCGTGAACCGTTTCACAAGATCTACTCAAAGGTCTCTGTTATCGATAGTTGTAACATATTTCTTGCTCATTTCCATGGACAATCGCTATCTGCTAATCACCTGGTAAAAGCTGGTAGATTAAAAAAAAATACGTGCATAAGTGTATCAGTGATACCTACATTAATTAAGAATTTACAAATTCAGATTTTTTAAATTTTTATTCATAAAAGATAGCTTTCTGCAAAATGTCAGTTAAATTTTTGTATCCGGATCAGGACCCCAAGTATTTAGCCCCCAATTAGCACGTTAAGAGTAGGACAGCACGTACAAGGTTGGGCTTAATGGAGCAGTAACGGTTGCCGCTTAGCAAGCCACGCACGGACCCGATGCGTTTCCATTGTTAGACACGACATAATATTATGATTGTATGCTGTATGCCGTATCTAGAGAACCGAACTTATTTCAGCAAACAAGAAATAAATATTACGATCATCCCGAGTATGCGGTTTTCTGATCTGTAACTTATTTGATTACAGGACTTTGATTTAAAGGGTAAGATACTGTTCTCTAAGGAAGGTATACTTATATCTAATTTTTACAGTTTGGGATTCCATAATAGAGTGTGAAAGGGATTCCATGTAATCCCATAACGCTGATGTGAAAATCGCAAGGATTATTTGGAGATTCTGACTACGTGCCATGACCGAGATGCGTAAAAGCCATAAAAGCATTTGCCAGATAAAAAAAAAGGTTGTTCCTCATGACTTGTTAAGGTTTCATGCTACATATATATATATATATATATATATATATGAGTAACATTGTTTAGGAAAAAGCTACTATTATTTTAGACTTGCAGAATTAATTATACTTAGTATGTGGCAATGCAAACTTCCACGCTAAATATCAAAGTATGGGGAATTGCAATCTCCATACAGGTTCCAACGGGCAAACTATGGAAAAATGACCTACCCAAATGTATTCATACGAGCTAGGAGCGAGAAAAAATATTGTAAGAATATCTTTCTACCTATTTATTTAAATCTTAGCGCAGAAGCTGTTGCGAGGGAATAAATGAGGAGTGGATGAAATAACAGATACAGATATAATAACTGAACGTGGTACGAAGTGGAAAACGATTCAGGAATGATTGGGGCTCTTAGAAGAGAATTGCTTTCGTTAGCCACGTTCTTCATTATCGTAAGTAATAATGATTTTCTAGATGAACAACTTAACAAACCATGTGTGATAAGGAATTTCCTCGCATTTCTACACAAACATAGTAGGGCTGAAGGCCATACAGCTAAGAAGCTATAGCTAGATATTCCTAGACGAAATTTTTTAGTAAAACAGAGCTATAGTACTAATGAGCCTCGGGATTTGTAAAGTTTCATTGATTAAAACAAAACTTCATGCAACCGAGAATAAAGGTATTTCTATACTAGGATCGATTTGCAGCCGAAACAAATGAAAACAAACCATTAAAATCGTTTTCTAGGGTTTTTCACCAACTGACATGAATTTGTACACCAAATGCGT
This sequence comes from Thymelicus acteon, assembly GCA_951805285.1. Classification (NCBI taxonomy): domain Eukaryota; kingdom Metazoa; phylum Arthropoda; class Insecta; order Lepidoptera; family Hesperiidae; genus Thymelicus; species Thymelicus acteon. The sequence continues at coordinate 17,008,671 of OX638225.1, read as the reverse complement.
TTTATTTAGACAAACTCTCATTAAGGTATTTGTGAATTCTTCAATAAATACATATTGATCGATAAAAATTATAAACTCCGAGTAAATGTGGAAATAAACAAAATTAAATAACACCGTCATCATTTAAACACTTTGCAATGACAATCTTATTTCCAAGAAGAGATTTGAAAGGTTTAACATAATGTACTATTTTGCCATAATGAGTAGTTTGTCCAAATAACGCATTTGGTGTACAAATTCATGTCAGTTGGTGAAAACCCTACAAAACTATTTTAATGTTTTGTTTACATTTGTATCGGCTGCAAAACGACTAGAGTATAGAGTGGTATATTAAAAATAATATTCTTCAGGCAAAAATCTAACACACTATTATTTTATCCTTCTCGTCCGGTTTTCTCAGTCATTTCCTTTTCGTTCGTTACACAAATTAGTCATCTCAATATATTTTGATGTTTTCACGAGAACTGTAAAACGCACTCATTTCCATTTCCATTTTCAGAAATGCAAAGTGAAAATGTGTTACCGTTAGGATGAAATCTTCAAATATGCGAAACCTGGTCACCCAATTGTATTAAGAACTGTTGCTACTAAAATCGATGAGAGAGAAACGATTATAGTGCCAAATTGGAAGCGAGAATACTTTTTAACTATTGTGAAGTCCATTTAATTATATTAGGCTTTACCGAATTGTCAGGTTAACCGGATTATTACAACTCCATGTAATAAAAATAAAAACTCCAGTATATGCCTAAAATGATTCATTCCCAAATATTTAAATAACTCCACCGACTTCAAAAAAGGAGGAGGTATTCAATTCGACTGCATTTTTTATGTTTGTTACCTCAGAACTTTCGACTGGGTGAAACAATTTTGATGATTCAGCTATTCAGCAATGATTTCAATCCGTAATTAAATTGTTTGCGATTATGTTATGTTTTGAATTAACCACCCTATCTGCATTTTTAATTCTGAAGGCCGTGTAATTTTGGTGTACAATAAAGAGGATTTAGTTATTGAGAGAAGATCGAGTTTCGAGCCTAGCAGTAGGACAAGACCAGCAACAATTAAGTGGTCTGATATTTGATATTATCATTAGAAGCTAATTCATTACAGTAACTTTATACATCAATAATAAAGTTTAACATTAAACGGTGAAACATGGTCCTTTCAAACAAATACTTCAACATAACTCTTTGGTCACGACTCCTTTAACTTTGGTAAACATGATCGGAAAGTGTTAACTTGTTTTTCTAGAATATTCGCATGACCATGATTTAAATAAATGTATCTTCTAAAGTTAGGGAGGCCACACACGGTCAAGTATACTTGAACAAGTCTGCAGATTGACTTGTCAAATTTGAAGTTTGACTTGACGAGCCATCCAGTGTGCATGAGATAGATCCGTGGCCAGATAGATAGAACGATTAGGTCTAATTAATGATACTTGGTCAATAAATAAATAGTTATCATAAATACCACAGAAATTACAAACCTTGTAACCTTGACGACTAGTAGGTACAAACCTTGAAACAGTATCGCTTAAGTCACCAACAAAACAAAGTTCATCTCTAATTTAAGGTCAGTGTAGTAATAATAAACATATTGTTTACTAGCGCTCCTCCCGCAACTCCGCCTGCGTTTTCCGGGATGATAAGTTCTATATGTATATCGCAGTGAACGAATATCCTTTTAGTTCATTGGTATATCGTCGTTGCGACTTTAAGACCTCTTTATGTGTTATGTCCTACTTTTGACAGAATCACTTTTTGACGTCAAATGATTCTGCATTTTGAAGCACTATTGAATATATTAACCAAATTCAAAATTATGTGCTTGCTAAATAAAACTTTATCGATTTTCATCGATTCCCTCTAAAAGCTGATTTTTTACACATAAGAGGTCTTAAAGTCGCAACGACGATATCTTATTCCAGATCATGCTCTATTTTATCTGTGTACAAAATTTCATGAAATTCGGTTTTTGCGTGAAAGTTACCAACATCCTTACAAACTTTCACATTTATAATTTAGTAGGATAGAAGGTAAACTTAGTATGGCACTGTACTGTAGAGTTGCCAACCGTCCTATTTTCCCAGGACATGTCCTAGTTTTTGTAGTGTCCTGGGACGTCCTGAATAGTTTTTAAGCAGCGTCCTAGGTTTTTTAATTTTAAAATTTGCGCGCCTCTTTTAAAATTCTTACGTTATGGGCGGCTTCACGGCTCGCAATTATTGCAACTCTATTACTGCGTCCTGTTTTCAAACTGACTTGTCCTGGTTTCTAGAACTTCAAATCCTGGTTTTTTAAATTAGAGGTTGGCAACCCTACTGTAATGTAATAATTTGGGAGTAATTGGGAGTAATTGGGAAGTAATTTGGTCCAGTGGTATGGAACTTAATCCTTGTCTTTAGATGGTGCAAGTTCTTTATGCAACCTCGAATTATTTATCAAAGGCAGAACAGCATTCTAGCATATCCACATGATCAAAAACGTTGCGATTTATTTTTAACCGACTTCAAAAAAAGAGGAGATATTCATTTCGACTGTTTTTTTTATGTTTGTTACCTCAGAACTTTCGACTGGGTAAACCGATTTTGATGATTCTTTTTTAATCGAAAGCTGGTGCTTGTCATGTGGTCCCACTTAAATTTGAGCTAGATCTGATGAGTAGTTTTTGAGTTATTTTGAAGTCGGTAATTTTTTTCTTGGCAAAGTTCAGATTATTACATTTTCCAAGTTCCTCCCTCCACCAACCCGCACTTGAGCAACGAGGAAGATTGTGGATCAAGTACGCTCTACGCCTCCTCAAGAGGAGAAACCCGTGATCAGTAGTAACTAGTACCCCAAGTTCTTCTCACAGCAGTATGTGACTTGTCGGCATATTTAAAATTGTAGAATATTAAAAAAATCCAAAATTGTATCTTGTACGTTATTACTCATTTAGCTCACGTCCATACATTTTGCCGGTCCTTCTTTATGCGGTCGTTTGTCAAACGCAGTAATTCCCCCGTATAACGGTTTCTTCAAGACTATTCTTCATGGGAACAAAATGAAAATGAATTTTTAACAGTCACATAAATTCGAAATTACACGTTCCTGAAAAATTTTCATTTAGAACCCGAGCGGGAAGATAATTTTCGAACCTACACTATTACCTACTTTGTTTTCATTTAATTATATTATTATGTTGAATAAAAAGAAATGTAATATTTTTGGATTCTTAAAGAATATCTTCAGACAAAGCCACACCGACCCACACCTAATTAAAATGAAACCAGATATTTGATTTTCCACAGAAATGCAAAAAATGTCACAAAAATGTAAATAATTACTTACTTCAAAATAGAGTAATAAAAATAAAAGGTATATTATTTATTAATAAATACGTACTAATAATTTCTAGACAAAAATATCTCATCAAAAACATAAATGTGAAATGATAGCAAAATTAAAAAAAAATGAATTGAGATCTAAATGGGTGCTAAGTTCTGTGTAGAAAATCCTAAAATTTTAGTCACAACAGCATGTAATTCAAGACGGACGGACGGACGGACGGACGGGCGGACGACGGACGGACGAACGGACGGACATGACGAAACTAAAACGGTTACTGTGAGTTGTCCTTAAAAGAAAGATATACTTAATTATGCTATCACGGACATTAATTTAGATTTTTTTATGAGTAACAATTCTGCCGTACATTATTTCAACGTGGTTTCAACTATTCTCGCAGCGCACGCCGCGGCGCCGTGAAAGCTCTCAAAATGCATGCATTTTCCGACATACGAATACCGTCATGGATACCTAATTTTTACATATATACATAACGAGTAATTGCCCTCGCTTTGCTTCGGTTTTCTTATTTTTTTACACCTTGGGTTACATTATTGGAGTTTTATTAAGGATCCCTAATTTTTTGAAAATATAATATAGCCTATGTTACTCGGGGATAGTGTAGCTTCCCAACAGTGAAAGAATTTTTGAAATCGGTTCAGTAGTTTCGGAGCCTATTCAATGCAAACAAAAAATCAAATCTTTCCTTTTTATATATTAGTATAGATATATAGCCTATTTTAGTCAATAATAACGTAGCGAAATCGGTCCAGTAGTTTTTGCATTTATTCGTTACAAACATCTAAAAATACAAGTCTTTCCTTTTTATTATTAGTGTAAACGTAGGATGTTGCACGCCGCCGCGCCGCGGCGGCATTCGTACTAGAACCATGTAGAACTATTTGATATCTGTTTTTATTATAATTATTCTATTATAAGTACATACGATAAGTGGTATATTATTGCATTAAAAGTTATCGCCCCAGAGCAGCGTCCTTGTTTATAATTTCATAATATTCGGAACCATAAAAACAAGTATAATGAAATAAGTATCTTTTGCGTGTGATTTGAAAATAGCTGTTCGATTGAACATCATTAGGCTTTCTGTAGCCTGCCTGGCTAATTACTACCCTCTTGTTTGAGTCAGCGGCCAATCGACTCGTCCTATTCCAGCTGAAGGCTTAGGAATTCACCAATTTATTATATATGTATGCATATATATTATTATGTATGTATGTATGTATATTATTTATTACCTCGTATCTTCCAAACCGCTGAACGGGTTTATATAATTAAAATATCGTTAGGTTCGTCTTGATTTATTTATTTACAGATAAATATACTTGTAGTGCTAACAGCCAAAGCCAAGGCGCACTACAAGCTAAACATAATAATTACAAAATTAATGAAATAAAAATAAACATTAACTACTAACTACTTACATAACTAAAATGTTTAACACAACACCTTATAAATTTTGTGGACAAACGAAAAATTGATAACCCAAGTGTTCTTAGATAAGTGAAATAAAAAAAAACAAATATGGTGGCTGCGAGATCCCATTGTTTGAAGTTTCAAAAAATAAAAATAAATCAAATAAAGCAATATGGGTGTCAAATTAAAGAGCTCATCATAAGAATTTCAAAAAGGTATATCATGATAGCTTTTCTGATAGCAGGCGGCTATTTTTTTAATTTAGATATTTCTCTCTTCTCTCTCTTGATGTTACTGATGTCCATGGGCGAAGATAGCCACTTATAAAGTGGATCAGCTCAGTCAGCTATTTTTTGACTAGTTACATAAAAACAAAAACAATATAAGTACCTACTTATTACGGGCCTCGTAAAAGAGTCCGAAAACTCGGCAAAACAGCTTATACATACATCACAGCCGTCTCGCGTGCAATTGTTCTACTTCCGTTCTTACCTAGCTACAAGACCTGTGCCGACCTTCCTGCTGTTGAAATTAGCATTTTAAATTTCGCTTTAAATTCTGTGATAAAAAAAATGGTTGTCTGTAAAGTCGGTTTACGGACGGTAGTTTACCGTGACAACGTCATGACAAAGCTCCGCTCCGCTCCGCTCCGCTCCGCTCCGTCCCGCCCCACTCAACTACGATCACCTAAGGCTCGCCTACGGCATCGGCTACGATACGCCGATCGTAACCGATCGTGCCTCTCTCTCGCTCGCGGAACGCTATATTTTTTTGTGCGTGCGCCTGGAGGCAACGAGTCCATCTAGAACTAGACGTTTCTTCTTGACTGTAGAAATTAATTTTGGCACATAACCTTCTATTGCAGCAGCTAATGTAGCTTGTAGCTTAGTATCAATTAACTTATTTAAAAAAGTTCGTTGGTTTCGTCTTTTATTATCATTACAAAAACCCTCAGATACAAATCATTTTCTTGGCTACAAATTATTTATTCCGAATAATAGTCGTTCATCGATACGGCTCTCCAAATGATTAATGCTGTGAACACGGACGTAAAAAAAGAACGGACGTAACGTTGTCTAATCGAGAGTGAAGCATAGCAATGACAGCTCGCTTACCATGTGTGCGTAATTTTGTAATTTTTGATTCGCGATGGTGTCAATGTCATAGCAGTATGGTGTCAATGTGTGGGTGTGTGTACTTGTACGAATACAGAGTTGGTATTACTATGGGTGCTTCACTGAAATTGTTCTTGGGATGACATCCGTCTTTTTTTACGTCCGTGGTTGTGAATTAATTTGTTTGACACACTCGCGAATATCACAGTCAATCAAAGTATATTAAGTAAATAATAACAGAATCAATCACCATTATGTCGTAAAACGCTCCAGTTCGATTCTCGCGAATAAAGTTGTCAATCCAAAGTATTTAATAATGACACACAATTCATCACCATTATGTGTCGTGAGCAGTCACATGAAACACAGAAACAACGAAAGGAAACTGCAAAAGAAAATAAAAGATTCAACTGATGTACAATGGACAACCGTGACCTCATACAATCAGTTGGCTTGTCGAAGAATGTGCGCTAGAATAACACTTTAATTCTATCTTTCCCTTTTCACCATTAAACATCCCGATGCACGGCGGGTATCCATCCCTTCGTCCTTATCATCCCTCCTGTACGGACGACGCGCTTTGCTTCCTCATTTATTATGTGTACTGCGAAGGAATGGAACAAATTTCCCGCGTCGATGTTCGATTATAATGTGTGTCCTCAAGGCAAGAGTGAATAGACTTTTACTAAATTCGTGCGTCTTACCACCAATGACTACATCGCCACACCATCAGGTGAGATTGTAGTGAAGAATTAACGTGTAAGTTATGAAGAAAAAATAAAAAGAATCGAAGACTTCAGTGTCTTATCAATCAAAGCTGACTTACCTCAGCAGCAATATACGCAGGTATCACCGACAGCAGCAACCTCTCCTGCTGCTCCCGCTCACACTCCAGCTTGACGCGCTGCTCCAGACAGGTGCGGGTGCCCGCGAAGGTGTTCCTGTGGGCGCGCTCGGTCAACGCCCGGTAGTACATGCCGATCCCGCTCGCGGATATCAGCAGCGATAGCTCGCAGATCAGCTGGGGATAGGAGTTCAGGTCAAACGGCCGGTCTTAATTGTATCTACAAATCTACTATAAAAAGGTTGTGTGTATTGCACGGACCTAAAAAAAAGACGGACGTAATCCTAAGAACAAATTCAGTGAAGCACCCATAGTAATACCAACTATGTATTCGTACAAGTACACACACCCACACATTGACACCATCTTGATATGACATTGACACCAACCCGAATCAAAAATTACAAAATTACGCACACATGGTAAGCGAGCTGTCAGCTGTCAGCTTTACTCTCGATTAGACAAGGTTACGTCCGTTCTTTTTTTGCGTCCGTGGTGTATTGTAAGATCATCTACCATTAATAAAATTAGACCTGTCATTTTTTCACAGCTTCTATGTAACTTATTAAATTATTTATCTTTATTGAACGTTACATAACTTATAAGTAGATGCAATATTATGTTAGATTTAATATAATACTGGGATAACAATATGATTAGCCTGATTAGGTACTTGACGCAACAAAAAATATTAGGTACATTGGCAACTTGCCTAGGTTGCAGCAAAATTATTAGAACTTCGTTGTCTTTTCAAAGTTGACAAACCACGTAATGATATAAATTAACTTTTTATAAACATGCAAAACAGATTTTTATACATTTTCCAATTTCCAACATCTCAAAACATTTTATTCTATCATCTTAAATTGCCAAGCTTTTTCCTGCAGAGAATAAGTATCAGCAATAAAAGCAAACTCAATTAATTATTGTTGTCTGAAACAAATATAACAAATTTGAATCGAATTTTATCGTCAAACTTTGTTATAAAGCTCAAAATTTAACTGTGACTCACAATGAAGCTAAAACAGCAGCTACTGAAATAATTTCTACTCTTTATGGCAAGCGCCTGAATCATCGATCACCATAAACTTGCAAATACAAAGTATTGCTTATCACAAACCAGCAGGCGCACCCGCTAACAATATTACCTACTCAACTAGCAAGACATTATACATTATACATAATAAAATTCTATTTTGCATTTACTTTATAAAAGGCGCTTTTCAGTTTTCACTCTTCATTTTTTCGAATTTCTTATTATATCGTGTAGGTTTATTCAGTTTAGTCGGTATTTGTAGAGAAACGATATGGGTTTGTGATATCTATAGGTAGATATGATTTTCTCCAGACGATTTGGGTGAAAATTTAACTATGGAAAATATAAACAGTGTGATAAAAATACGTTGTTGACAAAAACTGTATAGGTTATCTGTGCCAAATAATGCTCAACAGACAATTTTCCATGACAATAGACGTGGTTGAAGCTTTAAGGTGTTTAATTGGTTTTGCGGGAAGCCGACAGGGGCTGCCGGCGTATGGAAATTGCAGTAATTTTCAATTTCGTTTATGGTATTTGTTAGTAGGTTGGACTTGTTGAATTCTTGTTAAATTCAGCATTGATTTTATACATTCAGAAGTCTGGCTTGAGTCTTCTAAAAAATGTTTTTTTTTTCACAGAGACAGTTTATTGAATACATCCACGGACGTAAAAAAAGAAGGTTCTTTCTTTAAGGTCCGTGAATACATCACAAGAAATAGTAAGATTTTTAAAGAACCAGGAGTTAACACAATTAGAGAGAACAGGCCTTCGAGAGAGATGAGAGCAGACTGACTCCCATAGGAAGTACCTATAGGAACAGAAGCTTGGGGCTGTAAGGTGCGATTTGCGAGTCAGCATCTTTCACTCCTGACGAAGCAGGTACCCATCCTTTGCACTATAAAGTATATAAATACGGTTATAAGTTATAACTTATTTATAACAATACGAGCTACTTGCAATAATGATTAGCTCGTACGTATATATAATGATACCTACATGTTATATAGCTCATAGGTGAAGCAAAGAAATTGGAAAAAAATATCTATCGTTTATTAAAAGAACTTAAATAAGTACATACTTTATAAATATATTGCAATTATATTGATCATTATTACTTTTTACAGTAAAATAATATTTTTTTTTATACCAAATAATTAAGTTAGTGCTTGACCACAAAACAAATTTCGTTGTTCCATAACTTTAATTATCCTAATTAAATATTTTCCGTCCTAAGGGTACACCTTAACGGCTCTCGTAACTTGTTATATCTCTCGTTACACACTTAAGAAGTCAGGTAGACATAGATATATTAGCCATGCTGTCCCATCGCGTGACAACCCTAACGACATAAAGTTCCTATCGCGGCAGTTTCTGACTACTTTATTATAACTAGGTACGAGGACTAACGCCCTCAGAAACTTGGAATCAATCATGAAGTTTCACCACAATCGTTCTCTACCAGACTTCATCGATCTTACGATCAACATAACCTCTAAACAGACCCGTCTTTCCTACTGGGCACTCTGGGCAAGTGCCCAGGGCCCCGTGATCGATAGGGGGCCCCTATTTCCTGCCATATCACTACACGATATTTTTAACCGAAAAACTTTTTTAATTCGAATAATTCGAACCTAAATTACTGACTACAATACCAATTTGCAATATTGCTTTTGCATGCGCGAAGCTACTCTACTCTCGCCCAAAAATTAGGCTTTCGGATTTCAGCATGCTTAGATAAATCAATAAAAAATAATCTAGAAACTCGCTTATCTACTTTCTTTATTTATTCTAACAAAATTGTGTTATGTCAAAGTCATAGGGACCCCATTATCCTAATATGCCCAGGGCCTCCAATAGGTTAAAGACGGCCTTGCCTTTAAAGTCGAAACTATAGACTTGCTCGTTCATCAGTCTGTATATATGTAAATCCCACTGCAATTTTCAATCCCTTACCAAATACGAAACTACGAAAGTACTATGACAATTTTAAAAATTTCTACCTAATGGTGTATCGTGCATGTTATTAATTTTTAGTTAAAAATATTGTGACAATATTGTTGTTGTTGAAAATATTGTGTGATGACAGATATTTATGTGACAGATAAATATTTGTACTCGGGTCATCGGTGTTATTGTAATGTGTTATATGTGTCGTCCATGCCACCTGCGACTCGGGTATAAACCTACGGGGGTATGAGTGTGTAAGCGTTTAATCTTTGCTTCAATAACGTGTCATCTTGAAAATTAAAAATTTACAGGAGCCTATTTTTTAACTTTAAAAAAAATGTTTGCGTCAAAACGAATGGTAAATTTAACATTAATAAGATATATTTAAGATTAATAAATAACAGTATTTTTTAATTATGTGTCTAGTTGCCATGAATGGACCATTCCATGTTCCCATCATCGGACCGGTCCAACCATGGCAACTTTTTAACAGTTTTAATGTATTTAATGTTAAAAATGGGCTCCTGTAAAATTGTGATTTTCAAGATAACACATTACTGAAATTTGTTTCAAGGCGAATTTGTACCATGATCTGGAACAACAGATAAAGTGCTTTTTACCCCGGGACACGCGAGCAGAGGCGCAGGTGGAGCACTCATTTATTATAAAAATTATAATAGGTATAATTGTCAGTATCCTTTCATTGAATAACAATCATACCTGTTGATAGAATTGGCCCTCTTGTCCTTCCGGACCCAGTGCCATGGCCAGGGCCATGTAGGCCAGTGTCAGCGCCGCTGACATCATCAGGGCTATGGACCGCGCTATAGGCATCATCGTATGCACCATCTGAAAAAAAGGAATAATTGAAGTAGTTCATGGGTCATTCTGCTAATAGGACATACTGCTCATCAAGGACCTAAAAGAAGACGGACGGTAGGGGGAGGGGAGAGGGACAGGAAGCGAGAGAGGGACCGGGAACGGGAGAGGAATGGGTAGCGAGAGAGGGACAGGAAGAGGGAGAGGGCCGGGGAGCGGGAGAGGGAGAGGGAGAGGTAGTAATCCCAAGAACAAATTCAGTGAAGCACCCATAGTAATACCAACTCTCTATTCGTACAAGTACACACATCCACAAATTGACACTTCACTGCTTCAATCGCGAATCAAAAATTACGCACACATGGTAAGCGGGTGGCCATTGCTACGCTTCACTCTCGATTAGACGAGGTTACGTCCGTCTTTTTTCAGGTCCGTGCTGCTCATAGGTCGTTTTGCTCAATGGGACGTTTTGATAACAGGTCATTTTGCTATAAGGTCAATTTGCTTTTAGGACCTTGTGATACGGAAGCGTTGTAATGTATTTGACGACGCTGTAGCTTAGTTGGTAGTGACCCTGCCTGCGATGCAAGGGGTCGATTTCTGGGGCAGATATTTATATTACAGATAATTTGTTGTCACAAACTTTCAGAAAACTTGTTATCGGGTCATGATTGGTATATAGTGTGTTATTGTTGTCTTGTCCGTGCCACTATCGACACTGAGAACAGGAGTTTCCCAGTTCGATTTCTGACTAGGGTTGCCGTTTCTATCACCATAGGGAAATTCATTGTCAGTAATTTATGATATTAATTTACTCTATAGCCCAGTAACTTTGACATAACAAGTTTCAGTAAAATGTAATTGAATTACATTGTTACGAAACAGTGTCTTGTTACAAGCAAAAAAGAAAAATCTTGTTTAAATTATACAAGCAGCGCAGCGGGTACAATTGCGTCGCTCTTATTTCTTTCTTTTAGTGTTTCGGATTAAGTGCACTTATTGTTTTAAATCTGGACTGTGGCTTGCAAAAATGGGTTAACTTCGCACTACTCAACTTTCCTTTGCATTCACTACTAATTTCTAGCTAAGCTTTGAGTTTTATAATAACGAGAGTAGATAAAGAAAATTAAATTTATGTTAAACTAGCTGACCCGGCGAACTTCGTATCGCCTAACAGTTTTTTTTTTTCTAAAATAAATTAGCCTAAATTGCTCCTTGTTACATCAGCTATCTACCAGTGAAAGTCCCGTCAAAATTGATCCAGCCATTTAAGAGATTAGCCGGAACAAACAGACAGACAGACAGACAGATAGAAAGACAGACAAAAATTGTAAAAAATGTTGTTTTGGTATATGTACCGGTATACGTCCAAATGCACTTAGTAAAAAGCGGTTATTTTAATATTACAAACAGACACTCCAATTTTATTTATTTGTATAGATAGATGTACAGATATAGATATAGATGCTGTTATCTTCTGCAAGATCTTTGCAACGAAAAGGAGAATGTGGATTCAAATCTAACTCGTACTTAAGAAATTATCGTGATAAATCTGATATAACAAAAGTGAAAGTTTGTAAGGATGTATGGATTAGGTATGGATGTTTGTTCCTCTTTCACGCAAAAACTACTAAACAAATTTTCATGAAATTTAGCACACAGATAGACCATGACCTGGAATAAGATATAGCGTACTTATTATCCCGGAAAATGCAGGCAAAGCCGCGGTAAGAGCGCTTGTTCTCTATCATCTTAAAGCACTTGGACTTGGTCTATGACATCTTGAGCTTAGCAGGTATACACAGGTTTGCTTTAATAATAATTATAGTAATCAGACAGTCCAGGTTTTATCAAATCGACGGACCACATAAATATCGATTCTCGTTAGGAACGCTACAGAGAAAATTGAATTTAAGAGTGTTCTTTTTCTATTTCCACTCAGTGAATTGCAATACTATCGCTATGAGAAAATCGCTTATACATAGTTTGGACAGCATACAGAGTATGAGAGTACAAAGTTCAAAGATCCCACATTTTTCTATTCAGAGCAGAAAATGATTTATTTTTGGACTAGTAGGTACTCATTCACGAACGTAGTAATTTTCTTAAATACCCTTGTTAAAATATTTACTTACCTACCGTAAATAATATTAGCCAATAAAATTGCAAAAAGATGTATTCTGTAAAACAAACATATGCCATTCCCAGAAATAAAAGAAGAAATTCCCAGTTTCATAGGCGATCAATTAGGCCTTTCATAAGGTTAATTTTTTGTCATCCAGGGAAAATTCAGGGATAATAACGTATACGTGTACCAACATCCACCTTTCCATTTAAAGTAGCTACTTTTACAAAAATGTCGAGATTAACGTCAGTCTTTTCGTGACTTCTGGTATCGATCCAGGGGTTCCAGGGGTTTTCCCTTAACGCCACCTGCCAGGCCTCTATAACTTTCAGCGGCGCGGATTAAAATATTTTAATGAAAGAAGCAGGAAATTACTTAAACTTAAGACTAGGTAATTAATTGTTGCTTTATTGCTTTAATGAATGCGGTACATTTTATATATGTACCAAATTAGGACGGTGTCGGTCGTTTAATTATTATGAAAAGAAGTTGAGCGGAAAGTTTTGGCAATTAAAGGTACCCGTAGTAATAAAAATTAAACCTTCAACAATAGTTCTAAGTATAGAAAATTACTAGATTAGTTAACACATTGGACCAGGAGTATCATTAGAAACATACGTGTTTTGAACTAAGTGATATTATGTGAATGGTAGGAGTAGGAACCAACTATGTGTGAGCCCATCAAAGCAATCTAACATCTTATTTTAATCCCGTAATTGTTCCTGTGTCATCCTCAACCACGCTGCAAGTGACTCCTAAGCGTCTCTTTGTCCAGTTATTCTTAGATTTTGACAAGCTTTTGTTAGGACATAGAATCTTAATCATCCCAATATTTTCAAACGCTCTGGGTTCATTGTATTCTTCATTTTTCATCGTTCATCATTCTCTTTGTTATAAAGACCGGAGATATGCAAATCGTGCTCCAAATTATGCGTACTTGGCATTGTTGTGAGCCTAATTGAGGGACACTTTATAATAAATATATAGACTTGGCAGTTTTCATGTCAACAAACAAATTAAATTAAGGGAGTTTAGCGTCGCGGGTCGCATGTAGCATGCTTTCAATAAACAGTGAACACGCCTTGTGTAAAATATATGAAGGAGAATAAATAATTCACATGAAACTTATGGAATGACCATGACCAATCATTAAGTTACAATCTTTATCATCTAACTTAGAATTTAGCTTTCAATTGTCCTAAATAAACTTGCGATTCTTTAAATGGTTCTTAAAATATACTGCTAGCTGTGGCAATAGCGAAAACTTACTTTGGAATTAAATTATCTATTTCTTTGCTATTATATTGTCTTGCAATTAACCATTTTTTATTATCCAACGACCTGTACCAATTCAAGGATCTTAAGCGAACACCGACCTATGTGTATTTCCAAAAATCAATCACCCATTGTTCTTATTATTTAATATAACATCATAGAAAGACGAATAGATTTCAGATATCGTCGTTGCGACTTTAAGACCTCTTATATTTAATATAGCAATATTTAATATAACATCATAGAAATCAATCAATATTTAATATAACATCATAGAAAGACGAATAGATTTCAGATATCGTCGTTGCGACTTTAAGACCTCTTATGTGTAAAAATCAGCTTTTTGAGGGAATCGATAAATATCGATACAGTTTTGTTTAGCAAGCACATAGGTGATTTCGAATTTGGTGAATAAATTACGATGGAAATGTCGTACACACATGAGAGTTTTTGAATTCGATAGTGCTTCAAAATGTATAATCAATTGTCGTAAAAAAGTGATTTGAGGTTTCCCGTTCTATTCTAAACTTCTGAACAACGAAGAGGTACGAGAATACCAATGGTGGGAAATTGCTTTTATTCCACTAAGTAATGAATGTTATTGACGGGCGATAAGATTGATAGTTGAGATCTCGAGTGAGAGAGAATTCTTTAATTAATATTCCTGGGGAGCGGTGGCCCGTTTATTTGCAATTTGCAGTATCGTTTCTTTGGTAAACTTGACATTTTCTCAAATTTAGCATACCATTATTTGTAA